>CM059872.1:20411916-21072810 GCA_030490815.1 Acer saccharum | reverse complement strand
TCATATAGTGGATTGCTTTGCCGGTGGTTGTGGTATCAACCCGTTGATGTTTCCTCTTTGAGGTTTTACCACGTAAAAAATACTTGTGTTCATTTTTGTTTTTACTTTTCTTTATCTTCTATATCTTACATTGATTGCATATCTTGTAAATTGATTAACTCTTGTATTAGTGAAATCAATTCATTTGCTAAATCTAATCAAGTGTGCATTTTCTTTGTTATATTCCGCATCATTTTTAAGATTGGAAGAATTTGAGTAAATACCTATTCACCCCCCCCCCCCCCCCCCCCCCCCCCCCCCCCCCTCTAGGTATATTTTACACTATATTGCTTAAGGGAATTTCAAACATACACTTCTTCTTGAAGGTATCCATTGAGGAAAGTACTTTTGACATCCATTTGAAATAATTTGAATTTTTTAATGCATGCAATGGACAACAAAAGTCTAATGGACTCGAGACAAGCAACCGGGGCAAACATCTCATCAAAGTCTACACCCTCCACTTGAGTGTAACCTTGAGCCACTAGTCTAGCTTTATTCCTCACAATCTTGCCACTTTCATCGGTCTTATTCCTAAACACCCATTTAGTGCCAATTACATTTATATCTTTGGGTCTAGGAACTAAGGACCACACTTCATTCCTCTCAAATTGATTAAGTTCATCTTGCATAGCCCTAACCCAATATTCATCAACAATTGTTTCATTAATATTTTTGGGTTCAATTTGAGAAGTGTAGCAAGCATAAGAAATTTGGTTAGCAATTTGATTTCTTGTTCTAACCCCTTCATTTAAATCACCTATGATGTCTTCTTGATAGTGTAAGTTTCTAAGTCTTAGGTGAGAATGTTTAACAACTTGATCATTTTGTTGATTATCATTTAAAGCATTTTCCAACCCTTGACTTTTAATTTCAACATGACTATCATTTTCATCATCTTGACTAGAAACACTACTAGCCATATCAATAGGTGTTTTAGTGTCATTCAACATGTTTTCTTTAGGTTCATTGACACCATTATCATCACACAAATTAAGCATGCTAAAATCATCTATATTCACATTGATAGACTCCATGATAGTCTTAGTAGTCAAGTTAAAGACTCTATATGCACGACTATTAATAGCATACCCAAGAAAGAGACCAACATCACTTTTAGCATCAAACTTTCCTAAGTGATCTCTATCATTCAAAATATAACATTTACTCCCAAAAGTGTGGAAGTAACTCACATTGGGCTTCTTGCCCTTCCATAGCTCATAGGACGTTTGTTTTGTGTCGGGCCTCTTAAAAACACGATTAGACACATAACAAGCGATATTGACCGCTGCGGCCCATAGGTTTCTAGGGACTTTCTTGCTATTGAGCATGACCCTAGCCATCTCTTGTAAGACACGGTTTTTCCTCTCAATAACACCATTTTGTTGAGGAGTTCTAGGTGCGGAAAACTCATGAGAAATCCCTAAACCATCACAAAACTCACTAAATTTTGCATTTTCAAATTCCGTCCCATGATCACTCCTAATGCGACATATTTTCTTGATATCAAGACCTTTTTCATTTTGAACTTGATTACAAAACTTTTTAAAGTAATCAAAAGCCTCGGTCTTGTTTCTAAGAAAATAAACCCAAGTAAACCTAGAGAAGTCATCAACGCATACAAAAATGTACTTTTTGCCATTGATGCTCTTGGTTTGAATTGGCCCCATAAGGTCCATGTGCACAAGTTCTAAAGGTCTCTTGGTAGCTATGTAAGAATTTTTCTTATGAGACACTTTGGTTTGCTTACCTAATTGGCAAGGTTTACCAAGATTAGGAAGACCTCTAACAATGCCATGTTTTTCAAGCTTTTTCAAATCTTTAAAATTCATGTGACCCAAACGTTGATGCCACAAATCAAGCTTGCTGCACTCATGTGCCATGTTGCAAGTTAGAGGATCTATCTCAAGACAATAGCAATTGTCTATAGACCTTTTGACTCTTAGGACAACATTGCCCTTTTATCAATTATAGTGCACACATCTTTGTTAAAGCTAACTTCTTTAAAAATTTCACACAAGTGAGTAATGCTTATCAAGTTAGCTTGTAACCCATCAACATACAAAGTATTGTGAAGTTTAGGCAATCCGGGGATACAAATTGTTCCCTTGCCAAGAACTTGCTTTTTGGTACCATCACCAAAAGTAACCCAACCTCCATCCTTTAAAACAAGATTCTTAAGGAACTCTTTGTTCCTGGTCATGTTCCTAGAGCAACCGCTATCTAGGTACCAAGAATAGGAGGAGTTGGCACGTAAAGCATATTGTGCAACATGACATTTAGATGTGTCTTTTCTAATCCACACATTTTTCATAACATGCCTCTCACTCTTACTTCTAACATGCTTTGACTCAATGTTAGGCTTTTTAACATGCACCTTGACCTCATTGGTCACATTTTCAAAAATATCAAACAAAGCATTATCAACTTTCTTATGCATAGTAGAGTGAGACACAGCATAAGATTTAACAAGCAAGTCATCAACAACTTTTTCCACAACATGCTCTTCCAAGGTCTTCCTAGGTCTATTTCTATATCCATACATGGATGATTGCCTAGGTCCATTCAAAAACATATCATGAAAAGCATTATCAAGTTTGCATTTCCGAATATACTCAAAGCATCTAGGTCGAATATGTCCTATCATATTACAATGATGACAAATAGGAATAAATTTGAAAAATTTACCATTTGCATTTGCTTCCAACTCCTTTGGACTTCTCATAATTTTTCCTCTTTGATGTGCAACCCTTGATGCTCCACCTCTTGCATTTGAGGTTGATGCTCCTTGATGTTTATGTTGTTGTGTTCTTCCATTGAACATCCTTGTTGATGAAGAGGCACCTCCGGTAGCTTTCATAGCTTTACCTTGAGTGAGTGTACCAACATTTGTTTCAATGCTTGCTTTGACAAAAATAGATTTGTTAGATGAAGGAGTCTCCTTCTCATTGATATAACCCAAACCTCTTTTGTCACATGGATGCTTTCCACTTTTAATGAGGGTTTCAACTTTGTTAGAGCTAGATGACATCTTGCCAATCATATTATTAGCCTCTTCAAGTTTCTCACAAAGCATCCTAATTTTAATGGCATATTTTTCCGTTATGTCATCACTAAACATAACATCTTTATGTGATTTATCTAGCCATTGTTCATACTTTTTCTCTTGAGTTAAGTGCTCACTAATTTTGGCTTTAAGCATATTTTCTAGCCTTTTAGCACTAACAAGAGAAATATCCATTTGCTCAATTTCTTGCTTCAAGATGCTAAGTCTATCATTGCTATCTTTTAGATTCAATTCTAGACTTAAGATCTTGTCTTTAAGTTCATTGAATTCTTTTGAGCCAAGAGCATGATTCTCTAGCTTCTTGTTGAGGGACATATTGACTTTGGATAAACGTTCATTTTCAAAAGTAAGATCATCGATCTTTTTCTCATCTAAGTCAATATGTTCAACAAAATAAGCCACATAGGAACACACTATCTTAATCATGATTATCACAAACAAAAAACACAAAACACTACAAAGAAAGGATCTATCTAAGTGCGTCTAGACACCCGCTCTGATACCAAATGAAATTTCTCTTAAGTAGTAGTGCAAAATATACCTAAAAGGGGAGGTGAATAGGTATAGACTCAAATTCTTCCAATATTAAAAATAACACGGAATATAACAAAGAAAATGCACACTTGATTAGATTTAACAAATGAATTGATTTCACTAATACAAGAGTTAATCAATTTACAAGATATGCAATCAATGTAAGATATGGAAGATAAAGAAAAGTAAAACAAAAATGAACACAAGTATTTTTTACGTGGTAAAACCTCAAAGAGGAAACATCCATGGGTTGATACCACAACCACCGGTAAAGCAATCCACTATGTGAAAAAGGACTTACACACTCAAGCTACCAACTCATGATATCCGCTCAAGCTATCAACTCCTAATCTACCCTCGGTCTAGTGAATCACCAAGCCTACTTCCTATCCGAGATGTGTCCTACACCTCTAGAAAGCAACTTCCTATCCAAGACGCTCACGTCTCTAGGAAGATTTCTTGCTTGCCTATCCGGATCCTCCCGACCCTAGACAAGTCTCTTTGCTTGATTATCTGAGTCCTCCCGACTCTAATCAAGACTTCCTTGCTCTATCCACAAAGCTTCACTCACTTTGCTAGAGACTTCAACCTAATGCAAGGCTATGATCTAAGTGATGCAAATGATGCAAACACAATCAAATTAAGCTAGATGATCAATCAAGCTAAATGTACATGTTCAATGATAATCTAGAATATGCTTTCAACAAATAATCACAAAAGTATCTAGAAATCAAGACATGCAAATCAATAAGAACAAGGTATGGATATTCAATATATCACACTAAAAACCTAGTTCTTAGATCATGAAATTAAACCTAGAAAATAACATAAAGCACATCATATATACATTTTCTAGAATCAATTTCAAGTTGAATCAAGTTTAGCACATATATGTTCAAGAGAAATCACAAAGCTAAAAACTCAATTGACAAATGATCAAACACCCCTAGCATATGATCTAACATCCTTCTCAACATATTTCATCAATCAAATAGTAAGAATAAAAGAGATGATCAAAGATGAAATGAAAAAGAAGAAGTTGAACAAACAACCTTGACCACGTACTGAATCAGGCCACTGGGAAAAAATGACGAAGTCAGCTGCCTCTGGAAATGCTTGGGGTTTGTAGCTCTCATCAAGACCAACAATTTTTGACTTTTGGATCAATCGATTTCAAGTTCGTATGAGAAAGTTATGATCAAAATACTAAAACTAAAAACTTGAAGAATTTCTGCAGAATTTTTGAAAGTGTTCTTGAAAATCTTCAAATGTTTGGAGGGAAGGAGAAAGGATTAAATGGAGGAGAGCGAAGAGGATTTTTGGCCAATCAAAGAGGGCCACCTCAGTCCAGCCCCATGGAGGGCGCGTGGGCCACATGGTGGCAAAGAGCCCCTCTGGCCGTGGGGCCCACGGCTCCCACACGACTTGGGCCACACGTGGCCTCTTGGCCACTTTCACCCTCGCGCACTCCTTCACGTTCTTCAGCCGTATCTTGGGCATCCGAACTCTGATTTTGAATCCGTTTTTGGATTATGAACCGTGACTCCCTCATGCACGATGACGAACTTTGAAAAATGGTTGAGAAATCATCTCGGAAAATGACGATGAAGTCAACTCAACGAATGAGAACGAAAAGTAGTGTAACTACATCGTTTGGACTCGAAACTAAATGAATGAGTAACCAAAACGACCGGAACTCAACAAGGAATCATAATAGAGCATATTCAAGTCCAAATACAAAAATATGGAAACATACAAACACTAATTCACACAAGCATGCCATATCAAAGAGATAGTCACAAAGCATGAAATTCTACAATGTTTATCTATTAGAGATCAATGCATGTGCATACTAAGAAGTGTGTGAATATGTTATACCAAATGTTTGAACTATGATGTAGGGACACACATGTATGAATTGTGTGTGTGCGCGCTAACGCCTTGCAAGAGGATAGAAGTCAAGATATACCTTTGACGCTTTCACCTCTTGAAGACGACATTTGCACTAGACATTGCTCTTCACCTTTTAAGATTCTTTTTCTTCCAAGAACATCTTAAGCAATAAATAATACAAATATAGAGCATTTTGCAATGGAATCAAGCCAATACAAATCATGAACCTTACAGGTACTCTTTTGACACTAATGCTAGTCTTGTAGACTTTAGTGATGCGGATTGGGCAGGAAATTGTGATGATAGGAAAAGCACATCGGGCGGTTGCTTCTTCCTAGGTAACAACTTGGTGTCTTGGTTTTGCAAGAAGCAAAACTTGATTTCCTTATCCACGGCCGAGGCCAAGTTCATAGCCGCGGGGAGTGAATGCACACAACTCCTATAGATGATGTAAATGCTAGTCGACTACGGATTCAACCAAGGTACTCTAACCCTCTTTTGTGATAACATGAGTGCTATTAATATTTCCAAGAATCCGGTACAACACTCTAGGACTAAGCATATTGACATCCGCCATCATTTCATTAGAGAGCTTGTTGAAAATAAATGCATAGTACTTGAACATGTAGGTACTAATGATCAACTTGCGGACTTATTTACTAAACCCTTAGATGCTACTCGATTTAAAACACTTAGTAGATCTATTCGGATATGTCTTGTAGAGTGATGTGATTTGTGATTGACCCCATATGGGGAACTCAAGCAAAGAGAGCTATTTTGCATTCTTGTCACTTGCAAAAATTTGAAATATCTTATGCCTCTTCTTTCAATTGCTTGAGTAAGCTTGGTTGTACATTTTCATATGTTTTCGTTCAATAAGTGTGAACCTTGCTTGTTTACAATCCATGTCATATTTATGTTCAAACATGCATTTTTGGACTAGGAGATGTTCATAGGAAGTATGATTTGAATGACCTATAGTTATCTCCATGACATGATAATTCTTTTATAACATGCTAATGACAAATGTAAAAGCATGATTTGATGATTGCATGCTCTTAAAATGCAAAACGTATGTTAAAAAGCTTATGATACTCAAAATGAATAAAGGATCTTATATCTGTTCAAAGGATTTTACAATCCAAATGTCTCTCTTTCTTTATTTGTTGAACATGGCTACTATCATACGGATATCTTATCCGGAAAAATCAAATAGGGTGCAAAGTCGCTCATGCCATGTTTCACTTATAAAGTTGGATATAGTTGCTCTTAAATTGGAATCAATGAAATCTCTATATCCTTGCTTTTCTCATGACATTGGTGAAATTGGTTTGAATTCCTATTTGAAACCTTTGTCATTTGCTTTGCCAAATACCATTGTATTTTGGACTTGAATGCTACATGTCTTGTATGCAAAGCATGTTTGATTCACACATTTTCTCTAAATAAATCTCCTTGTTTCTCTCCAATTAATTGAGATGCATAAAGTGACTTATATTGATTATGCAAATATCTTGTATGCTATTATCTCTCTTTGCTTCGATTGACCCGGTTGGGGACTACTCATTTGCCTATATCTTGACAAAAAGGGGGAGTAGATAAGGTAAGGGGAGTTGCAAATTGTAGTGGCAATTGTGCATGTTGAGGGGGAGTAACCCATTGAGGGGGAGCATTGCATTTACATTCATAGCATGATGTTGTACTTAATTTTTAATGCAAATGCTTGTTTTATCTCACATGATTAATCTCACATATACTTGTTTTGGAAAGCATAGAAACTTTGTTTTGAAGGTTTGATTGTTCTACAAGAGATTGCAGACTTGAAGATTTGTTATTATCTCTTTGTAATGTAGAAAATCCCCTTAGTTTCTATTTTTTATTGTGAGGATTAATGTGAGTGGTGGTTTTGTCACGAAATAGCCAAAGGGGGAGATTGTAAGGTTTCCTTTTCTTTGATTGGCTTATTTCGTAGACAAACTACAATTGGGGTTTTTGTAAGGGTAGATTAGGCTCTCAAGACCTCAAGAGGAGAAGCACCAAAGGTATATTTCTTATGCTTGCTTTGTTTTGAAGAGATGTAGTTGTACACACACACAACTCTTGCATAATTCTTACTTGTATGTTGTGTTTGTATTTTGTGTGCATCATTGATTATTTAATCTCTCTTCTTGCATGTTTTTATTTATTGCATCTAGCTTGTTAATTGCCATAACATGTTAGCCATTAGGATGCATTGTTTTCATTCACACATGTGCATTTATTGCATGGTTCTTGTGTGAGAAGTGGCTAAAGAAGGCCTTGCCCTTCTATGCCGCGGTTGCCTAGTTTTGGCGTACCGCGGCATGCAAGCGACAGAGATTTTTTTGTCTCTGCCGCGGTACCGCAACCGTGTCAGTCGTGCGACAGCAATAATTTTGCTGTGCCTCTGTTATAGTGCTGCGGTTGAGTAACAGCGGCGGTCTGGCCACAAAGATCTTTTTGTCTCTACCGCGGTGCCTCAACCGCGGCAGTCGTGACCGTGGCAGTACGTTAGCGAGAAGCTGAAACGTTTTTGATAAAACAACATCACTTCAATTAGACCTCATATATATGTGGTCTTCTTCATAGGTCGTTTCTTAAGGAGTTCAAAAGCCATTTTTCATCTAGCATCTTTCTTTAAGAGAAATTTCACCAAGAACTCACATTTATTCACTCAAACATCATTCCATGAGCATCAAACATCATCTAGCATCCTTCTTGAGCATCTAGATATCGTTTTCCACGGTTTCATCAACATACTTTGCTTGGTAAGGTTTTTTGTATCTTACATATTTTGTGTCTTTCTTTCCAAGCTATCTCTTTTATCACTTGTATGTCACTGATTTATATTTTAAATACAACTTTGAGATTAGTATGTTGAATGTTTGAGAGTTGTATTGTGATAGCACTCTAGGTTTGCATAATCTATGATTTGCTAAGCTAATTGACATGTCATTTAGTTCTTAATATCTAGGATTGCTTTTATTGCAAAATCATCATCTTAGATAAGCATAGGGTTCCCTTGCTCTATGTTGCATTTTGGATATTCATATATTCACTTAGGGTGTTAATCTCTTCATTGAGAAGCAAGTCTTGTGTGTAGCTTCCGGGATTAGGTTGCTTAGATCGCAAGCAATTGGACTAGGTTCGCTTATACCGGGATTAAGTAGGTGTGTGATTACTTCCGGGATTAGGTTGTAATCGGTTTACACATTTAGTGGATTCGAGGTTCGAGTGTGGCTTACTTACTAGCCCGTGGTTTTTCCCGTGAGGGTTTTCGCGTGAATATCAAGTGTTGTTTAATTTCCGCACCATATTACACTTGCTATTTTTTATTGACCTTACATTAAAATTGGGTAAATTTAATTAAAATCTATTCACCCCCCTCCAGATAATATATTATGCATCGAGTATTAGTTTCAATTGGTATCAGAGCGGGTTCCTAGACATACTTAGGTGATCCTTTGCTCTATTTGGTATGGTTTGCATTTTGTGTGATTTGTGTTCATTCATACATTTGCATTCATTTCATTCATTCATAAACACTATGAGTGGAAACGGTGGAAATGGTGGTGGCAACGAGGGTGCTTCTACCATAAGGCCTCCACTTCTTACCGGGTTGAATTATGCCTCTTGGAAAGGCAAGATAGAGTCGTACATATGTCCAATACATGACCGGGCTTGGATGGCGGTTGAAGATGGCTACAAATCGCCCATGATGACTCCCACGGGTGGAGGAGAGGATGTACTCAAGCCTAAGGCGCAATGAAATGCGCAAGAGCTTGAGGCCTCAAAATGGATTAGGAAGGCGATGCATGCCATTCTATGTGCAATGGACGAAAATCAATACAAATTGATTCAAAATACTAGGATAGCTAAAGAGGCATGGGACATCCTAGAGATTGCACATGAGGGAACCAAAGTGGTGAAGGACTCCAAGCTTCAAGTCCTCCAAACTCAATTTGAGATGCTTAAAATGGAGGATAATGAGTGCTTCAACGATTTCGAGATCAAGTTGATGGACATAGTCAACCAAAGTCATCGGATAGGAGAATCAAGCAAAAGATTATGAGATCGCTTCTCGAGAGATTTGAATCAAAGGTGACGGCTTTAGAGGAGAATAGCACATACAAGGATATGAAGCCAAGTGAGGTGATTGGGAGATTTCTAGCTTATGAGTCTAGGAAAGGTCCTACCTCCACACCTCCTAAAAAGAAAAAGGGAATTGCTTTGAAGGCCTCCAAAGTTGAGAAGGAGGAGGATGATGACTCGGACGAAGAAATGGCTCTTTTGATGAGAAGGTTCAAGAAATTCTACAAGTCCGAGAAGAAGGGTTTTAGATCCAAGGGTCAAGACTTCAAGAAAAAGACTCCATTTAAGAAGTTTGAGACTAGGCATGAGAAGACCGAGAAGAAAGGGGTCCGATGCTTTGAGTGTGGTGGCATAGGACACTTTACCTCCGATTGTGCCAATCATGTTAACAAGAAGAAAGGGAAAGTGATGGCCACCACATGGAGTGGGAGTGATGACTCCAATGAAGGAGATGAACCTGAGAATCCGATCCAGATAGTAGACGAAGGTGAGGTTGCTAGTGTCGATGACAAAAAGGGGGAGGAATCAAGCGATATTCTTCCTGTGGATTCTTTGGGAATTCCTGTTGGGGGAGTGATGACTCCAATGAAGGAGATGAACCTGAGAATCCGATCCAGATAGTAGACGAAGGTGAGGTTGCTAGTGTTGATGACAAAAAGGGGGAGGAATCAAGCGATATTCTTCCTGTGGATTCTTTGGGAATTCCTGTTGGGCCCATCCCTCCTTTCGGTGAAGGCCGCATAATCTCGGATTCAGTCTGCACAGCCGATACTTTAGCCCGGCTCATGAGGGTTTACGGGATCCCGGATGCTATTCGTCTTTCCCTTCCTCATCGAGGGTATGATGTGTACACTCCTCCTGTAGGTTGCCTACTAATTCACGTGGCCGCCTTCAAGTGTGGCGTTCGGCTTCCTCTTCACCCCTCTGTTAGCAGGCTGCTTGTCGTTCTAGGACTGGCCCCATTACAGATTTCACCCGGATTCTGGAAGAACCTAACCAGGTTCCTAGTGCTCTGGAGGGAGTAGTGTGAAAAAGACGGTGTCGAGAAGGAACCTAGCTTTGACGACTTTCGCAATATTTTTTAGATAACGAGTGTGGTCCTTCGGGGTCAATTCTACCTAAGGCCTAAGAATAAGCTGCAATTCGTTGTTCCTAGGGTGAATGTGAAATTCATCCCGCCCTAGAAGGACGAGTGGGTCGTAGTTGAAGGTGATTAGGGCCAGTCAGTGTATCTGGATGGGGTTAAACATTCGGTTCCTATTTGTTTTTCCCCACAAGATAAGTGGAACACGGGTGAGCTTTCTGTAGAATCCAGCCAGATCCTTATAAGGATTCAAGATAGGAACTATGCTAACCTGCAGTATCCCACCTGTGATCCTTTTGAAGGCGCCCGGCTGGAGTGGTATCTGCGGATATCTCTTGCGCAACCAAGTATGCCTTACCCTTACCTTTCCTCCCTTCTTTCTCTCTTTCTTCTTACTAATGGTTCCTCTGACAGTTTCAACTACTCCCCTTCCTTCTTCTTTTCTATCAGGATCGATACGTCCGGATTCCTCTCCTGCCAGTTCCTTTACCCCTTCTTCTGATGGCGTCGGAGTCACCTCCATATCTCAGCCACTTGCGCCGACTCCTCCTCCTACAATTACGGGGTCGGCTCCATATTCTCCTACTCCCTTTCTAGCAAAAATCACAGCGCGCCCATCTTTAGGTGAGATGTTAGCGTGGGCTACCAAGACCAAAGTTTCTCCACTCCCCACTTTGAAAAGAACTTCCAATGTGGCCGTCGTCCCGTCTGCAATAAAGGTCGCTCCTCCTCCTCATTCCTTCACCGTTTCAGCCCAGCTTCCTACTAGAACGGGGAAAAAGAAGGTAGACGGTGCTCGGGCTATCTCTTTTATCGACCCTCCTCTTGGGTCAGGGTCTCGGTCTCGCAACTATAATCAAGTGGAGGTCTTTCTAAGTTCATTGCTACTTGTTCCAGTGGAGGTTTGCAGTCCATGTCCTCTCTCCCGACTGATATTTTAGCATCCAAGGGGGCGTCTCTTCTTGCTGAGGTATGCGTTTGGTTTTTTTTATATTTTTTTTATGTGAATTCCCTTTTCCTGTTTCGTATCTTCTTTGTTGCTTTCTGCAAGGTTTCAAGTTCACATGGTCATGGGGCAGCAGGTGATTGCCCTGAAGGAGGCCAACCTGGCTCTTTAGGCCAAACTAGAGGAGGCTAGGAATGATCTGGCCCGGGCTGAGGAGAGCATTTCTTCCTTAGTTTAGGAAGCCTCTGAATCTGATGCGGGCAAGAAGGCTGCCTTGATGGAATTGAAACGGGTGACTTATGCTTATGACATGGAAGTTGTCAGGTCAACCCATTGCCTGAATGATAGAGAGACCGTCAAGGCGGAGATGGCCACCCTTCTAGATGACCATAGGACCCTACGGGCTTCCATGAGTGCCTTGGAGTCCACGGTGGATTCCTCCTTTGGGGATGGGTATTTTATTGCCTCATATGAAGTTGCCAAGGCATTTCCTCCCCCCTTTGATTTGCAGACCACTTTTAACTGGGATCGCGACTTGATCATGGCTCGAGCTGCCCAGTTCGAAAATCGGGATCAAGGGGGCCCTCCTCAAGCAGCCACCGTTTCAGAATTTGTTGAGAAGGGTACTCGGAATCCCTAGGTTTCTTTGAATGACTTGGAACGAGATTTCACGACCCCGACTGATGGGGTGAATCCTTCTGCTGGAATAGTTATGGTCGGAGCCAGAGCCAGAGCCGGAGCCGGAGCCGGAGCCGGAGCCGGAGAAGTTCATGATGCTACTGATGACGATGGGGCTGATGAGGAAAGCGGGCAAGGAAAAACAATAGAGGAGGAAACCTGATTTTCTTGTTATTTCCTAGCTGCATTGTTAATTTTTTGTAGCCCGAACATGGGGGAGTGGGCACCTCGATTGATTAATTAAAATTCCTTTCCTTCTTTGGCTTTGCTTTATTTTCTGAACTGTGACACCCTATTGTCTGACCGGTGATACAAACTCATACCTATACTTGTCAATATCGTTCTTGGATGGTGGTCCCTTCGTTCGTTGTGCTTTTCCAGATGAATAATTTTGCATAAGTATAGAACCTGTCTTGGCCGAAGGTTCTTAATCTGGTGGCTTCAAACAGTCCATCGGGATGGGTAGTCCGACTTGGGGTTTTATTGGTAAAACTTGGTTGGCAACCAACGTTACCCCAATATCAGGTCTTTCTTGTTACGACATGGTGGCGTAACGGAGCGTAGTGTCATGTATCCTGATGGATCGTCTTGATTCCTTGGGTTACCTGCTCTAGCTTACCTGGGTGCTTGATTTATCCTGGAGGAGGGGATTCCCCGTCCGAGGCTTCAGGGGGCCCATGTAGGCCCTCATGGTCTTGATAAGATAGAATCTGGCAGGCGACTACGCCCTTTATGCTTTCAAGCACCAGATCCTTCCTGGAGGGGGGTATTCCCCGACCAAGGCAGCAGGAATGCCATGTGGCTTTTCCTGGTCTTGAGGCGAAAGGGACGGCGAAGACTTCATCAGGTGTACTTAGGGGAAAACCATGGGAGTAACAACTGACTTTATTGAATTTCTCAAAGCGAATACAAAGCGAATACAAAACAAAAAGGAATCGGGGTAGACGTATCAGAAGTGTATCCTCCGACATACATTCTTCCTCATAGAATTCTAAGGGTAAAATCTCTTGAGATGATCGTCATTCCACGTGTGATCCACCGGGTAGCCATCCATATCTTCTAACTTGTATGCTCCCCTGCGTACCACCACCTTTATCGAGTATGGTCCTTCCCAGTTGGGGGCCAATACCCCGTCTGACCTTTTTCGGGTATTCTGGGTTACTTTCCTAAGGACCAAGTCCCCTTCTTTGAAGTTTCGAGTCTTTACCTTCTTATTAAAGCATCGGGCTATCTTGTACTGGTAGGCAGCTACCCGCTTAGCCGCTCTATCTTGCTTCTCTTCAAGGAGGTCTAAACTGGCTCTTAACTTCATTTTGTTTTCTTCCAATTCAAAATGTTGGACCCTGAAAGATGTTAACCTATGTTCGATGGGCGAGACGGCCTCTGTTCCAAAAGCTAGAGAATAAGGGGTTTCCCCAGTAGCGGTCCTTTTAGTAGTCTGGTATGGCCAAAGGACGCTCGGAAGCTCATCGACCTATCCCCCCTTCTTCTGTTGGAGCTTCTTTTTGAGGAGCTTCTTGATAGTTTTGTTAGTGGCCTTGACCAATCCATTAGTCTGAGGGTGAGCCATTGAGGCCAGGTGTAGATCGATACCCCTTTCTTCGCAGAAAAATCTGAAGTTGGCATTGTTGAACTGCTTACCAAGTGAAATTTCCCTCAATGTAGTAGTGAAATATACCTAGAGGGGGGGGGGGGGGGGGGGGGGGGGGGGGGTGAATAGGTATAGGCTCCAAATTCTTCCAATCAAAAATTAATGCGGAAAATTACAAGACAAATGCACACTTGAATAGATTTAGCAAATGAATTGGATTAACTAAGACAAGAGTTAATCAAATTACAAGAAGTGCAATCAATGTAATATATGGAAGATAAAGGAAAGTAAAACAAAATTGAACACAATGATTTTAACGTGGTAAAACCTCAATGAGGAAACATCCACGGGTTGATACCACAACCACCGGCGAAGCAATTCACTATGATGAAAAGGACTTACACACTCAAGCTACCAACTCATGATATCCGCTCAAGCTATCAACTCCTAGTCTACCCTCGGGCCTAGTGAACCACCTAGCCTACTCCCTATCCGAGATGTGTCCTACACCTCTAGGAAGCAACTTCCTATCCAAGATGCTCACGTCTCTAGGAAGATTTCTTGCTTGCCTATCCGGATCCTCCCGACCCTAGACAAGACTTCCTTGCTTGATTATCCGAGTCCTCCCGACTCTAATCAAGGCTCCCTTGCTCTATCCACAAAGCTTCACTCACTTTGCTAGAGACTTCAACCTAATGCAAGGCTATGATCTAAAGTGATGCAAATGATGCAAGCACAAACAAATTAAGCTAGATGATCAATCAAGCAAAATGTACATGTTCAATGATAGTCTAGAATATGATTTCAACACTCAATCACAAAAGTTATCTAGAAATCAAAACATGCAAAACAATAAGAACAAAGGTATCAATATTCAATTTAGCACACTAAAAACCTAGTTCTTAGATCATGAAATAAAACATAGAAAATAACATGAAGCACATCACATATATGTTTTCTAGAATCAATTTCATGATAAATCAAGTTTAGCACAAATATGTTCAAAACACATTACAAAGCTAAAACTCAATTAACAAATGATCAAATAACCCTAGCATGTGATCTAACATACTTCTTAACAAATTTCATCAATCAAATGGAAAGAATCAATAGTTGATCAAAAATGAAATTGAAAAACAAGAAGTTGAAAATCCAATACTGACCACGGACTGGAAATGGACCAGCTGAGAAAAATGCCGAAGTCAACTACCTCTGGAAATGCTTGGAGTTTGTAGCTCTCTTCGAGACCAACAATTTTGGTTTTTGAATCGAATGATTTCGAGTTCGTATGAGAGAGATATGATCAAAACAAGTAAGCAAAAATTTTTGAAAAACTGATGCGGGATTGAGGTGTTCTTCAAAAAATTGCATTAGTGATGGAGGGAAGGAGGTTTGATTAAAAGGAGGGAAAAGGAGAAGATTTCCGAGCAAATCACGTGGTGCCACGTCAGCACCCCGTGGGGGGCGCATGGGGCCCACGGGAGCAGAAGGCTCCCTTGCCCGTGGGGCCCACGGCCTCCCACACGGGCTGGCCAAGTGGCCACACGTGGTTTGCCCACCTCTCGCGCGCTCCCTCGGTTCGTTGCCCCATATCTTGAGCATCCGACCTCCGATTTCGAATCCGTTTTCGGATTACGAACCGTGACTCCCTCACGCACAACTACGACTACTCAACTTTGAAAAATGGTTGAGAAATCATCTCGGAACCCGATGATGAAATCAACACAACAAATGAGAACGAAAAGTAGCATAGTCAACTTGTTTGGACTCGAAACCTTATGAGTGAGTAACCGAAACGACCGGAACTCGATAAGGCATTAAATAAGAACATGTTCAAGTCCTAAACACAAAATACGAAAACAAATAAACACATATTCACACAAACATGCCATATCAAAGAGATAGTTACAAAGCATGCAATTTCACAATGTTTGTCAATACAAGATCAATGCATGAGCATGCTATGAAGTGTGTGAATGTGTTATACCAAATGTTTGAACCACGATGCAGGGACACACATGTATGAATTGTGTGTGTGTGCGCTAACGCCTTGCAAGAGGGTGGAAGTCAAGTTTTACCTTTGACGATTTTCACCTCTTGAAGACGACTTTTGCACGAGATGTTGCTCTTCACTCTTTGAGCTTCCTTTCTTCAAATAATGTCCTAAGCAACAACTAATACAATCATAGAGTGTTTTGCAATGGAATCAAGCCAATACAAATAGTGAACCTTACAATCTCCCCCTTTGGCTATTCCATTGGCAAAAACACTCAACCTCACCATACAATGTTTCACTCAAATAAACTCAAGATGATAGCATACTCTCAATCTCACATTACAAAGAAATTCCTAGACTAAAAATCTTCAAGTCTTCAAGAATTCCTCTTTCGGTCTTCAAAGTACCTATGAGAGAAAATAGCAACCAAAACAAGAGATCTTCTCTAAAGAAGAATGGTGAGTTATTTAACCAAACAACAAACAAAGAAGATATCCCTTATCTCATACACAAATGCATTATCTCAAGTGAATAAAATTTGTTCAAGTTAAAGCATTCCCTTAGTTTCCCAATTTCCGAAGAACCAACTATCCTTAACATTGTCAAGAAAGAATTCTTTCTCCCCCTTAAGACAAGAATTCTCCCCCTTAAGACAAAGTCACAATTAAGCACAAAGAGGAATAAGATTCACACAATTGGAACAATTTCCACACAAGGTGTGAAGTATACAAAAACTCCCCAATATCAAACATGGTGAGGTATACATTTTCTCCCCCTTTTTGTCAAGGAATAGACAAGGGACACAAGAGATAAAGAACGAGATATTAAGCAAACAAATCGTATAGAAAGCGAAAGTTGAATAAACTAAAGCTCCCCCTTAACATATGCTCCACATATTATCAACAAGTAGATTTGTTCACAAGGGACATCACACAATCACACAATCAAGCAATAAGAGAAAATATTTCATAACTTGTCAAAGTTCAAGAGAGAATCATAGATTTTCATTAATCTCTCAAAAATATTCTCACATTGCTAATGAATCAAGCACATAAGCAAAGTGTGTGTGTGTGAATGCTTCTCAAATATATAGTAGGAGTAATTGTGATATCAACATGCAAACTCTATCCACACCTATCCATCTAAAGCCTTTCCAAAAATAGGTCAAACCGATATTCATCCGGTTTTTGCTTTTAAAATGAATAGATATCAACATATGAGCGTGTGTGTGCATGTGGCTCGTTTTCCCGTTTCTATTTGTCAACCCGAGCTATTTCACAATTCTCAACTATACACCAATAAGCCTTTTATTTTTCATTTCTTTTAGGCTTAGAATCAAAGAATTTTTTTTTTTTTTTTTTTTTTTTTTTAATGATTCATTTCAACACTTCTTTGATTTTACTAACAAAAACATATACTCCTCATGGTGGCTTTCACTCATCACAATGGCGTAGCCCTTTCCTACATTGGGTGGCTTCACAACCAAGGTGTGTAGCCCTTTCCATGAGGGTGCTCGTTGATTACTATGTAGTGCCGAAGCAAAATGGATACATACCATAGGTCATCTATCATGTACTTAACAATAAACTTCTAGATGCATCCATTATCTACACATATTCAACCACATAAACTCAAAAACTAAAACATACAAGAGAAGCATTAGTGCACTTTTCAAAAATAAGATTTTCAAGCTCAAGTGCATGATCTAAAAACAATAAAAGATACTTGTTAAAGATCATTACTTCTCAAGTGAGTAGCTCTCAAAGACAATGATATACAATTAAAGTTTTGCTCATCAAGCCACTCACAATCACACAAAGACATCAATCAACACAAATCATGCCAATGGACATTCTAAGAGTTTTAAACCTCTCTTTGTCCAAGGGCTTAGTGAACAAGTCCGCAAGTTGATTTTTAGTAGGCAAATGCTCTAGAGTAACAATAGAATGTTCAACTAGATCTCTAATGAAATGATGCCTAATGTCTATGTGTTTAGTGCGGGAGTGTTGAACCGGATTTTTAGAGATGTTAATGGCACTTAAATTATCACAATAAAGTGTCATTTTTCCTTGTTCTATCTCATAATCCTTAAGGATTTGTTTCATCCAAAGTAATTGTGTGCAAGCACTTCCGGCCGCAATGTATTCGGCTTCGGAAGAGGAAAGGGAAACCGAATTTTGTTTCTTACTTGACCAAGAAACCAAGTTATTACCAACATAAAAGCAACCGCCCGATGTGCTTTTTCGGTCATCTATGTTTCCCGCCCAATCCGCATCACAATAGCCTACAAGGATATCATTGGTATCAAATGAATAGAATAGACCAAGACTATGAGTTCCTTTGATGTACCTAATGATCCTCTTGACGGCTTTTTAAGTGAGATTCCTTGGGATTTGCTTGGAATCTAGCACACAAGCCAACACTAAAGCAAATATCGGGTCTACTAGCCGTTAGGTAAAGTAGACTACCTATCATGCTTCTATAAAGGCTTTGGTCAACACTTTTCCCTTTTTCATCTTTGTCAAGTTTTAAAGTGGTGCTCATGGGAGTTTCAAAATCTTTTCCATTTTCTAGGCCAAATCTCTTAACTAGATTTTTAGCATATTTAGATTGATTCAACATTATGCCCATGCTAGTTTGCTTCACTTGCATACCTAGAAAATAATTCAACTCACCCACCATACTCATTTCAAATTCACTTGACATAACACTAACAAATTCATCAACCTTGGTTTTATTAGTAGACCCAAAAACAATGTCATCAACATATATTTGTGCAACAAAAATATCATGATCATGATGTTTGATAAACAAAGTTCTATCAATGCCACCTCTCCTATATTGGTTGTCAACAAGATATTGAGTCAACCTATCATACCAAGCTCTTGGAGCTTGTTTAAGGCCATAGAGAGCCTTTTTCAATTTAAACACATGATTAGGAGAGTGTGGGTCTACAAAACCCTTAGGTTGTTCAACATACACTTCTTCTTGAAGGTATCCATTGAGAAAAGCACTTTTGACATCCATTTGAAATAATTTGAACTTTTTAATGCATGCAATGGACAACAAAAGTCTAATGGACACGAGACGAGCAACCGGGGCAAACGTCTCATCAAAGTCAACACCCTCCACTTGAGTGTAACCTTGAGCCACTAGTCTAGCTTTATTCCTCACAATCTTGCCACTTTCATCGGTCTTATTCCTAAACACCCATTTAGTGCCAATTACATTTATATCTTTGGGTCTAGGAACTAAAGACCACACTTCATTCCTCTCAAATTGATTAAGTTCATCTTGCATAGCCCCAACCCAATATTCATCAACAATTGCTTCATTAATATTTTTGGGTTCAATTTGAGAAGTGTAGCAAGCATAGGATATTTGGTTAGCAATTTGATTTCTTGTTCTAACCCCTTCATTTAAATCACCTATGATGTCTCCTTTGATAGTGTAAGTTTCTAAGTCTTGGGTGAGAATGTTCAACAACTTGGTCATTTTGTTGATTATCATTTAAAGCATTTTCCAACCCTTGACTTACAACTTCAACATGACTATCAATTTCATCATCTTGACTAGAAACACTACTAGCCACATCAATAGGTGTATTAGTGTCATTTAACATGTTTTCTTTAGATTCATTGACACCATTATCATCTCACAAATTAAGCATGCTAAGATCATCTATCTTCACATTGATAGACTCCATGATAGTCTTAGTAGTCAAGTTAAAGACTCTATATGCACGACTATTAATAGCATACCCAAGAAAGAGACCAACATCACTTTTTGCATCAAACTTTCCTAAGTGATCTCTATCATTCAAAATATAACATTTACTCCCAAAAGTGTGGAAGTAACTCACATTAGGCTTCTTGCCTTTCCAAAGTTCATAGGACGTTTGTTTTGTGCCGGGCCTTTTGAAAACACGATTTGACACATAACAAGCGGTATTGACCGCCTCGGCCCATAGGTTTCTAGGGACTTTCTTGCTATTGAGCATGACCCTAGCCATCTCTTGCAAGACACGATTTTTCCTCTCAACAACACCATTTTGTTGAGGAGTTCTAGGTGCGGAGAACTCATGAGAAATCCCTAAACCATCACAAAACTCACTAAATTTTGCATTTTCAAATTCCGTCCCATGATCACTCCTAATGCGACATATTTTCTTGATATCAAGACCTTTTTCATTTTGAACTTGATTACAAAACTTTTTAAAGTAATCAAAGGCCTCGGTCTTGTTTCTAAGAAAATAAACCCAAGTAAACCTAGAGAAGTCATCAACGCATACAAAAATGTACTTTTTGCCATTAATGCTCTCGGTTTGAATTGGCCCCATTAGGTCCATATGCACAAGTTCTAAAGGTCTCTTGGTAGCTATGTAAGAATTTTTCTTATGAGGCACTTTGGTTTGCTTACCTAATTGGCAAGGTTCACAAACCACCTCAAGCTTTTTACCAAGATTAGGAAGACCTCTAACAATGCCATGTTTTTCAAGCTTTTTCAAATCTTTAAAATTCATGTGACCCAAACGTTGATGCCACAAATCAAGCTTATTGCACTCATGTGCCATGTTGCATGTGAGAGGATCTATCTCAAGACAATAGCAATTGTCTACAGACCTTTTGACTCTTAGGACGACATCGCCCTTTTTATCAATTATAGTGCATACATCTTTGTTAAAACTAACTTCTTGAAAAATTTCACACAAGTGAGTAATGCTTATCAAGTTAGCTTGTAACCCATCAACATACAAAGTATTGCGAAGTTTAGGCAATCCGGGGATACAAATTGTTCCCTTGCCAAGAACTTGCTTTTTGGTACCATCACCAAAAGTAACCCAACCTCCATCCTTTAAAACAAGATTCTTAAAGAACTCTTTGTTCCCGGTCATGTTCCTAGAGCAACCGCTATCTAGGTACCAAGAATAGGAGGAGTTGGCACGTAAAGCATATTGTGCAACATTACATTTAGATGTGTCTTTTCTAATCCACACATTTTTCACAACATGCTTCTCACTCTTACTTCTAACATGCTTTGACTCAATATTAGGCTTTTCAACATGCACCTTGACCTCATTGGTCACATCTTCAAAAATATCAAACAAAGCATTATCAATTTTCTTATACATAGTAGAGTGAGGCACAACACAAGATTTGGCAAGCAAGTCATCAACAACTCTTTCAACAACATGCTTTTCCAAGGTCTTCCTAGGTCTATTACTATATCCATACATGGATGATTGCCTAGGTCCATTCAAAGACATATCATGAAAAGCATTATCAAGTTTGCATTTCCGAATGTACTCAAAGCATCTAGGTCGAATATGTCCTATCATATTACAATGATGACAAATAGGAGTAAATTTGAGAAGTTTACCATTTGCATTTGCTTCCATAGCATTTGGTCTTCTCACAATTTTACCTCTTTGAAGAGCAACCCTTGATGCTTGACCTCTTGCATTTGAGGTTGTTGCTTCTTGATGCTTAAGTTGTTGAGTTCTCCCATTGAACATCCTTGTTGATGAAGAGGCACCTCCGGTAGCTTTCATAGCTTTACCTTGAGAGAGTGTACCTACAATTGATTCAATGCTTGCTTTGACAAAAGTAGATTTGTTAGATGAAGGAGTCTCCTTCTCATTGATATAACCCAAACCTCTTTTGTCACATGGATGCTTTCCACTTTTAATGAGGGTTTCAACTTTATTAGAACTAGATGACATCTTGCTAATCACCCTATTAGCCTCATCAAGTTTCTCACGAAGCATCCTAAGTTCAATGGCATATTTTTCCGCTTTGTTGTCACTAAACAAAACATCTTTATGTGATTTATCAAGCCATTGTTCATACTTTTTCTCTTGATTTAAATGCTCATTAAGTTTGGATTTAAGCACATTTTCAAGTTTCTTAGCATTAACAAGAGAACAATCTCTTTGCTCAATTTCTTGCTTCAAGATACCAAGTCTATCATTGCTATCTTTAAGATTCAATTCTAGACTTAGAATCTTGTCTTTAAGTTCATCGAATTCTTTTGAGCCAAGAGCATGATCTTCTAGCTTCTTGTTGAGGGACATATTGACTTTGGATAAACGTTCATTTTCAAAAGTAAGATCATTGATCTTTTTCTCATCCAAGTCAATAGGTTCAACAAAAGAAGCCACATAGGAACACAATTCCTTAATCATGATTATCACAAATAAAAAACAAACACAAAAATACTACAAAGAAAGGATCAATCTAAGTGCGTCTAGACACCCGCTCTGATACCAAATGAAATTTCCCTCAATGTAGTAGTGAAATATACCTAGAGGGGGGGGGGGGGGGGGGGGGGGGGTGAATAGGTATAGGCTCCAAATTCTTCCAATCAAAAATTAATGCGGAAAATTACAAGACAAATGCACACTTGAATAGATTTAGCAAATGAATTGGATTAACTAAGACAAGAGTTAATCAAATTACAAGAAGTGCAATCAATGTAATATATGGAAGATAAAGGAAAGTAAAGCAAAATTGAACACAATGATTTTAACGTGGTAAAACCTCAATGAGGAAACATCCACGGGTTGATACCACAACCACCGGCGAAGCAATTCACTATGATGAAAAGGACTTACACACTCAAGCTACCAACTCATGATATCCGCTCAAGCTATCAACTCCTAGTCTACCCTCGGGCCTAGTGAACCACCTAGCCTACTCCCTATCCGAGATGTGTCCTACACCTCTAGGAAGCAACTTCCTATCCAAGACGCTCACGTCTCTAGGAAGATTTCTTGCTTGCCTATCCGGATCCTCCCGACCCTAGACAAGACTTCCTTGCTTGATTATCCGAGTCCTCCCGACTCTAATCAAGGCTCCCTTGCTCTATCCACAAAGCTTCACTCACTTTGCTAGAGACTTCAACCTAATGCAAGGCTATGATCTAAAGTGATGCAAATGATGCAAGCACAAACAAATTAAGCTAGATGATCAATCAAGCAAAATGTACATGTTCAATGATAGTCTAGAATATGATTTCAACACTCAATCACAAAAGTTATCTAGAAATCAAAACATGCAAAACAATAAGAACAAAGGTATCAATATTCAATTTAGCACACTAAAAACCTAGTTCTTAGATCATGAAATAAAACATAGAAAATAACATGAAGCACATCACATATATGTTTTCTAGAATCAATTTCATGATAAATCAAGTTTAGCACAAATATGTTCAAAACACATTACAAAGCTAAAACTCAATTAACAAATGATCAAATAACCCTAGCATGTGATCTAACATACTTCTTAACAAATTTCATCAATCAAATGGAAAGAATCAATAGTTGATCAAAAATGAAATTGAAAAACAAGAAGTTGAAAATCCAATACTGACCACGGACTGGAAATGGACCAGCTGAGAAAAATGCCGAAGTCAACTGCCTCTGGAAATGCTTGGGGTTTGTAGCTCTCTTCGAGACCAACAATTTTGGTTTTTCAATCGAATGATTTCGAGTTCGTATGAGAGAGATATGATCAAAACAAGTAAGCAAAAATTTTTGAAAAACTGATGCGGGATTGAGGTGTTCTTCAAAAAATTGCATTAGTGATGGAGGGAAGGAGGTTTGATTAAAAGGAGGGAAAAGGAGAAGATTTCCGAGCAAATCACGTGGTGCCATGTCAGCACCCCGTGGGGGGCGCGTGGGGCCCACGGGAGCAGAAGGCTCCCTTGCCCGTGGGGCCCACGGCCTCCCACACGGGCTGGCCAAGTGGCCACACGTGGTTTGCCCACCTCTCGCGCGCTCCCTCGGTTCGTTGCCCCATATCTTGAGCATCCGACCTCCGATTTCGAATCCGTTTTCGGATTACAAACCGTGACTCCCTCACGCATGACTATGACTACTCAACTTTGAAAAATGGTTGAGAAATCATCTCGGAATCCGATGATGAAATCAACACAACAATTGAGAACGAAAAGTAGCATAGTCAACTTGTTTGGACTCGAAACCTTATGAGTGAGTAACCGAAACGACCAGAACTCGATAAGGCATTAAATAAGAACATGTTCAAGTCCTAAACACAAAATACGAAAACAAATAAACACATATTCACACAAACATGCCATATCAAAGAGATAGTTACAAAGCATGCAATTTCACAATGTTTGTCAATACAAGATCAATGCATGAGCATGCTATGAAGTGTGTGAATGTGTTATACCAAATGTTTGAACCACGATGCAGGGACACACATGTATGAATTGTGTGTGTGTGTGTGCGCTAACGCCTTGCAAGAGGGTGGAAGTCAAGTTTTACCTTTGACGATTTTCACCTCTTGAAGACGACTTTTGCACGAGATGTTGCTCTTCACTCTTTGAGCTTCCTTTCTTCAAATAATGTCCTAAGCAACAACTAATACAATCATAGAGTGTTTTGCAATGGAATCAAGCCAATACAAATAGTGAACCTTACACCAAGATCGATGATTATGGCCATCAGGGTACCAAATCTACAAACGATATATTCCTTGACGAAGCTCGTGGTATTGGCTTCAGTTATCTGGACCAAGGACTTCGCTTCTACCCACCAAGTGAAGTAATCTATGGCTATTATAGCATTCTTGGCCTGGCTGGGTGCGGTAGGAAGTGGCCCGATTAGATCCAGCCCCCAGATAGCGAATGGATAAGGCGTGCTGATTGAAGCGAGTTTTTCTGGGGTAGATGATTTAGGTCCGCAGTTTTCTAGCATGGCTAGCAGGATTGTAACATTTTTTTGGTGTCCTGATGGATAGTGGGCCAATAGTATCCCATCCTGAGAACTTGATACGCCAACCTCTCTCCTGAAACATGATTGCCGCAGTCCCCTGAATGTACCTCGTCCGGGTGCAAACATCATAACAACGAGAGTGATTTTCCTTTGCGATAGAGGTGTCCCTCTATCAAACAGTACCGGGTTGCAATCCTCTTGAGTTTGCGTGCCTGGTCTAGGCTCTCAGGGAGCGTACCGTTTTGTAGGTGATCGGTAATGGGATCCATCCAACAAGGCAGACGAGTGACCGGGTTTACTTTTAGCCCCGGAGTTATGCTAGGTCGTGGTATCAGCTGGAGTGGTATCCCTTTAGGTAATGCCCTTCCTCCTGTTGCCGCTATCTTGGCTAGGACATCTGCTTGTTGATTTTTCTCTCGAGGGATCTGTTCCATCTTCAAGCCCCTAAACTTCGCAGCTGTTTCTTGGACTTTCCGGAGGTACGCTATCATATTGTCACCTCTTGCTTGATATGTGCCGGATACTTGGTTGATTACCAACTGGGAGTCACTTCTCACTACGAGGTACTCAACTCCTTGTTGTGTAGCAACCTTCATTCTTGCCAACAGGGCTTCATATTCTGCCTCATTATTGGTGACTTTGAACTTGAACCTGAAATAATGGTTGCATTCGATCCCTTCGAGATCGATCAAGACGATCCTGGCCACGCAGTCGACTTGATTTGAGGAGCCATCAGTATACAGGGTCCAAATCTTGCTATCTGCCAGCCATTCTGAAGGTTCCAGATCTGTGTTTGGAACTATAGGAGCATCCGGGTGAGGAACCATGCTGAATTTTGCGACAAAGTCGGCTAGAGCTTGCGCCTTGATTGTTGTCCTAGTCTTGTATCTTATGTCATATTGGGTGAGCTCCAAGGCCCAAAGAACTAACCGGCTTGATACATCCGGCCTTTGAAGGAACTGTCTCAAGGGTTGGTCTGTTACCACTGCAACGGTGTGTGCTTGAAAATAAGGCCAAAGTTTTCTGGCTGCGGTCACCAATGCAAAGGCTAACTTCTCCAGGATGGTGTAGTTCTTCTAAGACTTTGACAAAGCCCGACTTACATAGTATATTGGTCTTTGGATTCCATAATTGCATTCCTTCACCAAAGCTCCACTTATTGCGGTCTCTGATACTGCTAAATAAAGTTGTAGTTTTTCCCCTGGGATGGGCTTCACCAATAGAGGTGGACTGGCTAGGTACTCTTTCAGGGCCCGGAACACTTGCTCACTCTCTTGATCCCACTTCATGTTTTTTCCCTGCTTGATGATTTTGAAGAAAGGCAGGCACTTATTTGTGGACCTCGATATGAAGCAGTTCAACGCCGCTACTCATCCAGTCAGCCCCTAAGCTTGTTGGAGAGTATTTGGAGATCCCAGCTCGATGATGGCCTTGATCTTTTCGGGATTGGCTTCGATTCCTTTCTCATGCACCATGAAGCCAAGTAACTTTCCCGCTGCTACCCCAAAGGCGTATTTAGCTGGATTTAGCCTCATCTGATTTTCCCTGATTACTTGGAAAGTCTGGCGTAAGTCTTTGGGATGTTGATGGGTTACTTGAGATTTGGTGATCATGTCGTCTATATACACCTCCATAGACTTCCCTATCAACGGTTTGAATAACTTGTTCACCAAGCGTTGATATGTGGCTCCAGCATTCTTGAGGCCAAAAGGCATGACTTTGTAATAGTAAAGACCTTGTCTAGTGATGAAGCTGGTCTTGTCCTGATCGGCGGGATGCATCATGATTTGGTTGTATCCTGAGAAGGCATCCATGAAACTTAGGAGTTTGTTTCCTGTAGTAGAATCGATCAGCTGGTCAATTTTAGTAAGGGGAAAGCTATCCTTCGGGCATGCCTTGTTGTGGTCGGTATAATCCACGCACATGCGCCACTTTCCATTAGCCTTGGTTACCATGACCACGTTGGCGATCCATTCGGGGTAATGGGATTCTCTAATGAATTTGGCTTTCAAAAGCTTGTCCACCTCTTCCTGTACCGAGGTGTTCCGTTCCGTGTTGAAATGTCTTCGTTTATGTTTGACTGGCTTGACTGGCTTGACTGTAGCGTCCATTGCCAGTCGGTGAACCGCTAGGTTGAGAGGGATACCTGGCATTTCGTCGTGGTTCCAAGCAAAAATATCGTTGTACTCTTCAAGAAGTTCCACCAATCTTCTCCTGACCTCGCTATCCAGTGCACCTCCTATTTTTACTAACTTTGTCGGGTCACCCTTTCTAATATGGATTTCTTCTAACTTCTCCGTGGGGTGCCCTCCAGTCCATCCTCTTTCTTTTTCTTCGGTTTCCTCTGGGATCAAGTCTAGTATCTCCCTTTCTTCTAGGATGTGATGGTCTGGCTCTGAAAACCTACGACTCAGCTCTTGGACGACACGAGTGTATCGCTTGGTTAAAGTGGTGGGGTTGGCAGATACCGCATGACAGGTGCGGGCCGTTTGCTGATCCCCTTTGACTTCCCCTATTTCGGTTCTAATTGGAAATTTCAGGATGTTATGATAAATGGATAGGACTCCTCTAATTCTTGACAAGAAAGGTCTTCCGAGGATCGCGTTGTAGGCGGACAGAGTGTCTACTACGATGAACTCTGTCATGATGTTTTGCTGAAGGGGTGCCTCTCCAATAATTACCGGTAAGGTGTGCGCTCCTATTGGCATCACGGAGTCTCCTGTAAAACCATATAAGGGTGTCCTGCAACTGTTGTAGTAGGGGTTCTTGAGGTTAAATTTCTCCAATGCTTCTTTGAATAGGATATCTATGCTACTTCCGGTATCAATCAGGATGCGGTGGACCCAACAGTTGGCAATCTAGGCTGTGATCACCATTGGATCGTCATGAGGTTGTACTGTGTTATAAGTGTCATCTTCAACGAACACAATCTGAGCAGACTGAAGGAATTCACGTGATCTTTTGGACACCCGGAACATATCTCGGCTAGCGGTGTGCTTCAGGATTTTCCTAGCGTGGTTCTTTCTTGAATTGTTGGAAGTCCCAGCGAGGGTTGGTCCTTCGCTAATGATATGACTGGCCTGAACCTGCTGCATCACGTTCCTTGCCTCGTTTTCCCTCTTGGATCTGATACTGACCCCTGTATCATGTTGCGAACTTATTCTTTCTGCTGTCGGCTTCGTCGCTGACTGGATCCTTCTAGGTGGATTGTTGATGGCCGATCTGACCAACCGATGTCTGAGATTTTTGAAATGATTCAATAATGGCAATGGCGGTCCGAATCTGTCAAGAACCGGTACCCGGGTACTTGGTCCAACCCCTTCTGTAAGCCTGGGTGCTTCAAAAGGTATCCCTTGGGCGATCATCCGAAGGTGGACGCTCTCCACATAGGCAGCATCACGTTGCTCTATGGCCTCCCGAGTCGCTTTCGGGACCGTGGGGTCCTGTGGTGTTGATCCGGGATTAGGCGGCGGGACTGGTACCGGGATCTGGCTTCTGGTTCCCTTCTTTTTCCCTTGATTCCTCTGGGTGGAAGCAAGGGAATGGGGTCCTGAGTTCGTGGGCTGCCCCTGGGAGGATTGGAGCCTTATCTTCTATCTTCTTTTGAGTTGAACTTGAGAGTTTGTTAATGGTGGGGGATTCTTTCCCACAAACGGTGCCAAAGTGTTAACCCAAAATTGTCACCGGGGTGCAATCTCAAATTAACGGTTTGTGAGGGACCCAGATCTGATTAGATCTGGGCTAACGGGATGCAATGTACCCCGATATCCCGCTAGTTCTTTAGACTTTGCTAAGTGCGATAATCACTTGCATGTAAAGCCCGGATCGGGGTAGATTGGGGGCAACGAGGTACTTAGTGGCCTAATACCCTGCTAACTCTCACAAATCGGGTGTTATGATGGGTGTAAGTATTAAGATAGATGAATTTCTTATATGGTGGATGTATAAAAGCAGAAAACTGTCGATATATATGTGGATCTTTTCAACTTGGTAATTGAAATATCAATCTTACAGCATGGGAGAAAATAAAGCATATAGGGGAGCAATGGAGATGGAGCTTTTCGTGCCTGTCGATAAGTAGAAAAAGTGAAGTAGGGTTTCGATCCCTTTTCCTGTGAACATTAGATCAATATATAGGCCCACTTTCTTGCTGAGCACTCCTAGAACTTTGATCTAGGGTTTTCAGTGATACACGGGCTTTCCTTTGAAGTTTAACGAATTCGTCGAGACCTCTGATCCCTAGAGATCCGACGGTTCCTTCCTTTCCGGTTCCAGATGAGTTGACTCTTATTAAAAATAGGACCCTACGGGGTGGGGATGAATGTCGCGTTGTATCTTGAATTTTTATCTTGAACGGTGACATTTAGTGTTTGCTTTTATATGTAGTCTGCTCTTCAGGGTGGTCGCCTCCTACTTCAGCGGGGTTGGTCTACTGGGATCCTAGTGTATATCTTGCCATATGTATGTTACGAGTCTTGCTGGTCGGGGTACTCCAAGTACCCCGCGTCCCTCTTGCTCTTCCTAATCCCGATGTTTGTAGATATCGGGGTTCCAGGTATCGGGGTACCAGGATACCCGGGGTGCTAAGATCTTATGATGGTCGTGTCTTTAAGGCCCTTCTCTTTACGGCTTTCTAGTGTTTTCCTAATTCCGAAGATTTTGGACCTGGCCGGGGTGGGTAGAGGCTCTTATTTCAGCCCATCAGCTTAGCAGAACCCAGACATCTTTTCCGCTGCTATTCTACACCTCGGCTCTCTTCTCAAAACTAGTGGAAATTTTTTTTTTGGTCCCCGCCATTTTTGGCGGTTAACAGTATCGCTGAACATTGGAGGCGGGATACCTGGTCACATGAAGGACTTTCCTTGCTTGGATTTTTTCTTTTTCCTCCCCTGAATTTATTGGAATTTTCTTTAGTGGTCCCGTCTATTCAAGCATTAAATGTGATAATGATGACTTTTCTGAAATTGGCACGTTTCTCGGGACACGAGCATCAGCGATGGGACGTTTACTGCGCATCGCTCCACGTGGCACGCACTGAGTGGCTCAGCCGTCCGATCCACCTTTTCGCCTGCTTCTCCCCAACCGTTCGATCACTTGGAGGGCTGAGATCTCCTCGTTTAAAATTTAAACTGCCACTCTCTCTCCTTATTTAAGGGTGGTTTGACCAGAGTCTCCCCATTTTTTCCCGCTTATTTCAGTTTTCACTTCCTCTTCTTCACTTCTTTCTTGTGCTTCTTGTTGCCTTGCTGAAAATGGCGTCTGAGGATTCCAACGCAGAGAGGGATTATGATTATGGTGGGGAGGATAGTTCTCTAGAGAATTCTGGGCTTTCTCTCAAGAGGCGTAGGCCCAGCGGCGACACTACTGTTGGTGGAAGCAGGGCTCATCCTTGTCCTCGTCCTCGTCGTTCCAGGTGACATTCTTCAATCGGGACCGAGTTTGCCAACTCTCTTTCTTCTCCAGTGCATGTCTTCGATGGGAGGGGGAACTAGTCCCGAAGCACTTTCTGGTGAAGGAGAACCGGATCTGGAGCATGTGGATATAGGATTCTATCGAGTGATGGCAGTTGGAGGGGGAGGGGACCCCCTTGAGGTTTTTGAGTGTGTTCCCCCATCAGTGTGTACTGCGGGCGTGCTATCTATGTTGAGGCGTGATTTCAACAATCTAGAGGACATAGAGCTCTATCTCCCCACAGAAGATTATGATGCTTACGCACCTCCTCCTGGTCATCTTTCTATTCACATGGCAGCTTTTGGGGGGTGGGGTTCGCCTCCCCCTCCATCTAGGAGAGCTGGGCTACAGAGAGTTACGCTCCATCTTCCAACTGTCGCCTCTGACTTAGCAGCATGCTGGTCAATATTATCTCCGTTATGTTAATGCTGTTGACTTTGTCGTGCCTGGTACCCGGAGGAAGTATCCCGAGTGGAAAAAGGAATGGATCGTTATGAAGGGCAACTAGGGGTCCACGGTTCGCTATGGTCGCCGGGAACGCTCAATCCCCACTTCCTTTTGGCTGCAACAGAAGTGGGCGAATGAGGAGGAGGAGGACGACGAAGTCATGGGTTTCCTAGCTAATATCAAGCGGCTGGGCTACAAGTATCCCGATTTGGAGGGCTTTCCTTGGGAGCCGGCTTGAGTGGGGCATTCCCTCTTGGTGATTGACGCAGTTCCAGGGGATCTACTCTTTTGTTTATACCTTCACCATTCCTTTTTGGTTGTCGTAGTGTTTTCTGTCATCATCAGTGCTATTGGCGAGAGTTCTAATGGTCGCTTAATTCGTAGTTTCTTTTGCAGGCGTTCATCGAGAAGAGGTTCCTCTTACCGACTCTGGTGCCACCTAGGCGTGGGAAGGATCTTCCGCTAGTGTCGAGGTGACGACGCGCACTCCCCTGAAGCAGGCGACGCTAATGAAAGTCAAGAAGGAGAAGGGGGTGCTTCAGGCTTGGCTTCTCCTCAACCACTGAAGATGTTTCCTCCAACCGCCTCCTCCTCCCGGTTGGAGGAGCTAGAGGCGCGTTTGGGTCAGAGTCGTGGTCTACCAAGCCCCTCCTCTTCTCGCTTAGATGACATCTACCATGCATTCAAAAAGGCTTGCTCCAAGGCGGACTCCTCTCAACTTGTTGTGCTTCCTATAAACTAACTGTCCTCTAAGGGCTCCATCATAGCAGCCGAGGTATCTTTCGACTGCTTCCTTCTCCTTTGGTTTTGTTTGGGTGGCCATGCTAAGTGTCAGGCCTACACCTTTTTTATGGTGCCTTTTTCTTTTTGCAGGTGTTCCGGCATATCATAGCTTTGGGGCAGCAATCTGTTTCACTTTAAGAGGAGAACCGTTTGATGGAGGAGAGGCGAGTCAAAGCTGAGAAGGATAGGGGCGAGGCAGAGGAGGCTATCATAAGGCTTGTCAAGGAGAAGAAGGAGCTAGAGAGCAAGGCTGCCCAGGCGAAGAAAGACCTTGACTGGGTGCAGAAGGATCTGGAGGTTGGGGTTAACTGGTCCACCCGCCGGGCATTGGCGCGGAACGAACTGAAGATTGAGTTAGCTGCTGCTAAGAACCATACTGTGGCGGCAATCGCTAAGGCTGCGGAAGTGGAGGCTGGGGCTGACAAGTCTTTTGGGGAAGGTTACTTCCTTGCTCAGCTGCACGTTGCCCAGTACATCCCTCATGATTTCGATCTTCACCAAATTCGTGGCTGGAACAGAGACGAAATCCTAGCGGGTGCCAATGGCTAATCCAAAGTGGTGCCCGGACAAGCGATGCCTCCCGAAGGTGGGGATACAACGAGCAGTAGTGATCCGGCTGGGAGTGGCAAGAAGGAACCCGGTGTAATTGGAGATATACCGAAATCGCCTCCTGTGGAATCGGGGGAGCTGCCCAAGGAGGCTCGAGAGGAGCGACGCTCGGAGGATGTAGCCCAGGATGCCCTACCAAGTCAATAGCAGAACGCATCAACCCCGCCTGCCAATGATCCCATCAATCCCATGCAAGACCAGTAGACAAATGCTTCTTCTACAACTCTTTTATTCACACACATTGCTGATATATATATATATTTGTTGATGATTTGGGGAGGATCAGGCCAGTCGTGCCTTGGTCTTCCTTTAATATGTAATTCTGAACTAATGCCCATGCATCCTTTATTCGCTTTTATTTCAGTACTTCTTTATTTGTGGGGAAGTTAGGCCTTCTGAGCTCTAATCTTCCTCGTGGTATGTAATGATGGTGCTTTATGCATCCTTTTACTTGCTTTTTTATTGACATGAACGTCTGGTCTAGGTTGCTTGGCTTGATGCCATGGTTTTATACAAGTCCTTTATGACCTCTATTGATGAAGTAAAATCCACTTTTTCGCCCTTACTTTGTCTTCTCATTATCCTGTGCATGGCAGACTCGCTTAGACATTTTTTGCAAAAATTAGCTATGATTTAGGACAAGTAGATTTGGCATCAGTACATCCCCTTGTGGCGTGGCTGCACTGGGTAGGTGTTGGTTGATTTCATGCCTTGATTTTGACTTAGGATCTTTTTGTCCCAATGGACCGTGCTAGTAACCGGTGCCTCCTCAACAAAAAGGGGTTTCCTTGCTTGAGTATCCGTTGGGGGGGTGGTTATACTTGCTTTCGAGGTATTAGGACGGCCCCCACGCCTTGCTTATAAACCTATCTGATATCGCACAGACTTGGATGGGTGCCTCGGTCATTTGAGGCTAAATCCTTAGATGAGGGTTTTGGATCCAGCCCCAACGTACCGCAGTAGCTCATCCGAGGCACTGATTACCTTCTGGACTTAGTAGGCAACCATGGCCACTTAAGCCTAAGTCTCTACTTGGGGGGTTTCGTACCCAGCCCAAGGCATCATGGTAGCACATTTGAGGTACCCGGTATCTCCTGGACTTGGTAGGCAACCACGGCCACTTAAGCCCAAGTCTTTTCTTGGGGGGTCTTGTACCTAGCCCAAGGCATCGTGGTAGTCCCTTCTTGAGGGGTCTCGTACCCAGCCTAAGGCATCGTGGTAGCTCATCTGAGGTACCCGGTATCTCCTGGACTTGGTAGGCAACCATGGCCACTTAAGCCTAAGTCCTTTCTTGGGGGGGTCTTATACCCAGCCTAAGGCATCGTGGTAGCTCATCTGAGGTACCTGGTATCTCCTGGACTTGGTAGGCAACCATGGCCACTTAAGCCCAAGTCCCTTACTGGGGGGTCTCGTACCCAGCCTAAGGCATCGTGGTAGCTCATCTGAGGTACCCGGTATCTCCTAGACTTGGTAGGCAACCATGGCCATTTAAGCCCAAGTCCCTTCTTGGGGGGTCTCATACCCAACCCAAGGCATCGTGGTAGCTCATCTGAGGTACCCAATATCCATTAGGCGAATTATGGGATAATCAATGGAGGATAATAACTTTTCATTCATTCAAAAAGGGGGCGAGAAACACCCTAAGTATAGGCGGTTGAGGCCGCTTCATTTCTTCACTGAACCCTAGCTCTCAAGTGCCTGACGGGTCACGCTTACATGAAAAATGACAAAAAGCAACAAGTGCTATTTACAGTAGGATTACCACGCCTTTCCTCTCGATCCTCCCTTAATTACTGCTATGGGTAGAACCTCTTCAAGTGGTCTGCATTCCAGGTGTGCCCAATGGGATCTCCTTCGAGGTCCATCAGTTTGTACCCTCATCGGCTCACATTTGCTTTGGAGAGGTACGGGCCTTCCCAGTTAGGAGCGAGGACGCCATCAGAGCGGCGACGGGTATTCTGCATGACTTTCCTCAACACTAGGTCACCCTCCTTGAAGCTCTGGATCTTAACGCCTTTGTTGAAGCAGCGGGTAATCTTTTGTTGATAGGCTGCCATCCTTAGGGCAACCCCGGTCTGCTTTTCTTCCAAGAGATCTAAGTACGCCCTAAGCTTGTCCCCATTGTCTTCCAAGTTGTAGAGTTGTGTGCGGAAGCTAGGGAGCTTCAGTTCTATAGGTAGGACAGCTTCGACTCCGAAGGCTAGTGAATAGGGGGTTTCCCTAGTCGTGGTCCTTTTGGTGGTCCGGTAAGCCCATAAGATGTTTGGGAGCTGGTCCACCCAGGCCCCCTTTTCCTCTTGCAGCCTTTTCTTTAACAGTTTCTTGATTGTTTTGTTTGTGGATTCGACCAAGCCATTTGTTTAGGGATGGGCCACTGAGGCAAAGCGACACTCGATCTTGAGATCTTCACAATAGTCCCTGAAGTTGTAGTTGTCGAATTGCTTGCCTAGGTCAGTGATTATTGCCATGGGGACCCCAAATCTGCACACCACATTCTTTTTGATGAACGCGGTCGTTTTCGCCTCTGTTATGCTAGTGAGCGCTTCCGCCTCAACCTATCGGGTGAAATAGTCTATGGCGACGACTACGTACTTGGCCTGTTTGGTCTCGGCTGGCAAAGCCCCGATGAGGTCCGCTCCCTAGACTGTAAAGGGGTAGGGGGATGAGATGATGGATAACCTTTTCGGAGGTTGATGCGTGAGGGTCGCCACCTTTTGGCAAGGTACACAAGCTCAGATGTACAGGCGAGCGTCCTTATATAGGGTCAGCCAAAAGTATCTCATCCTTAAGACTCGGTGTGTAAGGGCATCTCCTTTTGAATGATCTCCGTAGTTGCTTAAGTGGACCTCCTTTGGTGCCCACTTAGCATCGTCCGGGTGTAGGCATCTAAGGAGTGGCAAAGACTTCCCTTTCCGATACAGGTGCCCCTGCACCAGGAAATACCAGGTTGACTTTCTCTTTATCGCCCTAGCTTCTGCTGGGTCGTCCGGGAGTTTCTAGCTATGGAGATACTCTACGATGGGGTCCATCCAGCATGGGATGCGGCTTACCTGGTGGACCTCAGCCGTTTTGGCGATGCTCGATCGGCTTATGAGTTGTATAAAATTCCCTTAAGCAATATAGTGTAAAATATACCTAGAGGGGGGGGTGAATAGGTATAGGCCCAAATTCTTCCAAATTCAAAATATACGGATTACAAGAATGAAATATACACTTGATATGATTTAATCAATGATATAGTATGATTCAATACATGTGAAAATCAATATACAAGAGATACAATCAATACATGATATGGAAGATAATGAAAAGTAAAGCGAAAAAGACACAAGTATTTTTACGTGGTAAAACCTCAAAGAGGAAACATCCACGGGTTAATACCACAACCACCGGCAAAGCAATCCACTATATGAAAATGACTTACACACTCAAGCAATCAACATATGATATCCGCTCAAGCTATCACCTCCTAATCTACCCTCGGGCCTAGTGAACTACCAAGCCTACTTCCTATCCAAGATGTGTCCTACACCTTTAAGAAGCAATTTCCTATCCAAGACGCTCACGTCTCTAGGAAGATTTCTTGCTTGACTATCCGAGTCCTCCCGACTCTAATCAAGACTTCTTGCTTGGCTATCCGGAACACTTTCCTAGCCAAGGCTTCTTGCTCAAGACAAAGCTTCACTCACTTTGCAAGAGACTTCAACCTTTCACAAGGCAATGATCTAAGTGATGCAAATGTTGCAAATCACAATCAAATAAAGCAAGATGATCATTGTAGCCGGACTCCTTTAGGAGGGGTTTGCCCTCCTCTTGTTGCGATCTTATCGAGAACATCTACTCGATGGTTAGCCCCTCTGGGTATTATTTGGAATGCCTTGGTAGCTTGATTTACCTTTTCTAGGTAGGCAGTCATGTTCTCTCCCTTGGCCTAGTAGGACCCGGTTACCTGGTTCACGATTAACTGTGAATCGCTCTTGATTGCAAGGAACTGGGCTCCCTCTTCTCGGGCGGCATTCAGGCCCGCCAGGAGCGCCTCATACTCTGCTTCATTGTTAGTGGCTCTAAATTCGAATCTTAGGTAGTAGAAGGATTCGATCCCTTCCAGGTCGATTAGCACAATTCCCACTCCACAGCCATGTTGGTTGGAGGCTCCATCAATGAACAGCGTCCAAACCTTTGATTGAGAGGGCCATTCTTCACTGGGAATTGGGACATTGTTGCCAAGCTGGGCAGTGGGCTCTATTTCAGGATGGGAGTTGGGATTCCCGCTGAACTCTGCCATAAAATCTACTAGAGCCTGTCCTTTGATTGTAGCGCGGGGCTTGAAGGTTATGTCATAATGGGTAAGCTCGAGGGTCCACAAGACCAGCCTGCCTGACACATCAGGTCGCTGCATGAACTGGCGGAGAGGGAAGTTTGTAAGGACGGTTATCGAGTGGGCTTGGAAGTAAGGGGGCAACTTTCATGCTGCAACTACCAAGGCGAAGGTGAGCTTTTCCAACTAGTTGTAGTTCCTTTCGGCCTTGTTGAGGGAACGACTTACATAGTAGATGGGCCTTTGGATCCCACCCTCACATTCTTTCACCAAAGCTACGCTAGTCGCCGTGTTTGATACCGCAAGGTAGAGTTGCAGTATATCTCCCGGCAGGGGTTTGACAAGTAGCGGGGGATTGGAAAGATAACTCTAAAGCTCTTTGAAGGCGCGTTCGCTCTCCTCATCCCACTTCATCCCTCTTCCCTTCTTAATGGCTTGGAAGAACGGGAGACACTTGTCAGTGGACCGTGATATGAACCTGTTGAGGGCAGCAAGGCGGCTGGTCAATCCTTGTACCTGTTTTAGAGTGGTGGGAGATTGGAGTTCGAGTATTGCTTTGATCTTTTCTGGGTTCACTTCGATCCCCCTCTCATGAACCATAAATCCCAAAAATTTCCCAACTGAAACCCCAAACGCACACTTGTCTGGGTTCAGCCGCATTTGGTTCTTTCGAAGTACCTCAAAGATCTACCTGAGATGGTCAGGGTGCTGCTCTACCTGCTGTGATTTGGTTTTCATGTCATCTATGTAGACCTTTATGGTATGACCAATTTGCTCCTTGAATAGCTTGTTGACCAGCCTCTGGTAGGTGGCCCTGGCATTCTTCAGCCCAAAGGGCATCATTTTGTAGCAGTACAAACCTTGGTTTGTGATGAAGCTGGTCTTTTCTTGAACTGATGGGTGTATAGTGATCTGATTGTAACCGGAGAATGCATCCATGAAACTCAGGGTCTTGTTTCCCGCGGTTGAATCAACGAGTTGGTCGATCTTGGGGAGGGGGAAGTTGTCTTTCGGGCAAGCGCGGTTAAGGTAAGTGTAGTCTATGCACATTCACCACTTCCCATTGCTTTTCGGGACCATGACCACGTTAGCGATCCACTTCGGGTACCGCGCTTCCCTGATGAACCCGGCTCGAAGGAGTTTATCCACCTCCACTTGTACCGCGGCGTTGCGGTTTGGGTTGAAGTACCTCCTCTTCTGTTTCATTGGTTTAAAGGTTGGGTCCACATTGAGGCGGTATGCCGCCGAGCTAGCAGGGATGCCAGGCATCTCTTCGTGGGACCAGGCGAACACATCATTGTAGTCCCGGAGGACCTTTTGGAGCGCAGCTTTGTGTTCGGAGGTCAAGGTGGATCCTATCTTCACCGTTTTTGGAGGATCTTCCTCCTTGATCACGACTTCTTCCAGTTCTTCAGCCGGTCCTCCTCTCTCTTCTTCCTCGGGCATTTCTTCTTCAGGCGCTTCTTCTTCAATTTCTGATTGCTCTATCATGCTTCCTAGGTGCTCCATCCCTACGCCATGCGGTTGCACGTGACTAAAGAGGTCCCTCGCTTGAGGAGGATCTCCCGCCTCCGGTCCCATCTGGTCACCTTCTGTGGTGATTTGGGAGCAATGCTTGGCTAGCGCGGAGGGATTTGACGAGACGGTGTAACACTTGCATGCCATTTGTTGATCTCCTCTTAGGATTCCAACTTCCTCGTCTACCGGGAATTTCAAGACATTGTGATAGATTGATAGGACTCCCCTAATCTTTGAGAGGAAGGGTCGCCCTAGGATCATGTTGTAGGCGCTTGGGATGTCTACCACCACAAATTCGACCATGTTGTTCACTTGCCAGGGAGCTTCTCCTATGGCCACCAAGAGTATGATAGAACCTGCCGGCATCAAAGAGTCCCCGGTGAACCCATACAGGGGGGTGGTGTAGCTGTAAAAGCAAGGTCGGTGGAGTTGACAGTGGTCCAGCGTATCCTTGAAAATTATATCCACGCTACTCCTAGTGTCGATCATAACCCGGGCTACTTGATTGTTTGCTACCTGAACAATAACTACCATTGGGTCGTCGTGGGGCTGGACCGTGTTGTAGGCGTCTTCCTCCGTAAATATGATTTGAGTGGAGTTAGGGCAGTTTGGCACAATCCCGCTGACCTTTAGCACCTGGCTTCCTGTATCGTGTCGAGGTACTTTCCTGGCGTGGTTCTTCCTAAAGTTATTTGATGTACCAGCGAGGGTGGACCCCCCGCTGATAATGTTGACAATCTGGATCTCTTTCATCAAGTCTCTTCCTTGGTCTTTCCTCCTTTCCTCTGATTCCTTCATCTCCTTCTGGACCTGCTTCCCCATTTTGATTCCGTCCCTCACTTGTAAAAATTCCACCAGTAGCCCGCCCTTTACCAAGCCTTCGATTTGATTGTGGAGGCTGTAGCATTCCGATGTGTTGTGACCTATGTCCTAGTGGAACTCACAATACTTATACTTGTTTCTCCTATCTACCGGGAGCTTCATGGGGTTAGGCTTCTTCAAAAGTCCCTTGTCTCGGATTGCTAGGTAGATCATTTCTCTTGGGGCATTGAGGGGGGTGTAGTTGGTGTATTCTTCTTCCTCCGATTGGGCTATTCTAGAGACCTCTCTTACTGGAGACGGGGTCTGTCGGATCTTCCTTGGTGGGGATATCCTTCTGAAGGGGCGTGCCCTGCTAGGAGGGAGCGGAGGCAGGCCGTAAGTGGACCGGTTCGGGGGATTGTTCCTGAACTTGGGATCAGATTCCTTCTCCTTTTTCTGACTGTTGTCCCCCTTGTGTCGCTTGCTCGAGCGTGACTCGTCATGCTCTATTTTGATACGGTACTGCTCATCTAGCTGCACCTGCTCCAAGGCCCGGCTGTACGCCTCTTGGTATGTTTTAGGTTTGTCTTTGCTAAAGGAGCGCCATAGTTTCCCGACCTAGAGGTTTTTCCAAAAATTGGTGAGGGTCTCCTTCTCGGCAAACACCCCCATCTGAATGACTTCCTTGTGGAAGCATTCGACATAGGATTTGAGCTTTTCTCCACACTCCTAGAACATGTACTATAGCAGGATCGAGTCCTTCGGAGAGGGCTTGACTCCTTGAAATTGAGCACAGAAGTCCCTTGACAGCTTGGTGAACGAGTTAACACTCCTAGGGGGGAGTTTCCTGAACCATGTCTTGGCGAAATCGGTGAAAGTACAGGGGAAGTTCAGGCACATAGCCTTCCAGGAGGTGTTCTGCACTTCCAACTACTACACGAAGGACTCTAAGTGGCTCAAGGGATCTTCCACGCCTGAATATACCTTTTCTGGCATTTTGAATTTAGGAGAGAGGGTAGCATGTCGAACTTCCCTTGAAAGCGGGGTATTCATCTCCCCGAGGGGGTCCTTCTTCAGTCCCTTGTACTTGACCTTGTCCTTTTCCAGTTCCGCTAGGCGCTTTGCCTTCTTCTTCATCTACTCTTCCATATGACCTTGTCCACTTTGATGAGATTGGGCCTCAACTCCTTCTTCTCTGGCAACGGTCTCGGAGGTAGCTGATACTTCCTGCCTGGCTCTGTGGCCTCTGTCCGACTCCCAGTGTTGGATCTTTCCTTTGCTCCCGTCGTGGCAGGGGGAGCTTGTCGGCTTGTCGGCCTGTCGGAGGTGGTGAGGCTTTGGGTGCTCCGATTTTCGATCGAGCTCTCCGGGGTTCTAGGGCAGTCGCCCTTAGTAGAGTTCCTGTGGGGCCCAATCTATCAAAGATTGCTTTAGAGGGGCCCAATCTATCAAAGACAGGCACCCTGTTGCTAGGACCTACTCCATCATGATGGGAACCAAGTAATTCTCGTTGTAGTCCTTCTAGGAAGTTGGTGACATGGTTGCTGAAAATGCTTTGTTATAGCGGTCCAGGTGAGGGGAGAGCTTTGGTCACAACAGCATTGGTCAGGGCTTGACCTTCCCTTTATGGTAGTTGGCCCTGCATTGGGGTGCTCTCCGAGGATTCAGCTCCGTTTGTTGAAACAACCAGGATTCTTTGAGATAAAGGAAACACATATTGTGTGTGAGTTTCCTATAGACGGTGCCAAACTGTTATCCTAAAAAATCCGTCAGGATTTTCCCGGGACAACCTAGACCGTGACTTACGGGTGCGCCGCGACCGGACCAGACCGGGTAGAGGGTGGCTCCACGCCTCCCGGGGTCTATACCGGAGAGGGCCCTTGATTCGGTTGCCAGGGACCAGTACAAATGTGATAGGATCGGTCCTGCTAGGAGGAATGAGGTTGAGATAATATATTTAGGTTATATGGGGAGTACGACAGGGGTAGCTCGTTACAGTAAATGAGAGGGTTTTTTATTATTGAGTGATGGGGTACATTACAAACCGCTTCACCAGCTACGGTGAGCTATTATAGCAAGTGGAAAGAGCGTGACTATCCAGTACATTTTCATGTTAGGGAGATCAAGTTAGGAGTAGCTTATCGCTGGGTGTAATAGCGTAATGGAGCTTGCGGGGTAGTAGCCAAGTAGATCACACATAGGAGCTGGGATTAGCCGAGGTAGTAGCCAAGTAGGATGGTCTCATAGGAGCTTGATTTAGGCGAGGTAGTAGCCGAGTAGGATGGTCTTATAGGAGCTTAATTTAGGCGAGGTAGTAGCCAAGTAGAAGTCTAGGTTTTTAGGTGCCAACCCCTTATTCTTAGAATGTATGGGTATTTATAGTGTCTTTAGTGGGGGGTAGGTGGAAGCAGCTCATTTAGGCGGGAATCCCCGATTTCAGCTCCACCATTCCCTCTTGCCAGAAATCGCAATGGTACAGAATCAAGGGTTAGGATCGCGCCACTGTGCTCTTCCTCTGTTGAGGGCATGGTTTTGGTAGGTGGGAGCCCTAGTTCCCAGGGCGAAATTGGTGGGGTTGATCCTAACCTCTACTTTTGAGCAGGGCCGTGGTGGTCACACGCCTTGGAAGGCCTTGATCGCTCCACCTAGGCCTTAGGCACACATAGGCACTTTTGTAGGGCTGATATGGTGAATAGGTGGTGTTTTCAGAGGTTTTTGATTGGTTGGACGGGGTCGTTGCAGCAGTGGGGGGTCGTTATCAAAATCTGGCCTGGCAAGGGACAGTGTCAGCGCCTGTTCCGCTGAACACTATCAAACACTCTCCTCCACCATTTGCTTCTTCGTGCTTGCTGAGTTCTTGTGAATATTTTGCTGGGGAATCACATAATCCCCTCTCATGTATGAGATAGTTGACCTCTAATTAGGGCTGAGATGGAGGGAGGTTTAACTGTTGATGCAATGTGGCAAGCAGACGATCCCGACCGTAGGTTGCTTGTCTTTCCCCACTTGTGCTTGCTGCCTCGCATTAATGGGCTGGTGCTGGAGCTTTACAGGTTGTTCCCAATCCCTCCTTTATCTCATGTAAGCTGGGATGAGGGTTGGTGTCAGCCCTTGGAAGGGTCATGGCTGGTTGGTTACTATGAACGACGTCAACTCTGTGGAGCGGGGAGTTGTTAGAACGTTCTAAGGAGGTCTTCTCCAGTGGAACGTTCTAGTTGTGGGAGTGGGTTATGCATGACTAGGTAGGTGCTGCTTAGGACAGTTCTTTGCCGGGTTGCTGGTTGGGAGCGGGGTCCTCTATTAGACCAGGTCCTTCCTCTTATTAGGCGTTTTTAGGGGAGTAGGGTCCTAGAAGGACCACGTTGGGGAGGCAGGGTCCTTGGTGGACCGGTCCCCTTTCTCAATAGGCGTTCTTGGGGGAGCCTAGTTCCTTGATGAGCCGCCCTCTGACTTGGTGTGTCAGGGGAAGGGGAGGGGCGGTACGTGATAGACTGGGCCTTTCTTCTCATTAGGGGCTTTAAAGTGGCCGAGGACCTTTCCGCGGCGGGCACCAGGGAGTGATGAGGGTTCTCTAATGGGGAAAGTTCTTCCTTAAATTAATTGCCTATTTTTCCGGTTAACAGAATATATTGTTTATTGTTTGTTAATTTTTCATAGTTTTTTTTACCTCTTTGTGTTTTCTTTATCTATTCCATTTTCAAGAGTTTAGGTGCATGCACGGTAAGAGATCCTTAAGAAGAGGATTAAACCCACCACTGGAGGAATCCAGCCGTGTAGGGAGAATTGTTAGGGAATTTGAAGAAGTTCCAAACCAAGCTCCAAATATGGTCGGACAAGAACCAAGGAGGGAGGATGAAGAACCTCCTAGGGAAGAAGTGACTCAAGAGACTCTTACTAACCAAGGCCAAAGGATGACTATGGGGAGTACTCATTACCCGCAATTGGGAATCAACCTTCACCAATTGTCTTAGATCCGGTTGCAAGGGGATATGAGCTAAGGACCATGCACATAAACCTCTTACCTTCCTTCTATGGGAAGTTAAATAAGGATTATTTGCAATTCATGAAGGAATTCAGTGCTATTGAAATTTCCCTTAAGGAGTAGTGTAGAATATACCTAGAGGGGGGGTGAATAGGTATAGGCCCAATTTCTTCTAATATTAAAAATAATGCGGAATATAACAAAGAAAATGCACACTTGATAAGATTCAACAACTGAATTGATTTAACTAATGCAAGAGTAAATCAATATACAAGATATGCAATTCAATGTAAGATATGGAAGATAAAGAAAAAGTAAAGCAAAAATTGACACAAGGATTTTTACGTGGTAAAACCTCAAAGATGAAACATCCACGGGTTGATACCACAACAACTGGCAAAGCAATCCACTATACGAAAAGGATTTACACACTCAAGCTATCAACACAAGATATCCGCTCAAGCTATCACCTCCTAATCTACCCTCGAGCAAGTGAACTACCAAGCCTACTTCCTATCCGAGATGTGTCCTACACCTCTAGAAAACAACTTCCTATCATAGACGCTCACGTCTCTAGGAAGATTTCTTGCTTGTCTATCCGGATCCTCCCGACCCTAGACAAGTCTCCTTGCTTGATTATCCGAGTCCTCCCGACTCTACTCAAGACTTCTTTGCTCTATCCACAAAGCTTCACTCACTTTGCTAGAGACTTCAACCTTATGCAAGACAATGATCTAAGTGATGCAAATGATGTAAATCACAACAAATAAAGTATGATGATCAATCAAACTCTATGAACATGCTTAGAGATATACTAGGATATGCTTTCAACACACAATCACAAAAATACCTAAAAATCAATACATGCAAAATCAATAAGAACAAGTCAAGAATATTCAATATATCACACTAGAAAACTTTGTTCCTAGAACATGAAATTAAACCTAGAACATGTCATGAGGCACATCACATATAGCATTTCTAGAATTAATTTCAAACAAAATCAAGTTTAGCAAACTATGCTCAAAAGTGAATCACAATGCTAAAACTCAACAAACAATCAATCATAACACCCTAGCATGTGATCTAACATTCTTCTCAACATATTTCATCAATCAAATAGTAAGAATAAAAGAGATGATCAAAGATGAAATGAAAAAGAAGAAATTGAACATACAAAGTTTGACCACGTACTGAAAATCAGTCCACTGAGAAAAATGACGAAGTCAACTGCCTCTGGAAATGCTTGAGGTTTGTAGCTCTCATCAAGACCAACAATTTTGGTTTTTGGATCAATCAATTTCGAGTTCGTATGAGAAATTTATGATCGAAATAAGAAAACTAAAATGTGAAAGAATTCTATAGAAAATCTTTTAAAAACTGTTCTTCAAGTTTTTTATTTTTTATTTTTTTTATTTTTTTATTTTTTTATTTTTATGTTTGTCGGGAAGGAGAGGCATTTAAATGGAGGAGAGATAGAGGATTTTTGGCCAACCAAAAGAGGCCACCTCAGCCAAGACTTGTGTGGGGCGCGTGGGCCACACGGGACCAGAGAGGTCCTTTGGTCGTGGGTCCCACGGCTCACACACGGCTTGGCCAAACTTGGCCATTTGGCCTCGCTTGCTCTCCCGCGCACCTCTCACGATTTTCGACCGTTCTTGGGCCTCCGAACTTTGATTTTAAATTCGTTTTCGAATTACAAACCGTGACTTCCTCACGCACGACAAAGACTAAAAAACTTTGAAAAAGATTGAGAAATCATCTCGAAAAATGACGATGAATTCAACTCAACGAATGAGAATGCAAAGTAGCCTAGCTAAGTCGTTTGGACTTGAAACCTTATGAATGAATAACCGAAATGACCTGAACTCAATAAGGAATCAAATAAGAACATATTCAAGTCCAAAATACAAAACACACAAACAAATAAACACAAATTCACACAAGCATGCCATATCAAAGAGATAGTCACAAAGCATGCAATTCTACAATGTTTGTCTATAAGAGACCAATGCATGAGCATACTAAGAAGTGTGTGAATGTGTTATACCAAATGTTTGAACTACAATGCAGGGACACACATGTATGAATTGTGCGTGTGTGCTCTAACTCCTTGCAAGAGGATAGAAGTCGAAGTATACCTGTGACGCTTTCACCTCTTAAAGACGACATTTGCACTAGACGTTGTTCTTCACCTTTTAAGCTTCTTTTCTTCCAAGAACATCCTAAGCAATAACTAATACAAATATAGAGCATTTTGCAATGGAATCAAGCCAATACAAATCATGAACCTTACAATTATCATTGAGACATTCCCAATCATGCGCCTAACTAGGGAGCAACTTCACATAAGGTGTTTCCAATATTGCCTAAAGGACTTGGCAATGAAGTGGTTGATGGGCCTTAGGCCGGGATCTTTGACAAGTTGGGGATAAATCTGTGGTGTATTCTTCAATAGATTTTTCCTAGCTAGGAAGGCTAAGGAGCTCAATGTGAAGATAGCAGACTTTAATGAGAGTGAAGGGGAGCTCTTTCATGAGTCATGGGAGAGGTATCAATATCTTTTGGCCTAATGCCCTCCTCACATGTTCACGGAAGAGTACAAGGTGTCTTGTTTCCAAGGTGGTCTCACTCATTTCTCTTAAGTACTGGTGGATAATGCTTGCGGAGGCTCTTACGACACGAAGACCACCATTGAGATATATGAGATGTTAGCACAAAACTCTCAACAAAGGAATGCAAATAGTGTTCGGGGTGGAAGGTTCGATGTGAGTGCTAACACGAAAACCGCTATCGAGATCTCTAGGATGAATAAGAAGATAGAATCCTTGACATCCTACATTGAGAGCATGGGATTTCCCAAGGCCGAAGTGAACATGCTAGGAAGACAAGAGGCAAGCCCTAATGATCAATTCAGTGATAGTGGAGGATTCAATGACATGAATCAAGGGCAAGAGCAAGAGGAGGTATAAGCTATGGGTTTCCAAGGTCAAGGGAACAGCCCCTACTTAAACACGTAAAACGTAGGATTGAGAAACCATTCAAATCTCTCTTGGTCCAACAACAACAACGTGTTGAACCCACAACCTAGGAACCAACAAAAAGGATACCAACAAGGCGGAAACAATCAAGGTGGATATCGTCAAAAAGAGCAACAAGGCGGGTATCAACAATGTAGATATCAACAAGAAGGATACCCCCAAGGAGGAAACCAATGGAACAACAACAACAATGCTCAGTCTAGCTCGTATCAACCTCGTCGTAACGTAGATGAAGAAATGAGAGGGATGATGCAAGGTTTCCAAAGAGCCGAACACACATTGACAAACTTTATGCAAGCTAGTGGCCAAAGGTTTGGCAACTTAGAAGCATCATTTGGGAAGTTGGAAACTCAGATGGGGCAAATTACCGAGGCCCTTCAAAAACAAGAAAAAGGACAGTTTCCAAGCCACACCGAGCAAGCCAATGAGGGGAATTTTGTTAATATAGACACAGCTAGAGATGAAGCAATGATATTTGAAGATGCTTTCCAAACAAAGGTAGATGATCCGGGGAGTTTTGTGATCCCCATATCGGTTGGAGAAAGTGAAATGCTAAAGGGAATGCTTGACTTGGGCACAAGCATCAATATGATGCCCTTGGCATTGTATGAGAAGTTAGGATTGGTAGGACTATAACCAACTAGGAAGAAGATTATGTTGGTGGATCGGACTTCTCGAACACTACATGGAGAGATAAAAGATATACCTATTCTAGTGGATGGAATAGTGGTCCCGACTGATTTCGTGGTGCTAAACATTGATGAAAAATCCAATGATGTAGCGAGTTGGCAAGTTTTGCTAGGTAAACCCTTTATGAATACCGCTCGAATGAAGATTGATGTGTGCAAGAGGAGAGTCGTGATGCACTCATATGAGAGAGAGCTTGAATTGGATTCCATCGCTTGCAACGACGATCTAAAGAGCATTGGGAGTTGCAATGTGGTGGATGTGCAACCCCCTGAGGTAAAAAGAGGAAAGGTGAGTAACTTGGTTCAATTGTATGAGAAAAGTAACCAAGAAGATGAAGAGAGTATAGGTGATTTTGAGATTGAAGGGCTCAAAAATGCCAATCAAGAGCTCATGCTTGAAGTAGAGAGGTACTCAAGGCAAAAAAAATATGCTCTTGAGAAGAAGGTTGAAGACCTATCTAAAAGGAATCACAAACTTAAGAAGATCAATGTGTCTCTTACCAAAGAGAATGAGTCAACGGTGCAAGAGCTTGAGGACTTAGCCAAGCTAACCAAAGAATTTGAGGAGGAAACCTCAAGGAAGATGAGAAAGACCCTTATGAGTGTTGAAGCCAAGAACAAGGCATTAGAGGAGGTAAAAGAGGAAATGAGCAAGAAAGAGGTGTCATTAAAGATTGCAAAAGTGAAGGAGTGTGACTGTTTGGTGGAGATAGATCGGATGGAACAAGCCATCAAGACACTCATCGAGAATGGTCATTCAAATCCTCAAGCTCCAATGCAAAAAGGGAGAATTCCTTTCTCTGCCCTATCTTGTTATTTTTGTCATAGGAAGAGTCATGTTAAATCTAGGTGTTTTGAATTTTTGAAGCATGCTAATCATAAACAAGCTAGACCTAGGATAAGACCTAACCATGTTAAGAAAATTTGGGTTAGGAAGGATTTGGTGAACCAAGTCCGGATTGAATCTAGGGGACCAATTTAGGTAGTCAAGAGAAAGATGAATGAATGCTCGGTTGACCCTTGTGATGAGCATCATGGTCCCAGTTTGCATGATAGGATGCAGTAGTGTGGACTTGCACGTTTACATTTTATGCTTTGAATAAAGTTTGTGTGTTTTATTTTAGCTTTTGTTGTGTTTCTTTTTGCTTGTTTAGTTTTTAAATAAGTGTTCCAATATCTTGTTTGTGTATTGTGTATTGTAAATTTATGTTATGTTTAGTAAAGTTTGCAGGTATAGGTAAAAAATGTCACTAAGTGATTGTCACCATGAGATGTCACCATAGCGACAGTGAGGACAAATGGCGACACATAAAAGACTTGATCAATGTCGCCATAAGATGTCGTCATGGCGATAGAGAGGGACAAATGGCGACAACATGCAACAACTAGCCAAGCACCAAACCTGATCGATGTCGCCATGGCAACAGAGAGGGACAAATGGTGACATTGGGTGAACAACATAAATTATGTCGCTACATATCAGAACGCCACACACAACAAATATGCCTCTTCTCAAATTCTCTCAACTTCTCAAGCCGTGGCACGCACGAAATTGTCGAAATTGGTAAGCAATTACTCTAGTTCTTCAATTTTTCCATTCCCAATCATCCTACGTTGCATCTAGATACATTAGGGGTGGTTTTGAGTTTGATTTGAAGTGAATAGTGCCTAGGATTGGATTTTTGTGGTGGTATTGTGCATATTGGAGTATTGAGACATTGGGGAAGTATTTGTGATTGATTGTGGAGATTAGAGAGCGTGGTATTGTCATTGAAGCGCCGTTATGCTGCCGGATTTTAGTTTGACACTTAGTATCCGAGTTATGACAAAATGTCGCCTAGGATGAAATTGCCAAACAAGGGAGGCAAGGGTAGTAAGGCCTCCACTCCTAAGAAGAAGACAGTCCCAGAATGCACTTTGAACAAGGATTTTCAAGACCGAATGGAAACATTTAGTGAGAAGAAGATTTGGCCTGAGAGGGGAATCAATTTGGAAGAATTGGTAAACACCCCCATCCCAACAACAATGAATGACATAGGATAGGGAGGATTAGTAGCCACTCCTCCTGATTATAGTGAGAGACTCGTGAGGGAGTTTTATGCGGGGATGAACCCCGTTGAGTTCATAAGAGGTGGTCTTGTTTTGGTTAGAAAGGTCCCGTTTATTTGAACACTGTGGACATTAACATCTATTTTGGGACCACATTGTTGGATTTCGAGGAATTGCGAGAATACATGGTAAAAGGGATTACCACAAACCCTTTGTATGTGAAAAATTCGATAGACTTTGCAAACACTTTGACGATCGTTCCTATGACGATCTAGATGGCTAGGAGACACGCTCTCAAACAGTCCAACTTGAGAATTGAGCTCACATTTTGGCACATCTTCCTAAACTCCTCACTTAGGCCGGTTTCCCACAGGTCTACAGTTCCATTTGAGGCAGCCTGAATTTTGCATTGTATCATGGAGAGGCAGCCCATTGATATGGGAATTATAATAAAGATGGAGATTCAAAGGATTGGGTGAAATGAGTCAAAGTCAGATATTTTTCCTTTCCATGCCTGATTACAGAGGCGTGCAGATTGGCAGGTGTGCATTTCTTTGGGGATGTGCTTAAACCCCCTACATCTGATATGGATTTGATTACATGGTGTCGCTTGCTAAGGAAGCGTGGGCAGATACCAACAGTTGGGAAGCGAAAGAGAGTGCGCAGATCAGAGACCGACACAAGTACTGAGGTAGAGTTTGATAGAGTTATTCCGGATGAGGAGCGATTTGATGATGATGATGATGATAAGGATGATGGGACTCCTGCTGTTCTTGATGATCCTAGTCAGCCTATAGGTCTTCAGATTTTAGATGGTATAGAGTGCATTATGGGCACTCAGACCGCTGACTTTGATATTTTACATGCTGATGGTTTGGTTTTAGAGGCTGGGCAGAAGGCCTTAGAGAGGGGACAATCAGACATTACTACTAAGCATACGACTTTGGAGAGTCTGATTAGGGATTTGAGTGAGACCATGATCACGGGCTTCACAGAGCTCCATTAGGAGTTGAGACTTACTCCATATGTTAGGAGACTTAGGAGGACTTCTGAGCTAGTCATAAAGACTCCATCTATTCTAGCCACATATATCTAGATTTCTGCAACTTTTTCGCTAAAAGCCCAGATTTTTTTTTAAGCCCGTATTTTCAACCTTCCTTACTTCCAACCCCTAGTTTATCATTTATTCAACTGTCGCAACAAGCATTTTTGAGGTGAGTTTCCATGGACTCCGAAGCTACACATTATATTTTTGTTAATACAATGATGGCGATTGAACGCAATGATGATGTTGCTGTTGAGTGTTTTTACTTGTTATTGTATGCCCAAGCCCCTGATCAACCCCTTTTCTTTGTTGTTGATCTTTTGGGGTTTGGTCGTGAAATTCCTTAAGTTAATCCTAATGCTGATGCTCCCTAAACTGATCCCTCTATTGATATTCCACAATCTAATGCCTCTATTTCTATTCACGGTGACGTTAATCCCCTAATGACAAGGTCTAGATCAGTTGGCAGGCACCAAAGAACCAGAATCCCAGGGAGGTTCTTCCCTGAGACGTTAGGGTTGGGCGTCAAGTAGTAAATGTGAAACAAATACGCGGTGTGTATGATATATATCTAGAGAGGGGGGGGGGGGGGGGGGGGGGGGGGGGGTGAATAGATTTTAACTAATTTTACCCAATTTTCGTGTATAGTCAAGATTACGAAAATACCCCTAATAGACAATATAATATAGCAAGTGTAATATGGTGCGGAAATTAAATAACACTTGATATTTACATGGAAACCCAACCGCTGGGAAAAACCACGGGCTGTTTAGTGCGCCACACTAGAACCTCAAAATCCACTAATTGAAATGGAGTTTACAACCTATGTAGACCTCGTCTAAAACTCCGGTCAATAACCCCCCACTTCTACCACGCGGGCCTTTAAAAGTGGCTCTAGTTCTAATTGCTTGAGGCCTAAGCAATCTTAGCCCCAAGTCTTAATTCTCAATGAAAAGATTATGCAACCTATGTGAATATGTAAAATATCCAAAATGCAAAGTAGAGCTAGGGAACCCTATATGCTTATCTAGGATAATAATATGTCAATAAAAATAATCCTAAATATCAAGAGCTAAATGACATGTCAAAAAGCTTAGCTAATCAAGATTAAGCAAAAACCTAATTAGCTATCACAATACAACACTCAATCATGTCAAACACAACAATCTCTATTTTGAATATTAGATTTTAATCTAAGAACAAGCAAATAATAAAAGAGATGCCTTGATAAATAAAACACTAATTATTAATGATAATAGTGAAGAACATACCAAGGGAAGTGTGTTGACCAAGACCCATGCAAGTAAACATCCTAACTGTGCTAGAAAATGTTTAGATGATATTTTGATGCATATGAAAATGGGTTTTGAGAGTTAAAGACAAGTTCTTGGGAGTTTCTCTCTTGAAGATATTTGTCTCTTAAAAGAATATATTTTTTTTCTCTCTAAAAAATCAAATCACAAAGATAAGAATATATATATTCGGTGAGATGATGCAATGAAGGCTGGAGAAAAAATATACATATATTAGGTTAGACAAATAAAACTGCACCGTTTTAATATATATATATTTTATAACAAACAAAACGGTACAGTATTGGATGTTGGATGAAAAGAAAAGCAATTGAAAATGATCAAGTGTGGTGAGCTCACATGAGAGACACACAAGAGGACAAAAGATTTGTCAAAGACATGCACATGCAATCATAACAAATAAGAGCTCACAATAAAACAATATGCACACAATTAAATGGCATTGAAAAAAAATGAAAAACAAATCAATTGTGAGTGCCGTGTGTGCACCGTGTTATCAACGCGGATAGAGAGCAGTGTTCGGCGTGTGAGTGGCGTGTTGCAAACGGGGCTGTGAGCTGCATGCCCCTCACATGCCAAGCCACTCTTGGTGTGGCTTTCATGCCACACCAAGCCGACAATCGTTCCGAGAGATTTTCAATCCAGTTGACCTTGGAACTCAGAATTCAATTCCGTCTTTGGAATATAAACCCAGACTCAATCATAAATATGGAAAAGTATATAACTTTCCACTTTAAGCTCGAAATTGAATTTCGGTTTTCGATAAAAACACGGAATGTCCCAAATGTCTCGAAAATCATCCGAAACACATAGATAAGTCTCTGAATCACTTGGAACTAATTTAGGGACAAATCCACACACAGTTGGACTCATAAAAATATGAAAAATCTCAAAAATATATTTCTTTGAAACACAATAAGATTTTACCAACCATACCAAAACAAACACAAATACTAAAATGCATGGGTTGTGCGCACTTTAAATCTCTTCAAAGAAAAATAAGCACTAGAGATATACCTTTGGAGTGCTTAACACCTTGAGGTCTTGAAAGGGCCTTTGAGCTTATTCCTCAATCATCTAAACTACCCTTACACATCAAACCCCAAAATGTGGTTTGTTCACAAATAAGCCAATCAACAAATGGGAATCCTTACAAAATGAATTAGACATCGAAATTGCTTGCATAAGTTTCTTGGCACAGCGGGTTTGTGCCTATAACGTTGAGACGTTAGGGTTGGGCGTCAAGTAGTAAATGAATCAGACATCGAAGTTGTGCATATGGAAGTTCGCATAAGTTACTCGGCACAGCGGGTATGCGCCTATAATGTTGAGGCGAATGTAGTCGGCGAGAGGGAGCTTTGCCACTACATTGTCAGATTTTATGTAAACATAGACGTTGTTCAGCTAATCCCAACTGGGGATAGGGCTGCATGGAACCCCCCACCCGGGATGGTGGCAATTTACGGGGCGATGTTGAGTTGTGGAGTAACACTCCCCCTTCAACCATTCATCTCTCTTTTTTATTGTCGAAGCCTAGATCTCTCCAACACAGCTCACCCCGAATAGTTACCGGATCTTGATGTGTCTTTAGCGTATATGGTAGAGACTAGGATTGGCTGTCCTATCCCCTCATGAAATCAAGCACTTCTACACACTGAGATAGTCCGTTCAGTCGATCACCTACTATCTTTAATCTAGTCAACTTTACCACTGGATCCCAAAAGGAGTGGATGTTTAGAAGAAACTTGAGAGTGCTATTGATGAGAAGATGATGGGCTTCGTATGGGGCTTCCTATCTTCTAACAAATTTTGAAAGAACAGCTGGTTCTTTGTCGAGGGCCATTGGGGTCAAACTGTCTCCTTTAATGTTGATGGAGAGCGGGTAGAGCTTAGGGTTCCCCGTTTCTTTTGCTCCTCGAAAGCTTGGATCAAGATGACCCCTTCCTTTACCGATGGGGAGCTGGCTAATTTGACCAGGGCTACTATAAGTTCTCTAAGGAAAAGAGGGAAGTCTTTTCTTTTTGATGAAGAGAAAATGATTGAGACCCATTTATTCCCGCGATTATCAATGGGCTATAAGCTATGTGAGTGTTCTCTTTGCCTATATTATTTTTTCTTTCAAATCTCTCATTGGTTCCCGAGCTAATCGTTTCAGCCTTATTTCTTTAGTGTTTGATGTAGATATAGTTTGTGATATGCAAAAGCGCCGAGCAAAGGCTGTTGCAGAGGCTAGCCACAGGGATGCTACTGACCAAGTGGTAAGTGGGATTGCGCCACCACAAGATTATGGCACCAGTGAAGATGAAGGTGTCTTAGGGGAAGAGGTTGCCGAAAGAATTGCTAAAGAGATTCCCAGAAATGTTGGAGGCAAGCCGAGTGGCTCTACCATTGATAAGGGGAAAAAGAAGATCGAGGATCCTTTTAGTCCTTCTGCTGCATCGATACCGTATGAAGGCCCTTTTATTATCGAGGAGGTTAAGGTGGAAGATTCCCCACCTGATCTTGATACATGCGAGAGACACTCTGGAAAGAGGAATGCCTCCTACTCACCCTGTCAACCAACTCCTAAGATTCCAATAGTGATGGAGTACATTGATTCTTTCTCAAGTGGAGAGGACACCAATATTCCAGAGGTTGAAGCTGGGGTTCCCACTCCTCTAGAAGTTCAAGCTAAGTAGGTTGGGGAGGAATTGTTCAGTGCAACTTCTGAGGTAGTTCCAACAGCTAAATCTAGTGCTGGAAAGGATCATTCTCCGCTCGTAGTTTCCAGGTGGCTACTTGCACCAGTAAATGAGAGCCTCATTCCCCTATCTTCGGGGGTTGGCGCTTTTTTTGAGGTAGTTTCAGCAGTTGCCGAAGGATCCATTCCTATCAATCCGTAACCCAAATCAAAAGATTCAGGCTCTACTTTAGGCCCACCTGGTGGTCTACCATCACTTTAAGCTATACTGAAAGCCATGGCTTCTAGCCATGCATATATTGGCGAGGACCATTGGAGTCGCTTCAGGGTTGGCACCATCCCAAGCCGACTTTAAAACTTTTATAACAGCACCACTTATGTAAGCTTACTTCTCTTGCTATGATATTTTTCCCTTCCTTTTTGACTTTTTGGGATATATCATTTGCTCATTACATAGATGGTTGCTTAAATGACCTATGCTTACCAAACTAGCCTCGCTTGGGCAGATAAGATCAGACGTTTGGAAGCACAACTTAAAGAGAGCAAGGAGAATCGTGTTCAAACTAAACAGATCTGCCAAGTGATGCTTGTCCTCGCCATGCATATATTGGCGAGGACCATTGGAGTCGCTTCAGGGTTGGCACCATCCCAAGCCGACTTTAAAACTTTTATAACAGCACCACTTATGTAAGCTTACTTCTCTTGCTATGATATTTTTCCCTTCCTTTTCAACTTTTTGGGATATATCGTTTGCTCATTACATAGATGGTTGCTTAAATGACCTATGCTTACCAAACTAGCCTCGCTTGGGCAGATAAGATCAGGTGTTTGGAAGCATAACTTAAAGAGAGCGAGGAGAATCGTGTTCAAACTAAACAGATCTACCAAGTGATGCTTGGTACAAACCAAGAGTTCATGGACAGATGCCTTGGGCCTAACTAAAGGTTGAACAAAGAGCTTCTTTGGCTAAAAAAAGGTTAAGTCCTTTAAGGACCTACCATCTGTGACCCAAGAGTCAATGCTGTTGGCTGAGTAAAAGGCGGAGGCCAAATCATCATATGAGCAGAGGATCAAAGATTTGAACCGCCAAGCCATTACTGTCGAGGGCACCATCGAAGGAAGCTAGGCTGGAGCTAGAAATCCAAGGAGTTAACCGCTTCAAAAAGTGTTGAAAATACCTACAAGATTATACTAAACAACCTAGGGGGGGTGAATAGGTTGACGCACTAGTTTTAAAAAAACTCTTTCGTGACTTATGTCAAAACCTTGGTGAGCAAACAAATTAACCTTAAACATGATTGTTATGAGAAAAACAATTAACACATGTATGCTCAATTCACCACCCTTAGCCTACAAAACATATACCAACAAACAATGTATCTCATATACAAGATATTCAATTAAGATCAAATTCCACAAGTTGTATTTTGAATATTACAATGTAAGTACACTAAGTAAAACTACTACAACTTGTTAATGAAGGAAATATATTAAAACCAAAACAAAGGATACATGTATTAATATTAATGTTCAATGTATATACAAATATCAATCTAGATATATCTATACAAAAGAATCAAAGAATAAGAGAATTATATTTACACAAATGAATTGTATATACAAAAATGATCAAAACGAATATTGATTACAAATCACACTTTACACAATCTTGCTTCCAAATATATCACAAGTGAATATTGTACCACAAGATTAAAACATACACATAAACATATATAAAAGAGAGATAGAAAGAATTGACACATGAGATTTTTTAACGTGGTAAAACCTCTAAGGAGGAAACATCCACGGGTTGAAATACAACCATTAGGGTACTATATTATTGGAAAGTAAACATAGAACATTCACAAAGTGACCAATCTTTAGCTCACCCAACCTAGTGAAGTCTAAGCCTACCTAACCCTATTGGAAAATGTGAAATCCCTCAATGATGCGAAACCACCATATATTGGACACCACACACAACCAACATCGATGGTAGATTAGAAATTCCTCAAGAGTGCATACACCTCCCGTGTACCCCGCTCTATCGGAGTCTATGTCTAACCATACGCCTAGGCCTACCAATACAATAGCCAACTCCCTATCCAAGGCACTCATGCCTCTAGGGAGCCTCCCATGCATGACTATCTGAGTCCTCCCGACTCTAGCCATGACTCCTTGCTTGCCTATCCGAGTCATCCCGACTCTAGGCAAAACTTCTTGCTTGGCTATCCGAGTCACCCCGACTCTAACCAAGACTTCATGCCTTTTACAAGGACTTCCTAGTGTGATCATGTGAATGCAAATGATGCAAACAATCAATACAACATAGAACATGTGATCAATACATTCTATGGCACAAATAGACCTAAACATGTGATATCACAAGTAATCAAGTCTAGATGCAAAATACGAGAATAGAAACCTAAGCATGTGAAACACCTAGCACATACACTCAAAGTCTCATTCACATATACAACACTTGAATCACAATATGTTCATGAAGTACAAATTCAAGATGCTATCAATATACAATTAAATGCTAGATATATGAGATTAAAATCAATCAATATACTAGTCAAAAATATAGAGCAAGGATTTGAGATTTACATCAATCAAAACCTATATTCTCTAAATCACAAACAAATACACAAATCCTAGATTTTATCAATCAAAGGATCAAATCAAATCTCAAGGTCATTTATCACAAATTAATTCAATTAAGTTCCAAGCAACCTAAGATGCCATTCTAATCACAATACAACTCACAAACATATGTAAAACCTATAATCATAGAATCTAGTCAACATTAGTCCACAAATTGACTTTCAATTAGAATGATAATCAAGCTATCTTTCTCAATAGCTTTTACCAAACATAAACATAGATATAGAAGAAGAAACCCCAAGCAAATGGAAGGTCAAAAAGAAAGAAATCCCAAAGTTGAGACCATTACCTCGGATTCTGCAGCTGGTTCGGAAATCAGTGTTCAACCATTAGAAATCATGATCAAACAGCCACCAAACCACTTGGAGATGTTAGAGGACTCAAATACGAACACTCTCCAACTTGAATCACTCAAATCTGACTCTGGATGAGGAAGATATGGTGTTTTGAAAATCTGAAAACTGGAGAGAGTTTGCTTACGGGAATTCTGAAATTTTTCTTCTTAATTTTTCAAATGGAGAGAAAGAGGGAAGAAATAGGAGGAGAGAGAAGGCCAAAACTGACCAACCATGTGAGGCCACGTCACCCCCTGGCCGTAGGGGGCGCATGGCCCACACGGGGGCAGAAGCCCCTCCAGGCCGTGGGGCCCACGGCCTCACCAACGGCCAGCCCAAGTGGCCTCACGGCCTGGGCTGTCCTCTCGCACGCTCCCTCGATTCTTCAGCCCGTATCTTGGGCATCCGAATTCCAATTTTGAATCCGTTTCCGGATTACGAACCGTGACTCTCTCACGCACGACAACAACTAACAACTTTGAAAAACGGTTGAGAAATCATCTCGGAAAACGTCGATGAAGTCAACTCAATGAATGAGAACGAAAAGTAGCGTAGCTACATCGTTTGGACTCGAAACTACATGAATGAGTAACTGAAACGACCGGAACTCAATAAGGAATCATAATAGAGCATGTTCAAGCCCAAATACAAAAATACAAAAACATACAAACACAAAGACACACACATATGCTAGTTTCCGGACATAGTCCTAGAAAATGCAAAACACAAAGTTTATCAACATAATATGAATGCATGAGCATATTTTGCTAAGTGTGTGAAAGTGATATGTAAATGAAATTAAATCATGAAGGAACACACAAAAATGCTATGTGTGAGTGTGTGCCTAGCCTTGTAAGAGATAAGAGGTCTTTTAATACCTTTGTTGACCAATGATGCACGAATCTCTTAAAAGCCGGCTTCTTGAATGAATTGTGGTTGAGACGTCCTTCGTCTTCTTAATTCTTCAATTACTAATCACTAAACATTACAAGATAAACACGTTTTGATATGGAATTAATGCCAACACTAACTATAAACCTTACAAGTGTCTAGCCTACAATGCTCTCCTCCTTAGAGAATTCTAATGCGGGATGGTCTCAACTGAGGACTTCTTCGAAGTGAAGAACAGAGCGACTGATAGAGCCAGGGCCAACTGGAGTTTATTGATTAAAAGGCATGTGGATAGGTCCCTAGAGGGCCTTCAGGTTCAAATGAAGGAATGGTGTAAAGAGCCAAATGTTGGGATAAACAACGAACAGCCAAATGTTTGCCCAATAAAGGGCAGTGACTAAAACACTTGGATAGGCGATGAGGTGGACGAGATAGTGTGGCCAAATGCGAGCCAGCTAAGTAAATACGAGATGGTGCTTGACAAAGGTGGCAGAAATAGCGGTACTTAACTTCCAACACCCATATCATAGCCTCATGCTTTAATTATTTTCTTCATATGTATTCGGCCTTTTCAGGCGTGTAAAGACCTCTGTTTTATGATTGGCTTATTTCATGACAAACCACATTTGGGGATGATTTTGTAATGAGTAGCTTAAGTGTTCATTGGCAAGCTTTCAAGCATCTTCGTGACTTCAAGAGCAAGAGCAAGAGCGAACGGTATATCATATAACTTGATTCTTGAAGAGATCAGGTGCACACACATACTTACATGCACTCCCATATTATTTGCATTTGTGCTTCCATGGTTGTGTGCATTTATGTCTCATTTCACACGTGCACTTTGTTGATAGTTCTAAGTGTGGTTTTATGTGGTATAATTCATTTCCGTTTGTGTGATCAGAAACGTCCGTGCTTGAACGATGGTGTGCGTGACTTAGTGCGATGGTTCACCATTTGAGAAGGTCCCATTCTTCTCTTGGATTATTGTTAGTTATGGTGTGGTTGAATGGAGCAAGATGTCTAGTTTCAAAAGATTGGATTTCAATGTTTCAAATGTTTTCAAAACTGACATTTGCATGGTCTTGTGACCATAACGTTGTATACAAAGTTTTAAAATGAGTTTTGAAAATTTTTGTACAAACTAGACACTCATACCTTTCCAATGGTATATTACTCGTAATATTTTATAACCGTTTGGATTGGTTTTGAAATCTCCAAATTGACTACCAAAACAGGGCAACTCTATTGTTGTCCATTTTTTTTACCTTTGGTCACTAAAATGGCCATATCTCTTTCTACAAACATCAAAATGTCATTTTGTAAAAAGGAGTAGAAAGTAGACATCCATATCTTTCCAACAGTATATTATACGAAAGGTTTCAATGTCGTTTGTACATGATTTGGGCCGCTCGAATCTTGAGCTATTGTGTTGTCACGGCTATGCGCCCTTGTTGCGCAACTCGTCAAGCGTATTGTAAGGTTTATAGTTTGTGTTGGCATAAATTCCATATCAAAATGAGTTGCCCTGGCCGTGAGGGAGGCCATGGGCCCCACGGCCAAGGGGGCTCTCTGCCCCCGTGAGGCCCACGCGCCCCCCACGGCCAGGGGGTGACGTGGCCTCATGTGATTGGTCTTCAATCTCCTTCTCTCTCCTCCTTATATCTTCCCTCTCTCTCTCCATTTGAATTTTCAAGAAGAAAAAATTAAGTTTTTCCCGTCAAAATTTCTCTCCAGAATTTCAGAACTTGAAAATACCATATCTTCCTCATCCGGAGTCGGATTTGAGCGATTCAAGTTGGAGAGTGTTCGTATTTGAGTCCTCTATCATTTCCAAGTGGTTTGGTAGCTGTTTGATCTAGATTTCTGGTGGTTCCACACTGATTTCGGAACCAGCTATAGAATCAAAGGAATTGGACAAATCTTTGGGACTTCTTTCTTTTTAACCTTCAATTTGCTTGGGGTTTCTTCTTCTATATCTATGTTTATGTTTGGTAAAAGCTATTGAGAAAGATAGCTTGATTAACATTCTAATTGAAAGTCAATTTATAGACTAATGTTGACTAGTTTCTATGATTCTAGGTTTTACATATGTTTGTGAGTTGTACTGTGATTAGAATGGCATCTTCGGTTGTTTGGAACTTGATTGAATCAATTTTGTGATAAATGACCTTGAGATTTGATTTGATCCTTTGATTGATGAAATCCAGGATTTGTGTATTTGTTTGTGATTTAGAGAAATCTAGGTTTTGATTGATGTAAATCTCAAATCCTTGCTCTATGTTTTTAGCTAGAATATTGATTGATTAAATCTCATGTATCTAGCATTTTATTGTATGTTGATTGCATCTTGAACTTGTACTTCATGAATATATTTTGATTCAAGTGTTGTATATGTGAATGAGACTTTGAGCTTATGTGTTTGGTGTTTGTAAGGTTCCAAATTGTTGATTGGCTAATTTCGTGGACAAACCACATGTTTGGGTACTTTGTAAGGGTAGCTTAGGTATTGGTTTTATTGTTCGAAGCCCTTTGAAGACCTTGTGTTGATAAGCACCGAAGGTAATTTTCTTTGTGCTTACTTGTCTTGAAGAGATAGTTGCACACACTCACAACTCATGCATATGTCTTATCTTTGTATGTTGTGTTTATTTGTGTTGTGCATTTATGTCTATTTTCATTTCTTCTTGCATGTTAAATGATTGCATCTAGCTTATTAATTGCCATATCTTGTTAAGCATTACGTTGCATTGTTTTCACCTCACATGTGCACTTATTGCATGTTTCTTTTGTGTGAAGTGGCTTAGAAGGCTTGCCCTTCTTATGCCGCGGTTGCCTAATTTTGGCATACCGCGGCATGCAAGCGATAGAGACTTCCATGTCCCTGCCGCGGTGCCACAACCGCGGCAGTCGAGCGACAACAATGTCTTTGCTGTGCCGCGGTTATAGTGCCGCGGTTGTGCAACCGCGGCAGGCGAGCCACAGAGATATTTTTGGTGCGTTTTTTCAAAACGACCACACTTCACTTATGGCCCCTATATATATAACACTTTAACTTTAGGTCAGCCAAGAGAGTTCATATCAGATTTCATATTTAGGATATTTTTCAAAAAGAAGAAAAATTCTAAGAACTCATTTTTATTATCTCAAACACTTTTTCATGATCATCAATCATCATCTAGCATCATCTTTGATCATCTAGATGTCATCTAGCATGGATTCTTTATCATACTTTGCTTGGTAAGTTTTTCACTAATATCTTACATATTTTGTGTCTTTCTTAACTAAGAAATCTCAATTAATTACTTGTATGTTATTTTATATACTTTGAATACTAGTTTGAGATAAGTATGATGTATGTTTGAGAAGTTGTATTGTGCTAGCAAATTAGGTTGTGTGCTTAATTTTGATTAGCTAAACTAATTGACATGTCATTTAGTTTTGATATCTAGGATTGTTCTTAATTGCATATTAAACATCTTAGATAAGCATATAGGGTTTCCCTTGCTCTATGTTGCATTTTGGATATTCACATACATTCACTTAGGGTTGTATTCTCTTCATAGAGAAAGTAAGTCTTGTGTGTAGCATCCGGGATTAGGTTGCTTAGATCGCAAGCAAAATTGGACTAGGTTCACTCATACCGGGATTAGGTAGGTGTGTGATTACTTCCGGGATTAGGTTGTAATCGTTTGCACATTTAGTAGATTCGAGGTTCGAGTGTGGCTTACTTACATAGCCCTTGGTTTTTCCCGTGAGGGTTTCCACGTAAAAAATCAAGTGTTGTTTTAATTTTCGCACCATATTACACTTGCTTGTTTATATTATCTTGAGGGTAATTTCGTAATTTTGACTAACACGAAAAATTGGGTAAAAGCGTAAAATCTATTCACCCCCCCTCTAGATAGTTTTATACACACCGTGCTATAATTAGTTTCATTTGGTATCAGAGTGGGTTCCTAGACATACATAGGTGATCCTTGCTTATTTTGGTGTGTTTTGCATTTTGTGTGATTTTTGATCATTCATACATTTGCATTCATTTCATTCATTCATAAACACTATGAGTGGAAACGGTGGAAATGGTGGTGGCAACGAAGGTGCTTCTAGCACAAGGCCTCCACTTCTTACCGGTTTGAACTATTCCCAATGGAAAGAGAAGATGGAATCCTACATATGCCAAATTCACGACCGTGCATGGATGGCGGTGGAAGACGGATATGATCTCCCTATGATGACTCCCGCAGGTGGAGGAGAAGATGTTTTGAAGCCTAAGGCGCAATGGAACGCGCAAGAGTTTGAGGCTTCAAAGTGGAATAGGAAGGCGATGCATGCCATCTTGTGTGCTATAGACGAAAATCAATACAAGTTGATTCAAAATACTAGGATAGCTAAGGAAGCATGGGACATCCTAGAGATTGCACATGAGGGAACCGAAGTGGTGAAGGACTCTAAGCTTCAAGTCCTCCAAACTCAATTCGAGATGCTCAAGATGGAGGAGAATGAGTGCTTCAACGACTTCGAGATCAAGTTGATGGATATAGTCAACCAAAGTCATCAACTTGGTGATCCATATTCGGATAGGAGAATCAAGCAAAAGATTATGAGATCTCTACCCGATAGGTTTGAATCTAAGGTGACGGCTTTAGAAGAAAATAGTGGATATAAGGATATGAAGCCTAGTAAGGTGATTGGGAGACTTCTAGCTTATGAGTCTAGGAAGGGGCCTATCTCCACACCCACTAAAAAGCAAAAAGGAATTGCTTTAAAAACCTCCAAGGATGAAAAGGAGGAAAAGAAGGTTGACTCGGATGAAGAACTTGCCTTGTTTGTAAAAAGGTTCAACAAGGTTATGAAGTTTAGAAGAAAGAGCTTTGGATCAAAAGGACAAGATTTGAAGAAAAAGGGCTCTTTCAAGAAGTTTGAACCTAGGCAAGAGAGGACCGAAAGAAAAGGGGTCCAATGTTTCGAGTGTGGTGGCATAGGTCACTTTGCCCCCGAATGTGCAAATCACAATGAGAGGAAAAAGGGAAAAGTGATGGCCGCCACTTGGAGTGGAAGTAGTGATGACTCCATTGAGGGAGATGAGTCTTCGGATGATGAAGAGCTCATGGCTAATCTCCTTGCTTTTGCCTCCTCCCATAAGAGCAAAAGTGGCAGTGAGAGAGAGGAAATGAGTCAAGAGGAAAATGACTTAAGTGATGTAGAAAGTGATTCCTCTTCTAACTCCATAAATGGATTTGTGGAGAAAAAGGTGCTTGCTAAATATCATGCCGAATTTAATGATTTAGCAATTAAGAGCACAAGAAAGATCAAGATGTTGAGAGAAGAAAATCTTGAGCTTGCATCTCATAATGACCACTTAAGTGAACAAGTGAAAAAATTCAAGAAGATGGAAGATAAGCTAAAAGAGGAGTTAGTCTTATCTAGGAGGAATGAAGATAGCCTAAAGAGGGAGCTTGAAGAAGTTAGAGAATCTATGACTAGGATGGATTCTAGCACCAAGAAGCTTAACCATATGCTTGGTGTTGGAAAGAGTCCATGTGACAAGAGGGGTCTTGGGTATGAAGATGGCAAGAAGATCTCAACCTCTAACAAGACCGTGTTTGTCAAGAGTTTGAGGAAAGAAGAAACTTCATTTGTGCAAATTCCTAGGAAGAAGTTAGAAGTAGGACAATGCTCAAATGCATAAGTGAAGATGGGGGCCAAGAAGGCAACCTCAAGCTTAACCCCCAAGGGTCCCTCAAGCCAACATTCCTCCTCAAATGGCTCACAAAGGAAAAAGGCCTATCATGCAACCTTAAGCTTGGAAGCAACCTAGACCGGTTCAACAACGAAGATGCATTGAACCCCTTCGTCCACAAAGACAAGGACAAGGTATGATTCCTTATTTTACTCCTATTTGTCACTTTTGTGGATTTGATGGTCATATTAGACCACATTGCTTTCGCTATATAAAAATGTGCAAAACTAGAAGCATGATAGAGAAGAAAAAGAAAATAGCCATGATGCATGTTCCTAGGAATGATAATATTGATTTGTATGATCCTAGGAATAGTAGAGCACATGTACCAAAGACCACTAAGAAAGCTAAAATTGTTGCTAAGTGGATTAGAAAGAATGAAAATGTTTGCCATGTTGCTCAAATAGCCTTGAAGGCAAATTCTTCTAATTTTTGGTATTTGGATAGTGGGTGCTCTAGGCACATAACGGGAAACAAGAGTTTCTTCGAGACTCTTGTTATGGAGGAAGGTGGATATGTCACTTTTGGTGATGGATCCAAAAAGAAGTTGTAGGGAAAGGAACCATTTCCGTTCCCGGATTACCTTCCTTATCCGATGCTTTATTTGTTGATGGCTTGAAAGCCAATTTAATAAGCATTTCACATCTAAGTGATGAAGGATATTCCGTCTTGTTTAGTAAAAATGATTGCTCAATCCTAAAGCCCGATGGACAAACCTTGTTGAAAGGTATGAGATCTAGTGACAATTGTTATTGTCTTGAAGCTAGAATAGTCTCAAACATTGTGTCCATGGATGAGCAAGTTGAGTTGTGGCATGAAAGACTTGGCCACATGAACTTTAGGGATTTAAGAACCCTTGGAAAGTTCGAGTGTGTGCGTGGCCTCCCTAAGCTTGGGAAGAAAGCCAATGGCATTTGTGGACCTTGCCAACAAGGAAAACAAACCAAAAGCATGCACAAAAAAGGCAAGTATCTCTCCACCAAGGAGCCCCTAGAGCTTCTCCACATGGATCTTATGGGTCCTATGCAAACCGAGAGTTTAGGTGGAAAGAGATACATTTTTGTTTGTGTTGATGATTTCTCTAGATTTACATGGACATATTTTCTTAGAGAAAAATCCGAAACTTTTGATAAGTTTAAAATGCTTTGTACTAAATTACAAAATGAAATGAATTCTAACATTAGAAGCATTAAACGGATTAGAAGTGACCATGGGAGGGAGTTTGAGAATGCCTCTTTTGAAAGCTATTGTGATAGCTTAGGCATCTCCCATGAGTTTTCGGCTCCTAGGACACCTCAACAAAATGGAGTTGTTGAGAGGAAGAATAGGGTCCTCCAAGAGATGGCCCGAGTGATGTTGCTTAACAACAAAGTCCCTAGGAACCTATGGGCCGAAGCCATCAATACGGCTTGCTATATAGGAAATAGAGTGTTCCTAAGGCCCGGCACTAGAAACACCTCCTATGAGTTATGGAAAGGCAAGAGGCCAAATGTTAGCCACTTCCACACTTTTGGGAGCAAATACTACATTTTAAATGACCGTGATCAACTTGGCAAGTTTGATGCTAAGAGTGATGAGGGTATCTTTATTGGCTATGCCTTGAATAGTAGAGCCTATAGAGTTTTCAACTTGAAGACTCGAACCGTCATGGAATCATCGAATGTTATCATTGATGATACAAGGCTCAAGTCCAATGACCATGAGGAGGAGGAAATTTTAGATGATGACTCTCCTTTGGAGAGGGTTGTGGTGACTCCCAATGTTGGGACATCTAATGAAGTCACACAACCTATTACTAGAGTTCCTAACTTGGACTCTAATGAACTCGCTCCATGGGTTAGAAGACTCCATAACAAAGAAGATGTTATTGGAGATATTAATGAGGGTGTTAGGACTAGGCGTCAAATAGCTAATCTAATTAGCTTTATATGCTACACCTCTCAAATAGAACCCAAAAAGGTTGATGAAGCCTTGAATGATGAATTTTGGGTTCTTGCCATGCAAGAAGAGCTAAACCAATTCGAAAGGAATGAGGTTTGGACTCTAATTCCTAGGCCTAAGACCACTAATGTCATAGGCACTAAATGGATATTTAGGAACAAATCCGATGAGAAGGGCAACATAGTGCGGAACAAGGCTAGACTTGTAGCACAAGGGTACTCTTAAATTGAGGGTATCGACTTTGAGGAGACTTTTGCTCCCGTTGCCCGCTTAGAGTCCATTAGGCTTCTCTTGTCCATCTCTTGTGTGCACAAGTTCAAATTGCACCAAATGGACGTCAAGAGTGCCTTCCTAAATGGCTTCTTGTAAGAGGAAGTGTTTGTTGAACAACCCAAGGGGTTTGTGGATGCACACCACCCCAACCATGTCTATCGCCTCAAGAAGGCACTATATGGGTTGAAACAAGCACCGAGGGCTTGGTATGAGCGCCTCACTCAATTTCTTGTTGACAATAACTACACAAGAGGTAGTGTTGACAAGACGCTATTCATCAAGAGAGATAATGATGAGCTTTTCATAGCTCAAATATATGTTGATGACATAGTGTTTGGCTCCACCAACAACACCAAGGTCTAACAATTTGTTGATGTCATGTCTCATGAATTTGAGATGAGTCTTGTTGGTGAGCTTAGTTACTTCCTAGGTTTGCAAATTAGGCAAATGAATGATGGGATTTTCATAACCCAAGCCAAATATGCTAAGAACCTAGTGAAGAAGTTTGGTTTAGAGAATGCCAAACATTGTGATACACCCATGAGTACCACTTTAAAGCTAAGCAAGGATGCTAGTGGTAAAAGTGTGGAACAAACTCTATATCGGGGCATGATAGGTAGCTTGCTTTATTTGACCGCAAGTAGGCCCGATATATCCTTTAGTGTGGGTGTGTGTGCTAGGTACCAAGCGGATCCTAAGGAGTCCCATCTCTCTTCCGTAAAGAGAATCATTCGCTATGTGAATGGGACATCCAACTATGGGATTTGGTACTCTTTTGACACTAATGCTAGTCTTGTAGGCTTTAGTGATGCGGATTGGGCAGGAAATTGTGATGATAGGAAGAGCACATCGGGCGGTTGCTTCTTTCTAGGCAACAACTTGGTGTCTTGGTTTTGCAAGAAGCAAAACTCGATTTCCTTGTCCATGGCCGAGGCCGAGTACATAGCCGCGGGGAGTGGATGCACACAACTCCTATGGATGAAGCAAATGCTAGTAGACTACGGATTCAACCAAGGTACTCTCACTCTCTTTTGTGATAACATGAGTGCTATTAATATTTCCAAGAATCCGATTCAACATTCTAGAACTAAGCATATTGACATCCGCCATCACTTCATTAGAGAGCTTGTTGAAAATAAATGCATAGTACTTGAACATGTAGGTACTAATGATCAACTTGCGGACCTATTTACTAAACCCTTAGATGCTACTCGATTTAAAACTCTTAGTAGATCTATTGGGATATGTCTTGTGGAGTGATGTGTTCTATGATTGACCCCATATGGGGAACTCAAGCAAAGAGAGCTATTTTGCATTCTTGTAACTTGCAAAAAATTTAAAATATCTTATGCCTCTTCTTTTGATTGCTTGAGTAAGCTTGGTTGTACATATGTATATATGTTTTCTATTCTATAAGTGTGAACCTTGCTTGTTTACAATCCATGTCATATTTATGTTCAAACATGCATTTTTGGACTAGGAGATTTACATAGGAAGTATGATGTGAATGACCTATAGTTATCTCCATGACATGATGATTCTTAAATAACATGCTAATGATAAATGAAAAAGCATGAAATTCATATAACATGCTCACATGAAAGCATGAATTGATGATTGCATATTCTTAAAATGCAAAACTTGTGTGAAAGCTTATGAGACTCAAAATGAATAAAGGATCTTGTATCCGTTCAAAGGAATTCTTATTCCAAATGTCTCTCTTTCTTTATTGGTTGAACATGGCTACTATCATACGGATATCTTATCCGGAAAAATCAAATAGGGTGCAAAGTCGCTCATGCCATGTTTCGCTTATAAAGTTGGATATAGTTGCTCATAAATTAAAATAAAAAAACTCTATATCCTTGCTTTTCTCATGACATTGGTGAAATTGGTTTGAATTCTAATTAGAAACCCTTGTCATTTGCTTTGCCAAATACCATTGTATTTTGGACTTGAATGCTATATGTCTTGTATGCAAAGCATGTTGGATTCACACATTTTCTACAAATATATCTCCTTGTTTCTTTCCAATTAATTGAGGTGCATAAAGTGACTTATATGTATATGCAAATATCTTGCATGCTTCTATCTCTCGTTGCTATGAGTGACCCGGTTGGGGACTACTCCTTTGCCTATATCATGACAAAAAGGAGGAGTAGGATATGGTAAGGGGAGTTGCAAAATATAGAAGCTATTGTGCATATTGGGGAGAACATTCATTGAGGGGGAGTAACCCGTTGAGGGGGAGCATTGCATACACATACATTGCATAATGTTGTGCCTATTTTTTTTTAATGCAAATGCTTGGTATTGTTCTCACTTGATTAATCTCACACTTTTCTTGTTTTGGAAATGTTTAGAAACTTTCTTTTCAGGGCTTGATTATTCTACAAGAGATTGAAGACTTGAAGTTTTATTTTCTTATCTCTTTGTATTGTAGAATATCTTAGTTGTCCCGTAATTTCTATTTTTTTTGTGAGGAATCAATGTGAGTGGTGGTTTTGTCACGAAATAGCCAAAGGGGGAGATTGTAAGGTTCCCAATTGTTGATTGGCTAATTTCGTGGACAAACCACATGTTGGGGTACTTTGTAAGGGTAGCTTAGGTATTGGTTTTATTGTTCGAAGCCCTTTGAAGACCTTGTGTTGATAAGCACCGAAGGTAATTTTCTTTGTGCTTACTTGTCTTGAAGAGATAGTTGTACACACTCACAACTCATGCATATGTCTTATCTTTGTATGTTGTGTTTATTTGTGTTGTGCATTTATGCCTATTTTCATATCTTCTTGTATGTTAAATGATTGCATCTAGCTTATTAATTGCCATATCTTGTTAAGCATTAGGTTGCATTGTTTTCACCTCACACATGCACTTATTGCATGTTTCTTTTGTGTGAAGTGGCTTAGAAGGCTTGCCCTTCTTGTGCCGCGGTTGTGCTGCCGCGGTTGCCTAATTTTGGCATACCGCGGCATGCAAGCGACAGAGACTTCCATGTCCCTGCCGCGGTTCATCTGCCGCGGTGCCACAACCGCAGCAGTCGAGTGGCAGCAATGTCTTTGCTGTGCCGCGGTTATAGTGCCGCAGTTGTGCAACCGCGGCAGGCGAGCCACAGGGATATTTTTGGTGCATTTTTTCAAAACGACCACATTTCACTTATGGCCCCTATATATATAACACTTTAACTTTAGGTCAGCCAAGAGAGTTCATATCAGATTTCATACTTAGGATATTTTTCAAAAAGAAGAAAAATTCCAAGAACTCATTTTTATTATCTCAAACACTTTTTCATGATCATCAATCATCATCTAGCATCATCTTTGATCATCTAGATGTCATCTAGCATGGATTCTTCATCATACTTTGCTTGGTAAGTTTTTCACTAATATCTTACATATTTTGTGTCTTTCTTAACTAAGAAATCTCAATTAATTACTTGTATGTTATTTTATATACTTTGAATACAAGTTTGAGATAAGTATGATGTATGTTTGAGAAGTTGTATTGTGCTAGCAAATTAGGTTGTGTGCTTAATTTTGATTAGTTAAACTAATTGACATGTCATTTAGTTTTGATATCTAGGATTGTTCTTAATTGCATATTAAACATCTTAGATAAGCATATAGGGTTTCCCTTGCTCTATGTTGCATTTTGGATATTCACATATATTCACTTAGGGTTGTATTCTCTTCATAGAGAAAGTAAGTCTTGTGTGTAGCATCCGGGATTAGGTTGCTTAGATCGCAAGCAAAATTGGACTAGGTTCACTCATACCAGGATTAGGTAGGTGTGTGATTACTTCCGGGATTAGGTTGTAATCGTTTGCACATTTAGTGGATTCGAGGTTCGAGTGTGGCTTACTTACATAGCCCGTGGTTTTTCCCGTGAGGGTTTCCACATAAAAAATCAAGTGTTGTTTTAATTTCCGCACCATATTACACTTGCTTGTTTATATTATCTTGAGGGTAATTTCGTAATTTTGACTAACACGAAAAATTGGGTAAAAAGCGTAAAATCTATTCACCCCCCCTCTAGATAGTTTTATACACACCGTGCTATAATTAGTTTCAGTGTTTCACATGCTTAGGTTTTATTCTCGTATTTTGCATCTAGACTTTTATTGAATGTGTTATCACATGTTTAGGTCTATTTGTACCATAGAATGTATTGATCACATGTTCTATGTTGATTTGATTGTTTGCATCATTTGCATTCACATGATCACACTAGGAAGTCCTTGTAAAAGGCATGAAGTCTTGGTTGGAATCGGGGTGACTCGGATAGCCAAGCAAGAAGACTTGCCTAGAGTCGGGATGACTTGGATAGGTAAGCAAGAAGTCATGGCTAGAGTCGGGAGGACTCGGATAGTCATGCATGGAAGGCTCCCTAGAGGCCAGAGTGCCTTGGATAGGGAGTTGGCTATTGTATTGGTAGGCCTAGGCATATGGTTAGACATAGACTCCGATAGAGCGGGGTACATGGGAGGTGTATGCACTCTTGAGGAATTTCTAATCTACCATCGATGTTGGTTTCGCATCATTGAGGGATTTCACACTTTCCAATAGGGTTGGGTAGGCTTAGACTTCACTAGGTTGGGTGAGCTAAAGATTGGTCACTTTGTGAATGTTCTATGTTTACTTTCCAATAATATAGTACCCAATGGTTGTAGTTCAACCCGTGGATGTTTCCTCCTTGGAGGTAATTTACCACGTTAAAAAATCTCTTGTGTTAATTCTTCCTATCTCTTTCTCTTATATTTTAATTGTATATTTTATTATCTTGATTCATAATATTCACGTATGATGTATTGTGAAGCAAGACTTTGTATAGTGTGGTTTGTGGATTCATTCTTTTGATCATTTTTGTATCTATGATTCTTTTGTATATTGTAATTTTTTTTTTGTATAGTGATATTTTGATCACTCTTGTAACTCATTGAACATCTATTGAAATACAAGCTTACTTTGTTGTTGTGTTTATTTGTTCTTATACCTCACACAACTAGATGATATACTTTGACCTTGCTCTTATGATTGTATTCTCGTATTGTCTATGCATGTCTTCCTTGGCTTATTTTGTTGTGTGTAAGGCTACCTTGAGGGACAAACGAAAGTTTGTTCAAGGGATTGAAAAAAGGTGTAAAAACCTATTCACCCCCCTAGGTATGCTTTAAGCAATTTAACTACGTTTGTATACTTTCACGTATGTGTTGCATTGCTCGTCCAGCGTAGAGGTGGCCATGGTTTTGGTTAAACCATCGATCACATCCATAGTTTAACCGAAACCGTATGGCCCAAATCGTAACCAAAATTGGGATCGAAACTGGCGGTTTGAAAACCAATTTCCCACGGTTCAGTTACGGTTTGGAGTATAAAAAAATAGCCTAAAATCGCCGGTTTTATAAAATAAAATAAAAATTGGACGAATCAGACGCTGCCACGTGGTAGACAACCACACTTCATTATTCTTCACACCACTCTCATTCTATCAACTTCTCTCAATCTCGAATTCTCAATTCTCTCTACATTCTAGAATTTTCTTTAATTCTCATTTCACATATAAATTAATAAATCTTTATTTCTTCTATTTTTTACTATCATCTATTTTTTCAATCATCAAATTTATTTACAATATTTATTTCTTCTATTTTTTACTATCATAATTTTTTTTCACCACTATTATTTCAACAATATTTTTTTTTTCAATCATCTATTTTTTTTAAGTGTTACCGACTTACCACAATTATTCCAACAATATATATATTTTTTCAATCATCTATTTTTTTTACCTTGTTACCACTTTTATTACAACAATATTTTCTTTACATATATCTATATTTTTTTTTTATTATTAATTTTTCAATGGCAAGTGGGGGAGATGGTTCAAGAAATTTGGATAAAGGAAAGGGTCTAATGCAAAACTTGTTGAAACACGTTGGTAGTGATGTCACTTACGACGACCGAGATTACCACGAGTTCCTTCAAGATCGATTTGGATCCGATCCCCCTTCTAGTCCTAATCCACCTCTAATAATTCCCGAGTTCAACAAACTCGACCACAATCCCAATACCTTCAATACTAATGAAAATCTATTTGACCCCCACCCCCTTCAAATGATTTTTTTGAAGGTGAAGGTGAAGAAGAAAAGCCGATGAAGTCCAAACTCTTCAGAGTGCATATGGAGAGAACTAAGTTAGATGGTGGATTTATCAAAATCCAGTGCAATTACTACCCCAAATCATAAAAGATTGCCAAATCCTTCGGATATGGCATGTACTGGACCCATATCAAAAAAAACTCACTCGTTTGAATACGAGAAGGCTAGTAACCAAGCCCAAATCTCTAGGTACGAAATCCCTTCTAATTAATTATTTCATTATACGTCTGAAAAAAATATGGAAGAATTAACATTAATGGTTGCAGTTGAACACTTACTTTTTGGTTTTGGTGAGAAAGTACGTTTTGTTAATTATTGTCAAAATGCATTAAATCCTGCAATGCAATGTGTTCCTAGATCCACTCTCACACGTACACTAAATACCATTTACAAAAGAGAAAAAAAACAAATTGAAATCATTTTTTTATCAATTTCAAGGTCGCGTTTTCATATGTGTCGACATATGGACCGACAATTTTGGTAGTCATTCATACATGGGTGTGACATGTCATTATATGGATAATGATTGGGACATGCAAAAAATAAATCTTGCATTTCGTGTTTTCATTGACTCACATTCAGCTCAAAATATTTTTCGACTCCTTAAAATAATTTTTCAAGAGTATTATATCCAAACAAAATTTTTGCTATTGGTTTTGATAATGTTACAAGTAATACCGCATATATTCCTATGTTACAAGATTTGTGCAATCCCTATTTTGGGGGTAAATTATTTCATCAAAGATGTGCATACCATGTTTTACATTTGTGTGTTCAAGCTAGATTACAAATTCTTTCTACTTATATTAGACCAATTAGATATAGTATTAAGTATATCTGGAGGCATAACAAAACCCATAAACAATGGTTAAAATATTGCTCTCAAAATAATATGCGTCCCATTAAATTTTCTCGAGATATTACCACTCGTTGGAATTCTACTTATAAGTTGCCTAATGAAAGTCTTGAATATAAGGAATTATTAGTTTCTTTTATTACTTATAACGTTCCTTCAATTTCTCTTCAATTGAACAATTGGGATGCGTGTGCAAAAATTCTTGAATTGTTACGTGTTTTTAATGATGTAACCAATGCTTTATTTGATGTTTACTATCCTATTATTCATTTATTTTTTATTCAAAGTGTTAATATTGCTGGTGCATTTAGTGAGTGTGAATTCGATGTTCAATTAAGTCCATGTGTTGCTGCTATGAAAACAAAATAGTCACAATATTATGGGGAGATTCCAAATATTTACTTGCTTGCATCATGTTTTGATCCACACTTTTAATTAGAATGTTTGTAGGTTTATTTAACTCATTATTACAAAAGTTCAGGATTAGAAGTTGATGTTCTTAGTTACTGTAATTCCGTTAAGACTTTGCTTTATGAATTATATGATGAATATCTTAGGATGTATGGTTCGTCTTTGAACATGCTAGTTTCACAACACCAACCCACATCTGGTGGTACTGCTACTTCCTCAAAATTTCAATTAAAGGGTTTAGGGGATCAATTGTTTTCCCAGATACGAACATCTTCTTCATCCTCATCTGACTTTGAGCTTGACCGGTATTTAGAAGTCACTCATGAATTTTTAGAAGAAAAATTTAGTATCCAAGTTTGGTGGAAGAGTCATGAACAGGATTATCCAATTTTGGCTATTATTGCCAAACAAATTCTTGTAACGCTGGTTTCTACCGTTGTTGTGGAACAAGAATTTAGTGCAGGTGAAAATATTTTGGAACCAAGACGGTCGGTTATATTCCACAATCACTTGAAATGCAGGCGTGTGTTGATGATTGGACAAAGGCAAAACACAGACAACAAGAACTCCAGCCGGAGTTAGTGAATGACTTTTTCGAAGATGACCGAACCACAGGAACGGAAGGCAGCGAATAGATTCCGTTCTAACTTCCAACCTCCAACACCGAGCATCTAATTAAAGGTAAAAGAACTACGTGGGCTTTGATTCCTCTACATTGGTGGAGGATACGTAGACAACTTAATTGTGGTAAAAATTAAGTGCAAGACCGGAAAAAAGAAAAAAAAAAAAAAAAAAAAACACTTTGTACATTGTAATATTGTATATTTGAATTCAAGCCTTCAAGGCCAATTTCTAATTTTTTTTATTTTTTTTAAATTTTTGTGCAATTGTAAAGTTGTATTTATAAATAAATGTCAATTTCTTTTCTTTTAAATATTGTTAAATACTTCAATGAAAATGTTTTTAATTATTTTTTTTATTTTAAACTTTGTTCTATTGTAATTATTATTAGGCAAGAATTTATATTTATTTTTTCTTAAAAAAAATACCCAAAAATCGAAACAGAAGCCGCCCGAAAACCGAAACCAAAACCAAAATCGTAACCGCTAAACCGGCGGTTACAAACCATGCACCAAACCGGTTTTCCGATTACGGTTACGGTTTCGGTTTCGGTTTCGGTTTCGGTTTCGGTTTCGGTTTCGATGGCCACGGAACTAAAACCGTCAGTTTCTAACCAAAATTGAAACCAAACTGAACCGTGGCCACCATTAGTCCATCCCTTTTGGTCCAACAACCTTGCGCTTGTGTGGCGTATGACAACCAACGCAATGCTCCGCCCTTGTTTCGTAATTTGGCCATATCTCACTCATTTGGAGTCCGATTTGGCTCATTTTTGAATTGAAATTCATGAAATTTACAGGGCTATTATCTAAGAACTATAAATACATATATTTATCATCATTTGTATTCAAGGAACAAAAAATACAAAACCCTAGAGAGAGATTAAGAGTTCCCTAGTGAGAGAAAGCGCCAAGATTGCTTCTTTAACTCTCCCAAACCCAAAACCCATGTGCATCTAACATCATCATTGTAAGTGCCTCACTTTTGATTGGCGTATTTCGTTTGCAGAATCACAATGGGGTTTTATATGTAAGGGTAGCTTAGAATGGAAGAAAACCTCATTATGTGATCAAGAGCTTCAAGGAAGGTAGATTTCTTGACTTACTCTATTTTGAAGAGATGTAGTTGCACACACTCACATTATTTGCATGTTTTGTTGATTGCATTTTGTATTCCCCAAAGCCTTGTCATACATTAGGCCTAGGAGTATATTTGTTGCAAAGGGCGTTGTTCAAAGCGCTCTACAAGGCGCTATACGAACAGCGCCCCTTTCAGACCTGATGAGAATGGGTCATTTTTTGCATCAGACCTGATGCATTTTCGTTAGGCGCTGTATGAAAGCGCTGTACGTACAGTGCCCTTCCTTGGCCGAGGAGATCAGAGAATTGGCACTGTTCAGGCGCTGTTCAAAATCGCTGTTCTGAACAGCGCCCATGCTGAAGACGTTTCATCTTCTTCTGAAGGCGCTGTTCAAGTCGCTCTACGTACAGCGACCTGTACAGCGCCCAAGGCAATATCAGGCCATTTTTTTCAAAACGATGTCACTTCACTTGGATCCCATTTATATATGTCTTGGCAGCCTTGGCTTGTTTTTGAGAGCAAAAATTACACTTTTGAGAGCATCATTGAGTATCTTCAAGCTAAGGTATCAAGACTTCATCGTTAAGCTTCCAAATCACAAAACCCTTCATATTGCATCTTTCATTCATCATCTAGCATGATTCTAGGTTGATTTCATTTAGGGTTTTTAGTTTTGCCCACATGACTTGTATCTAGAACATCATTCTCATATCTATATGTTCTTACTTTACAAGATAGCTTCTTTATCACTTGAATTGATTCAAGATTGCATCTTTATGACTTGACTTAGTTTCAAGATTGTTTTATTGTGGTTTGTGAGTTGTTTTGTGATAGATTATGCATATAGGATTTTGGTTGCTTATTTAGTGTTGTTATATGCATGTCATCTAGTGATATGATATCTAGGAATGTCTAACATGTTCATCCATGCCTAGATAAGCTTGAATGTCTAACCTTGCATTTTTAGCATCTTGAGTATTTCACATATTCACCTTAGGTTGTGCTATCTCTTCACTTTAGAGACAAGTCTTGTATTTACCTCTTAGGTAGTTTGCAAGCAAGGGACTAGAGTCACTATTAAAGGCCTGCGGGTAGCAAAGATGGATTAGTAATTTTAGGTGTGATGTGGTCAACCTAAATTGTAATCGTATTTGCAAATAGTGGATTCGAGGGTCTCGTGTCTCGTGTGGCGCACATAACAGCCCGTGGTTTTTCCCCGTGTGGGTTTCCACGTAAATATTGTGTGTCCTTTAATTTCCGCACTTATATGCTTGTTTTGTATATTGACTAGATTGGGGCATTTTCGTAAATTTGACTAATCTCGAAAATTGGGTAAAAATGTTTAAAATCTATTCACCCCCCCCCCCCCCCCCCCCCCCTAGATTACTTTAGGACACGTTCATATATATTTACAATCATCATCATTCAAGCATCGATCTCCATTAATATCTTTACTTGATAAGTAAAACAAACACTCAAATCATTTATTGTTCTATTTATTCAAGACATGACTTTTATTGCTTAGGTTAGCAAATCTTCACATGAATTGCATATCTAGTAAAGTTATGACATTTTTGGGGTTTGTATTGTGATAGCTTACATTTAGGACATTATTGCCCTCTAGCTAAGTCTCTATGCTTTGCATTTAGACATTGTTGTTTATGACTCATTGATTGCATTTATTGTCCTTGCCATGTTTAATGACAACTTGGGTTGATTGGCTTTTGGTTGATGACTAGATTTTAGATTCTCATATCTATATCTAGTTAGGTCTTTATGAGCATTCATATAGACATTGATATCTAGGATTGTTTTTATTGCCATCATATATTCCTAGATAAGCATTTAGTGCAGCATAGCATTATTTGCATATTAGAATATTGTTACATATTCACATAGGTTGCTTATCTTTTCATTGAGAATCAAGTCTTGTGACTACGTTGGTGTAGTGCTCATGCATTGGTCTATACAATCTATAAAAGGCCCGCAGGGTAGTAGTGGTGGGTTAATGACCAAGAATGGTGTGACTAGAGGTCAACCTAGGTTGTAAACATCATTACATATAGTGGATTTGAGGACCGTGTGTGACTAGAAGGATAACCCGTGAATTTTGCCCAATTGGTGGGTTTCTCACATAAATCAATCAACGTGTTATTTATTGTTTTCCGCACTTTAATTACGTTGATTGTATTTGATTGTATTGGGTTAATTTTTTATAATATTGACTAATCCGAAAGGTTGGTAACTAGTTGGATTAACAACCCATTCACACCCCCCCCCCCCCCCCCCCCCCCCCCCCCCCCCCCCCCCTCTTTAAGTTGTATATTTAGACACACCTTAATAGTTTCAAGGCATACTTACTTTGTACACTTATATTTTGTGAAATGAAGTCTTGTTGGATTTACTTAGTTCTTTCCTCTTGTGCTTTCTGATACTTGTGTATGATGAAATGAGTATAATTTCCGTCGAAATAGTATCTCCATTCAGCCTTTATTCTATGTATGCATGCACACTTACAAACGCGTAAATAATAAAAATATTTAAATTAGGTATCTTGGAGAAATGTAGGATGTTTCCACCGGGATGATCGCCTTAGTTCCAAAGGCCAAGGAAAATGAGGTTTCTCCTGTAGAGGTTCTTGCAATTGTTCAGTATGTGATGCGCACGTAAATGTTCTAATAAAATATCCCCAATGGCGCCAATAACTTGATCGGCGCACGGGACACGCGATAGTTCTATAACTATCGGTAAATGATGGTACATGCGTGCGAGTGTATTTCTACCCTTTTCGCAAGTATACGAATCGTTGGCCACGTATAGTGGTTACGAGTAAGGGTATCGTTCCCACGGGGGAGAGGAGTGGATGGTACACGTAAAGTTGGTTCTACGTCTTATGTTATAATTAAGCTAATTATTATATTTACAATGCATGAAAATGTAAATGGAGATGGTGGCAAGTAAACTACAACTAATCTAATGCGATTACACTAATGTGGAAAACTAAAAGCGATGCGAATCCTATGATCTAGGATACGCAATCTCTACACTAAAGACAATTATAATTAACCTAAACTAATTAGATAGCAACTAAAGCAAATAAATAAATTAACAACTAAGCAATACAATTAAGTTACACTAATTAACTACATCTAACTAATTTATCATTAACTAACCTAACTAACTAATTCTTGCAAAGTTTATGCAAGAGCAAAGATACAAATGAAGAGGAATATAGTAATTGATCTCAATTAAGCATTTATGTTCTATGGCATATGCAATCTAATCCTACCACTCAATTACTATCAACTAATAGTTATTAGAATGACAATAATAGATGGTTTACAACCTAGAACATTAAGAGCTAGCTAATATGCATGGACATGCAAATACTAACTAATTTCTTACCACTAGAGATAATTAATGTTGTAAAACAAAGTTTACATGTTACTAGTGATACAACATGTAAACATTCAATCTAATTCAATTCAACAATTAATCACTCAAGATGGATATGGTAAAGATATGATCAATTAAATACAAGAATAATTCATATAAAATCCATTCCTCAACATTTAAAGTATTACACATACATGTTCATGAATACAAATAAATGGAAGAGAAGTAAAAGATTAAGAAGAAACCACAAGTTGGTAAGCTTCTTGTCTTCAATAGAGCAGAAGCCTTCTTCTTCCAAGCTAGGAAACTCACATGAACTATGTAGTGTTTGAGGTGTGATTCTAAACTAAACTAGGTTAATTTAGTCTAAGCTATGTATTTTTAGATGTCTAAGAGTCTTTGTTTAGGTTGGGAAAGAGGGATATATATAGTAGGGAGTGTTTGGGCATGGTTTGGACGTGCAAAATTCCAAGTCGGTTGCTCCGGTGGGCTTGTCTCTCCTGGAAGGCCAGCTTGTTCTCGCCGTCGAAAGTCGCCGTGCATTTACGGAGCTTGGCGGCGAGTTCTGACCTTCTGGACCGCGGGAATGTTCCCGCGGCATGAAACCACCGAGATTGGGCGAGTTTGGACATCTTTGGGTGGCCAAGAACTCGCTGGAATCAAGCTTGAAGCTTGCACCATCAATGGAAGTTGATGGACTTGGAGGTGAAGAAAATGATGTGCATGAGAGGCCAAAAGTGGGTCCATTGTGACCGAAAGGACTGTGGCCGTCGATCTGGGCTAAAAACTGTCAGAAAAACCATCGAAAAATGGTCGAAAAACGTCGGGAAAGAGTCGGGTCACGACCAGGTCGAAACCGGGTCACGACCAGGTCGAAACCGGGTCAACCGGGTCAACGAGTCGAGCGCGCGGGTCAGCTTGAGGTTGAAGACGACTTGACGTCAGCATGACGTTAGGCTGACGCGTGAAGGCACCAAAACGGCGTTGTCTGGCATGCTGACGTGGCTGCTGATGCCTGCCTTGGCTGGCGAATTACGTTCTGCACCCCTGATTTCTTCACTATTCACAGAATTTGCAATATATTTCCGAATATTGCACTTTTGCCCCTAATTTCTCCACAATTACACAATTGCCCCTGAACTTCCCTAATTCCCTGAAACACTTATTTACACCCTATTAAATACACAAAAATGCTCGGAAACGAATACAAAAGATAGGAAAAGGGAGCGCTAAATGTGAACATTTAGAGCGCGATCAGTATGCCTATAAGACTTCGTGAAGTTTGTCCCCCCAAATTCCTTTCTTTGAGTCTAGTTTTGCCTTCAAAGTGTGTTTGATCACTTTGTTCACTGCCTCAGTTTTCCCATTGGTTTGAGAATGAGCAGGGGAGGCGTAGTAGTTTGAGATTTTGTAATCCTTGCACAGCTTCTTGAACTTCTTATTGCCGAACTGAGTATCGTTGTCAGTGATAATGGTACTTGGGATCCCTGAACTTATAAAGTATGTTCTTCTTGACAAAATTAGTGGTGTTTGCCTCAGTGATGTGCACAAGAGCTTCTGCTTCAGCCCATTTGGTGAACTAGTCCACTGCCACTATAGGCATTGGCCTTATGAGGTCAAGATCCCACATTGAGAACGACTAAGGAGATGTGAGGCTTTTGAGTAGCTTAAGAGGTTGTTGAATATCATTGGCGATCTTTTGGCAGGTCTCGCAGCTTTCTGTGAACCGTTAAGCGTATGCGAATAGAGTGAGTCAAAAAGGCCTCTACCCGAGTACCTTATGTGCGAGGCTCTTACCCCTAGTGTGATTTTCGCATACATTGCTATAAATATCCTTCAGGATCTTTTCAGCTTCTTCGTCCTTTATGCCTCTCTGTAATGCTTTCGAGAATCCTTTCCTGTACAGTTCCCTATTGATGATGGTGTATCGAGTTAACCTCAATTTGATGCATTTTGCCTCCAAGGTATCTTTTGGTAGGACATCTTCTTTTAAGTACCTCTTGACGGGCGCCATCCAACTGCTTGACCCCTCTTGGATCTTCTACTACAAATTCCTCCGATTCAGCTATATTCAGTATGGTCAGATATGTTACTGGGATAGTCTTGGATTTGATGTAGGTTGTTGCAAACACTAGTTTGGACAAAGCATCTGCTTTCTCGTTTTGTTCCTATGGGATTTGAGTGATCTTGTACTCCTTGAAACGTCTGAGCAACATCTTTGCCGTACCAAGGTAAACTATCATGCACTTGTCTTTTGCTTGGTATTCATCCAAGACTTGATTGACTACAACTTGTGAGTCGCTAAAAATATCCACTTTATCTGTTCCCAACACAATACATACTTTTAGGCCGACTAGCAAAGCCTCGTACTCAGCCTGATTGTTTGTTGCCTTGAAGTCAAACCTCATGGCACACTCCATAACATCCCCTTCTGAGGTAGATATTACTATACCTGCCCCGCTGCCATGGGTATTTGACAAGCCATCTACATGCAACCTCCACTGAAATATCTTCTCCTGTTTTTTCTTTCATCATCTTTCTTACTTCCATGTCTAGTTTAGTGAACTCGACTATAAAGTCTGCCACTGCTTGCCCTTTAAGTGACGTCTTTGGTGTGTATTTGATGTCGAACTCACTCAGTTCAATCGCCCACTTGGTCAACCTTCTTGACAGTTCTGGTTTTTGTAGGATCAGTTTGAGCGGGCATTCGGTGTAGACTTCCATCGCGTGAGCTTGGAAATATGGCCTTAACTTCCTTGTTGCCACAACTAGTGCAATGGCCATTTTCTTAGTAGGCGAATACCTTGTTTCGGCAGGTAGCAAAACTTTACTAGTGTAGTACACTGGCTTTTGGACTCCATTTTCCAATCAAACCAAGACGGAGCTGGTCGCTACTTCTGTAAGAGACAGGTATAAGTACAACATCTCTTTGATTACTGGTTTGGAGAGGATTGGTGCTTGTGTTTGGGATTTATACCCTAAAGCTTGTGAAACTATTATGGCATGTCTAATTATATCTAGGGGGCGGAGGGAGAGGAATAGATTTTAATCAAGTTAATTACCAAATTTTCTTGATTAGTCAATATTCAATAAAAACCCCTATCTAGTCAAAACTACAATCAAGTGTAAAATGCAGAAATTAAATAACACTTGATTTTTACGTGGAAACCTTCAACAAGGAAAAACCACAGGCTAATATGCGTGCCACACACGATCCTCGAATCCACTATTTGTAATGGTGTTTACAACCTAGGTTGACCACTTCAAACCCTACACGGTCACTAACCCACCACTACTACCCAACGGGCCTTAATAGCAAACCTAGATCAATTTGCTTGTGGACTAAGCAACCTTAGCCACAAGACTTAATTCTCACTAAAGAGATCAACAACCTAAGTGAATATCATGATATTCAATTTTGCAATTAATTCTAGGTTACACTAAATGCTTATCTAGGATGAAAGATGACAATAATCACAATCCTAGATATCAATATTGCTATATGACATGGCATACAACAAAGCTATCAAAGATTAAGCAATCCTAGGCAATAGCTATCAAAATACAACTCTCAATCAATAAACACAATAATCTCAATCTTGTAGATATAATATGTTCTTAAAGCATACAAGTGATAAATGAGATTACTTGTTAAGTAAGACATTAAATATGGATGATATTAGTGAACAACTTACCAAGTAAAGTGTGTTGAAGAAAACCCATGCATAGATGCATCCTAGATGATCATAGATGATGCTAGATGATGTTTGATACACATGGATATGTGTTTGAGTAATCAAAGGTGAGTTATTTATTGATTTTCTCTCTTGAAAAATAAGCTAAGTCAAAGATATGATTTTTACTCACTCAAAAACGACCTAAAGACAAAGTAGCTTATATATAGGATGTCAAAATGATGCTATGACGTTTTGATAAAAAATCAAAAGTTTTGCCTTGACCGCTTTTCACCCGCTCTACGTACAACGGGTGTATAACGGTTTGCCTGGGAAATGAAGAACATGTTCTTCGTGAACCACTGTTCATAGGGGCGACATTAGGGCGACTCAAAGACGACTGCTCTCGAGTTTGGAGAGCCGTTGTTCACCCGCTGTAAGAACAACGGCTGAACAGCGATACACTAGCGACATTAAAGTCGATCAGGTGCCCCGTTGTACGTTGGGCGAGAGTATAGCGAGTAAGAGCAAATTTGCTCAATGCCTTTCATGGGCGCTGTACATAGGGTGACCCAATAGCGGGTGTACATCGCCCATACATAAAACATGCATCCTTATGCCTATCATGTTATGGCATTTATCAAACAAGATGCAATCAAATAAACATGCATGAAAAGGATTCAAGAATCATGAATGCACATACTTAAAACACACAACATACAAGAAGTATAGATATGAATGAGTTACCCTTACAACACAAACCCCAAATGTGGTTTGTCACCGAAATAAGCCAATCAAACTTGAGAAACTTACATTCTCCCCCTTTGGCTATTTCGTGACAAAACCACCACTCACATATATCCTTACAACAAAATTGAAATTAAAGGTCAACAATGATTTTCTACATTACAAAGAGATAAATAAAAGCTAAAAACTTCAAGTATTCAATCTCTTGTAAAACAATCAATCCTTCAAAACAAAAAGATTACACTTTCCAAAGCAAGTGTATGTGAGGTGATCAAGTGAATTCAGAAACAAGCATTTGCATTTAAAGAAAACAAGCAATATCATGCAATGAATGTGCAATGCAATGCTCCCTCTCAACGAGTTACTCCCCCATAATTAGTAATCTCCCCAATATGTGAATTAGCTACTCTTAATTAGCAACCTCTCTTACCACATACTACTCCCCCTTTTTGTCATAAGAGAGGCAAAGGAGTATCCCCAACCAAGTCACTTATAGCAAAGAGAGATAGTAGAATACAAGACATTTGCATAGTTATTATACAAGAACATTATGCAAGTCAATTAATTGGAGAGAAACAAGGAGATTTATTTTATGAAAATATCTGATAAAGATGCTTTGCATGCAAGACATGTTGCATTCAAGTCCAAAAAACAATAGTATTTGGCAAAGCAAATGACAAAGGTTTCTTAAAGAATTCAAACCGATTTTACCATTTGTCATGAATCAAAGCAAGGATATAGAAATGTCATTTATTCACACACTACAACAGAATCATCATTTTACTGTGCGCAAAGAACGCCATAAATATTCAGCCGCAAGCTGCATTAGATAATGTAGTGAATGATATCCTCAAAAACGGCGTACCAAACACATCGTTAATATGTTTTAAAAAATATCGTGAATGATATCCTCAAATATGGTGTACCAAACGTGTCATCAATATGTTTTAAAAAAAACGCCTTAATTATATTTATGATCCAATTTGTGGGTCGTGTTATGAACTTTTATGACTCACAATTGATATGAGTGTAGACTCAATCACGGCATGCACATGCATGTCGTTATTGTCTTTTGAAAATATATTAATATTAGGGAGAACTTTATAACTAGCCAAAAAATTAGTCGCTTTACTATTTTTGTCCAAGATTATTATTTTTACTGTTTTTATCAAAATTTCCACTTTCTAGACAAGATTGCCCTTCTTTATAATTTTCTCTCTCTCTCTCTCTCTCCTTTTCTCTTATCTCACACCTTCTTCTTCTTCTTTCTCTCATTCTTCTCTTTTTCTCTCCTCCTCTCTCCTCCGTCTTCTCACTTTCTTCTTCTTCTTCTTCTCTTTCTCTTTCTTCTTTTTTCTAGATTTTTCCCAAACCCAGATTTTTTTTTAAAAAAATTCAGTTTTTTTTTTTTTTTGAAATTTCAAGATTTCATTTTGTTTATTTATTTATTTATTTATTTTTTTTTTTTTGTGGCTGTGTTTAAGTTTGGGTTGTGGTTGTGTTTAATTGGATTTGTGTTTGGGTTGTAGTTGTGGTTGTGTTTGTGGTTGTGCTTAAAAAAATTCAGATTTGTGGTTGTATACAAGTTTGGGTTGTGGTTGTTTTATGAATGGTGAGAGTTGTGTTTACCTGGTGTGTTTAATTTGTTTTACCTTGGGGTATTTAATTTTTTTTGCCCTGATGTGTTTAAAGGTTTTTACCTGGTGTGTTTAATTAGTGGCTTGGTGTGTTTAATTCGTTTTACCCTGGTATGTTTAATTTATTTTGTTTGATGTGTTTAATTCGTTTTGTCCTGATGTGTTTAATTGTTTTTGCCCTGGTGTGTTTAATTGGTGGCCTGGTGTGTTTAAACAAAATGAAATCTGGAAATTTTTATTGAAAAAAATCAAATATGAAAAACAACCACACCTGGAAAATTTTCAGATTTCATTTAAACAAAACATGAAATTTTTTAAACCTGAAATTTCTGTTAATTTTTTTGAACAAAACAAAATCTGAATTTTTTTTCAACAAACAATACTCAAACTTAACCACAACCACAACCACCCTTAAAATCAACAACTAACACTCAAATCCAAACCTTTTTAAAATCTGGAAATTTTTCAAAAAAAAAAAAAAAAAAAAAAAAACTAATTTTTTTTTAAAAAAAATCTGGGTTTGGGTCGCCCGATCTGGACTAAATCGTGGTCAAATCAGAAAACCCATCGCACGAAAAAGTGGAAAAACCCATCGGAAATCTAGAAATTTTTCAACAAAAAAAAAAAAAAAAACTGAATTTTTTATAAAAAAATCTGGGTTTGGGTCGTCCGATCTGGACCAGATTGTGGTCAAATCGGAAAACCCATCGGAAATTTGGAAATTTTTTAACCAAAAAAAAACTGATTTTTTTTTTTTTAAATCTGGAAAAAACGAGAAACATAAAGAAAAGAGTATAGAGAAAGAGAAGAAGGAGAAGGAGAGAAGGCGTGGCTGAGAAAAGGAGAGAAAGAAGAAGAAGAAGAAAAAAGCGTGAGAGAAAGAAGAAGAAGAAGAACGTGTGAGAGAGAAAAGAAGAGAGAGAAAGGAAAAAAAAGATATTCTGGTGGAAATGAAAGAGAAAAGGAGAGAGGAGATTAAGAAAAAATATTAGGGGTAATTTTGTCTTCACAGCCACATTGTTGATAAAAATAGTAAAAATGATAATGTTGGACAAAAATAATGAATGCTCTTAATTTTTGACTAAAGACCCCTATTACCTCTTAATATTATATTTAAAGCATCTCATCCCATACACCCACCCCCACCGAATCCATTCCCACCTCCACCTCTTACTTCACAGCTTTTAATAATTCATTTACATTAGTCGTCGAACTTGAAACCTCAAGATGTTCAAGCAAAGCCTTGACCAATTCTACTACTCGTTCAAATTTGTTAATATTTGCATAATGTTTATATATAAACTATAGATGTTATTAAATTTTTATTGATTATTTTTAAATCAAAATTTTATTTCCAATAAATATAAATTTTATATGATAAACAAAAAAACATTTATTTTTAACATTTAATTAAAAAAAATTAAAATCATATATTCTGGAATAAAAGATATTGGTTAATCGTACCTGAGATAAAGAGATGTTTCTCTACATTTTATAATTTAATGGATAAATGTAAGACTTGAATACCTATAACAAAAGGGAAGGGGAAATGTAAATGGACTTTTCTAAAAAGTGGTTTTGCATTTTAGATTCTTGTTATTATATTTATAAATGAAAATAATATATTTTTTGTAATTTTTTGAATTAATCTATAATAATTATTATACAAAATTGAAGAAAATTTTATTATTAATCTGTCTCTTAGGAAAAACTTTAAAAAAAAAATCAAGATTAAAAAAGGGAAAATGTACTCCCTAAAATCATTATCATCAACAAATATTATTTTGTCCCAAAACACCCGCCTAACAAAAAATTAAGTTTCAACCTTAGTGTTCCTCTTAGGAGCCAAAAAACTTGTTTCTGATAAATGTATATATAGCATGAGTTGTATGTCTTAAAAGACTCTCAAATAAGACACGCAACAGATAAGCCGTAAATAATCATTTTTTACGGCGTTCCTTAAATGCGTGCCATCTTTGAGAAATGATGTATTACTATTACGACTTGCACTAAATGCAGTAAATAGTCATTCACTTGTTTCTAACAAATGTATACATGGCATGAGTTGTATGTCTTAAAAGACTCTCAAATAAGACATGCAACAGTTAAGTCGTAAATAATTCCTTTTTACGGCCTTCCTTAAATGTGCGCTATCTTTGAAAAATTATGTATCACTATTACAACTTGCACTGAATGCAGCAAATAGTCATTCACTTGTTTTTGAAAAATGTATACATGGGGTGCGTTGTATGTCTTAAAAGACTCACAAATAAGACACGCAACAGGTAAGCCGTAAATAATCCTTTTTTACGGCGTTCCTCAAATGTGCGCTGTCTTTGAGAATTGAAAATGTATACATGACGTGTGATGTATGTCTTAAAAGACTCTCAAATAAGACACGCAACAGGTAAGCCGTAAATAATCTTTTTTATGGCATTCCTTAAATGTGCGTCATCTTTGAGAAATTATGTATCATTATCACGACTTGTACTGAACGTAAGTTGTGATTAATAACATTTACAACACGCCATTTATGTGCGCTGTAAAAGTCAAGCCGTAAAAGACCCAATCTGTTGTAGTGACATTTAAAGGGCAACTATATCCAACTTTATAAGCAAAACATGGCATGAGCAACTTTTTTGCACCTTATTCGATTTTTCCGGGAAAGATACCCGTATGATAGTAGCCATGTTCGACAAATAAAGAAAGAGAGACATTGGATTTTAAAAATCCTTAGAACGGATACAAGATCCTTTATTCATTTGAGTCTCATTTGCTTTTCACACACAATTTTGCATTTTGAAATTTGCAATAAACAATCATGCTTTTCTTTTTTGAGCATGCCATTTGAATTTATGTTTTTCATTTTAAGCATGTCATTTAAAGAATCAACATGTCATGGAGAATAATCATAGGTCATTCAAAGAGTACTTCCTAAGTATATCTCCTAGTCCAAAAATGCATGTTTGAACATAAATGATCCAATAGGTAGTCAAGAAGCTGCAACTGATTATAATTAAACAACCTAGTTTCGATTATACCATATTCTCCAAATGATCACACAAAACAGCCCCATAACCTCTTCTCCCCACTTATCATAATGATCCAATAGGTAGTCAAGAAGCTGCAACTAATTTTGAATCCCATCACCACACCACTGCCTCACACGCTAAGAATTACGAACTTCCTGAAGCTTATGGCAGCTCCACACTGCATGCAGTGATGTTTCGCGGTCTTTAATCGCTTTAAATATGTATGTATTTGAGCGCTTCTTTTCCTACACTTTATGTCCGTTACTCGAGCTTTTGTGTTGTTTAATTGCGTCTTTGAGTGCTTTTCAGGTATTTTTAGGTTTCAAAGACATTATAATACTTAATGATGGATTTTGGAGAAAAGGAACCTTAAACTGAAGTTTGGAGCATTTCTGCTTGTTGAAGTCGCAAAACTATATCAGAGAAATCAGCGACTTGGGCCTGCGAGTTGAAGTCATAGATTGAGCTAACAGAACAACATCAGAGAAATATGCGAGTTGAAGGTCGCAGATGTACGTTGTAGTTTTAACCAGACATTTTCTACGAAGTCCATTCTGCGAGATCTATCAAGCAGTTCAACATCAAAAGAATCTGGGACATGATGCTACTAGATTAAGACGTAGATTGAAATCACAGATTAGCTCCGTAAAAGATTTATGCAAGTTCCAACAAGCAGGAAGAAGTAGTAGATCAAGATCCGCGAGATCTGCGACATGAATCTACAACTTGAAGTCGCGGATCTTGGTCGTAGAAACCGTGCTATGTCAGCTCCGCAAGTGGCTTTATCCAAAACTTTTCCCCACTATATTGACTCACTTTTGTTTTGCAAAAAGTGTGTTGTGCCTTGTTAGTAAGCTTAGAAACCCTTTTTCACAGTCACTTTCCTTTTGAAAACACTTGAGATTAAACACTTTATTTTCTTCTAGATAGTTTGAATCAATTTTAAATAAGCTTTCTTAGAATCTTCTACATAGTTTTGAAAGCTACTTTTGGACATCAAGGAAGGATTTGTTGAGCAAGGCTAGAGAGAAGCATCCAAGAACACAATGAGCTTTATTTATCTTTATCTTTTCTTTTCTTGTATTTTCTTTATAATGAGCTAAATCTCTCTTGTTGGGGATAAGTGAACACTTTTTGTAATCACCTAATCTATCTATCTTTTTATCCATTGAGTTTGCACTTATGTTGAATATGTCTTCATGATGAATGTTGAATTAGAAGTTTTATTTGATATACACTCATGATATTTAGTGCATGAAAAGTTAGATCTATTATATAGATGAAGAACCCTTTATAGTTTTTGCTTGAAGCTCTAAAGAAGACAAATCATCTTGACCACCCTAGTTCTAGGTTTGAGCAATTTGACAAAAGAGGGTATTAGTGATTAATGAATGAATTGACCTTTCTTCTTAGTAATGGATTTTATTTGATTGAGATTAGCTGGTGAAATTGGTAGTAACATATTGCATCATTAACTCCTCAATGTCTTTCTATATTATCTGAATTTCGATATATTTCCATAAAATTATGTTCAGAAATTCTATTATTAGTTCGAACTAACAAAAGTTATATCAGTTCCTTGCATGTGGGCCATTGGATTTAAATACTTTGACTTGGCTGTATACACTTGTCAGTCAAAGTATTTAAATTCAGTGGCCCACATATAAGGAACTGATATAACTTTTGTCAGTTCGAACTGATAATAGAAAGACTGAAATTATGTTAGTGAAATTACTTGATCCTAATTAGATAATTGCAGGCTAGGTTAGTATAACTTATCACTTTCTTGAACTATTGTAATTTTTAGTGAGTAAAATTAGGCTAATAACTTTTAGATCTCATTTCCTCATGGGAACGATACCTCTACTTGTGTCCGCTATACTATACGTCTCATACAATTGTGAAGGGTCATCTAGACTCGCACGCTCCATTTTCATTTGCATAATATCATCAATACCATCCAGAGTGTGTTAGGCTTTCTCACACAAAGAGCACAGTAATCCCTTTTCTCCTCAAATTCACCCTAGTTGGGATCCAATTATTACAAGCTCTCCACACAAACAATTTAACCTTCGATGGTAATTACATCCTCCATAAATGACATTGGGAGTAAAAAAGGAGTCATTTTAAAGGACATTGTAAATTAGGTGTGGGAGAAGATAAAAGGGTGGACACAGAAGATAAAAGTCCACCACACGGACCCCCAAAATAGCAACCAGTCTCTCACACTCCTCACCACCCACCAATAGGCTCACACACATAGCTAACTTTGCAAAATTAATGACATGCCCTGAAGCTCATGCATAAACATCCAACACCCTACGTATCACAATACAATCTATACTTGTGGCTTTAGAAAATAATAAACTATCATCCGCAAAAAACAAAGGTGTGATGGTTGGCCCAAATCTGCCGCACTTGAATCCCAATACTAAACCCAACTCATAAGCCTTCATAATCAAGTTCAATAACCCCTCCGCAAATATTAGGAACAAGTACGAATATAATAGATCTCTCTGTCAAAGCCCTCTCATCGGAGTCAAGTTACCACAAAGCTCTCCATTTACCATAAATGAGTAGGAAACAAAAGTTACACACCTCATAATCCGACTTACCCAATCCGTCGAAAAACCCATCTTCCGCATCATCTGCTTAATGAAACCCCACTCTGCATGGTCATAAGCTTTCGACATGTCATAGCCATAGAACCATCACATCTCTTTTTCCTTTTTAATCTATGCATACACTCAAATCCCACAATTGCATTATCTGTGATTGAACAGCCCGGAATGAAAGCTCTTTGTGTTTAGAAATTACCTCACCAAGCGCCATACAAAATCTGTTTGTTAGTCAAAGTCTTCGCAATAATCTTATACAAGACATTACATAGACTGATATGCCTAAAATCCATCATCCGTACTGCATCCCTAACTTTTGGAATTAAAGTAATTATCATACCATTCATCGCATCCATAGCAACCCCCTCATTCAGACCCTTGAGACAAGCCGCTGTCACACTAGGCCCTACCGTTCCCCAATATTTTTGATAAAACAAAGTTGGAAGTCCGTCAATCCCCGACACTTTCATCGGATCAATATCAGTCAATCCCCGACACTTTCATCGGATCAATATCAAACACAGTCCGCCTCACCTCTTCCTCTGTAAAACTCCCATCCAAAAAAAATTCCTCGTCGACTCTGAGAGACTCGGTTGGATTCCCTCCAAAACCTCATCCATCATATGTTGTGCTGAATAACTGGAAGTGAAAATATTTGAAAAATATTGAACTACCACATCCTCCATATCTGCTCTATTATCCTTCCAGACCCCATCCACGTCATAAAGTCCCCGCAATATGTTACAAGCCATCCTAGCTGAAGCTTTTCTGTGAAGAAACGTGTATTTTTCTTGCCTCCTGCACCTAATCTACCCGTGACCGTTGACGCCAAGGCAACCTTAGGTGTTACCATATTATCATTTCAACATTACATTTTACCCTCTTCTATGTATTTATAGGATTACAAGATAACCTACTACATTTATTCATAGAGTTTAGAGGCAAAATTGTAAGCTTACCTACAGGGCAAAAATGCAAGGTGACAACATTATTGTAGAGAGAAAGACAACGTACACCAGCATTGCACATGGATTGTATTTAACAAAAGAAAACCTCAGGTAATAATCTATAAAGAGGGCATTCTATTACATGAATTTATCACTCTTCTACCACTAAGTGCAACAAATCTATCATTATATAACAACAAAGGACATTTATCTATCAAATTCGAACCATCATAAGCTTCTTTAAGGAACACAGTACTCATTGCACCTTTATTAGTGATGTAAAATATACCCTGATGCTTTATGAAACAAAGCAGTAGCTTATGTGGTAACAGATACTCCGAATGAAATGCATCCAGTTGAGCAGATGTCAATCTCTTCTCTATAGTCAAACTGAGGATTTCATGAAGCACAGCCACCACTCTTTTTCGAGCCTTTGGGTCTTCCAGCTCAAATCTCCTCGCGTTCAAATATGGAGAAGGGAAATCCATTCTCTGCCACTTCTGAAATTCTTCAAGGTATCCCTTGTTTGGTCTAAAACCAGAAGGAAAACACACCTTAAACGCAAAGGGACCAGAGTAGTTACCATCTTTTGTGATCCTAACCTTCTTTCGAGCCCCACTGATGTTCAAAACTCCTTCGTGTGCTAATCTTTCCTCACTTGCAGTGACTGCCAGCGAAGAATCCCAATTTTCCAATTGAAGATAAGCTTTCCCATTAAAATCTTTCACCGAAAAAATTCTGGGTACTTTGGGATCAACGTCTTCTTAAAGTCTCGAGGCAAACCCAATTCAGATTCTATGAATTCAATCTTTTCTAATGGCACTCTACACTCAACAGACATCATCAACAACTTCCTCAAATTCTTAACCAAAATAGGTTCCATCAACCCCCTTGCTTCAGCCTCTTCATCAGCAACCTTTCGAGCTTTTTCGGTTAGTGAAACAAAAGGAGGTTTCCCACTACTTCCATCTCCAACATAAAATATAGAAGGGTACTTCTCAATGACAGCCATGAAGTTCCATTTTTGAACAAATCCAACTTCCTTTTCGAGGTCCCGGAGAAGGACAGATTTATGCTTCTGGGATTGGATTATGGACTTGAGCTGTAGTATTAAAGATGGTTTCTTTTGCAAGTCCATTGCCTTGTCAAGTTCATGGACTCTGTGGTATATCTTCTTCTTTGGTCTCCACCCCCCACTTGATTTTTGCTTCTTTGGCACCCACATAGAACTCGGGTTTTGAAGTGGGTTTGGAGATGAAAATGCATAGTAAGGCAGACAATACTTGAGAGGTTGGTGGGAGCACCAAAAAATGGATCTTCTATACATTACCTGTGTAAAAACAATCTCAATCTCTCAGGGAAAAATCGTCGAACACTTGGAGTGCATTAGGCGAGTTGGCGAGTTGGCGAGTTGAATTAGTATTATTCATCTGCAACAATCAAATGCATACAAACGTTAGCAACCAAAATTATATCACTAAAACTCTGGTGCGCAATTTGCTGTACAAATGCCTTTCATGCAACATCTTGAACGATTGAGACTTGGGATAATACAAGAAGCAACAAAAAGCAAAATTGAATAGTTAAGTTCAACTAAATCTAAAAGGCAGAAAACTAACTTACATTTTAGGTTTCAATAATACCCTTCTGGTTGGTCAAAAAGAAGCGGAAGCCAAACCAAAAATATTTAAGAAATAATAATAATAATAAAAGATAAAACATCGAGTCTCAATTCAATATTTATTAGATGCCGAAAAGGAACAAATTCAATTTGATTAGGATCAAACTGAACCGCTAAATGTTTAAGAAATAAGAACCTTGTTTCTTAAACCCTACTTCATGTATTACAACACACCCAGAATATGAATTTGGCTATTTGAGGACAATTCCACAACCCTGCAAGAACTAATTTCCGAAAAACCCTAAAAAGACGAGAGAAAAATGGGTTTTTCAAATAGTTGAAGAAGACACAGCTGAGAGAATACCGAAATGTGTATTGAGATGTGTTTCTTCGTATAGAATTTAATTTGACTATAATTCACGCGTAACCACAAACCCATCTTCGCAAATCACAACATTACAACTAATTTATTGATTGACTCTCTCATTAGGGTTACTTTATTTTAATTTCAGCAATGACCACCGTGAAATCACATTGAATTAAATGAATTTTGATCTGAATTTTTTTTGTGGAGAATAAGTTTATCGAAATCTACTTATGAATAAAATTTGAGAATTTTTCAAGCACTAAAACTATTTTTTTTTTAATTTTCCTATATTTCACCCTTTTTTTCCGATGTCATCATATTAAGGGGGTGTATTGGATTGGGATTTTAATAGACAATTTTATGGTGCAAGGATTTTATAGATTTGTATGATTTTAAAGACTATTATGATTATATGAACTAGACTTTTAGGATTTTAAAAGAGTAGAAATTCTATTATCAGTTCGAACTGACAAAAGTTATATCAGTTCCTTGCATGTGAGCCACTAGATTTAAAAACTTTGACTTGGCTGTATGCACTTGTCAATCAAAGTATTTAAATCCAGTGGCCCACATACAAGGAACTGATATTGTTAATAACGATACAAATATAGTCTGGTAACCTGAATAAAACAGAAAGTGAAAATTATCACAAACAAGAACGTTAGAAATCAAAACAGGGGAACCGAGGCCCGTGTTTCACATGGTGTCCTTAAGACAAATTCGCCGTACAACACCGTATGTGTTAAGCGATTGTCTCCTAGGATACAACGGTTCAACAGTGGGAAGTGCGAAGCACAAACCACTCTTAGCGAACTCAAAACAGGTTCGAACTTATCAAGGAACAGAAAAAGTAGAAGAAAGAAAGCTGCTGCTGCTATGTATTTCGTGATATGTTTTCTGTGAAGAGAGGCTATGGTTTTATAGAAAAACCGAGACTAGGGTTTAGTTGGAATCCTTGATTATCACATTTTTGATTTGATAAAGGAAATCCAATTAATTAGAGAAAAATTTCAAGTTAAAGAGATTTATTTCTAATTAAAATCGATTATGTATTCTTAGTGATCAAGTAAGAAATCAGAATCCAAACAATTAATTCTTTCCTTATCAAAAAACGTTGACTTAGGGAAGTGGTAAAAAGTCAACTCGACTCTCACGGTCCAATCGAAGCGGCATCATGTACGCAGGTCGCGCCCACACACGAGTCGTGCATTCGAAGGTTCGGGGTCCATGATTTGCACCCCCCCCCCCCCCCTGCGCGCACGCGAGAGAGAGCCTCTATGCCACACATTGTTGATACCTCATATCACACATTCACTTATATACTACACATAAGTGACTTTCCTAAGCAATATGGGATTCACTTTGATCCCTACACAATGGGTTCACTTTGAGACTCAATTTCTCATTCACCCATTAACCATTTTGTGAATTTGAGCATACCATTTCGAAGCTCTCATGGAGAAGAATTCGAATCCACTTTAATCTTTCATTTTCATGGAATCTATCATACTTAAATTGTGCTCTCAAATTAGGAGTTCATCATAAAATTTCCAACAATCCCCCACATGAATGAAATTGACCTAGGAGACACAAAAGATGATGTTTGGTAAGTTCAAACGGTCGAAACCTGCATAGGATAGGTAGGTGTTACCCTTTGAACCTTCCCTTGTAAAGGTATGTTTACTTTACTAGCTGATCAGTAGATGTGATATCCTTGAACTGTTCTGCCGTTTTGTGTAAACGATCACATACCTCACACAGGTATCTTCCAGACCCGATTTGGTTCTCATTGTTATGTTCATTTTGGCCATGAACATACGCCTGGTTCTGTGAAAGTCTCTGCAGAATATAGCTCTTCACTATTCTCTTTTAGAAGCGGCCCCACTTCTTTTTCACATAGGTGATTTCTTAATTAAGAGTAACCCGCATTACTCTGCTCGGATTTCCATAGCTCGGAATTTCGACGCATAAGAATCATTAAAAACATAGTTTAGCCTTTTCCCTACGGGCATCACTGTTTCATCATAGGAATGGACTTGAGGGTAACCCCCATAGTGATCCAACTCAGTCTTACAACTTGGTTGTCCCATTGAACCTAGATCTTGGGATCTCCAGTCAACTAGGTTGGGTTTCCATTGTATTGACCTTTTATTTCATGGGCTTTAGTCCCATTCCTCTTGATGATGTCTCAACTAATTCTCTATTTAACCCTTTGGTTAGCGGATTCGTAATGTTATCTTTTGACCTTACATAGTCAATAGTGATAACCCCAGTTGAGATTAGTTGTCTAATGGTATTATGTCTTTGACGTATATGTCTAGACTTCCCATTATACATGTTGCTCTGTGCCCTTCCTATTGCTGATTGACTATCACAATGGATGCAAATCGCTGGCACAGGCTTTGGCCATCTTGGAATATCCTCTAAGAATTGGTGTAGCTATTCAGCCTCCTCACCACATTTATCTAATGCTATAAACTTAGATTCCATGGTGGATCTGGCTATACAACTTTGTTTGGAGGATTTCCAGGATATTGCCGCACCTCCTAGTGTGAACACATACCCACTAGTGGATTTTGAATCTTTCATATCAGATATCCAGTTTGCATCGGTGTATCCTTCTAGGACAGCAGGATATCTGGTATAATGCAGTCCATGATTACGAGTGAATCGTAAGTACTTCAATACTCTTACTATTCCTTTCCAGTGATCGGTTCTTGGATTACTCGTGTATCTGCTTAATTTGCTGACTGCATTAACTATGTCTGGTCTTGTACAACTTGTTAAGTACATCAGACTTCCTATCACTCGAGAATATTCTAGTTGAGAGACGCTCTCACCCTTATTCTTAGATAGGTGTAGATTTGTATCTACTGGTGTTCTGGAAATTCCAGAATCATTTTTGTTGAATTTCTCAAGAATCATGTCAATATAGTGTGATTGACTTAGTATGAGTCCGTTAGATGTCTTTGAGATTTTCATTCCCAACATTACATCAACTGGTCCCATATCTTTCATATCAAATCTTGACTTCAACATATCCTTGGTAGATTTGATCATCTTATCATCACTACCAACAATGAGCATGTCATCAACGTAAAGGCACACAATGACATAGCCATCTTCTGTGTCCTTGATATAAACACATTTGTCACATTCGTTGATTTTAAATCCACTTGACATCATAGCATTGTCAAATTTCTCATGCCATTGTTTTGGTGCTTGCTTTAAACCATATAAAGACTTCACCAATTTACAGACTTTCTTTCCTTGTCTTGGAGCAGAAAAACCCTCAGGTTGTTCCATATAAATTTCTTCATCTAAGTCTCCATTTAAGAAAGTTGTTTTCACATCCATTTGATGTACTTCAAGATTTCGCAGAGTTGCGATTGTAAGTATCATCCTAATGGAGGTTATTCTCGTCACTGGAGAATATGTATCAAAGTAGTCTAGGCCTTCTCGTTGATTATAACATTTAATTACAAGTCTGGCCTTATACTTATCAATTGATCCATCTGCTTTCATCTTCCTTTTGAAAATCCATTTGGATCCTAGCGGTTTACATCCCGGAGGAAGATCCACTAATTCCTAAGTATGATTTTGAAGGATAGAATCAATTTCACTCTTAATAGCCTCTTTCCACAAGAGTCCTTCTGAAGAGCTTACCGCTTCTTTGAAAGTTCGAGGTTCACCTTCTAGCAAATAGGTCATAAAATCCGGACCAAAAGATGTTTCCGTCCTTGCTCTTTTGCTACGTCTAGGTTCATCATCAACTTCATTTTCTTGTTCTTGGTCCTCACAACTATTGGCATGTGTTCGTTTTGACGAACTTGCTTCATCATTGGATTTACATGGAAATACATGTTCAAAGAACGTTGCATTTCTAGATTCCATTATCGTGTTTTTGTGTATATCTGGTATGTCAGTTTTCGGACCTATTTTCACCTTCTTAGGTAAAGGTACGCCTACTTTGGCAAGACACCCCCACATTCGTAAGAATTTATAGGAAGGCTTTCTTCCTTTCCATAGTTCATATGGTGTCTTGTCTTCTTTCTTTCGGGGTACCTTGTTTAAAAGGTAATTGCTAGATAATATAGCGTCACCCCACATGTTCTAAGGCAATCCAGAACTTATCAGCATTGCATTCATCATCTCTTTCAAGGTACGATTTTTACGTTCTGCAATGCCGTTTTGCTGAGGGGAATATGGTGTAATGGTTTGGTGTATGATTCCATGTTGTGCACAGAATTCACCAAACGGTGCTACATACTCACCATCTCGGTCACTTCTTAGTATCTTGATTTTCTTGTTGAGTTGATTCTCAACTTCAGTTTTATAGAGACTAAACTTCTCTATAACTTCATCTTTGTTTTTCAACAAGTATACATAGCAGTATTTGGTGCTATCATCTATAAACGTGATGAAGTATTTGTTGCCACCTCTTGTTTGAACAAATTTTAAGTCACATATATCTGTGTGAATTAAATCAAGAGGTTCAGATTTTCTTTCAATAGTTTGAAATGATGACCTTGTTAGTTTTGCTTCAACGCAAACTTCACACTTATGTTTAGGATCAATATTAAACATGGGAATATGATTTAAGTTAATTAATCTACGCAAAGTATCATAATTAACGTGTCCTAGTCTACCATGCCATAAATTGGAAGACTCAAGCAAATAAACTGAAGAATTATCTTTATTGATAGTTCGTTTAACAACAAATACATTGAGCTTAAAAAGCCCTTTAGTTACATATCCCCTACTCACATAAGTACCCCGCTTAGTCAAAACTACTTTGTTTGATTCAAACACCATCTTGAAACCATGCTAATTTAACAATGAACCGGACACCAAGTTCTTGCGAATTTCAGGTACATACAGCACATTGTTCAAGCTCAAGGTTATACCAGAGGTCATCTTGAGAACGACTTGCCCACGTCTCTTGACGTTAGATGTGGCTAAGTTGCCCATATATAGCTTCTCCCCATTCGCCTCTTCTTCAAACGTATTGAACATCTCCCTGTCAGAGCATATATGGTGAGTGGCTCCAGTATCCAACCACCACTCCCTTGGATTTGACCCGACCAGGTTTGCTTCTGTCACAATTGCGGAGAGATTGATCTCGGATACATCTTTTGAGATCCCAGCAACCACGTTTGCCTCGTGGTTCTTCTTCTTCTTTGGCAACCTGCACTCAACAGATTTGTGACCCAGCTTGTCACAGTTGAAGCACTTCCCTTGGAATTTTGGCTTCTTAGAGACTCCTCCCTTTGGACCCAGTTTGGATCCTTTTCCAGGCTTGTTCTTCTTTGGTTTAGAACTTTGCCCATGCTCAACTACATTGATCTTCGCTTCAGGCGCATTGACATCTTTCTTGTCGTACTTCCTGTGATCTTCTTCAATACGAAGCTTGAGAATCAGATCTTCAATCTTCATCTCCTTTCGCTTGTGTTTGAGATAGTTCTTGAAATCCTTCCATGAAGGAGGAAGCTTCTCAATGATTGCAGCCACCTGGAAGGTTTCACTCAAGGTCATCCCTTCGGCATGTATCTCATGCAGAATCACCTGTAGTTCTTGGACTTGACTCATAACTGTTTTAGAGTCCCCCATCTTGTAATCAAGAAACCGGCCCACCACAAACTTCTTCGAACCAGCATCCTCAGTTTTGTATTTCCAGTCTAATGACTCCCACAGTTCTTTGGCTGTTTTCTTTGAAGAATAGACGCTATATAGTGAATCTGACAGCCCGTTCATTATGTAATTGCGGCACAGGAAATCCGAGTGGTTCCATGCATCAATAGCATTCCATATCTGAACATCTCGCTCTTCACCACTATTAGGTTTAGGAGCATCTTCAGTCAAGAACCTGCCAAGGTTCAGCGTGGTCAGATAAAACAACATCTTTTGTTGCCACCACTTAAAGTTCGGTCCACTGAACTTTTCAGGTTTCTCCATATGATTCATCGGTAATGGTACCGAATTCATGTAGGGATTTGCCATAGGAACATTCCCTTGACTCATATATTGGCTCATCACCGGATCAGGCATGTTTCTCACGAAGGAGTTGATGGCTGGAGTTGCTGAAGCCACAGTAGGCAACACTACAGGCACCTCGCCCACAATCACAGAGTTCACAGCCGAAGCACCCACAGTTGGATTTGTGTTCAGAGTCTCTATTGGAACGCTCGAGTTCACGTTAGAGGTATTCGCCATAATATCTGAAACAAAACAAAATTGTTTTAGAGTGACGAAATAATTCCAGATTTCTGAAACTAATTATAGTGAATGAACTAATTCCAGGTTTCTGAAAATCACAGTGAATCAATAACGATTCTAGATTTCTGAAAAATCACAACGAATCAAAATCGATTCCAGATTTATGAAAATCCACAGCGAATCAAAACGATTCCAGAATTTCAAAGTAAATCACAGCGAATCATACGATTCCAAATTTCCTTTTAGAAGATCATAATCAGTGTCTAGAAGTCTAGACCCAATTATCCAAACGAAATCAGTGTCTAAATAGACCAGATTTCCGAATATGAAACCAGTAAATGGTTTGAAATCAGTGTCTTAATACAGACCCAATTTCCATAGTTCTCGATTTAAAACGTGGTGTTTGATTAAACTCCTTACGTTAAAACAAAGTATCCACAATCAGTTTTAATTCTAGAAAAACCAGAAAGTTTGTAGAAGGATAAATCGATTTAGAAAATAAGGAATTTGTCTTAAGATTGTTAATAACGATACAAATATAGTCTAGTAACCTGAATAAAACAGAAAGTGAAAATTATCACAAACAAGAACGTTAGAAATCAAAACAGGGGAACCGAGGCCCGTGTTTCACACAGTGTCCTTAAGACAAACTCACCGTACAACACTGTATGTGTTAAGCGATTTTCTCCCAGGATACAACGGTTCAACAGTGGGAAGTGTGAAGCACAAACCACTCTCAGCGAACTCAAAACGGGTTCGAACTTACCAAGGAACAGAAAAAGTAGAAGAAAGAAAGCTGTTGCTGCTATGTATTTCATGATATGTTTTCTGTGAAGAGAGGCTATGGTTTTATAGAAAAACCAAGACTAGGGTTTAGCTGGAATCCTTGATTATCACGTTTTTGATTTGATAAAGGAAATCCAATTAATTAGAGAAAAATTTCAGGTTAAAGAGATTTATTTCTAATTAAAACCGATTCTGTATTCTTAGTGATCAAGTAAGAAATCAAAATCCAAACAATGGAGCGGCATTCGTGTACACAGGTCGCGCCCACACACGAGTCGTGCATTCGAAGGTTTGAGGTCCATGATTTGCATCCCCCCCTGTGCGCGCGAGAGAGAGCCTCTATGCCACACATTGTTGATACCTTATATCACACATTCACTTATATACTACACATAAGTGACTTCCCTAAGCAATGTGGGATTCACTTTGATCCCTACACAATGGGTTCACTTTGAGACTCAATTTCTCATTCACTCATTAACCATTTTGTGAATTTGAGCATATCATTTCGAAGCTCTCACGGAGGAGAATTCAAATCCACTTTAATCTTCCATTTTCATGGAATCTATCATACTCAAATTGTGCTCTCAAATTCGGAGTTCATCACAAAATTTCCAACAGATATAACTTTGGTCAGTTCGAACTAATAATAGAAACACTGTCTAAAAGAGTATTTAGATTTTATTTATAGACTATTATGATTTTCAAGACTTTTTAGACTTTTTTTAAAATATGTGGCATATAAATTTACTAGTTAACATACATGCCTGAGTTGAGAAACTCAAACTAGCTAGTTGATCTGAGCTAAAAAAACCCAAACAAGATGTACTTTTCTAGAACATGTATTAACACATAATGAAAATGCGTATAAACAAATACCATGATAGTTTGAATAATAGCCATCAACACATTCGAAATTCTCAAAAACAAGCACAAGAACCATTTTATAGGTATTATATGGCCTAATACCTCTCGAGCATCTAATTATTGAAAAAAAATATAACTAGAACTAGTAATCCTCCCATGGCCTAATATCTCTCTCTTCATATATGGTCAGCTATGCTTAGTCTCAACAACCAATTCTGAGATTGACAGAACACACAACTGTTGTTAAAGCCATTACATGGACACCCCACCAGAGTAGTCGTCTTGCTTCTAGAGGTTGAACAGCTGATCGATGTATTCGATTCTGGAACACTGCCAACAGTCATCAGTTAAGCAGTATAGTTACAGGAAGCCAGGTATGTGGTACGTACTGCGTATTTCCTGACTTACCTATGATGATAACAAGAAAATTAAAGTCGTTTAAGGCTAATTGAGGAACCTTTGACCTCTCAACAATACTGAGTATTTGAAGAAATTTGATAACATATGTTATTCAAGAACAGACTATGCTTTTTAAATAGCCTTCATGTGCACAACGAACATCAACAAAATAGGGAGATCAGTTACAAAACTACCTACCCACCCAAATAGGAGAAGAACAGCTCTTCTCGTAATACTAGCTCAACTAAAACAAAACTTATAAGACTTATTCAACCACTAGAAAATAACAAAACAATAATAAATATAAAGGCACATAACAACTCCCTTCCCCTTAAAAATCAACCGTATCCTCAAGGCTATGGTCAGGAAATTGCTTTTGCATAGCAGCTAGATTTTCCCAAGTCGCCTCTGCAGGTGAAAGTCCCTTCCAATGAATGAGAATTTCATCTTCATTTTTTCGTTGACGTCGATCGAGAACTGCCTGTGGTGTAGGAAAAATGGTACCTGTATCCATTACAACAGCTGGAAGTTCACCTTGAATTGGATGCCTGGAGCTAACTTTTTTCTTTAAAAGAGAAACATGGAACACAGGATGAATTTTAGATTCTGTTGGCAATTCCAACTTATAAGAAACTGCTCCAATTTTCTTTAAAATCATGAAGGGTCCATAATATTTTGGAGCTAGTTTGGCAGCTTTTCTTATTGCAACTGATGTCTGTCGATAAGGCTGGAGTTTCAAATAAACCCAGTCTCCCACTTCAAATTCTCGTTCCGTATGATGTTGGTCATATATCTTCTTCATACGAGACTGTGACTCCTGAAGCGTAACTCTCAAGTCTTGAAGAACTTGATCTCTTATCTTTAGTTGATTGTCCACAGACTCAACAGCAGTAGCACCAGGAATGTAAGACAATAATGTAGGCGGAGCCCTGCCATAAACAAGTTCAAAAGGAGTCGTTTTGATAGAAGAATGCCAGCTGGTATTGTAATAGTACTCTGCCCATGCTAACCAATTACACCATTCTTTGGGTCGCGAACTCGAAAAACACCTTAGATACATCTCAAGAGTACGATTCACCACCTCGCTCTGGCCATCGGTTTGCGGATGATAGGCAGAGCTATAATTAAAATTTGTACCATTCCTCTTGAATAACTCTGACCAAAAGATGCTTGTAAAGGTAGGATCTCGATCACAAACAATCGATCTCGGCATCCCATGCAATTTAAATATATTCTCAAAGAAAATCTCAGCAACACCAACAGCAGTATAGGGATGGGACAATGGAATAAAATGTGCATACTTGGTTAGTCTATCAACCACGACAAAAATTGTAGTTTTGCCTTTAGATACCGGTAAACCATCGATGAAATCCATCGATATATCCTCCCATACCTGATTCGGAATTGGCAGTGGCTGCAGAAGCCCGACAGGAGCAAGTTGTTCGGACTTGTGGCGTTGGCAAATGTCGCACGCAGCTATAAACTCCATGATTTTTTTTCGCATTCCCGTCCAGTAAAAGTTGGCCCGAATCCGCTGGAGGGTTTTGTGATACCCTTCATGAGAGCTGTTATGAAACTGCTCAATTATATCCGGAATTAATGGTGAATCTGCAGCTAGGAAAACTCTTTCTTTAAAAAAAATCACTCCATCAACAAGCTTCCATGGTCCCACGGCTTCATCACTTTGGATTCGTTGAACCAAGTCTTGCAAATATGTTTTAGAGTTAATTTCTTCTTTGATTGCAGCTACCCAATTTGACACAGGTTGAGAGATTGTTGCTAACTCGCCCGATGGTTTTGCCTCCCTTGCATCGTCTTCTCTTCGAGATAAAGCATCGGCCACAATATTTTCAGGTTCCTTCTTGTATTCGATGACGAAATCGAACCCCATCAGTTTACATAACCATCTTTGTTGAGCTACAGTGGTGATGTTTTGGACCCACAGATACTTCAAACTTTGATGGTCCGTTCTCACTACGAACTGTCGCCCGAGTAAATAGGGACGCCATCGTTGTACAGCCAAGACTAATGCCAGAATTTCTTTCTCGTATGTTGACAATAATAAATTTTTTCCTTGCAACGCCTGACTGTAAAAAGCTATTGGCCGGTCTTGCATCAATACAGCTCCCACCCCTGAACCGCTGGTATCACACTCCACAATAAATTTTTGAGCAAAATTGGGTAGAGCTAATACAGGAGCTTTCGTCATTGCTGATTTTAGATTCTGGAAGGCAGCATCCGCTGTAGGTGACCATAGAAAAGAGTCTTTTTTTAGTATCCGAGTCAACGGTCCTGCGATCTTTCCATAGTTCTGGATGAACTTGCGATAGTAACCTGTCAACCCGAGGAACCCTCTCAATGCTTTTGGGGTGGTTGGTTTAGGCCAATTAACCATAGCTGCGATCTTGTCTTGATCCACAGCAACCCCTTCATCAGAAATCACATGGCCGAGGTAGTGGACTTGTCGCTGCCCAAACTGACACTTTTCTCTCTTGACAAACAACTGGTGATTTCTTAATAAAGTTAAAGCTAGCTCCAAATGGTGAAGGTGTTCTTTCCAAGACCGACTGTAAACAAGAATATCGTCAAAAAATACTAAAATAAATTTACGTAAATATTCCTGAAATACCTCGTTCATTAAGGCTTGGAAAGTTGAGGGTGCATTGGAGAGACCGAATGGCATCACCAAAAATTCGTAGTGCCCATGATGCGTACGGAAAGCTGTTTTAGCAGTATCATCTGGAACTACCCCGATTTGATGGTACCCGCTTCTTAAATCAAGTTTCGAAAATATTTTTGCCCCATTCAACTCATCCAGTAGCTCATCAATAACGGGAATCGGAAACTTGTCTTTGATCGTAATCTTATTAAGGGCACGGTAGTCGACACACATTTGCCAGGAACCGTCGTGTTTTTTAACCAAAATGACAGGAGAGGAATAAGGACTGTTACTTGGCCTAATTACTCCCGTAGAAAGCATCTCAGCTACAAGTCGTTCAATCTCTGTCTTTTGATAATATGGATATCGATATGGCTTAACACAGACTGGTCCACTTCCTGGTACTAATGGAATCTTGTGATCATGGGTGCGAGAGGGTGGTAGGCAATGTGGTTCTTCAAAGACATCTTGGAATTTTTCCAGGAGCTGTTGCAAGTGAGGAGTTTGATATTGTTTTTCTTGTGAAGGCCTTGGACTATCCAGAGAAAATATTTGGAACAACATACCTTTATTCCCTTTTCGTGCCTCTTTGATGAATTTTAATTCCCCAACTATTTGATCTGCCGGACAAGACTCTCCCTGTAAAATCACCTCTGCCTCTGCTACTTTGAACTTCATCTGTAATTTTGCAAAGTCCCACAAGATTGGACCGAGTGTTCGTAGCCATTGTGTGCCCAAGACAATGTCATATCCTTCCAAAGGCAGTAAATAAAAATCTGCAGATACAGGAATTCCTTGTAGGAGCAATGTTACACACTTGCACTTTCCTTTGCTAGATAAACGTTCACCTGATGCCACCATTACCTCAAACTGTCCTCCTTGTACTGGTTGTAAGCCCACCTTCTTTGCTAGAGCCTCATTGATGAAGTTATGAGTGCTTCCCGAGTCAACCAAAACAATGGTGGATATGCGCCCGATGTTGCCTCTGACTCTCATTGTCTCTGGTGCTCGTGATCCTGAAATAGCATGCAAGGAAATTGCCGGTATGTCATTCAAGGATGTCTGTTCTATGTCTTCTTCTTCCATAACCACATCGCCATCTCCTTCTGCTTCGCAAAGTTCAATCAGGAACAACTTCTTACACCGATGACCCGGAACAAATTTTTTGTTACAATTGTAACACAAGCCTTTCACACCCCGTTCCTGCAGTTCTGTTGGTGATAATCGTCGGACTGGGAGAGTGGCGTTGCTGTTTTTTCCTTCTTGCTGAGGGAGATAATTTTTTCTCAAGTCTACTGTTATCGTTGGTCGACGCTGTGACGTATTGCGAGCTTCATACAATCGAGCTAAACCGATGGCTGTTGACAAGGTTGCTGGACAGCCAGCTAGTACATCGGCTTTGATGGACTCTTTCAAACCGCTGATGAAACAACTTACTTGGCGGTTCGGAGGAAGATGCCCCACTTTAGCTAACAATTTCTCGAACTGGGTCTGATAATCTCGAACTGAACCAACCTGCTGCAGCTTGATCAAGTCTCCGAAAAAATCTTGAAATTTAGTAACACCAAACCGAAGATCTAATCCATCTTGGAACTCTTGCCACGTCAGTACGTCCTTCTCCTGTTTGAGTAGTTGATACCATAATTGAGCATCTCCTTCCAAATGAAAGGATGCCAAAGCCACTCGATCTTCTTCCGGGGTGTGATTGAATTCAAAAAACTGATTCACTCTACAAAACCAGCTCGTAGTATCTTCTTCTCCCTTGAACCGTGGAAAATCAAGCTTGACAAACCGGGGAGCATAGTGGGATCCTTGCTGTGATGTCCCATTGGTGCTGCCTATTCGCCGATTCGGATTTTGGAGCGGAGCCTGTGAGTTCTCACCTTCCACATCAGGTGGGCAATTTGTGGGCTGAGTACTAGCTCTGGTGTTGAACTGAACAGAAAGTTCATTCAACTTGTCAAGAATTTGTTGTTGACCGATGGTGAGAGAGTTGACGTCTGCTTCCAATTTCTCCACTCTTGAATCCATGCCAGTGCTCTGATACCACTGTGGTACGTACTGCGTATTTCCTGACTTACCTATGATGATAACAAGAAAATTAAAGTTGTTTAAGGCTAATTGAGGAACCTTTGACCTCTCAACAATACTGAGTATTTGAAGAAATTTGATAACATATGTTATTCAAGAACAGACTAGGCTTTTTAAATTGCCTTCCTGTGCACAACGAACATCAACAAAATAGGGAGATCAGTTACAAAACTACCTACCCACCCAAATAGGAGAAGAACAGCTCTTCTCGTAATACTAGCTCAACTAAAACAAAACTTATAAGACTTATTCAACCACTAGAAAATAACAAAACAATAATAAATATAAAGGCACATAACAGTATGCAATGCAAGTTGCATAAATTTCAATAATTCATAGATGATTCATCAAAAATTCTGTACAAGAACAGTATATTTTCGGCTTCATAGACAAGCAGTTATCTGTTGAAGCTACCTAGAATACTTCAAGCCTTGACAAATTAAATAAATCTCTCTAGATGATGATCTTGTAGCTTTAGGTCTCAACCATGATGCCTTTCTGAAGAGTGGTGCTTTCAAGATGGAATCTCGATAGACCACAGCAGCAGCTGTGGTGGGGATGGGAGGTTTGAAATTGGGCATCACAATTGCCCTTCCAAAATGACTTGCACTGTATATCGGTATATAACATTCATTAGAATCAATGAAATATAAAATCAAACCATGAAACAAAAATAATAAGGATTAAAAAGAAGATAATATGTGTGGAACAACAACTTTTAGAAGATCACCGTCACGTAGGTGAAGATGCCAATCATCAGGTTGAGTAATAGGAAGCTTCATTCTCAATCCTTTGGACTTTAACTGGTTAGACCCACTAATCTTTGCAATGGGTACTTTCAACCCCTATAATACAACTAACTTATGAGAGAATAAGCATAGGCGATTACTCTTATAAACTACATATATGATTTAATAGTTCATGATGAAGAACATATGTACTTCACAAGGTGGAACCAAGGATTTTATCATTCTAAACCCTCTCTCAAACTTTCAATTTCTCTCAGTTTAAAAGGAAAATAAAAACAATTACTACAAAGAAAGAAAAAAAAAAAATACTTAATTTTTATAAAAGGTTGAAGTTGAGAGAGTCTCATTGCGGACATTATACAAACAGGTCGCGGGCGCGCATAAGTTGTTGAATGCGCACAAGTCAGTGGAGATTACATTACCAGCTCTCAACTTGAAGAAGAGGATGAATTGAAGAACCTGGTTTTATCAATTTGTATTGCTTATGTATCTGAAGCAACTGTTCTCACAAGAAACACATAAAATAAATAAATAAATAAATAATCAGCAAAAATTTGTGCTCCAACTCTCCAAGTGCATGAACAAAACAATTTAATAGAAAAAATGAAGTGAATAAAAATATATAGATGAAATACCTTGAAAGCAGAGCGAGCTAGGTAGCCGAGACGTTGAGCTTCTCTGTGGAAGAAATCTGGAGCTCCTGCTCCACTCATCTCTCTCTCTCTCTGAAATGAGTGGAAACGAGGGGAAAGTCTGGAAAGAGTAATGTAGGAGACGGTAAGACAATTTTGGGTCTAGCTATTTATATATATCACTAAAAAGTTTGAATAATCCATTTTGTTATGAAATCCTATAAATCTTGATATCAATCCAATACCACCAGACAATTTGCTGCCTCTTAAAAGTCTGTATCCAATACCACAAGATATTATAAACTTTTTAAAAAACCTTAAAAGTCCTGATTGAATACTTCCAGATAGACCAGACATGGTTCCAGTCCGGTTCCGGTTCCGCGGTTTGATGGAACCGGAACCGGAACCGGAACCGCTATATGCCGATTCCGGTTCCATTGGAACCGGCGGTTTTGAACCTTTTTTTTTTTTTTAACAAACAAAAAAAAAAAAAAAAAAGACTTCTCTAATAAAATAAAATATATAAATGACAAATTACAAAATTAAATTAAATTATAAAATAAAATTACAAATGACAATTTATGGGTTCTTATGGATGCAAAACAAAAATGATAACACCCTAACCAATGAAACCACATTCAATTCTAGTATAATAATTGAAACAAAAACTATAAGTAGTATAAAGATTTATTTTAAAACGTATCCATTTACACGAGGCTTGACTTTAAAGTAATTTTCCGGACCAAGACGGGCACGGCTGTGGTGTCGGATCGAGAGAAAAAGGTTTCTTACTAGGTTTAAATGAGGTTTGAAATGGACACGATACTTAAAAACACTTTTTTTTGATGAAAAAGGGGTTTTTGGGGCCGGAAAAGTGGCCACAAGCCCCTTGGTCTTGCTCCCATTGGATTCCTTGCATCATTCTATGCGATTTCAAAAAAAAAAAAATTACCCAATTCGGACATCCGAGCACAAAGTTATGGCCTTTCAAAGTTTAAGGCATATATAAAAATATTTTTACCGCAATTTTTTTTTTTTTTGAGGCAAATTTTTTCTATTCTCTCGTTGTCAACGACAATTTTTCTACTAAGAGTTTGACACTTTGTGTTCTCTATTCCGTTAAATACTCATTGTTTACCAAAGCTGAATACCGTCTTCAAAACAATTACAAAATGAAATAAATAGTAAAAACCTTGGAAACTTGGAGACTTGGAGACTTGAGAGTGTTGGAGAGAAATTAGAATTAGAGAATTGAGAAGAAATTGGTGTGAGGAAAAATGAAAGGGGGGGGGTGGTATTTATAGAATATATATATATATATATATATATATTGTGCGAACCGGCTGTTCGAACCGAACCGAGGTTCCAATCCAGTTCGAACCGGCGGTTCGACCAAATCATAGAACCGGAACCGGAACCGAAACCGGCCTCCTCCGGTTCAGGTTTCGGTTCTTGAACCGGAACCGGATTTCCGGTTCCGACGGTTCCAACCGGAATCGTGCCAGGTCTACTTCCAGACTTATCTAACTTATTAAAAAATCTCAATCCAATATTAACAGACTTTTATAAAAATAGTCCATTAAAATCCCAATCCAATACACCCCCCCTAAAAAAATTTGGATAAATAATTCTAGTGCTTGAACAATTTTCAAATTTTATTCATGGGTAGATTTTAATAAATTTATATAAAAAAATCTAGATCAAAATTCATTCAAATCAATATAATTTCATGGTGGTTCTTACCGAAAATAAAATAAGAGATCCCTTACAATAGACTCACTATATGTGTGTATATATATATATATATATATATATAATTAACATTATTAAATAGAACACTTCATATAATAAAGAACATTTTATATTATCTTATTATAATTAACAAGAACTCTTCATATTATATAACTAATTAACAACATTAAATTTGGACTCTTCATATAATATAATATAATATAATATATGATGTAATTAATAAAGATATTATGTACGATATCATAGATATAATATGATATATTTTTATTAGTATTCAATTATATATTATAATTAACAGGGACTCTTAATAATATATAACTAATTAATGATAGAGAACTTCATATTATATGAATGTCACTTGGCTCACATTAAATTTGGACTCATCATATTATGTAATATAATATAAATATGATGTAATTAATAAAGATATTATATATGATATCATATATATAATATGATATATTTTTATAGGCACTCAATTATATATTATAATTAACGGAGACTATTAATATTATATAACTAATTAATAATAGAGAACTTTATATATATATATATATAGTTTGACAAGTATATTTAAATCTAATGGCCCACATGCAAGGAATACGGATATATTTTATATGAGTTCGAACTGACAATATAATGACTATATATATATATATATATATATTACATTCAAAAATCCATTTGTATTCCTTCACCAATTATATTATTTTTAGTGCAGAATAAGTTTCATTAAATTCATATATATATATATATATATATATATATATATATTTGATCAGTCTTTCTATTGTCAGTTCGTCTTGATAATAAATATATCAAGACGAAGAATGTGAACCATAGATTATGGAGAAGTTTTGACAAGTGCATACATTTTGAGTCAAAGTATGTAAATCTAGTATCTAGTAATCTACATTCTTCGTCCTGATATATTTATTGTCAGGACGAACTGATAATAGAAAATCTGTATATTTGATTACATAAATTTAATTGAAAATCTATCCAAAGTTTTAAGGCTAGTGACGGATCAAAATCAATCAAACAACGGAGAGGAGAAAATTAATTTATAATTAAACCTGTTTTTTTTTTTTAAATAATTATTAAACATATTGTTAGTCAACTGAAGATCAGAAGAACAAAATAAATAGAGAACAAATTATGCACCTCTCCCTGCATTTGTGTTTTTTTCTTTTCTTTTCTTTAAACGATCATATATGCATATATTGTCCTTCAGTATTCTATTAATAAATTTCAAAAATGGATTACTGATTTAAGGAATTTAATTAGCATTTAACTCGTTTGATAAGAATCCACATTACTATTCGTTTCTCTCAATACAAATTAATAATTATAAAACAACATGCATAATCATCAATGAAGAAACAGGAGATATATTTCAAACAATACATATAGATAAATTTTAAAGAATAAACTCGGTAGATTATATAAAGTTAATTACAAAATATAAGAAATAAAAATAACACAAATGAAGTACTCTTCATCATTGAACACGCATACAAACACAAATAATAATAATAATAATAATAATAATAATAATATGGACAAAGTACAACAAACTTTTAGAGATAATAAAATATATTTCAAGGAAGAAACTTGAAAAATTATAGAATTGAATACAAAATATATGAAAGAAATGAAATGAAATCTTCATCGATCCATTTGAAAACAGTTCATGCATGTAACTTCCCACACCGGCCATTTGCATGTGTGCCTCTGCTGCTTTGAGTTGCTACTTGGGACTGGGCATGGACCTTGTCTAGCCTGGCTGCGCAACAAACAAACACAATTGTAATAACAATAAAAAATCAATATATGTTTGGTTTACGAAAAGAAAAAATCCAAATCAAGATTCTCTACTATATGAATTAATCAGTGTACTCATAGACTCATATTCAAAGTTCTTTATTAACCGTTGTTCTTCTCGCATCCCTTCAAGCAATCATAAACAGTCACCGAATATATCAGGATTGAGATATAGATTAGACATCGATTGACGGATCATGATCAATATGTACGTGAAAGATTAGGTGAAACTAAGGTATATATAGAGATTTGGTATCATGATTGATTTGTATCCTCACATGAACATTATGTACATGTCATGCATGAGGACGGAAGAGACTTAAAATTAATTGGTGCAATTATGAGAAGTTAATGGAAACAATCAAATCATCAAGTGTAAATATAATTGTAAAGTATTAATCTATTGTTATCCTTTTAGTATTTCCTATAACAGAAGTCATTCATAATTTCATATGATATGTTAATGTTCAATTATGTTTACTAAATATTTCTTTTAAAAATAAAAAAAAAAAGATATTTACTCAATGTTAAATTTTTTCCATTTTTCTTCTAAAATCATTTTTGCATTCCTCCCTTATAATCAATGAATAGGAAAAATAGAAATTAATAGCAGTGGTGTCAAAATAGGCCGACCTGTTTTGGGGGGGGTGGAGGGTGGGCCTGGCCTGGGCACATGGGCTGTGCCAGGCCGTGCCCAGGGTGGGTTTGTGGCGGGCCGGCCCGTTAAGGCCTTAACAAGGCAGGCCCAACGGGCCCTAACAGGTTGGCTTGCAGGCCAGTCTGTTAGGACCAGTTAGAATTCAAATTTTCAAAAAAAAAAAAATTTAAAAATTGAATTGAGGGGTGGCTTTTGTAATTATCCAGGAGCAGTTGGTGACCATTAGGTGGGGTGTGGGTTTTAAAAAATGTCCAACCCCTTTTCCCTCTATTCTCGAACTATTGTAATAGTTAAAAAAAAAATATTTGTAAATTCAATATCAATAAATTAAATTTTTAAATTTCAGGTTATATCAATTTTCCATAACTATCAATCAATAGATTCACATACTTTAGTTTAGTTAAAGTCTTCTTAAACTTAATTAATGACTCACAAGTCCCATTCTAATCTTAAAAGTTCAGATCGATCATGAAGTGAGAAATACTGTATATATATTAAGGTGATAATGTTTTTGTAGTCTGTTTGCCTATAGAGACTAGAACATGACATAAATTCTTGTGACATTACCGAGGCGAATGGACTTATTTTATCATAAAGCCATATTATGCAGTGATATAAAATCATATTATTATTATTATTATTTGTTTTTGACATGTCATCTTTTTATTTTCACTCTCATATGATAGAAAGATAATTATCATTAAGGAATCCTAGAACTCTAAATATCTTATAAATGTATACTTAGATAATAAATATATAGAATTCTTGTAAAAATAAAAAATAAATAAAAATAAAAATAAAAAACCTAAGAGATATATAGGAATGTTTACGACTTTCTATTGGGTTGGTGACATGAATTTCTCTTCATTTGAAAATTTTATATATATATCCGATGGATTGATTTAACTATATTTTACAAAATAAATCCATTCTTACTTTATATTATTTCTAGAATTTCCATTGAATATTTTTAATTAGAATCCCTTTAAGCAAAAATTAAAGAAAAAAAAAAAACTAGAAAACAATGCAACATTGAAAATAATTATCAAATAAAAGTTTTCATATTAATGAAAAAATTTCATGCTTGTTAAATCATTGATATAAGCTAAAATTTGAAAATTTAATTTATTGATATTGAATTTACAAATATTTTTTTTAACTATTACAATAGTTTGGGATTAGAGGGAAAAGGGGTTGGACATTTTTTTTACTAACACAAACCCGCCCCACCCTCCCAATGGTCACCAACGGCTCATGGATAATTACAAAAGCCACCCCTCAATTCAAATTTTAAAAAAAAAATTGAAAATTTAAATTCTGATGGGCCCGGCCCGTTAAGGCCTGGCGGTCCGTGCCGGGCCGATCTGCAGGCCACGCCACCTGGGCCCAGCACGGCATGCCAGCTTAACAGGCCTGGGCTTGGCCTGTTAAGCCGACAGGCCGGGCCAAGCCGACAGGCCGGGCCGGGCCGGCCCGAGCCCGCGACCAATACAGGCTAGGCCGGGCAGCCCACCAAGGCCTGGCCTGGCCCATTTTAACACCACTAATTAATAGGAGAATTTAAAGCTAATAGCTTTTAATGCCGATAGGTGACACCTTGAGGCTCAACTTTAGTTCATTAATAGATAAATAGATATAGATATATGCTTACTCATTTATAATGGTTATGCTTTTGATATTGATTTATGTTTTCAAGTTTTTTCTTTCCTTTGAAATAATAAGTACTTTAATATCTTTGAATTACAACATAACAAATGTTAGGTTTTGACTCGTATTCTTGAATGAACCCAATTGAACTAAATGAAGTTGGAATGGTGTTGTTTGAGGAAGGTTTGAAGACTAGAAGAACGAAAGAATGAAGTAAACCGTTGTGGGTTGCACTATGGCTTTGACAGTGGTTGTGACTGCAGTCAGGATCGTTTCAACATATGGATCACGGTTTTCTAAGCGATGTAATTTCCAATGATTGTAACGGTGTAGGGTGTGGCTGGCCAGCATATGATCCGAAACTTAGTCAAATCATAAGCATACGTGGAACGGAAAATCTTCAGCGGAAAAGGAAAGTGTTCTTTTGGGAAGTTCTTATACTTGAAGAAAAAGAAATACTCTTTACAAAAAGACTTGTCATAAAAGGAAATTGTATTTATATGAAACAAGTAAGACTTGTACGTTTAGGAGTAGGATTTCCTTTTATCTTAACCTCCATGTAACTAGTATAAATAGACCTTGTAATTAGGTTATTTGGTGTGGAGCAAAAAAAGAACACCATGTAAGATCAAAGAAAGTGGGTGAGATCCGAGGGAATATCCGTGGAGGGATTTGAGGAATATCAATGGATCAAGTTAGAGATCCGTATGTGATATTCAGGGGAGACCTACGGGATATTGGGGGGTTCTTGGTGAGAATCTTGTAAGCATTGTAAGTTGAGAGTCATGATGTAAAGCTCTATCATGAGCTTGGGGACTTAGTGAGGCTTTATGGTTTGGGGTTGACGTGTGAGAGAGAATCCTGAAGTATATAGTTGTAACTGAAAGTATACAAACGTAGTTAAATTGCTTAAGGCATACCTAGAGGGGGGCTGAATAGGTTTTTACACCTTTTTTCAATCCCTTGAACAAACTTTCGTTTGTCTCTCAAGATAGCCTTACACACAACAAAATAAACCAAGAAAGACATACATAGACAATATGTGGATGTAATCAAGTGAACAAGGTCTATGTCTATCACCTAGTTGTATGAGGTATAAAAACAAATAAATACAACAACAAAGAATACTTGTATTTCAATAGATGTTCAATGAGTTACAAGAGTGATCAAATATCACTATACAAAATTACAATATACAAAAGAATCATACATACAAAAATGATCAAAAGAATGAATCCACAAATCACACTTTACAAATACTTGCTTCACTATACATCACAAGTGAATAATATGAAACAAGGTAATAACATACACAAATAAAATATAAGAGATAGAGATAGGAAGAATTAACACAAGAGATTTTTTAACGTGGTAAAACCTCCAAGGAGGAAACATCCACGGGTTGAACTACAACCATTGGGTACTATATATATTGGATGATAAAAATAAAGAATCCACAAAGTGACCAATCTTTAGCTCACCCAACCTAGTGGAGTCTAAGTCTACTCAATCTTATTGGAAAGTATGAAATCCCTCAATGATGCGAAACCACCATATATTGGATAACACACAAAACCAACATCGATGGAAGATTAGAAATTCCTCAAGAGTGCATACACCTCCCATGTACCCCGCTCTTTTGGAGTCTATGTCTAACCATACGCCTAGGCCTACCAATATAATAGCCAACTCCCTATCCAAGGCACTCATGCCTCTAGGGAGCCTCTCATGCATGACTATCCGAGTCCTCCCGACTCTAGCCATGACTTCTTGCTTGCTTATCCGAGTCCTCCCGACTCTAGACAAGTCTTCTTGCTTGGCTATCCGAGTCATCCCGACTCTAACCAAGACTTCATGCCTTTTACAAGGACTTCCTAGTGTGATCATGTGAATGCAAATGATGCAAACAACCAATTCAACATAGAACATGTGATCAATACATTCCATGGTACAACTAGACCTAAACATGTGATATCACAAGTAATAAAAGTCTAGATGCAAAATACAAGAATAAAACCTAGAGCATGTGTAAACACCAAACACATAAAGCTCAAAGTCTCATTCACACATACAACACTTGAACAATATATATTCATGAAGTACAAGTTCAAGATGCTATAAACATAAAATAAAATGCTAGAGACATGAGATCAAATCAATCAATATTCTAGCCAAAAATATAGAGCAAGGATTTAAGATGTAAATCAATTAAATCCTAGATAGCTCTAAAACACATACAAATACAATAATCCTAGATTTCATCAATCAAAGGATCAAATCAAATCTCAAGGTCATTTATCACAAAATTGATTCAATCAAGTCACAAACAACCTAAGATATCATCCTAATCACAATACAACACACAAACATGTGAAAAACCTAGAATCAAGAAAATTATTTCACATTTGTCTCTAAATAGACTTTTGATTAGGATTGATTGTGAAGCTATCTTTCTCAATAGCATTCACCAAATATACAAGTATATATAGAAGAAGAAACCCCAAGCAAATTGAAGGTTATAAAGAAGAAATCCCAAAGATATGACCAATACCTTGGATTCACGAGCTGGTTCGGTTTTCTGTGTAGAACCACCAGAAAAATCGATCAAATAGCTGCCAAACCACTTGGAAAAGGTAGAGTACTCGATTACGAACGATATCCAACTTGAATCACTCAATTCCAACTTCGTATGAAAAAGTTATGGTGTTTGGAAGGTGAGAAAATTGGAGAGAAAAAATCTGACGGGAATTGCAACTTTTTCTTCTTGAAAATGAAATGGAGGGAGATTGGGAATTTAAAAGGAAGAAGAGAGAGAGGGATTTTTGGCCAATCAAAGAGGGTCACCTCAGCCTAGCCCGTGGGGGGCGCGTGGGCCACACGGGACCACAGAGGTCCTCTGGCCGTGGGCCCCACGGCTCCCACACGGCTTGGCCAAGCTTGGACCACTTGGCCTTGCCTGCTCTCCCGCGCACCTCTCGCGTTCTTCAGCCGTACTCGGGCCTCCGAACTCCGATTTTGAATTTGTTTTCGGATTACGAATCGTGACTCCCTCACGCACGATGATGACTATGAAACTTTTAAAAATGGTTGAGAAATCATCTCGGGAAATGACCATGAAGTCAACTCAACGAATGAGAACGAAAAGTAGCGTAGCTACATCGTTTGGACTCGAAACTAAGCGAATGAGTAACCGAAATGACTGAAACTCAATAAGGAATCATAATAGAATATATTCAAGTCCAAATACAAAAATATGGAAACATACAAACACAAAGACACACACATATGCTATTTCCTAGACATAGTCTTAGAACATGAAATAAGCAAAGATTGTCAAGATAGTATAAATGCATGAGCATACATTATCAAGTGTGTGAAAGTGATACATAAATGATGTTTAACCATGAAGGAACACACAAGGATGCCATGTGTGTGTGTGCCTAGCCTTGTAAGAGATATGAGGTCTTATATTACCTTTGACGATCGATGAAGCACATATCTCTTTAAAGCCGTCATCTTGCATGAATTGTGGCCAAGACTTTCTTTGTCTCCTTAAATCTTCAACACATGGACCACTAAACATTACAAGAGAAACACGTTTTGATATAGAATACATGCCAACACAAATCAAAAACCTAACAGTAACAATTTATCATATAGTGGAACTTTCGCTGTCATCCTGACGGCTCATGGTTTTTTCCCTGATTTAAGGTTTTCCACGTATGTCTTGTGTTGTGTGATTGTTTATTCTCTCTCATCCTATTTTTTTGCTATAGACATTAATTGCTATGATTTATGGGTGAATATTAGGCATGTCGCTTCCACATTCATCGGTTCGAATCCCCAACAATTGGTATCAGAAACATATGGTTTGACGATGGTGATTTCAAGTCTTTACAAGAGATCATATGGAGGACTTGGTGGTATTGGGACGATGATTCATGGTTGCCTAGTATGGGTTAGCCAAGGAGATAAGTCTTGAAAGAGATTTCGAACTCGGTAGGTTTGATGAAAAGAAGAACTCGATAGAGGAGAAGTTTGGCTTGTTGTGGCAAGTACAAGTCATAGAGATCCAATATGGGTTACACAAGTCGATTAAAAAAAAGGAATGCTCGAAGTCTCTAGTGTGGTGTGGGGCTTATCCGGAAAAGCACTCTCGATTTCTAGTAGCAAGTCTTTCACCAGGTATGTGATGCAAAGATAAAAGGTCTTTCACAGGGTTGGGCGATGTAAGGACATGTTTATCCTTTTGGCAGTTTTCCCCACTGGCCATGAAAGAGGATATGTTGTTGCTAATGGTCCATAATTGTACACAAGATATTAGTCAGAAAGTGATGTAAGGTGTATGGTGGATAAGGATATCGATGGCTGACGAACTAACTGATAATCTAACGTGAGGAGTTACACCACAATTTCAACAGGCTATTTCGATATGGTGCCGGAGCAACGAACACAAATATATATATATATATATATATATATAAGAATGGTTCGTTCCTAAGTAGTTATACCTTGTGGTGGGGTATGGTGATTCTCAGTGATTGGAATCGTGGCTGTGGACAATGTTTTGAGAATTTAAGCCAAATGAAAGAATTGTTAGGTTTTGGCTCGTATTCTCGAATGAACCCAATTGAACCAAACAAAGTTGGAATTGTGTTGTTTGAGAGAGGTTTGAAGACCAGAAGAACGGAAGAATGAAGCAAACTGTTGTGGGTTGCGTTGTGGCTTTGACAACAGTTGTGACAGCGGTTAGGATTATTTCAACGTATGGATCGTAGTTTTTTTAGCGATGTAATTTCTAGTGTCTGTAACAGTGTAGGGTGTGGCTGGCCAGCATATGACCCGAACCTTAGTCAATCATAAGCATATGTGGAACAGGAAATCTTCGGTGGAAAAGAAAAGCGTTCTTTTACGAAGTTCTTGTGCTTGAAGGAAAAAATAATACTATTTACAAGAAGATTTGTCATAAAAGGAAATAGTATTTATTTGAAACAAGTAAGTCTTGTATGTTTAGGAGTAGGATTTTCTTTTATCTTAAACTCTTTGTAACTAGTATAAATAAACCTTGTAATTAGGTTATTTGGTGTGGAGCAAAAAAAGAACACCATGTAACATCAAAGAGAATGGGTGAGATCCAGGGAGACCCTAGGGAATATCCGTGGAGGGATCCCGGGAATATCAGTGGATCAAGTTAGAGATCCGTGGGTGATATTCAGGGGAGACCTAGGGGATATTTGGGGGGGGGGGGGGGGGGGGGGGGGTTCTTGGAGAGGATCTTGTTAGCGTTGTGAGATAAGAGTCATGATGTAAAGCTCGGTTGTGAGCTTGGGGACTTAGTAAGGCTCTATGGTTTGGGGTTGAGGTGTGAGAGAGAATCCTGAAGTATATGGTTGTAACAATTTATCATATAGTGAAACTTTCTCTGTCATCCTTACAGCCCCTGGTTTTTTCCCTCATTTACCTTTTTCCATGTATATCTTGTGATGTGTGATTGTTTATTCTCTGTCATCCTATTTTTCTACTATAGACATTAATTGCTATGAGTTATGAGCGAATATTAGGCATATCGCTTCCACGTTCATCGGTTCGAATCCCCAACAACAAACAATCTTTAAGAGCAGTATACTTGAAAAGGTCTGAGCAATACTTCTATCGAAGTTGTGTCTAAAAAAAACGCAACAACTAAGTCAATTAAGCATGCATTTCTTCGGTATATGTCCTTGTTGGCTAGCCACTTATTTTTGTAAGTCGCGCAACGGAAAATTCAAGAGTTAAGATCGATAGGTTTTAAAATTTTATCGTCTTTTAGACCTTTTGTATACATGAATATGATAAAGAGATTTGTTTTCATACCTTTGAAGAACACTTATTCGTTTTCTTTTCAATCCTTCACCACTAAGCCTTCCGAGCTATGTCCCATGATCTAGCAACTTTGTGTGTGGACACATCACAGATTCCAGGAGTAGTTAAACGGAGGCTTGAGAGATCTGGAAGACAACACCTTGCTTCTTCTTGTGAATTCGGCCAAGATTCAATGAAAAAGAAACTTTTTTATTTTTCTTTTTAATGTAGCCGCACCTTTCTATCTCTCTTAGGGTTTCAGTTAGTTTCTTTTTCCTGATAAGTATATCTTATATACTATGATCCTAGGGTTTAGTAAACCAAGTTAAAATAGAATTCTAAATCCTTTTTAATTTGGTCACTACTAGGGTTTGAACATTTGACCTCTTTAAAGCAAATAAAAATAATCTCTTATTATTTTATTCTTTTGCTCCTGTCAAGGTTTGAAACTTAAACCTCCAAATAACAATTAATAATTCTTAATAATTAATATGTCAATTAAATAATCATATTATTTAATAATATTTAATTCATCAATTAAATAATATATTAATTAAATAATCGCATCATTTAATTAATTCCCAGAATATATTTAAGTTACTCTCGTAACATAATTAATTTGACCATCTAATTCTCCGTGAGCCTTGTTACTATAAATCATAAAGGGCTAGCAAGGGGACCTACTGGACCCACAGTTTTGAGCTCTAATAATACTTAGAAAAATTAATTAAACTCTTTAATTAATATTTCACTATTATTAACTTCGGAGTTATTCCACTAAAAACCCAAGGTTGTACTCTCGTAACTGTAGATGTTTTACATAACCAAATTATTAGTGTCCATCGATATAGCTATTACATATGGTATGATCCTTCACAAGTAGTTCATAATTAGAGCTAGGTCATAAATTTCGTTATACCTCTCTAATTATATATTTTCCTTTAAGTACCATTGATTCTCTAATGAATGATTATATCCTTCATTCCTTTACCGAAGAAGGAGAGCGATCTTAATCGTTCAAGTCCCGAATCAACCTTTAAGAGAACTACTCATCTACTTCTGGCAGGAAGGAGTGGATTCTACTATTGTGTGCATACCTTTCCAGCCACAAGCCAAACCGTGATTCCAAGATACGGAGTTATTGATCGAGAATGCTACTTCGATCTCACCCATGGTATTTCAAGAAATACGATCTAACTCAAAGAAGTTAGTAAGACACTTAGGATTTAGATCACCTATATACAGACATTATTTGTCTATATATATGAATCTTTTCAACTAACGAATCTTAGTGATAGATTCATATAGATCGTGACCCAGTCCTATATGATCACATCATATTAGGTGCCCCCATTTTCATAACATCATATGAGTAGTCTAGGATAAGACCACCGTACATTACAGAATGGACCGCAACTATAGATTAACCACAAATAAAGTACCCAGCTTTATTTGATTTATACAGACTCTTTAGATTGCATGTCTCAAAATGAATTCCTCTGTGTATGATATTCATATACTCAGTTTGAGATTACATTTAGCAATCTTGGATGTTAGCACATATAATATAAACGTATTAGTTCTGTTAATTGAATGAAATAACTACTTCTTTTATTAATGAATTTATAACATTTACAAATTATAAGCTTTAGAGCATAAATCCCAACAATTTTTACATCATTTTAAAGTAAATAAATTTTCTCTTTCATACAATGGAAAGAATAATAGAAATTGCAATTGTTCCTCACCAACGAAAGAATAATCCTTGGTCATCCATGTCTCTACGATGGATTTTGAATCTTCTTTTAGTGTTGGAAGTAGATTTTTGAGTCCACATCGTAGAAAATTGCATCCAAACACATTGAAGGTCTTCATCTATACTCAAAATTGGATATAGGCTCTTTGAGGTAAGAAAATTTTAAAATTAAGTTATACTTTATATAATATATAAGTTGAATGAAGAATAATTCTTTTTCACTTTTACACAAATCTACAAAGGACATATTTAAATACAATCATGGTAATGGTTACAAATATAAATTAGGAAGGAGAGAATTTGAATTCTTAAAGACAAAGATAATATTCATGATTTAGGGAGATATTCTGGCTATTTTGAATCCCTTAGATATAGCCATGCATGACACACAATTTGTGTCTAAAGGCTTGATATCTTCCAACGGTCTTGCTTGGATTGAGGCTTGGTTTATTCCTTGATTTTTGCTGATGAATTCATTACTCTGTTTACCCCCCTTCAAGCTTGGCAGAGAATGTGAATGAACACCAAGCTTGTAGCGAAAATTGTCGAACATATCTCGTGGTAATGTTGTTGTAAGGATGTCAACAATTTGTTTCGATGTGGGGAGATAATGAAGGTGAAAGGCCCTAGCTGTAACCTTTTCTCGAATGAAGTGACAGTCAATCTCAATGTGTTTTGTATGAATGTGGGACACTAGATTATGTGACAAGTGAATAGCAATTTTGTTGTTGCATAGGAGAAGAGGACATCTATCAAGTTGAATCCCTATGTCATGGAGCAAATGTTGGAGCCATGTAATGTCAACAACGGTAGTTGCTAAGGCACGATACTCAGCTTCCGCACTTGAAAGTGAGACCGTAGGTTGCTTCTTGGATGCCTATGTGATGCAAATAGAGCCGAGAAATATGCAAAATCGAGTTGTGCTTCTCCTAATGAGAGGACAACCCGCCGAATCTGCATCACAAAATGCATTGGCAATGAGTAAGCTTTGTGATAAATAACTTAGACCATAGGTGAGGGTTCCTTTAATATATCGAAGGATATGCTTAACTGCTCATAGATCTTTCATGGTAGGATTTTGGAAGTGTTGGCAAACCAAGTTAACAGCATGGGTGAGGTCTGGTCATGTGAACGTGTGATCGAACCAAAATTGGTATGATTTTGGCCCTCATTTCCTTCTCTTTATGCTTGATTCTCGGGCACTTCCCCATGTTTTAATGACCTTAATCAAGTGTTTTAGGTTTATTTGTACCACAAGGGTATTTGTGAAAAAGAGATGGATTTGGTACAAAAAGTGCAATAAAAGTGTGAGAAACAGGGCATTGTCACCCTTTGATGGTGTCGCCTTGAGCATATGGTGACAGAAGGCATGAAGCACAGAAGACTCGAGCCAAAGAGTTATCGCGGTACTGTTGCTGTGGCAACAAAAACGCGACAGAGAGATGAAATCTTGAAAATCAATCAGGTATGGCGTCGCAGTGGAGTGTCACTCTTAAGCCAAATCGCGACAGAGAAGATTAAACCAAAGAAATCAATCAATGTAAGGTTGATAATTAGTGTTGGCATTAATTTCATATCAAAACGTGTTTTACTTGTAATGTTTAGTGGTTAGTAAATGAAGGATTTCGAAGACGAAGGACGTCTCAACCATTATTCGTTCAAGTTGCCGGCTTTTAAGAGTTTCGGACATTATCGATCTACGAAAGTATTCAAAGACCTCTTATCTCTTACAAGGCTAGGCACACACTCACACATATCATTCTTGTGTGTCCCTTCATGATTTTATTTCATTTACATTTCACTTTCACAAACTTGGCAAAATATGCTCATGCATTCACATTTAGTTAATAAACTTTGTGTTTTGCATTTTCTAGGACTATGTCCGGAAACTAGCATATGTGTGTGTATTTGTGCTTGTATATTTCCGTATTTTGTGTTTAGGACTTGAACATGTTCTTATTCAATGCCTTATTGAGTTCCGGTCGTTTCGGTTACTCATTCATAAGGTTTCGAGTCCAAACGTGTTGACTATGCCACTTTACGTTCTCTTACGTTGTGTTGACTTCATCGATGATTTCTGAGATGATTTCTCAACCATTTTTCAAAGTTGTATAGTCGTTATTGTGCGTGAGAGAGTCACGGTTCGTAATCCAAAAACGGATTCAAAATCAGAGTTCGGATGCCCAAGATACGGGCTGAAGAACCAAGGGAGCGCGCGAGGGCGTAAGTGGCCAAGAGGCCACGTGTGGCCCACGCCGTGGGTGGAGCCGTGGGCCCCACGGCCAGAGGGGCTCTCTGCCCCCGTGTGGCCCATGCGCCCCCCACGGGGCTGGGCTGAGATGGCCCTCTTTGATTGGCCAAAAATTGCCTCCTCTCTCCTCTTTTTAAAACCCCTCCATTCCCTCCATTTGTTTTCAAGAAGAAAAAGTTAGAATTCCCGTCAGAATTTTTCTCCCAAATTTTCCCAACTTCCAAACACCATAACTTTCTCATACGAAGTCGGATTTGAGTGATTCAAGTTGGAGAACGTTCGTAATCGAGTCCTCTACCTTTTCCAAGTGATTTGGCAGCTGTTTGATCGACTTTTCTGGTGGTTGCACATAGAAAACCGAACCAGCTCGAAAATCCAAGGTAGTGTTCATATCTTTGGGATTTCTTCTTTTATAACCTTCAATTTGCTTGGAGTTTCTTCTTCTATATGTATGTTTATGTATTATGAATGCTATAGAGAAAGATAGCTTCATAATCAATCTTAATCAAAAGTCTAATTAGAGACATATGTGAACTAGTTTCTTAGATTCTAGGTTTTTCACATGTTTGAGAGTTGTATTGTGATTAGATTGATATCTAGGATTATTTGTGGATTGATTGATGTATTTTATGATTAATAATCCTCACATGTGCTTAGATCCTCTTATTGAACAAATCTAAGATTAGCACATTTGATTTTGTATTTAGAGCTAATTAGGATTTAATTGATTATTCATTATATCCTTGCTCTAAATACTTGCTAGAATATTCATTGTATACATTTTGTGATTCTAGCATTTTTTTGTTGTTTGTGTTCTAAAGTCTTGATTATGTGCTTAATGAACATGCTTTGTTTTCAAGCTTTAGAAACATGAATAGAATCTAGGCTTGGCATGTTTTAGGTGTTTTGCATGCTCTAGATTTTTGTTCATGTTTAAGATCTAGACTACTTTGTTTTATGAACTTTGTTGCCTATGTCTAGATCTTCATGAAGTGTACCTTATCCATACATTTCATATGCTCATGCATCATTTTGTATGGTGTCATGTTTTGGATCATAAACTAGAAAAATGTACATTGTGTGCTCATTGATTATTTCTAGTTTCCATAGGATGTATTGATCATATATTCTATGTTGCATGTGTTTGCATCATTTGCATCACTTAGATCATTGCCTTGTAAAAGGTGGAAGTCTCTTGCAAAGTGAGTGAAGCTTTGTGGAAAGAGCAAGGAGTCTTGACTAGGACATGTGGTCCGGATAGTCAAGCAAAAGTCTTAGCTAGGAGTGTGGTACTCCGGATGGTTGAGCTAGGAGAGCTTAACTAGGATCTTTGTGATCTGGATAGCTAAGCACGAAATCTTCCTAGAGACGTGAGCGTCTTGGATAGGAAGTTGCTTCCTAGAGGTGTAGGACACATCTCGGATAGGAAGTAGGCTTGGTGATTCACTAGCCCGAGGGTAGATTAGGAGTTGATAGCTTGAGCGGATATCATGAGTGATAGCTTGAGTGTGTAAGTCCTTTTTACATAGTGGATTGCTTCGCCGGTGGTTGTGGATTCAACCCGTGGATGTTTCCTCTTCGGAGGTTTACCACTTAAAAATCAATGTGTCAAATGTCTCTATCTCTATCTCTTTATATTTGTATGTATGATCTATATAACTTGTTTAAGCTCTTCATTTCCTCACATCCTTGTAAACAAGTTATTGATAAAGAAAGAGCTATGCACATTGTTGGTTGAATCAATATTTGTTTCTTGTATCTTGTAAGTGCTTGAACATTGTATCTTGTGATTCTATATCAAGTTGTAAAGCTCAACTTGGTGAGTTTGCATTGTAATATTCAAAGTACAACTTGTGGAATTTAAATTTGCTCATTATTGAATATACTTGTAAAAGAGATACATTGTTTATTGATATATGTTTTGTAGACTAAGGGTGGTGAATTGAGCATACTTGTGATAATTGTTTTCTCATAACAATCTTGTTTAAGGTTAATATGTATGCTCACCGAGGTTTTGACATAAATCACGAAAAAGTTTTTAAAACTAGTGCGTCAACCTATTCACCCCCCCTCTAGGTTGTTTAGCATAACCTTGTAGGTATTTTCAATCAGGTCTTGTGTCGCTGTTTGTGTTGTCATGTGACTAAGCATCGACCACTCTCAGAATCTCATATCTCTTTGTTGCCTTTCCAATATCGCTATCGTCACAACTGTGAAAAAAGATAAAAATGACCGTAATAATCAAATCTTAGAATGTGTAACTATCTGCCGCGGTGGTGTAGCTACCGCGACATCTGCCACATCAGCATTTCTGGCAATCAAAAGTACAATTCTGAGAGCCACTATAAGTATTCTTCTTCTCCAAGTTGAAGCAGAGTTCCAAGCATGAAATATACAGATTTTAGACCTAGCATTCTCCTCCATACTTCACTCATTCAACTTCCTCCATTTCCAATCTTGTACTACCTTTTCCATCCAAAAACTCAACACCAAATCTTGATTACTTCACCCAACCATTCTTCTCTTCCCATTCTCTACATCCAAATACCTTTGTCACTTACCATTAGACATCTACCCATCTAGACACATCCTTATCTACCACTCTTTGTACTAAGAGCATCTAAGGAAAGGAAGGAGCAAGCATTAAAGAAGGAGGCACAAGGGTGATTTCCTTGTTTATTACTTTCTTGCTTATTGACTGTAACTATATATAACTAAACCCCCAATTTAGGGGGTAGATGTAAGGAACATTTGGATTTGGGTTTTGCTTAAGCTATTGTATTTGAATATCTATTTGTGTTCTATTCACTTGATAACTAGATCATATTCATTATATGATTGGCATTGCATACCCACTAGTTGATTATACTCTTGTTTATGATAATTTGTTATGTAATCAATCTTAGATTGACACCCTTGAATGATTAGGAACGTATTGAATATGATAGATTATTGGAGGGTATATCAACCACAATAATCTAAACTTTGATTTGTAACAAACCAATCCCACCTTGACCCCCTCTCCTTAATTGGTTAGGCATTTTTGTGGGAAGTTGTTTAGGGTTCATAGTGATGACCTAAACACTTCTAAGAATACAAATGGTTAACATATAAGAGATTGGTTCATTAAAGTAGCTTGAAAAGCATTGCCTATAATCCACTTGCAACTCCATGAATTCTCTTGCATTTCTCTTAATTGTTTACATCCCATTACTCTTATCAAGATTGTTGAGCATTCTATTTTTCTTATCATATTTTGTTACTTTTACTATACTTGCATGTTTGGTGGTTTATCAAACCACACAACTATTCATTTATCATGATTTACTTTATTGTATTATAGATTAATTAATCAATCTAACATATTACTCAAATTCCCTGTGGAACGAATCTTTGCTTACCATTTTACTAAGTTTTACATCCTAAGAGGATTCCTAAGTGGTTAAACATGGTTTTCAAATGATCATATAAATACAATGTTGTAAGATTCCCATTTGTTGATTGGCTCATTTCGTGGACAAACCACATGTTGGGGATTCTTTGTAAGGGTAGCCTAAGTGTAGGTGTTATTGCTAAGGCCCTTTTGAAGACCTCATTCTTGATAAGCACCGAAGGTAATTTTCTATGTGCTTACTTGTCTTGAAGAGATAGTTGCACACACTCACAACTCATGCATATGTTTAATCCTTGTATGTTGTGTGTCTTATTTGTGTGCTTTAATGTTCATTAACATCTCTTCTTGCATGTTAGTTTGATTGCATCTTGCATATCCAACTGCCTTGTCATGCTTAGACTTAGGATTGCATTTTTGCATTAGGCGCTCCCAAAAGCGCTCTACAGAAGCGCTGTACGAAAGACCCCGTTGGCCGCTGTACAGACCTGATCGATTTAATTCGGTCGCTGTACGAGCGCTGTACAAGCGCTGTACAAAGCGCTGTACAGGGCGCTCTACGTAGAGCGCCCCTCTGTTTTCTCGTGAGAACAAAGCAGGGGCGCTGTACAGAAGTGCCCTACGTACAGCGCCCAAGGCAAATATGAGGCTAACTTATCAAAACGACCACACTTTGATTTGGCCCCCTATATATATGCCACTTTGACTTTAGGTCAATTACAAGAGTTCATATTCAGATTTCATACTTAGGATATTTTTCAAAGAGAAGAAAAATTCCAAGAACTCATTTTTAATTACTCAAACACTTTTTCATGATCATCAATCATCATCTAGCATCATCTTAGATCATCTAGATGTCTTCTTGCATGGATTCTTCATCATACTTTGCTTGGTAAGCTTTTCACTAATATCTTACATATTTTGTGTTTCTCTTAACAAGCAATCTCAATTAATTACTTGTATGTTATTTTATATACTTTGAATACAAGTTTGAGATTAGTGTGATGTATGTTTGAGAAGTTGTATTGTGATAGCTAATTAGGTTTTGTGCTTAATCTTGATTAGCTAAACTATTTGACATGTCATTTAGTTTTGATATCTAGGATTGTTCTAATTGCATATTAATCATCTTAGATAAGCATATAGGGTTTCCCTTGCTCTATGTTGCGTTTGGATATTCATATATTCACTTAGGGTTGTTATTCTCTTCATAGAGAAAGTAAGTCTTATGTGTAGCATCCAGGATTAGGTTGCTTAGATCGCAAGCAAATTGGACTAGGTTCACTCATACCGGGATTAGGTAGGTGTGTGATTACTTCCGGGATTAGGTTGTAATCGTTTTACACATTTAGTGGATTCGAGGTTCGAGTATGGCTTACTTACTAGCCCGTGGTTTTTCCCGTGAGGGTTTCCACGTAAAAATCAAGTCTTATTTAATTTCCGCATTTTATACTTGATTTATTGCTTTATCTATTTAGGGGTAATTTCGTAATTTTGTCTTAATACGAAAAATTGGGTAATAAGTTTAAAATCTATTCACCCCCCCTCTAGATAGTTTTATACACACCGTGCTATAATTAGTTTCAAATGTTTTTAAGAGTACAAAACGACCTCATCAAAATGGCGCCACTGCCGGGGAATTGGTAGAGATTGTTGAATTGATTAACTTTTCTTTATAGTTTATAATCGTATTAGATAGCCTACTAACATTTGTTTTCATTTAATTATTATCTTTTGCTAGTTTTTAGATTGTTTGTTAGATTTTCATAGTTCTTTTGTTATTCATTTTTTTGTAGTTAGATTTTCTAGGTTGTGTGTCATTTTTGTTATTTTTAGATTTTCTAGTCTTATTTTCTTTTGTGTCTTGTTTTCGTTTTTCTTTTTGTTTTCTTTTCAGGAGCAATGGATCCTTTTGCTATGCACTTGGATGAATTTAATAGGCAAATGGAGTTGTTTGCTTCTAGGACTTCAAGACTAGGACAAGTGGAGGCTATAGCTTGCACATTTTGTGGAATGTATGGGCACAAGACTTGAGGTTTCCATTCAAGAGGAGAGTTTTCTAATGATGGAGGATAAGCCCAAGCATCAAATTCCTACAATTTGTGGCCTATGCATGAACCATGTGGAGATTTCGACAATCCAGGGTCAAGCTATGAACGATATGCCAATTCTTACAAGCCGGATTGGAGGAGAGATCAAGACACTCAAGCTAATGTCTATGTGTGATCACAAGAGGAGACTTTGAATGATTTTATTCAAAGTGCTCAAGCCTTCCAACAAAGATCTCAAGCCAACATGTTAGCCAATGAACAAGGATGGCAACAATAAGATCAAATGTGGCAACAACAAGATGAGAGAATGGAAGCCTCAATTAGAAGAATGGAATAGCACTTTGAGATTATGGCCAAAGCTATGCAAAGTCGAGTGCATGAAGAGTCTTTGAGCCATCTAGAGAAGGAAAATGCTACCACCATCCTTTCGAATGGTGAGAACGTCAAAACCAAATTTGACTATAAAGTTTCTAATGATTTGCCTTTTGTTTCAGGAGAGGAAATAGAAAAAGACGAGACAGAAGATAAAGTGAAGGAAGCGGAAGATGTCTCTTTTGAGGCACCGCTTCTATACGAGGAGTTCATGCCTTATGTCCCTCTCATTGCTCGTCCATGCCGCCTACACAAAAGCAATTGGTATAGGTTATTTTCTAAACCTACTAAACCACTTTTTCAAGTGAACATTTACTTGCCTTTGCTTGTTGTGATTAGGAACATGCCGATGCGCACCAAATTTTTCCAAGACCTAATCTCGCTTCGGCGCAAATTCGAAGCCTTGGAATTCAGTTGATCGATCCAAGTAGCATGTCTAGCCGGTATGTAAAATCAAGCGCTTGGTGGGAGACACCCCACTTAGGTACAACTTCTTTCTTTGCTTATCTTTGCTTAATTTAATTTGTTTCATTTCTTGCTTTTTAGTTTTCTTATTTAGAATAAGGGTGTGAATTGTTTGTGATAATGGATTTAGGCTTTGATGACCACATTATTTTGTCCACTTGGATTGTGATGATAACTCTTGATGAATTTACATTGATATATCTCTTGAGTTTATGATGAGCTTTATTGGATTCTTGTACCTCTTGATTCCGATCTTTGGGATAAATTTTGATATAGGACATTGATGTTGTTTTGACTCTTTTATTATAGATGTGTGTTACATCGCGTTTACCGATTTTTATATGCCCCGAAGACATTGAGGACAATATCAAATTTAGGTTTGGGGGTGTTGGCTAGTCTCTTTAGTGACACTCGTAATAGGACGAGATTGGAGAGTAGCACAATAGTAAGTAAAGTTCGTTCCCACAAGGATAGAGTGATCGATTACCGAAATTGACTAGCCTATTTGCTATTCAAACAAGCGAAAAGGTTGGTTTTCCAAAATAAGCAAATTAAACTAAATTAATTAAAGGACTAATGCTAATGCAATAAATAAATAACAAAAAATAAACTCGAATGTGATAAATGAGAGAAATATGCTAGGACTTGACTACACTCTACCCTATATTGACTTCCGTTCTAGACTCAATTATTCACCCAAAACATGCTCATGCAATTCACAGATTCATGCACCCTAATATTAACCTACAATCTCAGTCGAGTAAAATAGGTTACACCCGAAATCATACCCAAGCCTATCTTTCGATAACTTAGAATATATGAATGGGTTCGTTAAGGATATTGGCGCACTAACGAATCCTATACGCTAGCCTAAGTAGGTCTACTTTTCTAGACATGCATAAAGGGTATTTTATCGAACACGTGGTGTGCGTCTCCGGTTAGTACATAACACACCACAAAAATTCATTCAAAAGGAGATCAATCAATTGAAAGCTTTAAGCACACTAAAATACCCATACAAACCATACTTTGCACAAAATGGATAAAACAAACGTCAATACATATGGATATTCAAGGGTGGGGTTTCATCAAATCCTAGCAATAAATGTTTAGCTCATATTACAACTAATAGCCATACAACAAATAATCTCAAATGAGTACATGGCTATTATAAAGAATAAAAGTGAAAGAGTTTAGAGAAAACTATATGTAGAGCTTTCTCTTCTTCTTTGAATCTTCATCTCCTTCTATCATTCTTCACTCTCTTTTGCCCAAAAGGTGGAGTGATGGTAGATGTGGTAAATGGAAATGGGAGATGTGTTAGTGTGTGGAAGAGATGGTGAAAGGAGAGGGTTTTTGGTTGATTTGGATTGTGATTTTTGTTTCTTGTCAAGTGTGTCTCCTCCCTCTTGAGATAAGATAAAGAGATCTATATATATGGGTTCAAAATAGGGCTAGAATTTCATCCAAAATGACCAAAAGACAGACTGCCGTGGTTGGGGCTTTTCACAGTTGGGGAAGCAACATCTAAACCGCGGTACGTTTGAAAAGTTTCTGTCGCGAGAGTGCCGCGGTTGGTGAGCCGCATCACTTCAACCGCGGCAAATTACTATCGCGAGGGTGCCGCTTGCATGCCACGGTCGTGAGACAAAGCTTGGATGCCATGGAAGCTTGGAAGAATTTTAGTCGAGAGAAAAGTGTGCATAGAGGTGTGAAAATGGTGGCAAATGGACCGGGGGCACCCACACCGTCAATCTGGGCAGAAAATGGTTGGAAAACACGTCAGAAAACTGTTGGATGAGGCCAGGTTGACGTCGGGTCGCTATCCAGGTTGGGTCGGGTCGGGCATGACGGGTCTACACTTGGGTCGGTTGAGGAAGAAGACGACGTGACGTCATGATGACGTCACGCTGATGTCAGCGAAGCCAGCCAAAATGCATCGTTTCACTTATGACGTGGCACTGCACGTGCGTTGGCTGGCAAATTACAATAAGCACCCCTTAACTCTTCTCTAATCATAGAATCTTCAATCTATTCTTCATATTTCCACTATGACCCCTGATTCTCCAAAATTACATCAATGCCCCTTAACTCTATAAATACCTAAAACACTTATTTTATCATATTAAATACCTAGTTTTACCTGAGAAATGAACTCAAAGTGATACGGAAATTGGGCTACACTTTGTGTAGAAGTGAAGCAATCAAACACCCCCAAACCTATCTTTTGGTTGTCCTCAAGCAAAACCAAAACAAACAAACAAAAAGAAAAATAAAACAAAAGAGAGTAAAAACATAAAGAAATAAAACGCACGCGATAAGTCTTTTAAACCCCTAGGCGATCCCTAGTGGGACGAGTGAAGTCTCGTGAGGGTTTACAGTACGACACCCACAAACGTCTTTCCTACTGAGCCAACTATAGACAAAGATGCAGTAATGGGTAAGCCGAATTGAGGCACATACATGCTAAGACCCCTAAGAAAAAGCTTGAGAAAATGCAAGCTAAGGTGATACAACAAGAGAGATTGCAATTCCATACTTTTTAGTGAACAAAGCTTCAAAAAGCATCGAACATAAGAGTCTTATGATAGCATTTTGCCTCGACTCTATACCTTTCTGGATCTCTCATTTTACCACTCAGAACCTAGGCTCACTCAACAAACATATGCGGTTGGAAATTAAGCACAAGAATTTTCAAATTTTACACGCATATGACAAATTTTGAAAAACCGATAATGTTTAAATGCAATTTGACCACAAGAATATATTTGAACATTAAGAACAAGAGCAGAGCACCATATGATACCTTCATCAACAAGCTAAAACTCTTCTTAAAGATCAATTAGGACTTCTTTAAAACTCAAGTGATGCTATGGTGAATTGGTGGTGAAGAGGCTAGGTGGGTACGGGATTATGGGCTAGATACCGATTATGCTTTAAACTTCCATTTTGGTACGCTCATGACAAATAAAGCGTCTAGGCATGAATTGTTCAATTAATACTTGTGCTAATTTTCAAGTTGCTTTACATTTTGGTAACTTTTACACTTTAGAGCTTAGAAGGCTTTTTTATTTATTATTATTATTATTATTATAGCCTTAATCTTTACACAACTTACACATCTAGCCTGAGTACACGCTATGTGTACACTTTTGATTTTTCTTGAGCCTCATTTTGATATGATAACAAGCCATAATCGCAGCAAATGGGATGGTCTATTGTTTAGGTAAGATACGGTGATGTGTATGATATGGGAGGATATAGTGATGGGGTTTAGTGTGTAGGTCAACATAGATAGGACAATTAAGCGCACACACAAGGCACGGGACGTGTTTGGGATATTTGTAGTGACTTAACACACATTGCCTACGTCATCTCTATAGGTACGAGTTAAGCAAGCAAACAAAGGCAAAACTACTGTGATGCTCTTAAAATGGCATTCTTTAATGCCCAAAGCATAGAGTGAGGTCATTTTTATATTTATGCTTATATAATTACAAGAAGAGTGTTTAAGATGAAACAATAAAACAAATCACACTCATAAGGACGTTATTTAGGCTCTGGCCTCACGCGGGTAGTCTCCACTAATGATCTAGATATCTTAAGCGCGATACCCAATTACTAAGACACTTTCAAGGCTAGTAGGGTGCGTGCAAGCAATGTGGTGTAGCTTTAACTAGCACAACCTTTGCCTAGACTCAAGGGTTCAACATATACAAAAATTGCCTCAAAAGGCACAACCCAAAAGCATCTCATTAAGCAAGTTAATGCTCCAAAATTTGGATCAAAGCAGGAGAACGAACATAACTTGACTCTACAAACACACAATCATGCAGAAATTTGAAAAACAAATCACAAAAAAATAAGCACAAACAAAACAATCATGTAAAAATGGTCAAAGAATGGCCATACCCCCAAACCTAAATGAAACATTGTCCCCAATGTTTGCACATAAGCGGATTGAACAATATAAGCTTAGAAGCGGGAGGAAGGCCAAACGCAACCCTAAACAAGCACGTTCCAAACCTAAAAACTAGGCACAATACAACGCCACACACTTAAACTAAGCAAGAAAATTAAGACTTAACAAAGACAAAATTAACATAAAACAAAAATAGCTTAAAATTAGAAGAGTTACCTAGGTGGGTTGCCTCCCACCAAATGCTTGGTTTAACGTCTCGGCTAGACGCATTTCGCTCATCTCATCAATCTGGATCAGCGGTTGGTGCAACATCATCGCCACCTTCCTTTCTCAACTTATGTGAGGCATAGAACATCCTCACACAAAATCCGTTCACTATTTTTGTTTGGTCCACCATGAATGCTTTCTTCCCTTTGTCCCTTTTGTCCAATTTCTTCTCAATTTTATCCGAATGAGTCACTTGGATTTTGTTCATAACTCCATGAGAGCCCGGTTTGTGGACACATTTCATCTTCTTTCTTGGAGCATCATAAACCACACAAGAATTAGATGGCTCTTTTGGAATGCCACTTCTGAACATTTCTCCTACGGGAGGATCAACAACCTCAACCATCAAACATGTTTGAGGGAGTGAAGGACTCTTATCGGCCTTGAACATGTCAAACACAACCTTGTCATCTTCAACCATTAATGTCAACTTATCATCTTTGTGATCAACCAATAATCCACTAGTTTTCAAGAATGGCCTCCCAAGAATCAATGGAACCTGAAAATCTTCTTCCATTTCTAAGATCACAAAGTCAACCGGAAAGTAGAATTTGCCCACTTTCATCAAGACATCTTCTAAAACTCCGTGTGGGTGCTTGAAAGATCAATCCGCTAATTGAAGAGTCACTCTTATAAGCTACACTTCACCCATTCCTAGCTTTTTGAAAACTAAGTAGGGCATCAAGTTGATGCTTGCTCCTGAGTCTATTAAAGCACTCCCAAACTCCACATGGCCAATGGTGCATGGGATTGTGAATTTTCTGGGATCCTTTAGCTTAGTGATCGGACCAAAATTGGTATGATTTTAGCCCTCATTTCCTTCTCTTTTGCTTGATTCTCGGGTATTATCCTATGATTTAATTGTATTAATTAAGTATTTTCAGGTATTTACAGAGTTCAGGGACATTGAAGTATTATTGGAGAATTAGGAGTAAAAGTGTAATTATTGAAGGAGAATGGAAGTTATAGTGATATTATAAGATTGCAGGGGCTGAAATGCAATTTACCACGCAAAGCATATCAGCCACGTGACCAGTTGATGAAACGGTGCGTTTCATTTGAAGTGGGCAAATCAAGCGGCCCAAAACGCGCAAGCCCAAGATGCATCTTCTGAGCCCAACACAAAGCAAACAGCCCATTCCACCTTATTAATTGAAACGGTGCGTTTCAATATTCTGCCCAAATAGTTGGCCTAAAACCAATTCAAATGTAAACTAGACGCACCCTTGACCTTGCTAATTACACCCCACATAAGACAAAGATGAAGCCGTTGCGCGCACCCTTGTTAGCTGCTAAATGCACCCACCTACTATTCATCTTCTTCCTCCTTCCACGCGTGACAGCCATGGCCTTCAATCCTCCAAACCCTAGCCCACTGAAGTGCCACCAACTCGACCTACCGCCGGCCAAACCCACATCAACGGCCAAGTCAACGGTAGCCTGGTCATTGACTTTTTAGGCCTCCAATCAACCGAAATAACAACCACCAATTCACGCCTTCTTCGCCTAAATGTCGCCACTTGTTGCCTTTTTTGTCGCCATTTGGTCATTCGTTGTCGCCTTGGCGATAGGGAGTTGATTTTCATACCTGATGATGTCGCCATTTGGGTCGCCACCTTCATCGCCATTGAACATGTAGTGACCTCCTTGTTGTGCAAAACTGATTGGGTGTGCAAATTACAAAATGACCCCCCTTTAGATTAAATGGTAATTTGCCATGTAGGAGGGGTGTTTTGGTAATTTTCCACCCGTGACCTAATTTTAAAATCTTATAAATTCATCACTATTTTAACAACTCTTAGCCATTCTTGACAACTAAGAAACCTCCTTTCTACCATTCCTAATCCCTCCACTTCTCTTCTACCTAAACTAAATATCTAGATTACCTTCCCCACATCATTCCTATTCTTCCCATCTTCTCCACATATCTCATTAGTCACTTCCCATTTGACTCCACCTATCTAGACACATCCTCATCATCCACTCTTTGCACAAGGAGCATCAAAGGCAAGGAAATGATCAAGCTTACAAAAGGAGACCCAAGGGTGATTTTCTAATCTTTTACTTGCCTTCCATTTGATTGTAATATGTGTAATTAAACCCCATTTCTAGGGTTTTATGTGAGAACATTTGGATTGGGTTTTGCTTAAGCTTTAACATATATTTAATCTCTATTTGTGTTCTATTCATTTTATAATTAGATTCTATGCATTATATAATTGACATGTATATCCACTAGTTGATTATACTCTTGCTTAGGATAATTTGTTATATAATCTTTATGGATTGAGAACATAGTGAGTGGGATAGATCATCGAAGGGTATATCAACCGCGATTATCTAAACCGTTAAATTGTAACAAACCGATCCCGCTATGACCCCTCTCTTTAATTGGTTAGGCATTGCGATGGGAAGTTGTTTAAGGTTTATAGTAATAGTCTAAACACATCCTAGAAATCAATTGGTTAACATTTATGAGGTTGTTTCAATAAGGTAGCTTGAGAAGCACTTCCCGTAATCCACTTGTGATCCCATTAATTCCTTAGCGATTCCATTAATTGTTTATCCCATATATCTCTTATCTAGATTTCAATTTATTTTATTATGTTTATTAGGTTTATTTTACATGTATGTTTGATGGCTTGACAAACCATTCAACCATCCATTGCTTATGTTTTATTTTATTGCATATATGAATAGTTAATTTATTCAATAATTACTCTAATTCCCTGTGGAACAAATCATACTTGCCACTTTACAAATTTTACATCTAAATGGTGAAATCGGTTTTCAACACGAACATATTTAAAAACAATCATTTTGTTGAGTACCAACAACGGCTCATCACTTAGGTGGGAGTTTCTTTTGTAGGATCGCACTACACTCTTATGTTAAGGCTACCGTCTCGAATTCTTCTAGCTTCCTTTAATTGGAGAGCAATTCCTTGAGGAATCTGACATAAGTAGGCATTTGGGAAAGTGCTTCAGCAAAGGGGATGTTGATTTGAAGTTTCTTAAATATCTTTAAAAACTTTCCGAAATTGTGAGCATCCTTGTGTTTCTTCAATCTTTGCGGAAATGGTATGGGAGGAATATAGGCTATGACTTGGGGTTGTGGAGGAGGATCTTGTGATATGGTAGGCACGTTATCATGACTAGAACTCTTCTTTTCTTCTACAACCTCTTCTTCTCTTCTACAACCTCTTCTTCAACCATAACTTCTTTTCCATTCCCAAAGTTTTCCGGTAACTCAACCTCTTTTCCACTTCTTAATGAAATGGTATTGCATTGCTCTTTGGGGTTGACCATTATGTTGCTTGGTAATGTCCCTTGTTGCCTCCCTTGGATCGCCCTTGCCAATTGCCCGACTTGTGTTTCTAAGTTTTGGATTGAGGCTTGTGAATGTTGAGCAACTTGGTCAATCTTTGTATCAAGCTTCCTCAAGGCTAAGTCTTGGTTCTCCATTCTAGTGTCTAACTTGCCTATATATCTAAAGAACATTTCCTCTAGGTTAGACTTTCTCTCCCCTTGATTGTTTGGGGGTGGGTTAGGGTAGTTTTGTTGGTGAGGTTGTTAGAATCCGAGAGGTTGTCTTTCGTTGAGGATTTGTTGTTGTTGGGGTTGGTTGTCCTTCCATGACAAGTTTTGGTTGTTTCTCCACGTCGGGTTGTATGTGTTTGAGTAAGGGTTGTTTTGGGGATTTTGGTTGGCATGTTGTTGTTGGGGTTGGTTTTGGAAGTTTCGGTTATACACAAAGGATACTTGTTCTTATGGATGATCACGCTATGAATGTTCACATTTAGCGCCCCTAATTCCTACATTTTGTGTTCGTATTCAAGCACTTTTGTGTGCATAACAAGTGTTTTTGTTAAGTTCAGGTAATTTGGCCAGTCAGGAAGTTTTTTTCATCAAAGTGATTAAAAGAGGAGCAAAACCATGAGAAGAAGGCAAGGCGGGTTCTGAAGGCGGGCACATGCCAGCCATCCCGAAGGTTTGAAGTCACCTGAAATCAAGACGGGTTCATAAGGCGGGAATGTTCCAGCCTTCCAGAAGATCTGAAGTCGCCCTAAATCAAGGAAGTTGCAAGGCGGGTTCTGAAGGCGGGCACATGCCAGCCTTCCTGAAGGTTTGAAGTCGATGTCATGAAGAGTTTACAATTTCCAAGATCAGTGAGAGAAATTCGAGCATTTTTGGGACATGCAGGGTTTTACAGAAGGTTTATCAAAGACTTTTTGAAAATTTCGAGACCCCTGTGTCGACTACTTCAAAAGGAGATAGAGTTTGATTTTGACAAGAAGTGTATGGAAGCATTTAAAGAACTCAAGGAATTGTTAACCACGGCTCCCATAATGAGACCACCTGATTGGAGTTTACCTATCGAGCTCATGTGTGATGCTTCTGACTATGCTGTTGGAGCAGTACTAGGACAAAGGGTTGACAAAATTCCACATGCCATATACTACGCTTCAAGGACCCTGAATGACGCACAGTTGAACTACTCTACTACAGAAAAGGAGTTGTTAGCAGTTATTTTTGCACTTGAAAAATTCAGATCATATCTAATTGGCGCAAAGGTTATTGTGTTCACTAATCACTCAGCACTCTGATATCTCCTCCAGAAGAAGGATGCCAAGCCAAGACTCATTCGATGGATCCTTCTACTACAAGAATTCGATTTAGAGATCAGAGACAAGAAAGGGAGTGAGAATGTGGTAGCAGATCACTTGAGTAGACTAATGTTAGATTCATATGCAGAAGAAGATACTCTACCACTGAGGGACAGTTTTCCAGATGAGCAGCTTTTGAAATTAAGCGACACAGAGCCATGGTATGCTGATATAGTCAACTTCCTCACAAACAAGATTTTGCCAACAGGCATGACAAGTCAAGGAAGAAAGAGATTCGTTTTCAATGCAAGACAGTACTTTTGGAATGACCCATACTTGTTCAAACATAGGGCAGACCAAATCATTAGAAGATGTATACCAGAGGATGAACAGTTAGACATCCTGAAGTTCTGCCATGAACTTCAATGCGGAGGCCACTACAGTTCTAGAAAGACAACAATGAAGGTTCTTCACTCGGGATTCTATTGGACAACATTGTTCAAAGATGCTTACCACTTCTGCTTACGATGTGACCGATGTCAAAGAACAGGGAACATTGGTAAGATGAATGAGATGCCTCAGTCAGGCCAAATGGTAGTAGAGATTTTCGATGTCTGGGGAATCGATTTCATGGGACCATTCCCACCATCGGACAGATACAGCTTCATCCTGGTAGCCGTGGACTACGTTTCTAAATGGATTGAAGCCATAGCCACGAAGACCAATGACAGTAAAGTAGTTGTGAAGTTTGTAAGGGGCACGATCTTCTCCAGGTTCGGGACTCCACGGGCCATCATAAGTGATGGGGGAAGTCACTTTTGTAACAAGATATTCGCCACACTGCTGAAGAAATATAGTGTGAATCACAAGGTTGCAACCCCCTATCACCCTCAGACCTCCGGTCAAGTAGAAGTCAGTAACAGGCACATCAAGCAAATCCTTGAAAAGACTGTGAACACAAGCAGGAAAGATTGGTCGTTCAAGTTGAATGATGCCTTATGGGCCTACAGAACTGCTTTCAAAACTCCAATCGGGATGACACCCTATCGTTTGATCTTTGGGAAAGCTTGCCATTTGCCAGTGGAATTAGAGCACAATGCTTACTGGGCACTCCAGAAGCTGAACTTTGATATGGGTGCGGCAGGGGAAGAACGTAAACTTCAATTGAATGAACTCCAGGAACTCCGAGATGAAGCATATAAGAATGCAAAAATCTACAGAGAAAAGACCAAGAGAATGCATGACAAGAGAGTGATCCTCAAGGATCTGTGCCCGGGGATGTTAGTCCTTCTATTCAACACTAGGTTGAAGCTGTTTCCAGGAAAGCTCAGATCGAGATGGTATGGGCCGTATAGGATACTCCAAATATTCCCATATGGAGCCGTCGAGCTACTGAATGAGAAAAATGGGGATATATTCAAGGTGAATGGGCATCAAGTGAAGCCGTATCTACAAGGAGTGGATGAAGTCAGGATTTTGGAACAAGTAGCACTTACAGAGTCGTAGAGCTCTCATGCGTCTTGCCTAGACGGAAAATCTCGCGCTAGGTGGGAGGCACCCCACCCAGGTACAATTTTCTTACCTAGTGTTATTTACGTATTTTAATGTATATATATATATATATATGGTAGTTTGTTTAGTATTGATTTTATTGTTGCTATATCTAAACTCTAACTAACCATGTTCGCAATTACATTGAGGACAATGTTTGGTTTAGGTTTGGGGGTGTGGCACAAGTTTTTGTGTTTTTGTAATTTTTGTAGTATTTTGATAATATATGCTTATATTTTGTAGTGTTAGGTAGACATGTAGGAAAATTTTTCAAATCTCTGTAACAATTTTGAAAATTGGTTTGAGGGTTGTTATTTATATATGCCAATGGAATATTCCATACTTGCTTTGTAAGCTAAATTTTGACTAATATGCATGCCATCTAAGAAGTTGCACCACTATAAATATGCTTGTACAGTGCCAATTTTCGGATGTTTAGGTGAAGGAACCTTAGACTGTTTGATCCTAGGGGAATTGTGGAGACTACCTATGTGAGGAATCGAGCCTGTGCTGATTAATTGAGAGGGTATAATCCATTCTTCTTGTAAAAAGCACTATTCAAATGTAGGATGCATTGAGATCTCATTCATATGCACTAGTATTGATTGCCATTGAACAGGAAATATTGTGGACTGCTTGTGAAATTTGTATTCCCTTGTTAGAAGGTCTGATAGAGATGATCCTAGGCATGTGTGTTTAACTTCATTATCCAAACACTGTCCTTATGTATGTGTGCTCCAATTGCCAAATTTGAGACCAAACACAACCATTCATTTCATACACATCAACCACATGAAATCTTTAGATGTTGATAATAGTTGCATAAGTAAAAATGCAAGTGGATAGCTCAAATCTGTAAATAGCGTGTACTCAGGCGATGATAGAAATAACTGTGCAATAGAAAGGCTAAATTGTAAAGGTGTAAAAATAAACACTTAAAGCCATGATAAAAAAATCGATTGAATACTTGTAGTGAGTACCAATTAGCACATCATCAAATTGTTAATCTTAGCCTAGACGCTTGTGGACATTGAAAAAATGAGCTAGTAAAGTGATTGAAAGGTTGATCAACATCTTTAGGATTCCATCAAATTCATTCCACTCACCATAAATCAACCATGGCCCCAATACAACCAAGGAAAGCCCTAGTGGATCTGTGAGAAGTCTAAGTTGGGAATACGAGTCAAACATGTTCTCTCCACGTTCATGGTTATTCATTCATTCATGAGACTTGTGAATGTACACAAACGAAGTTAAATTGCTTAAAGCATACCTAGAGGGGGGGGGTGAATAGGTTTTTACACCTTTTTTCAAACCTTGAACAAACATTCGTTTGTCCCTCAAGGTAGCCTTACACACAACACAATAAGCCAAGGTAGACATACATAGACAATACAATGACACAATCATAAGAGAAATGTCTAAGTATATCAACAAGTCATGTGAGGTAAAATATCAAATAAACATAACAACAAAATAAGCTTGTATTTCATAAGATGTTCAATGTGTTACAAGAGTGAGCAAAATGTCACTAAACAAATATTACAATATACAAAAGAATCAAAGATACAAATTGATCTATAGAATGAATACACTAATCACACTATACAAAGACTTGGTTCACATTACATCACAAGTGAATATTATGAATCAAGACAATAAAATATACAATTAAAATATAAGAGAAGAGATAGAAAGAATTAACACAAGGGATTTTTTAACGTGGTAAAACCTCCAAGGAGGAAACATCCACGGGTTGAACTACAACCATTGGGTACTATATTATTGGAAAGTAAACATAGAACATTCACAAAGTGACCAATCTTTAGTTCACCCAACCTAGTGAAGTCTAAGCCTACCCAACCCTATTGGAAAGTATGAAATCCCTCAATGATGCGGAACCACCATATATTGGACAACACACTCAACCAACATCGATGGAAGATTAGAAATTCCTCAAGAGTGCATACACATCCCGTGTACCCCGCTCTATCGGAGTCTATGTCTAACCATACGCCTAGGCCTACCAATATGTTAGCCAACTCCCTATCCAAGGCACTCTTGCCTCTAGGGAGCCTCCCATGCATGACTATCCGAGTCCTCCCGACTCTAGCCATGACTCCTTGCTTACCTATCCGAGTCATCCCGACTCTAGGCAAGTCTTCTTGCTTGGCTATCCGAGTCATCCCGACTCTAACCAAGACTTCATGCCTTTTACAAGGACTTCCTAGTGTGATCATGTGAATGCAAATGATGCAAACATTCATTTCAACATAGAACATGTGATCAATACATTCTATGGCACAAATAGACCTAAACATGTGAAAACACAATTAATCAAGTCTAGATGCAAAAATACATGAATAGAAACCTAAGCATGTGAAACACCTAACACATACACTCAAAGTCTCATTCACACACATAACACTTGAATCACAAAATGTTCATTAAGTCCTAATTCAAGATGCTATCAATATACAATCAAAGGCTAGATATATGAGATTAAAATCAATCAATATACTAGACAAAAATATAGAGCAAGGTTTTGAGATTTTCATCAATCAAAACCTATATTCTCTAAATCACAAACAAATACACAAATCCTTGATTTCTTCAATCAAAGGACCAAATCAAATCTCAAAGTCATTTTAACACAAAATTAATTCAATTAAGTATCAAACAACCTAAGATGCCATTCTAATCACAATACAACTCACAAACAAATGTAAAACCTAGAATCATAAAATCTAGTCAACATAAGTCCACAAATTGAGTTTCAATTGGAATGATAATCAAGCTACCTTTTCAAATAGCTTTCATAAAACAATAACATAGATATAGAAGAAGAAACCCCAAGCATTTGGAAGGTCAAATAACAAGAAATCCCTAAGATGAGACCATTACCTCGGATTTTGAAGCTGGTTCGGAATTCAGTGATCAACCACTGGAAATCACGATCAAACAGCTACCTAACCACTTGGAGATGTTAGAGGACTCAAATACGAACACTCTCCAACTTGAATCACTCAAATCCGACTCCAGATGAGGAAGATATGGTGTTTTGAAGTTTGGAAAAATTGGAGAGAATGCCTTACGGGAAAACCAGAATTTTTCTTCTTGAAAATTCAAAATGAGAGAGAGAGGGAAGAAATAGGAGGAGAGAGAAAAGATTTTTCGGCCAATCACGTGGTGCCATGTCACCCCCAGGCCGTGGGGGGCGCGTGGCCCACACGGGAGCAGAGGGTGCTCCAGGCCGTGGGGCCCACGGCCTCAACCACGGCCAGCCCATGTGGCCCACGGCCTGGGCTGTCCTCTCCCGCGCTCCCTCAGTTCGTTGGCCCGTATCTCGGGCGTTCGGACTCCGAATTCGAATCCGTTTTTGGATTACGAACCGTGACTCTCTCACGCACAAAAAAAACTATACAACTTTGAAAAATGGTTGAGAAATCATCTCGGAAATCATCGATGAAGTCAACACAACGTAAGAGAACGTAAAGTGGCATAGTCAACACGTTTGGACTCGAAACCTTATGAATGAGTAACCGAAACGACCGGAACTCAATAAGGCATTGAATAAGAACATGTTCAAGTCCTAAACACAAAATACGGAAACATACAAACACAAATACACACACATATGCTAGTTTCCGGACATAGTCCTAGAAAATGCAAAACACAAAGTTTATTAACTAAATGTGAATGCATGAGCATATTTTGCCAAGTGTGTGAAAGTGAAATGTAAATGGAATAAAATCATGAAGGGACACACAAGAATGATATGTGTGAGTGTGTGCCTAGCCTTGTAAGAGATAAGAGGTCTTTGTATACCTTTGTAGACCGATAATGTCCGAAACTCTTAAAAGCCGGCAACTTGAACGAATAATGGTTGAGACGTCCTTCGTCTTCGAAATCCTTCATTTACTAACCACTAAACATTACAAGTAAAACACGTTTTGATATGGAATTAATGCCAACACTAATTATCAACCTAACAACTTGACATTATGAAAGTGTGTTGTTTCTATATTCACATGTGTTATGTTCGAATTCTATATACATACACTCAATTCGCATGTGATTGAAGAGAGATAACCTAGGATTCTGAGAGAAGAAAGAGATGGATCTGTGAGAAATAGAAGTCGAGGCGAATTTACCTTAGGCAGATAATTTACTGATTCTTGGACCAAAAACATCCAAATTATTGGCATACAAGTATTATGTATTGTTACGACTGAAGTGGAATTTTATTAGTCCTAATTGAGAATGCTTAGCTTGTATGATTTTCTGTTGTAATATACAAGGTAACTCCTCAGTTGTAGATTACAGAGTTACGTTTGTGGGTATCGTATCTGGTAAACCCTCAGGAGACTACACTCCTCCTACTAGGGGCACCTAGAGGTTTAAAAGGCATGTGGTACGTGCTAAGTACCATCGTGTTTCCTACGAAAATGGATTAGTTAATTGTTATTAATTTGTAGTAGCATTATTCTTACTTTCTTTGTTTTGCTCGAGGACGAGCAAAAGATAGGTTTGGGGGTCTGATAGCGCTATGAATGTTCACATTTAGCGCCCCTAATTCCTACCTTTTGTGTTCGTATTCGAGCACTTTTGTGTGCATAACAAGTGTTTTTGTTAAGTTCAGGTAATTTGGCCAGTCAGGAAGTTTTTTTCATCAAAGTGATTAAAAGAGGAGCAAAACCATGAGAAGAAGGCAAGGCGGGTTCTGAAGGCGGGCACATGCCAGCCTTCCCGAAGGTTTGAAGTCGCCTGAAATCAAAGCGGGTTCATAAGGCGGGAATGTGCCAGCCTTCCAGAAGATCTGAAGTCGCCCTAAATCAAGGAAGTTGCAAGGCGGGTTCTGAAGGCGGGCACATGCCAGCCTTCCCGAAGGTTTGAAGTCACCTGAAATCAAGGCGGGTTCATGAAGGCGGGAATATGCCAGCCTTCCCGGAGATCTGAAGTCGCCTTAAATCAAGGCTAGTTGCAAGGCGGGTTCTGAAGGCGGGCATAAGCCAGCCTTCCCGAAGGTTTGAAGTCGCCAGAGAGCAAGGCGGGTTCGCGCGGGGAGTTCGTACGGCGGGAAAGAGGCCGCCCATAGCTTTTCAGAAGCGCGGCGACTTCGTGACGACGGGAAAGAAGACTCCGAGAAGCTCGCCAATGACAAGGCGGGTTCACGCGGCGGGTTCATGCGGCGGGAATGAACCCGCCCAAGGCACGCCCAAGGGCCAAATTTGGCATTCCTTGCCTCATCTGAAGAAAAACATATATATACTTCTCTCTCCTACTGAACAAAGTGTGACAAAATTAGCTTAGAATAGTTCTTAGTAGTTTTTGAGTAATTTATCATAGAATAGATTAGTGATTCAAGTAGTTCATCACTTGTAATCTTGTAGCTAGAAGGTATTGATCTTAGAAGTACCTTGCTCATCAATCTTCTGAAGGTTATTTGTGATCATTGGGTTTGTATTGCTGTGGAAGAAGGAGAGGTCGGCCTTGATTCTTCGAGGGTAGTATTTCTTCCTTTTGTTCATTAATATGCTATATTTAATGATCATGTGTAACTAAACACCTTGTTGGGGAATTTATGAAAGTATTGATGTAATCACTTGTTACCACCTTTCTTATATGCATCACTTGTGTTTGTATGCTTGAATTGATGAAACCATGTTATATATCTCATAATTTTAGAAGCATGGATTGGTTAGCTTAGAGTAAATGAAATACTAAATTCTTGATGTTGAATTGAGTATTTTCATTTACTACTCCTTGATAGAGTGTGTGTGTTCATACAATATTCTAAGAATTCACTCTATAGGTTTAATTCCACAACTCACATTCATTAATGATTAATCTAAACTTAGAGGATTCATTAAGTGAATGGTTGATTGTGCCGAGGGCATAAGTGGAACAACACTAGTGATTTGATCTTTAGTGCATAAACGTGGTTATTTGTGGTGCATCATTACTGATTTCATACATTCCCTAGCATCTTAGCTTATCAATTATAATCTTTTGTTATCACAATAGTTTAATTCCTTAAAATACTCACTAATCCTAGCATTTACCAGTTACTGGATTTCCCTGTGAATCGATACCCTTACTTTGTACACTATACTAGCATAACGACTTGTACGATTGCAAAGGGTAAAATACTCGCACGCCCCTTTAATACAACAGAGGTAGAATAGGTTAAATTATAGTGACATTTGTAGAACCAGTTTGGGCGTGTCAATGGACTTGAAGCAAACGGGTTTCCAACTTCACAATTCATGCTAGAGTGTGGCCCCAAACACCACTCACATTGGGCTACTTGCACATTACTAGGCCTGGATGCCAAAAGTATGAACAAAATGTGTGAAGAAAATTGGAACTCATCATTAGAATGTATGCCTTAGTGTAATCATTGGGTTCCTTATTATCTATTGTCCATTATTTGACTCACCATTCACCTAAGGCCCCATTACAACCAAAGAAAGACCTTCATGATCTTTAGGAATGTCCACTTTGTGAATTTTGGTTGACGCATGTTCTTTCTAATTCATGGCTTACAATTCCATTCATGGAACCTAATTTTCAAAAATTGTGTTTTAAATGACATCATGTGCCATCAATTTGATATCCATGACATAAACTCATATTGCATATGTATTTTGAGTGAAGCCTAAGAATCTGAGAGAAGAAATGAGAGAATCCTATAAGGATTAGATACTGAGGCGAATTACATTCTAAACCGAATAGTACCTTTGCTTTGAAGCTTTGGCATTTTAAATGTAGGATCGCGCTGCGTACAATCATATCTAGAGTGGCATGCTCTTAATCTTTACTTAACATTTCTTACATGAATTAGTCCTCGCTAGTGCATCATTGTTTTAATCTCTTCATTTTGGTTTCACATACTGATCAATGGATAGTAGATCCTTGCTAGAATGAGTTAGAACTTTATTGAAAATCTTTGAAATGGCTTGATGCATGTCTTTGGGGTTGATTTGTGATTATTTTGCTAGACGACTAACAAAATATAGGTTTGGGGGTATTTGATCGAACCAAAATTGGTATGATTTTGACCCTTATTTCCATCTCTTTATGCTTGATTCTCGGGCATTTTCCTGTGTTTTAATGACGTTAATCAAGTGTTTCAGGTTTATTTATGTCATAAGAGCATTTGTGAAGAAGAGATGAATTTGGTACAAAAAGTGCAATAAAAGTGTGAGAAATAGAGCATTGTCGCCCTTTGATGGTGTCGCCTTGAGCACACGGTGACAAAAGGCATGAAGAATAGAAGACTCAAGCCAAAGAGTTGTCGTGGTACTGTCGCTGTGGCGACCAAAACGCCACAGAGAGATGAAATCCTGAAAATCAATCAAGTATGGCGTTGCAATGGAGTGTCGCTCTTGAGCCAAAATGCGACAGAGAATATTAAACCAAAGAAATCAATCAAGTCTTGTGTTGCTGTTTGTGTCATCATGTGACCAAACAGCAACCACTCTCAGAATCTCATATCTCTTTGCCGCATTTTCAATGTCGCAGTCATCACAACCGTGAAAAAGATGACAACGACCGCGACAATCAAATCTCAGAATGTGTAACCGTTTGCCGTGGTGGCGTCGCTACAACGACAACACACCGCGACATCTACCACATCAACATTTCTAGCTGTTAACAATACAAATTCGAGAGCCACTATAAGTATTCTTCTTCTCCAAGTTGAAGCAGAGTTCTAAGCACGAAATATATAGATTTTAGACCTAGCATTCTCCTTCATACTTCACTCATTCAACTTCCTCCATTTCCAATCTTGTACTACCTTTTCCATCCAAAAACTCAACACCAAATCTTGATTACTTCACCTAACCATTCCTCTCTTCCCATTCTCTACATCCCTTTTACCTTTGTCACTTACCATTAGACATGTACCCATATAGACACATCATCAACTACCACTCTTTGCACTAAGAGCATCTAAGGAAATGAAGGAGCAAGCATTAAAGAAGAAGGCCCAAGGGTGATTTCCTTGTCTATTACTTTCTTGCTTATTGATTGTAACTATGTGTAACTAAACCCCTAATCTAGGGGATAGATGTGAGGAACATTTGGATTTGGGTTCTACTTAAGCTATTGTATTTGAATAATTGAGTCTCTATTTGTGTTCTATTCACTTGATAACTAGATCCTATTTATTATATGATTGGCATTGTATACCCACTAGTTGATTATACTCTTGTTTATGATAATTTGTTATGTAATCAATCTTAGATTGACACCCTTGATTGATTAGGAACATAGTGAATAGGATAGATTGTTGGAGGGTATATCAACCACAATAATCTAAACCTTGATTTGTAATCAACCAATCCCACCTTGACCCCCTCTCCTTAATCGGTTAGGCATTTTGGTAGGAAGTTGTTTAGGGTTCATAGTGATGATCTAAACACATCTAAGAATACAAATGGTTAACATATAAAAGATTGGTTCATTAAAGTAGCTTGAAAAACATTGCCCATAATCCCCTTGAAACTTTATCAATTCCCTAGCATTTCTCTTAATTGTTTACATCCCATTACTTTTATCAAAATTGTTGAGCATTCTATTTTTCCTATCACATTTTTTTACTTTTACTTTACTTGCATGTTTGGTGGTTTATCAAACCACACAACTATCCATGATTTACTTTATTGCATTATAGATTAGTTAATCAATCTAACATATTACTCTAATTCCCTGTGGAACGAATCTTTGCTTACCATTTTACTAAATTTTACATCTTAAGAGGATTCCTAAGTGGTTAAACATGGTTTTCAAATGATCACATAAATACAATGTTTTGAAGAGTACAAAATGACCTCATCATCGTGAGATATTGAAGAGAGCCACATAATTGCCTATATGTAGTAGGATCAGTGGGATGTGTATCATCTGGAAGGGGAAGGGTTTTATGGGCGATGGGAGTGTGCATTTTTGTAGCATCAAGCATTTTTGCTTTAACTAAGAGATCACAAGCATATTTGGTTTGGGTAAGGAGGATGCCACTTGAAAAATGGACTTCAATGCCTAAAAAATAATGGAGTTTGCCTAAATCTTTGAGACAAAATTCATTATTCAGCCGAGTAATAAGATGAGAAATGAATGAAGAGTCATTTCCGGTTATTACCACGTCATCTACATAAACAAGCAAACGAATTAGTTTAGTTGTAGAACGATAAATAAATAAAGAATAATCAGCTATACTACAAATAAAACCAAAAGAAATAAGACTAGAAGAGAGTTTGGCAAACCAAGCACGAGGTGCTTGTTTAAGGCCGTAAAGAGATTTATGTAAAAAACAAACATGCTCGAGGTATTTTGAATCATAAAATTAAGGGTTTGTTCCATAAAAACCCGTTCATGTAGAACACCATTTAGGAAGACATTCTTGACATCAAGTTGTCGAAGAGGCCATTGGAAGTGTACAGCAAGAGAGATTATAACTCGGATGGTTGTTACCTTGACAATTGGACTAAAGGTTTCACCAAAGTCTAGGCCAGGAATTTGAGTATATCCCTTAGCGACCAAATGTGCTTTGAAACGATCAATGGTGCCATCTTCTTTGAATTTGGTTCAGTATACCCATTTGCTACCAATAATGTTTACATTACTTGGTCGGGGCACTAGTGTCCAAATGTTATTGTGGTGTAAGGCGTCAATCTCTTCTTACATAGCATCCTTCTAATTTTGAAACTTAAGAGCAGTTTTAAGAGTTTTTAGTTCATCTACTAAAACAATGAAAGCATTGTATGAGTTGGTGGTAGGACATACATAGTCCTTGAGGTAGGATGGGGGACGTTTGTCATGCTGGGGTCTTTGAGGAGGGGTGGGAGGGGATATTGAGGGATTATTTATGGTAGGGGATATAAGGGAATTATTAATGATTAGGGATATTGGTGGATCAGGTTCGTTAGATGAAGAGGTGGTAGGGGATATTAGGGAATTATTTATGGTAGGGGATGTTGAATTATTAATGGTAGGATTAGGTGAATCAATATTTTGAGACAGGTGGAAAGTTGACAGTATCTTGTTGTATATCATCAAAGTCAACTAGGTGAGATAATTTTGAGGTAGAAAAAGGTAATTGATGTGTTGAAGAATCTCCACTTGATTTTCCTAAAAACCACTCATAAAGATTAGGAAACGATGTAATGGAAAGATCCAGAGAAAAAGACGAAGGTTCTTTATTTACAAAAGGAAAGCATATCTCATTAAAAACTACATGTCACAAAATATATATACGTTGTGATTAGGGATCAAGACACCTGTAACCTTTATGTAAAGGGAGTTTTCTTAGAGAACTTGTGCATGCTAGGAGTTTTTAAATATGGAAAACATTGTGATCTAAAGATATGTAAACCAGAATAATCAAGTTTCTTACCAAATAATTTAAAACAAGGAATTTCCTTACCAATAGAAGAGAGAGGTAATCTATTTATAAGATAGGTAGCAGTTAAAAATGCTTCAACCCAAAATTTAAGAGGGAGATTGGCCTGAAAAATAAGAGTCAAGCCTGTCTCGACAATGTGTCGATGCTTCCTTTCAGCTAATCCATTTTGTTCTGGTGTATGAGGACATGGAATTTGTTGTTTGATCCCGCATTGATTCAAATGTTTTGCGAAGTAAATTTACCTCCTCCATCACATTGAAATATTTTAATTTTCCTGTCAAAAGGATTCTCAACAAAAACTTGAAACTTTAAGAAACAAGAGTAAAAATTAGATTTATGTCGCAAAGGATACAGCCATGTATATCGAGTAAAATCGTCAATAAAAATCATATAATATTAAAAATTTTGAAAGGAAGAAATTGGTGTTGGACCCCATAAATCACTATAGATTTTTTCAAGAGGAAAGTTCAAAATTGAATGTGATTAATTGAAAGAAAGTTTACACCGTTTTCTAAGTTGACAACTAATACAAAAATTGTCCTTATTTAATCATTTGGAAACATTTTCTAGATTTTTCAAAAAAGCATAATTAGTATTCCCTAAATGAGCATGCCAAATATCTAAAGAAGTTCCTTGTACTTTGATTGCAACTAGGGCTTCCATTTGCCCATCTTCAAGAGCAAACAATTTTCCTTGCCTATGCTCTTTGGCTATTATATGATGCTTGGAATCCTTGATGACAAAACAAGTAGAGTTAAATTCAAAAGAGCAAGCATTATCATCAATAAGTTGACTAACATATAATAAATTCTTTTTTATTTTAGGAACAACAAGCACATTATGATTTTTCAAAAAAGCATAATTAGGATGCCCTAAATGAGCATGCCAAATATCTAAAGAAGTTCCTTGTACTTTGATTGCAACTATGGCTTCCATTTGCCCATCTTCAAGAGCAAACAATTTTCCTTGCCTATGCTCTTTGGCTATTACATGATGCTTGGAATCCTTGATGACAAAACAAGTAGAGTTAAATTCAAAAGAGCAAGCATTATCATCAATAAGTTGACTAACATACAATAAATTCTTTTTTATTTTAGGAACAACAAGCACATTTTTAAGAGCAAGTTTACCGTGTGAGGAATTAAGCAAAACATTATCGATATGAGTAATTGGTAAGGCTTGACGATTACCAACAAAAATATGATCAATACCACAATAAGGTTTTAAAGATTTTAAGTTACCTCATTGGTTTGTCATATGAGTTGTTGCTCCTGAGTCGGCATGGAAATTGGAATCTTCATTACTATTGAAATTAATTGCCGTCAATGCTTCTTGAGTAGTTTCTTGTTCGGTAGCGTAATCATACCTATAATAGCATGTTATGGCAGTATGATTTGTTTTACCACATATTTGACAAATTTCCTTGCCTTGATTTCCAATCATTGTTGAACTTTGAGGGAGCTGTGGAATTTGAGGCTTGATTGTTGTCGCTGTTGTATTTGGGACAGCCTTGTGCAAATGAGTTATGACTAGGACCACGTCCACATCCTCTTCCTCCACGCATGTTTCTCCCTCTTCCTCTTTGTCTAAAAGGCTTGGTTATGATCAATGAAGGACTTTTCTTCGACAAGATAAACCTGTTAAAAATTCTACAAAGACATAATAAATTGATTAAAGGAAGGGTATGGTGATTTAGATAAAACCGCCATTCTGAATTCCTTGTATTTGTTTCCAATTCCTTTTGAGACTTGGAACACTTTATCCACATCTAATAGTGGTTTTCCAATGGCAACAAGTTTATCGCAAACTTCTTTGAATTTTCGGATGTATTCATCCAATGAAAGATGCCTTTTTGACAAACTGTAGAGGTTGTTTTTAAGTTGAGCCTCGCTGTCCTCGATGTTAGACAACAGCTAGTCATTTACTACATTCCAAATTGAATAAGTTGTATCCCCTCCGTGGATCAAACTAATTGTTTCTTCCTTCATATTTGCAAGAAGCCAAGACGTAAGTAAGCCATCATTCAGCATCCATTGTTCTTTGTTTAGGTTTTTGGTTTTGGTTCCAGCCGAATCAATGATCTCATGGCTGGTTTTTCTGGATTTGTGATATGATATTCAAGACCAAGGCTTCTGTCTAATGGCATGACTTGTGATTTCCAAAGGAGGATATTTGTGGTAGATAATTGAATGGAAACCAGGCTAGAACATTGGTGGAAAGATTGAATGGAAAGTTTGGGCTCTGATACCAATTTTGAATTCTTGAATTCAAAAGAATGCTAAAGATATAAGTTGAATGAAGAATAATTCTTTTTCACTTTTACACAAATCTGGACAAAGGACATATTTAAATACAATCATGGTAACGGCTACAAATGTAATTTAGGAAGGAGAGAATTTGAATTCTTAAAGACAAAGATAATATTCATGATTTAGGGAGATATTCTGACTATTTTTAATCCCTTAGATATAGCCATGCATGACACATGATTTGTGTCTAAAGGCTTGATATCTTCCAACGGTCTTGTTTGGATCGAGGCTTGGTCTATTCCTTGTTTTTTGCTAATGAATTCATTACTTTGTTTACTAATGAATTTCTTCTCTTCAAGGTAAGAAATTTTTTAAATTAAGTTGTACTTTATATAATATATTTTTTTGAAAGGATACTTTTATATAATATTGGTTACAACTGTTATTGATTATAATTTTTGTTTTTATTTGATTTTTGCTTTGATTAGGTCGCATTTTGGAAGGAATACATGCTACCGAAGGAGTAATGACGAAGAGCCAATATCATCAGCATGATATTTTGTTGTGTCTTGGTAGTTTAGATTTGGATTTTACATTATTTATGATTGATGATTTTTAGTAGTATGTAAACTTGTTCATTTGGATTGGGAGTAGGGATGGGAATGGAGGCCCAATGGGGTGGGGGAGGGGCCCCCCACCCCCACCCCCACCCCCATTCCTAAAACCTCCCCCCACCACTGCCCCCAAACCCCATTTGGGGGAACTGGGGATGGGGGTGTTTGGGGGGAGGTTTCCCTACCCTCACCCCTGTCCCCATTTCCTCCATTTCTAATCCAAAAAAATTTCAATCCGAAATCCAAAATTTAGAATTCATAATTTGGAATTCGATCGGACCGAACTTTTGTTTCACCCTGTTTCAATGTCCAATCCAATAATTAACAAAATATACAATCTAAAATATATAATTGATTTAATTTAATCAAAAATTAATACAAATAACAATAATAATATAGTATTAATGTATTACATATAAAAGTCTAAACAAATTTAAAGCCTTCGATCAATCCAAAATATTAGTAATAGACTAACAAAGTTAGAGATTTTTTTTTTTAAGAAAATAAAATTGAAAATATATAAATAAATAAATAAAAATATATGGGGGAATGGGGAAATGGGGGTGGGGGGAGGTTCCCCAGCCCCCACCCCCACCCCAAAACCCCATTTGGGGGCAAATTTTGCCCCCAAATGGGGGTGGGGCTCCATGGGGAAATTCCCATCCCTAATTGGGAGTTGTAAATTGTAGGGAAAAATACGTGCACGTAGCGGAAGCGAGACTAAAATAGGTTTAGTATAGTTTAAAATTTTTCCAGAATTTGAACCTTAACCCTCTAATTAATTAACATATAATACTAAAGATATCATAATTTTGTCGCATGATCCGATTGACATTGCGTCGATGGTAATCCGCAAGATCTTCCAATCTAATCATGAACGTGAATCACCTAGAAGCGTGGTCTCCTTTCTCTTTGAATTGTGTACCTGAGGATGGATTAACAAAACTTTTTCTTTTTCGTTAGTCACAATAAATTCCAAGAGACTACAAAGAATGTTCCGGTCACTTTTGAATTCACAATCGTTAGATCGAAACTCGCGTGAACCTTATTCGAAATTGTGCACAAAACCTTTTTATATAAAAGTTACTAGTACACTATCGAAATAAGAACAATCTTTTCTCTCTATTCCTCTTGGCTGAAAAACACACTAGTCTAAGAGTTGGATTCTATTTTTCTCAAGCAAAAGAAAAATATTCTCTCAAGCAAGAACTCTAGGGTTTTTCAAATCTTATTGCCCTCAAATATATATCATGCAATGACCGTGCACAATAATTATATATATCTAGCACAATATATTATATATATCTAGTGCAATTACTGTGCACCATATATAATATATATCTAGTGCAATATTTTATATATATATATATCTGATGCATAATCTATTATATATATATATCTAGTGCAATTACCGTGCACCATATATAATAGCAATATATTATATATATCTAGTCTGATAATCTTGCACAATATATTATATATGTAGTGCACGAATTCTACTTGACATATAAAGTTTAGGGTGACCGAAATCTTCCACCAAAAAATAGGATTTTTGTCTTTTAACCTAAATCCTAACCCTAGGTAGATTTCTTTAGAATTTCAAACCCTAATCCAACTATTTAGTGTATTTGTGACTATATAAAAGACTTCCTTATTTGACTAGATAAATAAATCCCTTATTTATCTACTTATCAAATAAAGTCTTTTATATTTATTATACTACCATAATAGTATACTACTAAGAAACATATTTCCTAATTAGAAAAAGATTTTGATTCTCAATTAAATGATTAACTAATAAATTAATTAATTTCCATTTAATCAATCAATAAAATAAAATAATATTTTAGACTATTATTCTAGTCTTGCCGCCCACACCATATACATGGGCCTAATATTATTTTCTTATTTTATTTAATCCATTAGACTTTAATTAAAAAGCTCACATGTGAACCAAACCCATTCTTACTGAAAGAAACAAGCCCACATGCCTTTCATTAATACATTAATATAATTGATCAGCCCATTAAATAAATTATGTGCAAATTATATTCTTAATATATTAAATACAATTCTAGACGGACCCATAAATTGGTCCGGTAGAATATATCAAGTGATCCATGCAAATCCGTGTGGATTGGGGATCTTAGCGGGCTATCTAAATTTAAGCTTCAATAGACATAACCTAATCACAATCAACAAATGATTCACTTAGGTCCGATCTATTAATTTTAACTCATTCCACTAAAGAGCTAAAATTGAACTCTTAAATAAAGATAGAATAAGTAAATATTTCTCATTCGTACCCTAGACAATCTTATTGGAGATGGTGTATCCTCGTGAAGAATATCAGTAATCGCCAAGAGCTCATAAACCGCCTATAGCTCTCCAAGTTACCATATTTACTGATATGACCACATTTTGAACTTGAATATTTTGACTTGTCTAGAAGCCATGTTTCAATAGATTCTATCGAAAACTTAACGTTAAGATTCAATATCCAATACCTCAAAACATCCATATGATGATATTCTACTCTCATTTAATAAATGGAGCCTCGATGTTCATATCTATAAATGAAGTCCTCTATCGATTAACAAATGAATACCACCAAACTATCGAGGATAGACTATGCTATATAATCGTACTCATTGATAACTCAAATGATAACACTTGCAACCATAAGTCCATCATTTATCTCAGGATTAAGATAGACTCTCCGATTGTCCTCATAATGAAAAGACTATTATCTATTAACGGTTCTAGATAAGGTATTTCATTGTGATCATGTTCAATGCACCCAGTGCACTAGATTCTTTTACTCGAAGACCCTCCGATGATTTTAGACTCATCATAACACATTTGATCCCACTCCAATGCTAGTAAAAGAATTCTACAACTTTAACAAGATAAAGGTGCCCAACCTTTAACTTAAGTTGTGAACATTATTCAAGACTAACTAAAAAATTGTGTCTACCTCATACATATCCAAATGTACGAACAATTCTTCTTTTCTCATAGTCTTTTGACCTTATGATTATTTACTTTTGACAATTATAATATTCAATCTATAAATGCTATAAGATTTGTTTAAATCAGAAATCACTTTATTAATATGAAAAGATTGTCAAAAACAATATTACACTCTTGCTATTGAGCATAATCCTAACATAAATATTATTAATGGATTAATCATTTTAATAGAATCATTAATTAATTTGGTTTGTAAAGATTATGAAGAGCTGTCAAAATGACCCGTGAACCCGACACGAACCCGAGGTTTATAATCGGGTTTGGGTTGGCCTTAAATGGGTTCAGGTCATAAACTGGTCAACCCGTTTAACCCGTATATATATATATATATATACGGGTCGTGTCGGGTTTTGCTTAACGGATTAGCGGGTGACCCGTTTAACGTATAAGATGCATTTGTCATTTTTAATTGTATAGGGGTTATTATTGATATTTTACAGTATATAATCATCTCATTATCATTCCATCAGATGCACTCACACTCCAATCAAACAAATCTCCAAACTTATCTGCTTCTCTCTTTCTTTTTCTCCTGTTCTGTTTTTTTTTTTTCTTCGTAACCATATATTTCATTGTTCATCTTTTCTCTTTTATATTGACATTTTTTTTTTCAAATTTCTATTATAGTCTTCTTATCTTGTTCATATATATATTTTTTTTATCTGTTCATTTTTTTTATCTTATGATACTTTTTTTTTTTTAATTAATTCTAGATTTCAGTTTTTTTTTCTTGGTTGTTTTTTTATTTTCAAGTCAGATTTTAGATCCAAAGATTTATTGTGTTATTTAGATCAAGGAGAAGGGTGTGAGCTTGTTAGCTAAATGGATTTGGCGTTTTGGGAAGGAGCATTCTTCTTTATGGAAGAAGGTTTTGTGCGCAAAGTATGGTTCTAAGCATGATGGCATTTTATGGGATTTTATGGAGGTAAAGGCGTGCTCTCCTTTTGTTAATTCGGTCAACAAATTATTTGATCTAGAATAGGTTTCGGCAAGCATTATTGAGGGATTTTGTGTGATTGTGGGCTCGGGTGAAAGGGTTAAGTTTTGGAAAGAGTTGGGGTGGGATTCCATTCCTTTAAGTAATGCGTTTCCGAGAATTCATGCTCTTGCTTTGAAGAAGGATAGGGCGGTTTGTGAGTATGGGAGATGGGAAGGGGAGTGTTGGATTTGGGATGTTCATCTGAGAAGAGCTCTGTTCAATTGGGAAATTGTGCAATGGAACAGTTTCATGTTGGCTTTAAGTTGTATTTCGGTTCGTCGTGGTTTTCCTGATGCTTTGGCATGGACTTTTTGTCCTAATGGATCCTTTTCAGTGAAGTCCTTTAGAAGGTGTTTGGAGCAAAAAGGGGTGGTGGATAGCCCAGCAAACAATCCCTTACTCTGGTTAGGCTTTGTCCCTCCGAAGGTAGAAGTTTTTTTGTGGCAGCTTCTCAAAGGTCGTATTCTTGTTTGAGAAGTTTTGTGCAAGTTTGGTATGGCTTAGGTTATCCCTTCCGTCAGTCCTCTTTGTGGTGGTGAGGTGGAATCTGTTAATCATCTTTTTTTACACTGTATTTGATCCTGGAAGTTGTGGTCAGAGGCTATGGGTTGGTGGGGAATCAGTACCTGTACAAATGGGGATTTTTCTGGTTGGGCGGAAGGCTAGTTAGGTTTATATGATGCTAAGTCTAGGAAGAGAGCTTGGATTGTGTTGTTTTATGCTCTATGCTGGACAATTTGGGATTGTCGTAATGCTGTGGTGTTTGGTGGTAAGGAAGCTATATTCTCTTTGGCTGTGGACTCTGTAAGATTTCGGGTGGTATGGTGGTTTAAACATTTTGGTGCTGGATCTTCAGAGGATATTACAATTCTTCTTCTTGATATTGAAAGAAGATGCGTTGATAGGCAGCTGTCAAAGCAAAGGGCTGCTGTATCGTGGCTTCAGCCTTTAAATCATGATTTAGTGTTCAACATGGACGGTTCGGCTCAAGGTAATCCGGGCTTGGCTAGTATTGGTGGGGTTTTAAGGGACGCAAGTGGTAAGATTCTTTGCCTCTTTTCAGCTTCGGTGGGCTTGGCTGATCCTTCTTTGGCTGAACTTCTAGCCATTCATAGAGCTTGCTCTTTAATTTTGTCAAGTTTGTTTCTTCAGGATGGTAATATTTCTATATTGAGTGACTCAAAATCCGTGGTCTCCTGGATCAATGGAGATGGTTTTGGTCATCTTCATTTTGTGAAGTGGATTTATGACATTAGGCAGTTTCTACTGTCAACAAATTGGGTGAATGTCAAGTTTATTACAAGGTGCTGCAATTCTCTTGCAGATTGTCTGGCAAAAGGGGGGTCTGGTCTTCTTCAGGAAAGGTTAGAGTGGGGCCTTTAATGGTTCGTTTTTTGGTTATATTCAGCTGTTCAAAGCTTGGCCTTTGTTTCATATGGTTTGTGTTTTGTTGTGTGGCGGGTGCTGCTTGGGGTTATGCAGGGGGTGAAGTTTGTTGCGTTGTTTGGTCAGTGTTGTGAGGGTCTATTATTGCATTGATGTATGTTTCTTTTTTGGGTTCTTTTTGGCTCTCCTACTGCTATTTGGGGTCCGCTACCTGTTATCTCTATTCTCGGGCTGTTTAGTTTTTGATTTGTATGGCTGTATGGCCTCTCTTTTATATTAATAATACTTATGCAGTTTCAAAAAAAAAAAAAAAAAAAGGAGAGAGAGTTTGAATCACCGAGTTTATGATTTTTATGTGGGTTTTTATGGATTTTTGTTGTTATTTTGCATAGCATTTCATGTAAATTCCATTTTGCTTATGTGATGAATTGATGATGGCCACATCTGGTTTTAAGTTGTTCTAGGGTTCTTTACTTTTTTAGATGAAGTAAGATGGTAGAGATGACAAAAAGAAGACAGTGAATGACTTAAAAAGGTCATGGGTCAACCCGTTTAACCCGTTTCACTAATCGGGTTGGTGCCAGGTCACAAGGTTCTGACCTGTTTATATAAACGGGTCATATCGGGTTGAGGCTAAATGGGTTGACCCGTTTACTTAAACGTGCCAACCCATTGACCCGTTTTGACAACTCTAAATTTGTGATTCAATGAATTCAGGTCAAAAGATGGGGAGATTTGCAAATTTAACCAAACATAGTTTACAAAACTTAGGTATAGCCAGCAATTTAAAAAAGATCATTTTTGACTAGTTTATGACCAAAAAAAACACAATCTTACCAAAACACTCTGGGATAATTACCTCATTGGCTATCAATTTGATGACACACTATCAAAATGGTCACTAGATTGGGAATTGGTTTCGAAATGACCATTTTTAGCGAAAAGTGTGACACTAATGGTCATTCAATCTAATTCCATCAAATGAGTGGCATTTTCGTAAATAAGGGGATGACATTAATTTATTTTAGATATTTTTTGGAAATCAATATTTTCTTTTGTTTTCAGAAATGAATAATTATATTTAGTGTGTGTATATATATATATATATATATATATCTTTTTTGAGAAGATTAAGGCTACAAAATCTAAAATACAAAGAAGAGACACGTGTATTGATCTAAACTATTTCTTTTGTTTTTTGAAACGAATAATTATATTTAATATGTAAATATATATATATATATATACAGTCTTTCTATTATCAGTTCGAACTGACAAAAGTTATATCAGTTCTTTGTATGTGGGCTACTGGATTTAAATACTTTAACTGACAAGTGCATACAGCCAAGTCAAAGTATTTAAATCCAGTGGCTCACATGCAAGGAACTGATATAAATTTTGTCAGTTCGAACTGATAATAGAATTTCTGTATATATATATATATATATATTTATATGTGTTTGAGTTATGCTATACATATATACACACACTTATAAATATAATTATTCGTTTCAAAAAATAAAAGAAAATTTTGATTTCCAAAAATTATCTAAAATAAATTACGGTCATCCCCTTATTTACCAAAATGTCACTCATTGAATAGAATTATATGGAATGGTCATTAGTGTCACACTTTTCGCCAAAAATGGCCATTTTGAAACCAATTCTCTATCTATTTGCCATTTTGAAAGTGTATCATCAAATTGATGGCCACCTAGGTAATTATCCCAAATACTTTCTATAAAAATATAATCACGCATTTTTTTATCACGTAAGATGTATGGAGTGCACAAATGGATAACGAAACATACATGGGAATGCACAAATAGATCACATAACACGTATGTGAGTCGCAAATGGATCACAAAATATTCAGGTGACTATGTGAGTCACGAATGGATCACGCGCTTTTTTATGGGAAAAATGAGAGATTGCACCTCATTTTTAGGGTATTTAAGACATGTTTTGACCATATGTAATTTTTGAAAACAGAGTTTGGTTATAAATGCAATTTAAAAAAAAAAAAATTGGCTAAACGTTATAAAAGCACTTGGAAGATAGTCATTTTCTCGAACTTTCTCCAACAAAAAAAAAACAAAAAAAAAAAAGCTTTAATTTTATAGGTAGGGTTATAATCCAAACCGGATGCACATATTGAAGGTTTAGGCCAGGGTTTAGGCCCTTTGAAATTTGCGGGCTTTTGCGGGTTTGATCCCCCAATTTGCCAACCCATCAAATTTACTTTGACCGAAAGTGATTTGTTTTAGAGTAGCGATATTTGTACCCCTTAAAAACTGTATCTACATCCCTTTCGTAAGAATACCTCATTAAAAATCTTAAAAAATCTATAGTTTGTAAATAAACCTCATTTAATGTCAAAAATATGCTTATTTAATTTTATTATACTGTATTATAGTTTTGTGAGTACACCCATCTACCTTTATTCTGTTATATAATCAATCTTATTATTATTCAAAAAAAAATATTTACTTTTATTCAAATAAATAATTTCTAACGCCTATAAATATATATATATATATATATATATATATATATATATATACTTGTAGAAAATATTGATATACTAGAATAAAATTAAATAGAGCAGAAATCTAAAATTATTTTTCCGAAAAAAATTTAACTAAGTGAATGTTGAGTATGAAACTTAATAAAATATTATACATAAATAAAATTAAATATCCATAAAAATATATATATATCCAAACAATTTTTACCTTGTTTTGGAGGACTCATTCCCTAGCTAAGGTAGCTATTTAGGATCAGATCACCTGTTTTTTTTTTTTTTTTTTTTTTTTTTTTTTTTTTTTTTTTTTGAAAGGTAGATGACCTGTTCTAGATTGAAGACTTCCTTTCATGCGTTGAGTCTTTAGTTCATAAGGAGGTTAGTATTATGATGGAATTGTATTTTGGTTTTGGAATGATAATCTTACCTTTTAAAAAAAAATAGGAAACTAATTAATAATTTATGGGTGTATTTATAAATTAGGGGGCTTTGCAAAAGTGTCCACTATGAAGTTTAGAAGTGCAAAAATGTCTCCTCTATGATTTTCTTGCAAAACTGTCCGGTATCAATGTTTAATTTGCATAAATGTCCCATGTTGGACTATACTACCCTCACCACTTAAACTGGGGTGTAATGTCACAAATACCCTTAAACATTTCAGGTTTCCACAATTACCCTTGTCTTCCCTTCCCTCCCTTTCTTTCCACGAGTCCTTTGTTGAATTCCCTCCCACCCCCCCCCCCCCCCCCCCCCACATTTTCGAACATACAGGACCTGACGGGACCACACCACAGTCGTGCCCCTCACCTGATACTTCTTCTTCTTGTTCTCATTCTTCCCTTCCCCATCTTCGGGGCTTCAATATTCCTCCTAACATTCTGAAATTCCTTCTGAATTGTTTTCAATTGAACATTATCAAGAACCATATAACCTGAAAACCATATAGAAACCCTAAAAACAGAGAGATAGAGAGAGATAGAGGCACGAGGACGACGAGGGATGATGGATTTCTGTCTGTAGTCTTCAAAAGTTTGCAATTGTGTTGGGTAACAGACAGGGTGGAGTTTGAGTCTGAAGCCGAGATAGATCAACCAGGCAAGGATACCTAAGCTGCTAGCTGCGGGATCGAAGACGGCTGCAGGTGAGTGTTTCTTTAAATATGTGCAGTGGAACCTTTGAAATCAATGTTAATTTTTCATCTGTGCTGGGCGGTGCTGCTGTTTGGGAGGGGCTAGACATTGTTATTGGCTCGATTTTCTTTTTCGTTTTTGTTGGTGTTGTGTTTGGATTGGGTTGTTTTTGCTGGTTTTGCCTGGTGTTGATGTGGGGTCGTTTCTGCTGGTATAGCTATTGTTTGTCTTATGTCTTAGTTAGGTTGTCTTGTTTTAGGCGTCTTTGCTTCCCTGCCTGGGTTGATTCATTTTGATGCAACTTTGTGAGTGTTTGGATTTAGCAGAGAAAGTGTTTGATAATATGCTTGAGAGAAGCATGGTTGCGTGAAATGTTATAATTAATGCGTTTGTTCAGTCTCGTGAGTTGGTTCTAATGAAGAATTTGTTGGCATTTGTTCGTTCTAACTGCTGTGTGGGCATTTGTTGTTTTCTATGGCACCCCTTATTGAATTGCTGCTGCTATGTGGCGTTGTTTATTTGGCATTGATAACTCTTTCCAGGGCTTGAAGTTCGAGTCTTGGGTGTGAAAGCCCTGTGCAGGGCTTCAAATCCCTTAACAGGGCTTTAACAATCAACTGTTTTACTTATACACCGTTTTGTTTTATTTCTTCATTTTCATATCTTTGTTACTTTAACAACATTTGCAGGGTCTATGGATACAATGGATGGGTTCATAGTACATTGCGATAGACATTGGATTGATGAAGAGGTGATGGGTCCAATTTCCTTTGCATGTCATGACGAGAAATATAGTAAATTGTTTGAAACAATATGTCACCGTATCGGGGTTAGTAATGATAGATTCCGGATAAGCTTAAGTTCAGAGCTTTTAACGCCGAAAGGGAGTTGTACTTTATCCATTATGAGCGACAGTGATGTATCTTGTTTGCTTTCTCATAATCGATCCTTGTCCTTGTGGACTGAAATTAAGGTCGAAGTCATAGAAAGATCTGTACCGGCGAAGGCAACTGAAAATGTTTTTCAAACTGTGATAAAGTCAAGAAATACAACAATCCAGTCATGTATACCTTCAGGCTGTAAACCCTCTGGTAATTCTGAATCCCCAATTAGTACTCCATTGTTTCCATCAGTGAGTGGTAGCAACCAACTGTTTGGGCCAGTGCCTTCCCTCGGATTTACATCGGCCGAGAAAGATCAAGGGACTCCAGCATCGACTACTAAGCATGCAGATGCAGAGGTTAAGGTGGATGATTATGATAGTTCTAGCAGTGAGTCTAGCAGTGACAGGCAACCGTCAACAGACTGTAGAGAAGTTCAAACAAATGGAGCACCTAAGAGTTCTACACCCTCTACGACGACACGGTGGACAATACCGGGGTCAGAACTATACTCAATTCAGCCCATTAGATCGAAAGAATTGTTTCAAGACAATGGAGACTTTAGTGAAATATATAAATGACAGATTTTCAAGGACAAGAAAACATTGAAAGGGGCTCTAGGGTTCAATGCATTGCAAAAGAGGTTTGATTACAGGGTTCAACGATCGAATCATACACGATTCGTCGCAATATATAAAAAGAGAGATTGTCAATGGGTTTTTAGGGCAGGGAAATCGAGAAATGGGACGTACTGGAATGTTAAGTCCGTTGACTCTAAGCACACATGTGGTGATAATGGAAACTACAACGTAGATTTTCACCGTGTAAGTTCCCATGTAATAGGGCAATTGTTTGCAAGAAAGTTTGTCGATCCAGGACGCAACCTCCGTCCTAAAGATATCCAGACTGACATGAAGGATAAGCACGGCATAAACCTCGCCTACAACAAAGCTTACAGATCTAAGGACCGTGCTTTACATAGTGTTTTTGGTGATCTGTGGGAGTCATTTAAGACGTTGCCCGCATACTTTCACATGTTGGAGAAATGTAATCCGGGGACAAAAACCAAGATTGCAACCGATAGGCAAAACCGGTTCAAATATGGATTCATGGCACTTAGGGCTTGTATAGAGGGATTCAATACAGTAATTAGGCCGGTTATTACCGTCGATGCTACCCACTTGAAGTCCAAGACCAAGGGAGTTTTGTTAGTTGCGGTATGCAAGGATGGTAATGAGATGATATACCCTTTGGCATTTGGGTTTGCCAATTCCGAGTGCTCAAAGTCATGGACATGGTTCTTGAAGCAACTTCACGACGTGATCTTGCATCCCGAACTTGTTCTGATAGTTTCGGATCGACACACGGGTATCTCTAATGGCATGAGAGCAATATTCCCCAATTCAGCACATGTGCTTTATGCATACCACTTGGCCAACAATCTGAAACAACATTGTAGGAAGCGAGGTGACGTGATTTATCATTACTATCGTGTTGCATATGCGTATCGTGTTGAGAAATTCGACCGTGTAATGGCTGAGCTGAAATCCATCCATCCATCCTAAGGTTTATGATGAGCTCATAGATGTTGGGATACAGAAGTTTGCACGTGTCCATAGCCCTAGGAAGAGGTACCATATGATGACCACTAACATTGCAGAGTCAATGAATTCTTGTTTACTTGCAATCCGAAAGTTGCCTATCACATCTATTGCCGAATTTATCAGAGATTTGTTGCAACGTTGGTTCCACGACCGTCGAAGTAATGCAAGAGAAACACCCACATTCTTGACTAATGATGCGGACCAACACATCAAAGGCAGGGTATTAGCATCGCAACGGTGTGAGATTCACCCCATTGACTACGATAGATTCAAGGTACAAGACCAATGGAATGAAGCAATTGTCGACTTGGAACAACGTTCATGCTCATGCCGTGAATGGGACCTAGATGAGCTACCGTGTATTCATGCCATAGCTGTTGCAACGTATGCTTACATAATGTTTATTTAGTTTTTGAATAACAACCATAATCTTCAATTTCTAATTGTTATTCATTTTTTTGTGTCTTTTGTATCAGGCTTAAAGGTAAGCCCATCAACTCATTATGTTCCGACTTTTTCACAACCGGATGGCTAAAACAGGCATACGCCATGGTTGTGAACCCTGTTCCAAATCCTGAAGAGTGGGACATTGCTGATGATGTTCGTAATCGCGTTGTATTGCCATGGAAAAAAAGCGACTGACAGGAAGACCAAAGAAAAATCGGATGCCTTCTGTCGGGGAGAAACGAAAGCAACAATCGTGTGGGAATTGTGGGCAAAAGGGACACAATCAAAAAAGTTGCATGAACCCATCATGTAGCACAGGGAAACCAGCAAAAAAAGCACGTGCTTGTAGTGTGTGCAAGAAAGAAGGACATAACAAACTTACGTGCTCGGATAGGGATAAGGCACCGGACCTCAGTTTGGCACCCCACCTCAGCTCGGATGACACTGACATAGACGATGAAGAAGTTGATTCGTAGGTATGGGTGAGACTCATCCTTTCCTTCTATTTTATTTTTTTAAAATAAAAAATCTTTGATAGCCAGTAGTGTTGCTTACGCTGTTGTTGTTGCATTCACATACATCATCACTGTAGGTTCAGATGCAAGAGTGCAAAAAAGTTGTGGTGGTGATAATGGTGTAGACGTGTAGTATGTGTTGTAAGTTGCTGTGATGATGGTGCAGTCGTTCTTTTTAGGTGGTGTGGTGTAGTCATTGTAAGTTGCAGGTTACCTTGTTTAGTACCTTGTTTATGGTTTTTAAGTTTTTACAAGCAGGAGCAGCCCAGCATGTGTTATAAATAACACAATATTTACAGCTGTTTTTAACTTGTTGTGGTGATGATCTTGTATGGAATAATTGTTTTCAAGCCCTGGAATATTTGTTGTGGCTTTTTTTTATTATTTTATTATTATGGAATAATTGTTGTTGAGGCCTTGGTGATACTGGTATTTATGTTATGTGTTTGTTTAAGTATATATTTGTGTGTGGCCAGCATACACATATACTGTTCTTGGTTCTTCTTTGTTGTATATATTGTTGTATACTGTTCTTTGTAGTAATACTGTCATACTGGGCTTGATATTATTGATCCTAGGAACGAACAGGAACCATGCAAGACAGGGCTTGAATCTATTTACATGTCAATCCCTGGAATAACTTTTGAAGCCCAGGGCTTGAATTTATTTACATGTCAATCCCTGGAATAATTTTTGAAGCCAGAGCTTGAATTTATTTATTATATCCAAGGCCCTAGAAGAACATTTATTTGTTAAGGCCTAGATATTATTATTTAGCCCACCAGGATGGGGGTCATGCAAGACAGCCCATGTTTTTGTACACACTTACACCAGGCGGGGGGGTCATACAAGACAGGCCCATGTTTATGTTTTTATATATATGTCAAGGCCGGGCTTGAACAACATTGATTTGTTAAGGCCTAGATATTATTATTTAGCCCAACAGAAGGTGGGGTTGGTCATGACAATGTATTTTAATTAATAATATTTAGTTAAATGAAGTAGAGCAGTAATGGTAAAAGTACATTTATTTAGGGAGTCTTTGACTTCGGGAGTCTTTATACCTGGTGTCTTTTGAGTTTTAAAAAAGCATTCATGCAATGGTTTGTGAAAAGGCATCCAGATGACCTTTCAATGGAAAAGGACGGTTGGGGCAATGACCATGGTGGCTTTTCATTTATTGGGACATTGGGGGTTTTCATACATTATAAATACCGTCCTTCGTTACATTTTTTTCTCACTTCACTTATATTCGGGGCTATTGTTTAGTATTTTTTTGTTTTTTTTCAAGGTGCAATGGCAGAAAACAACACAAGAAATAATGTTGCAAATAATTTTCATGAAACAGACAGGCTGGAATCCATCTTCGTATGTCTGAGGCAACGGATTGCAAATGTAGAGAACACCATCCGTGAAGAGCGTGCAAATGCTGGACGCCTGACTGTGGACAATGCAGTGTTGATGGGAAAAGTTGAAAACCTGGAAGCAGAAATTATCAATTTACATGTGCAGATGGAGTCAAGAGACGATGAACTGAATGGGCTGTACAGTCTTGTGGAAAAAATGCAGAAGAAAATGTTGGACTTCAATATTCCACCATCTCCCTAGAGAAATGCTTTATTATTTTGTTCACAGTCTGATGTCTTTGCTTATGTTTTTTTTACGTTCAATGTGTTCAGGTCTTTCTAAATATAATATAATATAATATTATTTAGTGGAAATGGAAGGAAATGAAATGAATATTATCATATTTCCCTTTCCTAAATCCCTGACAGAATATCTCAATCATCTAAAAAAAGTTATCTTTAATTCATATTCATAAAAAAGGGAAAGCAGATGCCTTGAACAAACATAACACAAACAAGCATTCACATACATTTGCCCACTGTTACTCCGATTACAAAAACAACAATATACAATATAACCAGCATTACTGTTTTGCTTTGTACCTGTTCAGTGTAAAGAACCTTATCTTCTGTGGTACAAGAACTATGATTTGAAAGTTTTTCACGCTGAACCGCACGGATAGCTTCATATGCTTCATCCACCGTATTAAATCTCTGATAAGAAGCACCCTTAAATCCATCAACTTGTTCATGACAATCAGGCCAAGAGTTGAACACACCAGTTTTCCTGCCTTTGAAAACAGCATACACCGATTTCTTTGCCATATCATACAAACCACTGAATATACGTGCAAAAAAAGAACTAACAAAGAGGAAATCCAGATTAGATTATTTTTTTATAATGACAAAACAACAAACAAAATAAAGACATTAAATCCTGCAGACATTAAACAAAATGAAATAACAAAAACCAGTTAATTGGCCATAGAAGTCTTTCGACAGAAATCAAAGGTTGAAGCTATACTACCTTGTAACCATATGATTTTTGTCGAAAACCTCCATGGCCATTGAACTCATTTTCCAACTAAGATCATAAATTAACGAATCAAAAACGAAACAAAATGAAGATTAAGATTTGTAGAAGAAGACCTCTGGGCGGGGGGGCTCCTCGTCAGGATTGAAAGAAATAAACAGAGGATTATGAAGAAAGAGTAGAAGAGGAACCGACCATCTATATAGGGGAAAGACTAAAGTGGGATCCAGCTGTGGTCCACTTGCATTGGTTAGTAGGATCCAGCTGTGGTCCACGTATTTCCTTACCCCCTACCGTTGCATTTTTTTTCAAGCCCAGAAACAATAAAGGTGAAGCCCTGGAAAGGTATTGAAGCCTAAAATCACCGTACTGAGCTGACCTGGAATAATGTTTTGCATTTAATTTAAATTTTTGGACAATTTTAAAAAAAATTTCGATTGTACGGAATTTGTTACACAACATGTGGCAACACGTAGAGTGTTTGACACCACCAAAAACCCAATCCATAATGTGGGAAGCCTTAGATTGACACTATGTGCAAATGTCACCCATTACTCTACTAGGGTTATAAGTGTTACTGTGCAATGTTAATGGATTTGGTCAAGGTGTATTTTTGTGACCGTCCGATGCTCCCCCAAAAACTTTATAAAGATACCCACCTACATTCAATCCACTTTGGACCATACCGATCGGGAAGAAAAACACGGGACCCACATCATCGGATGCATAAACAATAGACATTCAAGCCCTGGCTATTATTGTTCAAGCCCAGTAATTACAAAAAAATTTAAGAATGAAGTGGGATCCAGCTGTGGTCCACTTGCATTGGTTAGTGGGATCCAGCTGTGGTCCACCAATTTCCTAACCCCCTACCATTGCAATTTTTTTCAAGCCCAGAAACAATTAAGGTGAAGCCCTGGAAATTAATTGAAGCCCAAAACCACTGTACTGAGCCGACTTCGTATGCAGTATGCTATATTTTTGTATGTATTCCGTAATGGTAATGGTTAGGAATGGATTAAGGCTCCAAAATAGAACAATTCATTTCATTCGTCGTAAAGACATTAAAAAAGTGTCCTCCAAACCAAATATTCTGGGCTTCAGAACAAATCAATTATTTTCGTTTGCCGCAAACACATTAAAAAATACTCCAATACGAAACATTAAAAAATACTCCAATACCAAATATTATGGGCTTCAGAACAAGTCATTTCATTTCATACGCCCCCACCGAAAGCAAAACAACCAAACAACACACCATGGATTACATTACAGAGGCTTCCACCGGAAATAAAACCAGAAAATCTAAAAACAAACAAAGCTGAAACAAAGGCCAACACAATGGATTTCATTATTAATGATAAAGTTAACATCGCTCAACTGGAAATGTTAAAACGACTCAATTTCAGCACAATTGACCGCAGTCAATGATCATTACGGTCTTCGATGGCAAGCCGGAGCTGGAGCCGATCTGATCAATGGCCTTCAAGACGTCAAATCCTTCGACCATCTCACCGAAGACGACTTGCTTGCGATCGAGCCACTCGGTCTTAGTGGTACAGATGCAGAACTGGGACCTGTTGGCCAATGTGCTGGTTTTGGCCATTGACAATATACCGGGACCGATATGCTTCTTCACGAAGTTCTCGTCGGTAAAACTAGGGCCGTATATCGATTCACCACCGGTTCCATTTCCTTGAGTAATGTCTCCTCCATGGACCATGTACCCAGGTATCACGCGGTGGAAGATTGAACCCTTGTAGTGGAGTGGCTTCCCAACCGTGCCGATCCCCTTCTCTCCGGTACAAAGAGCCCGAAAGTTCTCCGCTGTGATAGGGGTATTGTCTGCGTAGAGCTCCATCACAATTCTACCCGCAGGGATGCCGTCAATGCTTAGGTCAAAGAACACTTTAGGGTTCCCCATACCAGTGTCTACGACAAACAGAGAGAAGGTGTAGTGGAAAGTGGAAGTGGAAATGGTAGATGAAGAACAAAAGAGAGTATCGACAAAATGGGGACTCACGGTTTCCTTTAAATGCCAAATGCCCCCCCAAAGGTGGGGCCCCTTTTATGTACTTGGTTGGGTTGGCGTTCATCATCAACACATCATGTTTTGGGGTTGTAATGCAAAGGCCCTCCCCCCACCCCCACCCCCACCCCCATGTACCTAAATTTTAAAAATAGAACACCCCAAAAACAACAAAACTCACGTGACCCTAGGTCGGGGTCCCACCAAAAACGAGAAGAATTGGCATTTGTAGTTTTGCGGCCTTTCACATTATTAAACGGAACCCAACGTGTTCTCTTCAAGCGGGTTCGGTTACCTCTTTAAGCGGGTTGGGTTCGGGATCGACACACGGGTTCGGGTTTAATTGCTATCCCTACTCATATGATTAGCGGAAATGGAAGAAATTATTATTATTATTAGCCCCTAAGTTAGTAAGAGGAAATGTAGAATATGTATCGAATGATATCCTTCACATTATCACCATTGTTGTAAATCTTTGAATACATATCAGAAGACAGAAGATCTTCAATCCAGTGAAAGTTATGATAACATTGTTATAACCACTTCATGCAATCTTCAAGCTGAAATTCAACTATTAATTCATAATAATCTCCACTATTAATTCATACAATTAATTACACATTCAATTCAATTAAATCATCACAAAATCTTGAAAAAATTCATCACAAAATCATAACTTGAACAGCTTTACATTAACTAACACCAACTGAGGAAAAAACAAAACTGAAACTTTAAAACAGATAAACATCAAACAAGCCATATAAGGAGAATTAATTACACATTCAATTAACATAACAATGAAGCTTCAAACAAAACCACGACAGAAACAGCTAATTCATACACTTGGGACTGATTTCCCAAATTGAAATACATCTGGAAACACTGTTAATCTGCACTGCCTAACAAAACCACGACAGAAACAGCTACCAACTTCACAGCTACCAACCGTAAAACAGAAACAGCTACCCCAACAAACATCTCAACACAGTTCACCGTTAACGAAAATTTCAAGAGCCATTGCCTGACGGATGGTGGGAATATCCTTCTGTCCAAAGATACCCATCCATGATGACAACGAGATCCCAAATAATATCAATTCTGCATATTTACACACAAAGGCACCACAACTGTAGCTGCAACAAGTGAAAATGCAGGACTAAATATTTTTGTATCATAATAAAGAACTAGAAGTAATAATGCAAATTTTACCCGTCATCTTGTTGAGGAAGAATGGTTGGTTCGATGTTTTCAGCAGTGAATGGACTTGTGTGAGGAGGCATCTTCATATGTTCATAGTAACTGGCATGCTTAAGAATTTAGGGTAACAAATAAAGTAACCCTGGGATGTCTTTCAATCGGTCACTTTTTCCATTACGGTCACACAACGAGTCATACAAATTGACTTTCCCTTCTTTTAAAAAAACTTCACATAGTACACAATGATCCCCAGTGTTGCAAGGAACCAACACCTATGTAAAAAAAAAAAAACAAAGAGAGAAGAAAGAACAAAACATAGGCAAATCACATTAAAAAGGCAAAAAAAACGAGGAAGAGAGGAATAAGAAAAAAACAAGGAACAAAGAAGAAAGAAGAAACAAAGAAGAAAGAAGACAGAAGAACATACCTGGTACAAGAGCAGTAGCCAACAGGTAGCAGAGCAGTAGAGAAAAAAAGAAGAAAGAAGACAGCAGCGACCAGCAAGTAGCAGAGCAGTAGAGAAAAATAGGAGTTAGTGACTTAGTGAAAACCAATAATAACTTAACAAAATTGTCACATTGCATGTCACACACTTACCGACTCCATAGTCCACCACGGTTGAGGGTAAAGAAGGTCAGAACCTGACACATAATTTAGTGTATCATCGTCTGGTTGGAAAGATAGGGGATCAAATTCGGGGTATTCTTCCCAAATTGGGACAGCTGGTGTAGTGGGTGTAAGATCCTTCTTCTTTTTTTTATTCTTTTTTACTTCTTTTTGCTCGAATCCGGCTAGGTTATTATTTTTTAAATGTTCAGATTCCAATAACTTCTAAACAGCTTCCCACTTCAGTTTCAAATGAGCCTGTTTACAAAATAAAAAAACTTTCGTTCAGTTTAGGATTGCATCAGAAATGAATGTGAAGAAAAAAACAATAGAAAAATGAATTTACGAAAAACGCCGTTAGGACCAATCCGATTTCCTGACAGTCGCTAACCTCTCCATTCAAACGCCGCCTCTTCCACAGAACATCGAGGTAGCTGTCTATGTGCTACAAAGACATTTATATATAAACGTTACGAAACTTATCTGTATTTGTGTAAACAAACGCATCACAATTTATCACTTACCAAGTTGGACAACCATTTTGTAGGTTTGACCAAATTGTTGAACTGTTCACGATTCATATCGATGGGTTGGCCAGTAAAGACACTGTGAGTTGGAAAAATTAAATTAAATATTCTGAACAAAAAAACACGTAAATAAAATATAAAATAAAAACAGAGAATAGGAATGGACCATTACCGAGTATCATCCTTATTCTTCGGAAATGACATGAACCGATCATAATTGTCATTCACACAATCGCTCAAATCTTTGGTTCTCTTCCTCTTCTTGGGTATGGGCATGGGATTAGTGTACGGGCTGTCCAAGTACTTTGACCGCCTACGGGCTCTTATGTTCTCATTATTCTTGTAACACACACTTGGGTCAGCCGCATTCATAAATATAACACTACGATCAGGGTTTGGAAGAACCACGTTCACACATGGTGAAGGGAAGTCATCCAAATTTATCGTGTGCTTAGCTGACCCATATGACTCACCAACAACATTATCCAACCCACCCTCTTTACCAACAACAATCCCTGTATCGTCCTTATCATCAGCCTTCTCCACCTCGGCCATCTCCACCTCGGCCTTCTCAACCTCGGCCATCTCCACCCCGGCCTTCTCAACCTCGGCCATCTCCACCTCAGCCTTCTCAACCTTGGCCATCTCCACCTCTTCAGCAACCTCCTTGTTCAAGTCTTTCTCCCACTTTTCCCCATCATTAAAATTGTGCAATGGTGACAAATTAGGACTGACCTACAGTCATCAGAATATGTATAAAGAACTACACAATTGAATAATGTTTAATTACATAATAAGTTTTTGAATAGGGTTGAAAACCCTTATATGTTATATTACTTACCATGTCGTCCACAGGTTTGTGTGAGCTTGCTCTTCTCTCGTCCAAATCTTTCTCCCTTTTTTCTGGTGCAATCTTTCCAATTTCTTCACTTATCCAGGACTTCATCCTCTCCTCGCTTTCTTTTATTTTCTGTGTGACCAGCTGTGCAATAGATGTATACAATTCTGGTATTGTATACGGAACCGATGTCTTCATTTTTTACTGCAAATCCAATTCAAAAAAGAATTAATACATTATGCAAACTAACTTAGGATAGTAAAAGTTATGTATGTATATTACAAATCATTACCTTGGGAGTTTCTACATCTCCATCGAAGAGCCGTTTCTTAGATGACGGTTCATCTGACTTTCTAGATCCGATGAACCTTGTTGTTGTCTTGCTTTGGTGAATGGAAGCATCACCCTCTTCGATTGGATCTTGACGGTCCTCCGCATCATCATCATCGTGGTCCTCCCTTACCACATCTTGAAGCATCAAAGATTTGTAATAAGCACTTGACTTTTCATGATATGACACCTTCCATGGGAACAAAGCCATCTGCATGTAAAGTGAACAAAACATTGAGGTCAGAAACTCAATAGTATGCATAAGATAACCAGCAACACAAGGGATTTCAAGCCCTAGCAATGTATTTCAAGCCCTGGCAAGGTATTTCAAGCCCCGCCTCCCTTTCATACCCTCATTTGGAAAAACCAACAACTGATATTAACTAACTACATACACTATAATATTCAAGCACCCCCAGCCCCCCCCCCCCCATTCATAATAAGAAAGTGTAGCCCACAATCCATTATAATAAAGATTTAAGAACCAGGTTCATAGAGTAAAGTAATATAACACAACACATAAGGGTTTTCAAGCCCTGGCAAGTTATTTCAAACCCTGGCAAGGGATTGAAATAACTGGCTAAGGGATTTCATACCTTCATTTGAAATAAGAAAGTGTAGCCTACAACCCACTATGATAAAGATTTAAGAATGAGCTTCATAGAGTAATAAGTAGTAGTGGTATAACACATAAGGGTTTTCAAGCCCTGGCAAGGTATTTTAAGCCCTAGCAAGGCATTTCAAGCCCCGCCTCCCTTTCATACCCTCATTTGGAAAAACCAACAACTGATATTAACTAACTACATACACTATAAAATACACGTAGAAGTAAAATACATGTAGAAGTAAAATACGCACCGTCGTACTGAAGAAAGATTCAACTTTTAAAACCCTTGTATTGAAATTCCAATTCTTAAATCTTGAGAACCCTGTACTTTTCCGTACGCCAAGTTTACCTTCCAAACGGTAAATCCATTCAACGGCCCAAACCTAAACAATTAAAAAAATCTCATAAAGAAATTACAAATCTCATGAGTTTGATTTACACATGAATTCATTTGGCAACTATTACCTAAAATGCTAGTAGAAATCCATAAACGTGGAATGTGAAACACTTCGAATCATCATTGTTCTGCTGATTGTCCAACTCCGCCTGCTGATTGTCAGTTTTCTTCTTCTTCTTATTCTTCTTCTCTTCCTTATTCTCCTCTTCCTTCTTCTTCCTCTTCTTATTCTTGGGGCCCTCATTCTCTTCTTTCTTCTCGCCATTGCCTCTTAACTTTTCAATGTGTTTTTCGGCTGCATTCTTCAAACAACACAAGGTGACATCGAATATGTATGAGCCCCAAGGAAAACTTTCAAATGCATCGATGTCCTCAACTAAAGACAACACCCAACTGGGTATGGCTGTCCGTGCTTCATCCATCCCAAAGAATTGGGACACCATTAATAGGTATCCCATCTTCAATGCGTCATCACCCTCTGAAGGCTCTGTCAGCCGGTTAAAGGTTGCCTCCAACAGTTCAATCGACGGGTTTTCATCTACAAAATAGCGTGTTAAAATAGATTCCTCACTGACTTCTTCTTTTTCTTGGAACCCTTCGGGCAGTGTGCCCATGTTGAGGCCACTGCACAAGCAGAATTCCTCTCTGCCAAACCAAGCTTTCTTCTCCCCTAAACCAAACCACATTTCATCATCCTTTTCTTCTTCGGGACAAATGAGCTGTCTTTTCAAAAGATTGTAGATCAGCATCCCATGAACCCTTACGGGCTGTATCATTTCCAAGTACTGCCCAAAGGGGCCTTCTTTAAACCTATCTAACACGCTGCAACGTGTCAAGACCAACTTCAAATCTTTAAGAAATTTTTTTTTGTTGTGCAAGTTTATTCTCGCATGTACCCAGCTTTTGTGGTCTGGATACTGCCATTGTTTTTTGAAACGATCAGCCCCCATCTGGTTTACAAGAAAACAAAATATCATTAATGCTAAGCATAACATAAAAAGGGATTTCAAGCCCTGGAATCAAATATCAAGCCCTGGCAAAGGGATTTAAGGAACTGGATAAAGATTTTCAAGCCCTTTAGATGGATTTGAAGACCTGAACTGGAATTTCAAGCCCTGGAAAGGGATTTTAAGCTCTGATTTGGAAAAAACAAACAATGCTATGAAAGGCTTCAGTGATGTATGTCAACACAAAAATAATACATAAGCCCCAGCCCCCAACACCACCAAAATCCACCAATTCCAAAATCCAACGCTTAATATAACATCACAAAAACGATATACAACAACACTGCACTTCACAATCGCTCACAGGGCTTCAAATCCCTTTGTCAAGGATTAATATTCAGACAAATAGGGCCACATTGTTCAATTAAAAACTAAAAAAAAACCACAAGCCAAGCCAAGTCAAGAATAAACCACTGGTAACCCACCACAAGCCAAGTCACCCAAGTAAAAAATCAAATCATCATCCATGCATAGTTACACACAGATGCAAACAAAACAAATTAATGGGAGGTTCAAACACCAGAATGAAGAAGACAATGAGAAAACGAATGAATACCTTTACTTGCGAGTTGCGACAAAGGCGTCTTCTCTAACTCGAATGTGGAATGAAGATAACAAGGACAAAACGGCGGGCCTCAGTTTCGGTATTTGACTGTTCTTCTACTTGGTGTGTTCTGATTCTTCTTCTTCTTCTTCTTCTTCTTCTTCTCCTCTCTCGTTTGCCTCTTCTTCTACTCTTGTTCGCAACCTTTGCTCCTCTACTCACTGAGATGGCTCTTCTACTCGGTTCTTCTCTCTTGTTCGCCTCTTGGGGTCCTCTACTCTCGTTCACACAACCGCCGAGCTCCTCACTAAGATGGCTCTTCTACTGGGTTCTTCTCTCTCGTTCACCTCTTCGGGTCCTCTACTCTTGTCGTCGCAACCACCGGGGCTCAAAAGTGATTTTGAATTTCAATTTTAGGTTAGGGCAAATTGGTAATGATGCTTTATTGGGATTGACTGTTTAGGGCCATTTCGGGATTTCCTCTTTTAATGGTTTTAAATATTAAAATGCCCTTAAGGGTAGTCTTGGAATTTCATGTGCCCAAGGGGACACAAACGCAAGAAAAACATACTGAAGACATTTTTGCTCTTTTAACTTTCAAAGGGGACATTTCCTTCCATTTCCACTATAAATTATTTAGTTTTTTAGTATTTTACTAAAGGGTAATTTTGGATTTTTAAAAATATACTAATTTAGAGTGTAAATACAGTTTTTGAAGGGTGCAAATATTGCCACTATTTGTTTTAATCTTAAATTTCAAACCAACAAACAGAAAACTATAAGGCTATGAAGCAGCTTTATTTTTCTCCGTCATAGGTAGACACAGCAAAGAAAATATAGATTTTCCAACTTTTTTGGTAAGAGTGGTGCTATTGGCACCCCCACTGCTGAACTATTTATGCCCCACTTTTTAAAATTTTGATTTAATTATATAAAATTATATGGTTTTATTAATTTTTTTGATTTATTTCCATGACTACCCTTTTACTTATTTTTCAAACTTAATACATCCCATATCTTTTTCAAAAAAATAACAATAAAAATACACTTCATCTATAATCTTTATATATAGTTTTCTCACATCCATTTGTAAGACTTGTTTTTTCTTCTTATTCATGGTAAAACTATCTTTATTATATGCGATTTTTTTTGTAGTCGATTAGATTGTTGGTGGTAGATTGTGAATGTTATATTAATCGTCTAATGATTTTTTTTTTTTTATTAAGCGATTGAGTTAAAGTTTTGGTGTGGTTTCGTTTTGTCAAAGATTAGGTTTTTTTTGTTGCGATTCTTGGGGCGATTTTGTTGTTTTTTTTTATAAAAAAAAATAACATTAAACTAACTTTGGAAAATCGGAATAAAATCTGCAAAAGAATTGATACAAATTATAGTATACCTTGAAGATCTAAAAGAAAATAAACCAGGAGAAAAAAAAATATAGCAAACATGGATTTTGAGAAGAAAAATAAAACAAACATGTGAAACAATAAAAAAAATCAATAAATACTTAACATGGTAAACATGAGATCGAGATCCGAAAAAAAAATATAAACATAAATAGTAATAAATCAATAACTACTAAACATAGTAAACATGAGATCGAGATCTGAAAGAAAATATAAACAAAAATAGTAAACATTCACTATAATACATGGCATTAAAGCTTTTGTCATTAAGGCTTTGAAATAATTAAGGAAAGTGGGGTTTTATTAGTTTTACTTTGTACAAGATTTTTTTAATAAAAATTGTATATCTCTTTAAGTAATTTGATAAAGGAAAAAAAAATACTAAATAATTTAAAAAGTGAAATTTAAAAAGTGAGGTTTAAATAGTTCAATAGTGGGTGTACCAATAGCACCACTCTTTTGGTAAACACATCCCGTGTGTTTAAGGAAATTAAGATCATCTATTGAGCTGATCTTTATCTTGACCTAAATAGATCTTGTGACATATGCAATCAATGGCTGAGATTTATTTATTTCACTTTCATAATCTTTCATTATCTTTAAATGCAAAGTATTATCTTCAAATGTTTTATATCAGGATAAAGATTAGATCTGCAGAGGATCCAAATTCGTTTCAAGGGGTAGATGTTGAAACAAAGTTTTATGGATTTTTTCCCCCAATAATTTCTCCCCTAAATTAGGCATCTTCTCGGACTTCAAATTAATAATAATATAATTTCAATTCCAATTGCAATTCCAAACATGACATCTTATTATATTCAATGTGGAATATATCATAGAGTTGATAATGAATATATATAATGAGTGAGTGTCTCGTGAGGAAACCCTTAAATTTGTTTAATCTTAAATTTCAAATCAACAAATAGAAAACTACAAAGTTATGAAGTAGCTTTATATTTCTCCATCGTAGGTAGACACATCGAAGAAAATATAGATTTTCCAACTTTTTTGGTAAAAACATCCTGTGTGTTTAAGGAAATTTGGATCTTCTATTGAGACATGTACCATCAATGACTGAGATTATTTTTCATTATCTTTAAATGCAAAGTATTATTTTTAAGTGTTTTAGATCAATACAAAGATTAGATCAGTAGAGGATCCAAATTTGTTTCAAAGGGGTTGAAATAAAGTTTTATGGATTTTTTCCCCAATAATTTCTCCCCTAAATTAGGCATCATCTCGGACTTAAAATCATATATATATATATATATATATATATAGTCTTTCTATTATCAGTTCGAACTGACAAAAGTTATATAAGTTCTTTATATGTGGGCCACTGGATTTAAATACTTTGACTGACAAGTGCATACAACCAAGTCAAAGTATTTAAATCCAGTGGCCCATATGCAAGGAACTGATATAATTTTTGTCAGTTCGAACTGATAATATAATTTATATATGTATATATAATAGACTTTCACAGTGTCACATGTCACCGTGAGGGAGCTTTGGATTTAAATATATTAGACTTTTTTTCTACTTTTGATGTGGTTACGACACGTGATATCATATAATATGTCCATTTATTTAGATTTTTTAATAATAATAATAATAAATATTTGTCTCTTGGCATTTTTCTTATTCATTGATTAATCATATTAAATAATTTGATAAATTCAAAAATAGTACGTTAACAAATAATCAAATTTACTAATTAATTAATAATGAATTAATGATTCATCTATTTAAGTAAAGTAACGTGAAATGTCACTTAATGAAGTTACAATTTCAAAAAAAAGCTTTAATTATATCAATGCATGCAGTTGAACTTACAATTTCAAAAACTTGAGAACTTCAAAAGCCTCAATTTATGTACTCTAATCCTATATAATGTAGCCACTCATCTAAGTCTTGAAGTAGTGCCGAAGACAATATTTCAATTATATATAGATGGTTGATGGTTCCATAATTCCTAACAATGATGGTTTTTGGTACAATAAAAAGTAGCTTCAGCAGGTAGGTACTACTCTCTCTATTTTAATTTTGGGTATGTAATTACATATTACATTTTTTTTAAGGGACTAATTGCACAAACGTCCCCTAAGTTTAGGCATAATTGCATGCATATGGAACTTTTACCTATAATTGCACAAACGTCCTTTGCTGTTAGTTGACTTCCGTTAACTCTAACCGTTGACCACAATTTTAACCCACAATGACTAAAGTGCCCCTAGTTACCTATTTTATTAATTAAATTAATAATTTAAAAAAAAACAAAAAAGACAAAGAAAACAAAAAAAAAAAAAAAAAAACAAAGAAAACCAAAAAAAAAAAAAAAAAACAAATTTCAATCATTTTTTTCTCTCTTTCATTTTCTCAACCCCTAAACACAATCCCAAAAAAAAAACTTAACAAACAAAAACCAAAACTCAATCCCACAAATCAAAACCAAAAATCAAAACCAAAACTCAAATCCTCAAACAACAACCAAAAATCAAATCCACAAATAAAAACCCAAATCCATCAATAACAAAACCAATTAACCACATCCATTTAATATATATATATATATATATATAACTTCAACCTAGAAAGTTAAAAATTCACCATTGAGGATTTGAGTTTTGGTTTTTGTTTGTTAAGTTTTTTTGGATTGTGTTAGGGGGTTGAGAAAATAAAAGAGAAAAAAAAAATGATTGATTTTTTTTTTCTTTGTCTTTTCTGTTTCGTTTTTTAATTATTAATTTAAATAATAAAATAGGTAACTAGGGGCACTTTAGTCATTATGAGTTAAAATTGTGGTCAACAATTAGGGCGTGTTTACTAATCGGGAATGAGAAGAATCGGAAACAAGTTTCACTGGAAAGGGAATGGAAGGGAATCGAAATTAAGTTACTAAATTCCGTTACTGTGTTTACTAACTTTCTTAGAATTAGAGATGGAATCAAATTTATACAAAATTGATTACAAAAATACCCTTGTGTACAATATATATATATATATATATATATGAGATGTACGACTGTAACTAATAAAAAAAGTTTATATTTAAAGAAAAAAAAAAGAAATCTAAAGCAAAAACAATATGAATTCATGACGATTCACAATTTTTTTTGCCGTAGTGTAGAGATGGAATCAAATTGATTACAAAAATACTCTTGTGTACAATATATATATATATATATGAGATGTACAACTGCAACTAATAAAAAAAATATTTAAAGAAAAAATAATAGAAATCCAAAGCAAAAGCAATATGAATCAAGTTTGAATTTCATCAAACAATTTTTTTAATTTTTTTTTTTTTTTTTTTTTGTAATTAACAATTCACACATGTATAAAGTAAAAATCAAGTGTGAAGTATATAAATATGAATATATATATATATATATATATATATATAGTTATTTATATATTTATATATGTATATATAGTTATTTATATAGATATCTTTATTTAAAAAAAAAAAAAGTGGGGATAATTTAGTAAAAACATATGAATTCCCTTTTCAATCAGGAAAGGGAACTTGATTCCTAAGGTGAGTGAGGGGAATCAAGTTCCCTTTCAATCAAGAACTTAATTCCTGATATGTGTGTAGGGTCCATGGAACTTAATTCCCAATAAAATTAGTAAACACATGAATTTGAAAATCAGGAACTTAATTCCCTTTCCAAGGTAGGATTCCTGATTAGTAAACACGCCGTTAGAGTTAACGGAAGTCAACTAATGGTAAGGGACGTTTGTGCAATTATGGGTAAAAGTTCCATATGCATGCAATTATACCTAAACTTAGGGGACGTTTGTGCAATTATGGGTAAAGGTTCCATATGCATCCAATTTTACCTAAACTTAGGGGACGTTTGTGCAATTAGTCCTTTTTAAAGCAAAAAGAATTTCATTCGACAGAAACAAAAGCACAAGGGACTAAGATCCCTTACTCATCTAATTTATACTCAACTTTCAATAATCTACTGACACGTGGTAGACAGGCAAAACAAGGGCTGAGATCGGTTTTCTTTATTTTTTCTCTCTCTCTTTCCACTGATTGCTTATTTTTCTTTATTTTTTTCTCCCACTTTCTACTGATTGCTTTGAACAGTTCTCTGTATTCTTCTCTCTCTTTCTCCTGACTTCTTTCCCTCGTCTAAATTTTTCCCCTCTTCTCACTTTACAACCTTTACAATCCCTAATTCCAATAACAATCCCTTGCTCTGGTGAGGATTGAATTAGGATACCAATCTAATAATTTTCCCCCTCTTCTCACCTTACATTGTTTACAATCCCTCTCTCCAATGACGATTGAATTAGGACACCAATCCTGTGTTTGCCTGATTAGAGGGCTCTTGTAGTTTTGGCTTTTGTTGGTTTTTGTTTTGGCTGGCTTTGTTTGGCTTCTTGCCTTTGTTTTTGTGAGTAAAGTAGTGCAATTCAAAAAAAAAAAAAAAAAAAAAAAAAAAATCTTGTTCGTCAATTCTGGGTTTTGTGATCTGGGTTTCACCAATAAATTGCAGGTGGTTGGGTTTTGTGGCTTGAGTTTCAACAACTAATTGGAGATTATGAGTCTTACGGAGAAAGAGATGAGCAGAGCTTGATGGTGATTGATTTTGCTTTCCACAAGTTTGCCTTTGATGAAGAAGTGTAGATCTGACCATTGAAATACAAATTGATTTCTTTTTTTAGAGAAAAATACAGATTCATTAAATGAGTCTGAGATTAAACCAAATACTACTGAGAGAAAGAAGTTTTTTTTATTTTTTTTTTCAACTAACTCTAAGAGAAGTTAAAAATAGTGAGAACAACAATTTGTTTTTTTTTTTTTTTTTTTTTTAATCTAAAACCAGTTTTTTAGATGTAGCTTTGATTGATTTTGGCAAGGCACGTTTTAGTTTTTAGACTTAGAAATAATGTGTAATAAACACCAAAATAAGAAGCATTGGAAATGCAAGAGAGAATTTTATTATTTGAGAAAATAAAATCCTAGAACAATAGAGCTTGAACATAGATGATAAAAGAAAGAGAGAAAGAGGGAAAATGAATAAGTTATAAGTAGTTAGAGATTGTAGAATTGTAAACGTGTTAGCTAAGTGAGAAGAGGCAAAGAGAAAAAAAATAAAGAAAAGTAACCAATTAGTAGAAAGTGGGAAAAAAATAAAAATAAAATAAGCAATTAGTGGAAAGAGAGAGAAAAAAAATAAAGAAAACCGATCTCAGCCTTTGTTTTTCCTGTCTACCACGTGTCAACAGATTATTGAAAGCTGAGTATAAATTTACATGAGTAAGGGAACTCATTATTGGCAACATTCAAAAGCCAATCAGGAATAGAAGTAAAAAAAATAAAATAAAATAAAAACTCTTGGAGACACCGAGTCATCATGTATTCATCTTCAAGACACTGTCACTCCATATATCTCATCATCTCAGACTTAAAATTAATAAAAATATAATTTCAATTCCAATTGCAATTCCAAACATGACATCTTATTATATTCAATGTGGAATATATCATAAAGTTGATAATGAATATATATAATGAGGGAGTCTCTCATGAGGAAACCCTTATTCTAATCTTGGTAAGGACCTTGAAGAATCATATCGATTTTTATGAATTTTAATCTGAATTTTTTTTGTAGATGATAAGTTCATTGTAATGTACCTATAAATAAAATTTGACAATTTTTCAAACACTAGAGCTATTTTTTTCCGATTGTGTTAAATATGAAAGCATTGAAAAAATGGGCGAAATATAGGAAAATTCAAGAAAAATAGTTCTTATGTTTGAAAAATTCTCAAATTTAATTTATAGGTATATTTCAATGAACTTATCATCCATAAAAAATCCAAATCAAAATTTATAAAATTCGATGTAATTTCATCAAGGTCCTTATCAAAATTAAAATAAGGATCCCTCAATAAAGAATCGATCGATATATAATATCTTAAATTATTTGGATAATAATTTTTCAATTGACCAACAACCCCTGTGATGATAATGAACATTAGACAAATAACATGTATATCTTATAACTTTATAATAAATTAGTTTTAAAATCACGTAAAAACACAATCTCTTAACTACTCATTTCACTATAAAGAGTCTATATAATAAGACATAGGGGCTGTTTGTTCATTAGTATGAAATTTGAAATAACTTGTTTGTTTTTTAATATCTTTAAGATCTAAAGATAAAGTTGGTCTAGTAATAACTCTTCACATCTATACTATAAGGATGTGGGTTTGAGTTCTCTCTTCAAAAATAAATAAAAATAAAAATATATAAAGATAAAGTTGGTCTAATCGTATACTCCTCACATCTATACTTTAAGGATGTGGTGCGTAATAATGTTAACATCTTCAAACACTTTATAGGTAAGAATGTACATATGAAAAATTATTTTAAAAAATACAATATTTTAATTTATTCTTTTGTCAAACATTATTAATTCAAATACTTTACAGTAAAGAAGTTACTTATAAAATTTATTTTAAAAAATACAATATTTTAATTTTATTTTTTTTTTTGTCAAACATTATCTAATGTTATTAAATATGATTTATCGGTAAATAACATTCATTCAACTTGATAATATTTCATGTTCAAAACATCGTACAAAATAAAATAAAATAAAATAAAATAATAATAAATAAATAAAAAAACATATTATTAATGCAAGTCTTTAAGATACACATTAAAGAAGAACCAATAAAAGAAAAAAAAACAATAAACACATTAACAAGATGACACTAAACAATGTCTTGCTTAGGCAAGCTTTTTGGTTTTAATTGACACAATAAGCTATTTACATTCTTTTGAACATCATACAAAATAGGCATGAAAAGGAAAATAAAAATAAAAATTGAATGTCCATGAAGGTAATTGAACTTAGTTCAAGTTGTTAATTGATTTAACAACTCAACCACCTTTCCCATGGCAGGCCTTTCTCTTGATTTCTCATTTGTACACATACAAGCAATCCTAAAATACTCCTTGACCTTAACTTCATCCAACCCTTCCATTGAATTATTTGATTCAACCATTTCCATTTCCCTATTTCCTTCCGCCATTTTCCTAGCCCATTCCACTAACCCTACTTCCACTAACCCTACTTCCTTACTGTCCAACATTACCGGCAAATTGGGCCTCCTCTGTGTCGCTGTCTCGATCATCAGAATCCCGAAACTATAAACATCGAGCATCACTGTCGCTGCCGTGTTCCCTCCCATGTACTCCGGCGGCATGTACCCCATGGTTCCGGCCACTTGGGTGGACACGTGGGAGTGCGATGTGTCGATTCTTCTAGCGAGGCCAAAATCGGCAATATGGGCCTCGAAGTCGGAGTCCAACAAGACATTGCTGGCCTTAATATCCCTATGTATAATGGGTTTGTCGAGGCAATGCAAATACTTTAGCCCATTGGCCACACCCCAAATTACTTTCAACCTCGTCTCCCAAGATAATGGTAACCGGCAATTCAACTGTTTAGACCCGTCCACGTCACCGCTTTCTGGAGACGTGTCGTGCAGCCATTGGTCAAGACTCCCTTTCTCAACGAACTCGTAAATCAGAACCCGATCCATATCCGAAACACAGTACCCGAGAATCTTGACAATATTCGGGTGACGGAGCTTACCTAGGGTTTCCATTTCAGCCCGAAACTCTCGAAAACCCTGAAAAGCGTCCTTGTCGAGCTTCTTGATGGCGACGGTGACTTCATTAGAGAGGTTGGCTTTGTAGACGAAGCCAAAGCTGCCGTCGCCGATGATGAGGTCGGAGGAGAAATTCTTGGTGGCGAGGAGGAGCTCGGACATGGAGATTTGGTTGAGAGAGGGATCGAAGGTGGCGCTGTCGCATGTGGTGACGGAGCTGAGTTCGGTGACCCGGTCGGGCTGAGTTCGGGGCAGAGATCTAGAGCGGTGAGTCCGTTTGCGTCTGGTTTTGCAGATAAACAAGACGATGGCGAAGAGTATGGTTATGACGAAGAAGCTGGCTACGGCTGCAATTAGTCCTTGGAGATAACCCATTGAGAGAGAGAGAGAGAGAAATTGTTCAATTAGGGTTTTTAATTTATTTTAGTTTCAGAGATGGGGTTTGATTGAACAAGTGTTTAGGGATTTTTCAAGGAAGATGGATGATAGTCGTCTCTTGCAAGGACTAGTCAACTAAAGAAAGATGGGGGTTTTGATTCTGTGTGTAGTGGTGTCGACGTGGGGTTGGGGGGCCGTTGATGTTCTTGATTGTGGGGACCACCTCTTGCTTTTTATTATTCAATATTCATAGATCACGCTGGTCTTCACTCTTCAGGAAATTTCCTCATCATTCTCTATTGGACTAATTGCACAAACGTTCCCTAAGTTTAGGCATAATTGTATGTATATGGAACTTTTACCCATAATTGTACAAACGTCCCCTACCGTTGGTTGACTTCCGTTAATTCTAACCGTTAACCACAATTTTAAACTGCAATGACTAAAGTGCCCCTAGTTACCTATTTTATTATTTAAATTAATAATTAAAAAACAAAACAGAAAAAACAAAGAAAACAAAAACAAAAAAAAAAAACAAAAAAAACACAAAATCAATCATTTTTTTTTCTCTTTCATTTTCTCACCCCCCAAACACAATCCAAAAATAAACTTAACAAACAAAACCAAAACTCAATCCCACAAATCAAAACCAAAACTCAAATCCTCAAACAATAACCAAAATCAAATCCACAAATAAAAACCTAAATCCATCAATACCACAACCAGTTAGCCATATCCATTTAAAAAAATAATAAAAAATAAAAAAATAAAAAAAACTTAAATATAATAAGATGTTGTTAACAGGTTGTGGAATTGATGGATTTGAGTTTTTATTTGTGGATTTGATTTTTGGTTGTTGTTTGAAGATTTGAGTTTTGGTTTTGATTTGTGGGATTGAGTTTTGGTTTTTGTTTGTTAAGTTTATTTTTGGATTGTGTTTGGGGGTCGAGAAAATGAAAGAGAAAAAAAATGATTGATTTTGTTTTTTTTTTTTTTTTTCTTTGTCTTTTTTGTTCCCTTTTTTTTTTTTTAATTATTAATTTAAATAATAAAATAGGTAACTAGAGGCACTTTAGTCATTGTGGGTTAAAATTGTGGTCAACGGTTAGAGTTAATGGAAGTCAACTAACAACAAGGACATTTTTGTAACTATTGTTAAAAGTTCCATATACATGCAATTATACCTAAACTTAGGAGATGTTTATGCAATTAATCCTTCTCTCTTTCACAACTGGTTATTCATTTCGGGTACCACAATCCATAGTTTTTCGGAAAAACAAGTTATATATATGTGGAAATTGCTAAAAATGGCCACATATATTATGGGAAATTCGTTTTTAACCACAAACGAAATTTTAATTGTTAATAACTATGTTTTTGAGAAATTACTGGAAAGCCCTTATATAAAAACCATCCCCAAAACACTCTCTCTCCTTTTTCTCTTTTATTTCTCTCTCCTCTCCTATCTCTCCCCGATCTCTCTCTTTCCCTCAAAGTCACCGTCGGCGTGCTTTGAGGTGTCACCGAACGCCGGCATGCTTCTGGGCTGCACGACAACACCGTCGTCTTGCCCATGCCGCCATGTGCGCTGTTGCTTCGCAAACTAAAGGGTGTCGCTATCGTCGTGCTTCGCTGTTGCTACCGTTGTCATCGTGCATCGTTCGCCTAGGCTTCACGGCCGTCGGAGCCCCCCTCCGCCGGCGATATGATCAAAGGGGAAACAAAAAGAAAAACATAATTTGTGAATTTAGGGAATTTGGGGAAGAAAGGAAATTGGACATGATTTCAAGTTTCACATATTTCATTTTAGGCATGATTTCAAGTTTCAAAATTCATTTTAGTCATGATTTCAAGTTTCAACATTCAAGTTTTAGCCATAATTTCAAGTTTGAGGTTTTTTTAAAAAAAAAAGAAAAAAAAACTAATTTCAGGGGTACTCTTGTAATTACGGTCATACACTGATTTTTTTTTTATTTTAAAAAAAAGTGGTTATTAACAATTAAAGTTTCAAAAGTGGTTACTAACAAAAGTTAAATATTTCAAATGGTTAGTTTTGGTTTTCTCTCATATGTAAATACACGATGGATTTTCTCCTAAGTTTTTTTACTATGTCATGCATTTAATTAGAGGGCAAATTGCAATAAATACCCTAACATTTCATGAAAGAGAAATTTAATTAAAGGGCACATTGCAATAAATACCCTAACATTTCACGAAAGAGAAATGTTACAAGATTGTATTTTTTCCAAAATAACCAGAAAGTAGCATTGACTATCCTTTGACCGTTACAATTAACAGATGTACAAATGTAAAAAGGGTAATAAATTCATTTTACTCTTAACAAATTAAAAAAAAAAAATTAAAAAAAATTAAAAAAATCTTCTTCAATCAACATAAATTTGTTACGTGCAAGTCAAAATAAATAAAAGATAATACTAGTTTTTAGATTTTTAGGATTAGTTTTGATTTTTGATGATTGTTAAATTAAATAAGATAGGAATAGTTTTTGATAATTATTAGTTTAAATAAAGATTAGATTGGAGTTACCCAATCTGATTAGATGTCTTTAAGTTATTTCATATTATCTGCTTAGTTGTATAAATAATGACTTGCAATAATTAAATAATATGATTAGAGTTTATTCATGAAATTAAGTTTTAGATTACTTTGACATTTTGGAAACTTTGGTTTCTCTCAAAGTAAATCAGTACCATTTCTTCTTTGATCCAATTGTGCATGTAACATAGGCCTTGTGCTAGCCGTCCTGGAATTGGATGCCTTAACTGTGGTGAATGCGATTTGTTTGAAGGAAGTGTCGCGCACAAAGGTTGGAGTTGTTATTTATGATATTCTCGGTTTGCTTAGGGAAGACTATTTATTCTGTTAATTTTGTTCAGGTTGCTCATAGTTTACCGAAGCTTGCTCTCGATCATGTGGGTGAGTAAAACTGTCCATTATCTGTGAAAAGTTTGGTCTTGGGTGATCACCCAAGTTCTTTGTAGTTGGTTTTTTGTTGAATGAATTCCTTTTCAAAAACAAAAACAAAAACAAAAACAAAAAATATCAAAGGAAAAAGATAAATATTTCTTTGAGAGATCTAGAACACAAATCTCTTCTTCAATCCTCGTCAACTTTTTTTTTTTTCTTTTCCAATCATCAATTTAAAGAACAAGAAATTAAAGAAAAATATTAAGAGTTTTTCTCTACTTTTTTTTTGGGTGATCTATGCATCTTCTTTTTTAGTTTTCTTCTCGATCATCACCATCAATTAAAGAAAAAAGTTTTTTTGGTTTTTTTGAGATCCCAAATCTCCTTTTTTTCTTCTCCACATCTTCATTCTCAAATTAAAATAATAATAATAATAATAAATAATTTTAAAAAAAAAACCTATAGATCTCCTATAGGAGATCTTTACCACCAAACCAACAAAAACTCAAATATTCATTATTGGTGATCTCCACCCACCAAACCCATGCAACAATCACCCTTTCCCTCCACGCACATCCACCGCAAGCACCACCTTCCCTCCATCTTTCGCTACTCAACGTGCCACTATCGTTCTCTGCCTCTATGGCAAGCTCCAATCTCCTCCAAGGAAGAAATCCGGTTTGGAGTTTTCTGACGTTGTTTGTTTTTTTTGTTTTTTCCTTTATTACATCCAAATCACCTTTTTTTTTTTTTTTTTTTTGAAATGGCAGATCACATATTTTTTTGTTGTTTTGTTATTCTTTTTTTCAAAATGAATTTGTTTTATTATTTAAATGACGGTAATCTTTTCATTGGACAATATTAATTTGTTTTACTGCATTTAGGGGTAATTTAGACATTTCATAATATTTGAGTGGTCAACTGTTAATTCTGGCAGTCAAGGGTTAGTCGATAGTACTTTTCTATAATTATGAAAAAAAAAATACAGTGTTGTTGCACTTTCTTCAAATGTTAGGGTGTTTTATTGCAATTCGACCTTAAAAAAAGTCAGGACTTGATAATTAAAATGATTTTGTGTGTAAGGTTTTCCATTCATTGATTGGCTTATTTATGTGACAAACCACATTGGGATGTTTTATAATGGATAGATTAGGATCTTCTTGCATTCAACAATTTGATCATGATCGGCAATCTTTCTAGCATCTTAAAAGCTTCAAGAACAAGAGCTTTAAAGGTATATCACTTGACTTTGACTCTTGAAGAGACTCAGGTGCACACACGCGCACACACACACACACACACACACACACACACACACACAAAATTCATTCACTTGTGTTTTCATTGTCTTTTTAGTGTGCATCACACCATTTCCACATGTGCACATCATGCATATAAGTTAGTGTGTTAGATCGTTTGAGAAGACCTCATTGTCTTGGTGTTGTCGTGGTGAACCAAGAAAACCATTCCAATGGATTTCACAGTCCAAGTGTCATCTTGGTCCACCGCGAAAAATGGGCATGATAATCCTCAAGAGGATTTGCATTTCCAAGTGCCGTCTTGGCCCACCGTGAAAAATGGCCATGAAAAACCTTTTGGAGGTTTTTGCTGCCTTGGTGTCATCCTAGAGAACCGAGAAAAATAGGTGTAAAGTTTTCTCCAATGATTTTCACGGTCGTGCCTTCATCATAAAGCACTATGAAATAGGACCTCGCTTTTCTAGTGACGTTTGAGTTGCCTTTGTTGCAGTTGTTTTTCGTCATGCTCAACCATGAATTTTTACTGCAAAAAACACTTATTTGCTTAAAACGATGTATATTTGAGAGAACCCTATAAATAGCCTAAGACACCATCTTGTTTGATAAGAACTCTGAAATTTTCAAAGATAGTGAGCATTCTTGAGTTCTTAGAGAGAGATTGGTTCAAGCAATCATTTATGATTATCCATTCCCCAAAACCATTTGCATCTTAGCATCATCAAGCATCTAAGCATAGTTCATCATTGTTTCATCACTTGGTAAGTAAGAACAAACATTACTCTTCATTTATTGTTCTTTTTAGCCAAGACATCACATTTATTACACATTATTGCAAAGCTTCATTTTTTATTTTTTATTTTCATATCTTTTGAAGTTGTGACATTGATTGGGGTTAGCTTACAACTAGGTTGTTAGATTTTCACTTTCTATATCTAGTTAAGCATCTAGTGTTATCTAGCACTCATTTGCATTTGAGCATTGTTACATGTTCACTTAGACATTAATTCTCTTCATTGAGTCCAAGTCTGGTGTCTACATATGATAGTTGCACAAGCAAAGAGAAGTCTTGCAACCAAAGGTGTTGGTTGGCAAGCAAGTGTCAAGACTCACTATTAAAGGCATGCGAGCACTACAAAAAAAAGTTCTATCAGTGACGAACTATTTCCGACGGTGCTAATTGCCGTCGGAAATGGAACCATTTCCGACGGCTATTTCAGTGCCGTCGGAAATGAGTGAAAATATGATACCACATTTCCGACGGCCAAATGCCGTCGGAAATAGTCTCATTCCATTTGAAAAATAAAAAAGGAATACACTATTTCCGACGGCCTCAATGCCGTCGGAAATAGTCTTATTCCATTTGAAAAGTAAAAAAGGAATAAGACTATTTCCGACGGCACTAGGCTGTCAGAAATAGTCGAAAAAGCCGTCGGAAATAGTCTCATTCCATTTGAAAAATAAAAAAGGAATACACTATTTCCGACGGCCTCAATGCCGTCGGAAATAGTCTCATTCCATTTGAAAAAAAAAAATAATAATAAGACTATTTCCAACTAGAGCTAGCACGGTTCCGGTTCCGGTTTTGAACCGGTTTGTTTGTTTTTTTTTTTTTTTTTTTTTTAACAAATGACAAATAAAATAAAAATATATAAATGACAAATTATAAAATTAAATTAAATTATAAAACAAAATTACAAATGACAAAAGAAAAAGAAAAATGGGTTCTTATGGGTTCTTGAACCATGGTTGCAAAAGAACCATGATAACACCCTAACCAATGATGCCACATTCAATTCTAGTATAATAACTGAAACAAAAACTATAAGTAGTATAAAGATTTATTTTAAAACGTGTCCATTTACACGAGGCCTGACTTTAAAGTAATTCTCCGGACCAAGACGGGCACGGGTGTGGTGTCGAATCGAGAGGAAAAGGTTTCTTACTAGGTTTAAACGAGGTTCGAAATAGACACAACACTTAAAAACACTTTTTTTTTATGAAAAAGGGGTTTTTGGGGCTCGAAAAGTGGCCACAAGCCATTGGATTCCTTGCATCATTCTATGCGATTTCAAAAAAAAAAATCACCCAATTCGGACATCCGAGCACAAAGTTATGACCTTTCAAAGTTTAAGGCATATATACAAATTTTTTTACCGCAATTTTTTTTTTTTTTGAGGCAAATTTTTTCTATTCTCTCGTTGTCAACGGCAATTTTTCTACTAAGAGTTTGACACTTTGTGTTCTCTATTCCGTTCAATACTCATTGTTTACCAAAGCTGAATACCGTCTTCAAAACAATTACAAAATGAAATAAATATTAAAAACCTTGGAAACTTGGAGACTTGAGAGTGTTGGAGAGAAATTAGAATTAGAGAATTGAGAAGAAATTGGTGTGAGGAAAAATGAAAGGGGGGGGGGGGGGGGGGGGGTGGTACCGCCAGTTCGACCAAATCATAGAACCGGAACCGGAACCGCCAGTTTTGTTGACCTCAATTTCATGAAATAAATAATTAATTTATTACTATAATATTAATAAATAAATTATAATGGAATGTATGTAATTTATAACACTACACAAAAAACGTAACTTGTACGTCAATATTTTAAATTTATCACTATATGTGTTAAATGTATCCAAAATTCACTTTCAACAAAAACTCTAATAATTTTAATAAAATATTATTTTAAAAAACAATATCTCAATAGTTATATTTAAATAGTATACAAAAAAATATATTTAATTACATAGCATACAAACATATCAATAGCTTATATATAAATAATATGCAAAACATATCAGATATAAGGTTATAGCAAAATGGTAAGGGAAACCCTTACTGTCAACTAGGTCAAGGGTTCAAGCCACATGGATTTCATGGATTTAGAGTGCCACGTGCTGGTTGATGTGGCGGTGATGTGGTGTCGACTGATGACGTGGCACGTGTCGGGGTGACGTGGCTACTATCAAGTCAAGTCATGCTATTTTTTTTTATAATTCGACTATTTCCGACGGCTTATTGCCGTCGGAAATAGTGGTAAAGCCGTCGGAAATATAAGTAATTTTGACCACCTTGAATCACTATTTCCGACGGTATTTTTATCTTTTCCGACGGCCATGGCCGTCGGAAATGGTGGTATTTGTGACAGCTCGTCAGTGAATAGTTATTTCTGATAAGCGTATTTGTGACGGCCTCCGACGGCTTTTTCCCGTCGGAAAAGCGTATTTCCGACGGGAAATGGTCTTTTCCGACGGCATTTGGCCGTCGGAAAAGACCATTTTTTTTTGTAGTGGAGTGTAATAGATTGAGTTATGATACTTGTGAAAAATGGCTAGATGTCAACTTAGGATGTAATTAAATATTCAAATAGTGGATTTCTATGATTAAATGGCTAGCGAGGCTAGTCTCGTGGGTTTTTCTCGGTTGGAGGATTTCTCACACAAAAAATCAAGTATCATTTTATATTTTGCACTTTTACTTGATTTTATTGTTATTTGTGTTTAATTTTGACTGATCGAAAAATTTGGTAAATTAATCGATTAACAACCCTCCCCTAGGTTGTTTAGACACTTTAGGGTTATTTTCATTGTGAGAAAAAAATTTGTATTTTAATGATTTTGTTTAGTCCAAATATAAGTTAAAAAAGAAATGGATTTCCAATGGAAATATGGAATGGAGGGTGAATACCAAAATTCTTGTTAGAATTGTTAGATAATTACTTTCTTGTAATTATAAAAAAAGTACGGTTTCATTGAAATATCATTAAATGTTGTAATTTTCGATTCAAAAAAAGTTGAGACTTGATAATTGAAATGATTTTGTGAGAAAAATTTGTATTTTAATGATTTTATTTAGTCCAAATATAAGGAATGAACAAATACCACCCAACTATGATACAAAGAGAAAGGAAGAGAGAGAGAGATCGAGAAGGGACTAGAGGAGAAATATCCGGTTAAAAGGAACAGAAAAAAGAGACCATAGAGGGAGAAGAAAGGCCAAAGAAGGAGAAGAGAGAAAAATAGTTTTTTTTTTTTTTTCCTATATATATATATATATATATATATACACACACACACACACACACACACAAGACTTTTTAGTTCTCACATACAAACCCCCTAATACTTCTCAGTTCTCATATACGAACCCCCTAATATAAGCCTATATACAAATCAATTTTTCAACATTTGTATTAAAATCCAAGAGCTGTGTTCTCATAAATTGTGAGTGGAGATAAATGTAAGTGGCGGGCTAGGAGAAAGAATATATAACAGCCCTTGGATTTTGATCAAAGGGCTGAAAAGTTGGTTTGTATGTAAGAAGTCCTCTGTGTGTGTGTGTGTATAGTCTCTCCTAAGGGATCTCTTATTTTAACATAAAGTAAAGATCATTTTGAAATCCATCGATTTTAATAAATTTTAATCTAGATTTTTTTTTTTTTTTGTGGACAAAAAATTCAATGAAATCTACTTACAAACAAAATTTGAAAATTTTTCAAGCATTTTTTTTCCTATTTTTCGTCCCATTTTTTGATGCATTATTTTCAATAAAATCGAGAAAAAAATAGTTGTAGTACTTGAAAAAAATTCAAATTTTGTTTACAAGTAGATTTCATTTTATCATCCACAAAAAAAAAAAAAAAATCCAAATCAAGATTTATTAAAATCGATGGATTTTAAGACGGTCCTTACTTTTTGTTAAAATAAGGGATCCCTTAAGAGTCTCTCTCTCTCTCTCTCTCTCTATATATATATATATATATATATATTGGTTCTCTATTGAGGGATTTCTTATTTTAACATAAAGTAAGGACCTCTATGAAATTCATCGATTTGAATGAATTTTGATTTGAGTTTTTTATGGATGATAAGTTCATTGAAACCTACTTGTAAAACAAAATTTGAAAATTTTTCAAGTATTACAACTATTTTTTTATTTTCATTTTTCCTATTTTTGGTACTTTTTCCGATGCTTCATATATATATATATACCATTTTCTTTCTCCAATTACCAAACTACCCTTAAATCTAAAGGTTAACTTTTTTTTTTATTTTTTTTTATTTTTTTTTATTTTTATTTATTATTATTATTTTTTTTTTACATTTGAATAATGGCGGGGCGAAATTAGGTAATTCAGAAAACCAAGAGTGTAAAACGATGTCAACTCAAACATTGGGGAACAAAATAATAATTTCCCAAAAAGGTATAAATATAAATATGGTTAATTACACTAAAGTATCCTGAATTTTTCCCTTAAGGCAAAATATCGTTGAGTTTCATAAATTCAACACAAATATACTGTTTTGTTAACCTCCATCCACCAGATGTTATTGTTAGAAGGGTAGTTTAGTTTTTTACAATTAAAAATGAATTAAATAAAAAAATTAATTAAATAAATAAACAAACGGATGGAAGAGATCTGCTCCATCTTGAGGAGATATGTTCCATTTTTTTTTAATTATTTAGTTGAATTTGTTTTTGGAATAAATTTATTTAATTTGTCTTTGTGTTGGTTGGTTGTGATGCAAATGAGGACAAATGAATTTGTTTTTGTAATAAATTCATTTGATCTATGTTTGTTTTGGTTGGTTGTGAAGGAGATTAGGAGTTGGTGATAATGTTGAAGATGGAGATGTTGCAAATGAAGTTAAGTTAGGGATGTAGGTTTTATATATATATTATTAATTTGTTTTTTAATTTTTAATTTAATGTTGAAGATGAAGTTGAGATGGGGATGAGTTTTTTATTTTATTTTTTGTAATAAATAAATATAATATACATTTTTTGGATGATGTGGCAAGTTTTAATTTAATGTTGAAGATGAAACTGAGATGTGTATGAATTTTTATTTTATTTTTTGTAATAAATAATAATATATTTTTTTGAATGATATGGTAGGAGTAAATTTGTCTTTTCATAGATTTGGTTGATCAACCGTTAACTTTAACGGTTTGATTTTAAAACCATAGTATGCTTGTGTTGAATTTATGAAACTTAGCAATGTTTTGTCTTGGAAAAAATTCAAGCAACTTTAGGGCTCGTTTGGCACACTGTATTGGATTGTACTGTATTGTAATGGATTAAATTAAATTGGATTGAATTGGATTAGATTGTATTATTCTTATACAATCTTGTGTTTAGTGATATTTCGTATTAGACTATATTAAGTTATACAATGTTAGGGTGTGATTTATTTTTTAAAAATATTTTGTTAACTAATAAATTGAAATATTTATAGAATATAAAAACATATTATAAAAAATATATTTGTTGTATTATATTTTTAAAATATTAATAAATATATAATTAATATTTTATCATATAAATTATTGTTCATGTAAATACTTTAATATTTATAATATTAGAATAAAATTTATTTAATTTATTTTTAAATTAATATATTAAAATAAAGTATATTTTATTATTATTATTATTATTTCTCTCTTTTGTTTTTGCTAATACCACAAATATCCATTGTATAAATTAATACATCTATTGTATATTCGTATTAGATCAATTAAAATGTATTACAATGCAATGCATAATCCAAAACAAGTCAAACAATGTATTGTATTATTTTAAAACCAATGCTTGGGTATTACCCAAAATACTGATTCCACATACTACACTCCAATTGACGGGATCAGTATTTTAAATACGGACTACTCAGTATCCAAGTATTATTCTTAATGTAGTCGGTACTCAAATATTATTCTTATTTTAATATATTTTAAAGTCCTAATAGACACCAGACATGCCCTTAGTGTAATTAACCCACAACAACAAGACGTTCATTGTTCAATATGCAGATTAGCACAGAGTGCAAGAATTGGTCGCGTTCAGAAATTCAAAGATTGAAACTTGAAATCATTCAAATCTGCGGCAGCGGGACCCGCGTGTTCATAATTCGCCACAAACGACGAAAAGCACACGATTACATGGCTAAAATTCAAATGGACCCACACGGCATTGCTAAAGACCATACATAATCTATTAATTAGACAACATTTTCAACATTTTGTAAAACAGGTCGTTTAAGCAAGAACAACCTAACTACACCCTACAAGTTACACCTAAGGTCGACCAAGTTGAGATACTCATGCTCTATCAATATGCCCCTCACATCCACATTCACGTCAATAACATTACAAATTCGAATATCGAGAAAATCGCAACACATTTCCTAATGTGACAGAAATTTGATTAATGCGAACCCAATGGAGTTCTCGGGTATCCCTCTTAAGGACTTTAACAATGAAATTGATTGGATAGATATAATGAAACTATACTACTAGCATTTTCAAAACTCCAAATACTTCACTTCATTCTCTCCGCCACCATGAGGTCTTGCTTGGTCGGGCGTCCTTCTAGGAGTGCACGCTATGTTTTTGATAATGGAGGAATAAAGGTCAAACTCCGTCTTCAATTTCAAGCAGCTGGCTTCTATCCACTTCTCTGCTACACTTGTGGCAACATTGTCTTGGTTGTCCCTTTCATGCTCCTCAATAGCCGGGCGTATTTCATTGTACAAAGAAGAAAGCTGGGAGGTCGCATCATTCCTCAATTCCTGTAGATAATCAAGAGTTTTCAATAGGAGCTAAAAAAACTTATAATGTGTTTCAACCCTTACACAATCCATCTCTCAAATCTCAATCCAGAGAAATAAAATCAATCCTCAATATTGGAAATTGCAGAAATCAGCAATTTCAAGTAAATTATCTTCAGAGAAAAAAAAAAAAAAATACTAAAATGGAATGGATAGGTGATAAACTGAGTTTCAGTTCAAATGCATAGAGCACTGACTAATGCAAGTCATCACCGAAAGAAATAATGGGAAAGATAAGCAACTAGACTACTAAAATTTATGGCCAGTTTAGTATTGCTTTTGAAAAGTTAAAATCAGATTATTTTATAATTTTGACTTAAAATAATGTTTAGTAAAACTTTCAAAAGTGATTAATTGATAATCTGAACTTGTTCAGTGTAAGTTGGAGGTTACTTTTTGAAAGTGATTATGGAATAATTTATTTTAACATTTAATCCATCTTTTAAAATATTATTATTATCTTTATGAAATCAAGTTAAAATCATTTATATACTTATTTCATCTCAAAATTAAATATTCTATTTAAATATTGATTTGATTTATAAAATATTTTAATTGTTCTTATGAAATTTTCTTTTCCAATTTAAATATTCTACTGAAATGTTGATTTAATATATATAATTAATGAAATTTTTTTTTTTTAAAAGTCCTAAACTTATGTATATTTTAGTCATTGCAACTAATCTCATCACTTTTACAATAAAATTACCAAACATATATATACTGCTTTTGAGCTATACAGTAGTTTTAAAAATACAATTAACAAAACATCTACTGATTAACTTCATAGCCGATTATTCCTTCAGCACAACTAGCTGTGATTATTATAAAAGTTACAATAATACCAAACTAACCCTTATTTTGACAATAGTACTAACTTAACTTAATATACTACAAGGCCACAAACACACTCCTAAATGAGAGGAAACTGAGACCAATTTCTTGGTGTAAACTGCTGAGAGATTTAATAATGAATAAACTACACAAACAAAAGCTCTGTTTTTATACAGAGATATATAATAGAAGATAAAATGGGAGAGGAGAAAAAAGATACAGCATGCAAATCAGTTTATGGTAAATATTAATAAGTTTAGCGCAACAATGGATTTTTCTAAAAAAAACTTTAACATGTTTATCAAATACTATGAAAACATTTACAAATTTCTGGAAAATTTGTCAAAATCTGAGTTCATTATAACTGCCAGTTAAAATGCAATAATCTGCTACGTCTCAACAAAGCAAGGTGGTCCTAGGAGAGCTGTTTCGTTACAATCCTAACCGGCAATATTTCATTCCATCATCTTGCACTTGGAAACTCTAGCTCAACTATAAGCACTTTTTATTAGTGTTGATAGCAATGAAGATATGAAGAAGATTTCTTCCCATTGTTGCCTAATGATGTAATACCAGATAGCATAACTTCCTGCTATTTTTTATTTTAATTAATTTATTTTGTTTTTTTTCAGCTTGCAGTGACAGTGACAGTGACAGTTCTCCGAATTCTGGTCATAGTAAGACCAGAAAATTAGAATGGTAGTACTCAGTTCAACTCTTGATGTCTTCGATCCCAATCACTGGGATTAAACTAAGAAAGAAAAAATTATACAAAATGACTAAAATGCTCTTGAGCTGAATATAAAAAACAAAAAAGGAAAATATTGCATTTCCATTTTGCACTTGAAGAAGTTTCACAAGAATCATAATTGGTGAGTCCAGATTAATACTCCAAATTTATGAACAAAAAGACATGCATTCATACACATGTTTTAGGTAGTATGCACACAATATCAACCTCCAGGTATGGTTGCCTGAAGCTAAGTTTCAATACATGACAGAAACTTGTGAGATTCAGAGAATTGTAGTTTGTGTGAAGACGATAAGCAAAAACAAACTTGAACAGAGCAGTCTATTACTATATAGAGATAGAAAAGCATTTGTACCTCATTTATGAGAAGTTCTGCTTGTGCTTCCTGTGATGCTAACAGTTGGGCAACATGTTTCGCATCAACCTGCTTTTGTGCAAGATGTTTCAACTTTCCATTAGAATAATGCTGTGCTCTTTTCCTTGGCGTGGAGCTTGGTCCAATGCGATAATTCCGGCAGGCACTGCTACTTCGAATACGGGATATCATTGCATTGTTTTGTGGAAAGGCCTTTTGAGCATCTTGTGAATACAATTTCATCTCTTCACTTTCTTCAGTTTTTACTCCATTCATAACTACACCTTCCATTGGAATTGATTCAAGTGGCTGAACATCAAGAGAAGTAGACTCCAACTGGTGCTCACATTTCACACTACCGTTCATTGCCATGGAATATTCATTTTTCACATTGCCAACACATTCAGACTCTGACAAGTCAATACTTTTGAGAAGCTTGCTGGAAGGCTCATCTTCAGCAGAATCATAGAGTGGAATCTTTTCCACTGAATACCTGTAACCAAAGAAGGCAAATTAAGATAAATGTACAACCAAAGAAATCATAGCAAAAGCATACCCCAGGATTCGTCAAACTCTCTGGTAGTAACTTAAGTAACCAATATAATGCCAAAGGAAACAAGAAGAATATAAAGTCAGGTAGCAGACATGTATTTAAGAAGCATCAAGATCTATAAAGGGATCCTAGATGCTCAAAGCAGCTTCACAAAGAATTTCTTTAGGTAATAATGTAATATAAAAGATAAAACTAGGGTATCAAAAACTTCTCTTATAGCAACTGAACTCTATCTAAATGTGTGAGGTGTGTTTGGGTTAATTAATTGTTAAGGATTTTAATTTTAATTGTAAACGGTTGGGTTTAGAAGATGCTTAGGTTAATCAAAAACTTGCCCAAAATCATGTCACATGGTCTTATCGAACACTTCCCTTGGTCTTATGGAAAACTTCCCCAGATTCAAACACCATCCATGTCACATGGTCCAGTAAAAGACTTGCTCAAAGTCAAGGTTTTACATCGGTGTTTTTTATAATTCTGTCCAAAACCATCCCCCAAATTATAAAATGTCTTAGTAGCTGGCCCCTCCAATTCAAACAGCCAAGGCATGCCTGGTCCAATAATTCAAATATATACCTGATGGAGAACAAAAAATAATGAATAAAAATAGAATTATAAAGATGAATAGTTAATATAAGTATAACAAGAATGAAGGAATAAACTTCATTGATCAAAAATTCATTTACAACTCATATATTTATATTGAGAAGCCAACCCACTACTTGCTTCGTATATCAACCTATCACATTTGACCACTCATATCTTAACAAATGACTTAATGACACATCAAAAATGTTATGCCACCAAACAATTGAAGTGAAATCTAAGGCTTGTTGTAACAAGTGGTGTCTTTCCACCACTTCAATTGTTAGTTGGAATGACATTCTTGACATGTCATTAATACAGAGGTGGGCACCAACCCGACACAACTCAATTGGGTTGGGTCAGGTTAGCTTTATGATTTGGGTTTGGGTTGGGTTAATGGTATTCAGCCCCACTAACCCAATTAACCCAAAAAATAGAAAAAATAAATAAAAGTGTAGTGTTAATTGCATCTTATTAGTTTTACCATGAAGTGTTATTATTTAGAAAATTTTAAGAATATACTTATACATCTTCAATATCCTAAATTATGAATATTGTTTTTCATGTTTTATTTTTTATGCAACAAATAAGTAAGTCGTAATGAAGTTTATTGAAAATATGCAATTCAATTGGCTTTTATAACAACAATTTTTTATTTTTTTTTGATAAAAGGCTTTTATAACAACAATGATTATACTTTACCCTTTTTTTTTTCTAATTAGATAATAGGAGTATATTAAAAAAAAAATTAGGAGGGTCTAGTAATTGTATAAAACTCTTAACACATAATTCGACTGAAACAAATAAGCGAATTTCCAAGCCACGTGGCATTCAACGAAGTGATCATAATTTTAAAGTTGACAAGGTAATTGTGTTAGGCTTTCCAAATTTGATAAATTGTTAAATTTGTTTTTTACTTGTGCGATAAACTATTTAGACATGTGATGTTTTTATTTGAATGCCTTTTATATATTTAAATCATATGTGATTTGATATTACAATGAAGAAATATTTAGGATTTGGATTTCGAATTTTTGATAAATGCATTTTGAATGATAATTTCTATAAAATTGCTTTGTTGTTCTTTTGAGCCCAACCCGATCAACCCAACCCAATCCAACCAAAATTGAGTTGGGTTGGGTTGGCTCGAAAACGCCTACCCCTAGATATACGAGTGATTAAATTTGATAAGCGGTAAATCGTGGGTTAGCTACTGACTCACTATAAATAGATGTGAGTTGTGAATGAAATTTAGATCATTGAAGTTTATTCCTTTCATTTTGTTATACTTATGGTTTCTTTCTTATCGTTATAATTTTACTTTTATTTATTATAAAAGTATATAGTTTAGGGATTATCACTACATTAGAATTGGGTCTTTTTTACAAATTTCCTTTTATTTTTTTATTTCTTGAGGTTTTAATTATTTAGGTGATTTTGTTTCTTTTCCTATTTAAGTAGAGTTAGTTGATTATTTTAAAATATTTAGTTTCCTATAGATAGGCATCTCTCTATGTTAATAGTTTTCAAACTTAGATTGATGAATAAGAATTAATATTGAGTTTCTCCTCCCAAATTTCTACCCTCTATCTTGCTCTTATTTCCTTCCCTTTATTCTGAATTCCCCCCTTTCTTCTGATTTTCTCTCTCTCCTAAATCTAAATTCTTTTTCTATTCTATTTCGTGTTCCTGTCCTACATCAATTTTGAGAAAATTAGAACAAAGGGGGGAAACGGGGAGGAATCAAAGGAAAATAAAGGGAAGAAATTAAGGAGTAAAATACTAATTCTTATTCATCAATCAAAGTTTGCAAAAATCTAATGATATAGAGAGATCTATTTATAGACAACTATTCAAATAAGAAACTAAATATACTTAAATAAAGAAAAAAATAAAATCAACTTAAATGAGTAAAATCCTAAGAAAAGCATAAAATAAAAAGAATTGTTAAATAAAACCCAATTCTAATAAAGCAACAAACCACTAAAATATATTATTTCTTGCTCTCCATTAACCACTGAAATTTTAAAGGTTTTAATATGCGAAAATGCCTATGAATGAATCATTAAACATCATCGGGGTAAAAAAATGACAAGGACCACTACTTTCAAATGTTAAAACCTTTATAAAGGATAACAAATTTACCTGTCATCATCATCTTCCCAAACATAAGTATCTTCCTGTTAAGAAAGAATAGATTATTATAGCTACATTAATAAATGAGGTTTAATTTCCACTTTAAAGAAAAGCTGAAAAGGCAACATAAAAAAAAGATGCATAAAAATATAACGACAAAGCTATAAATGGAATCACTACAATACTAATATATAGTATAAACTTGGTAGAACACCTAAATCATTTAAATTTAAAACAATTAGATATGTCAATCTCACACTAAATCATGAAAGCCATAATTCAATACAATCTTTGGTTTTGAATGATGCACTACTCCTGTTATAATAAATGGCTTCAGCAACTAACAATTTAAACTAAATAATGTATAATCAACATTGAACTATAACAAGGATAGACCGATCTTGCAATTCCTCCCAGTTTTAAGAACCTTGTACCCTTTTATGGGATCACTATGCAAGTTTTTAATCACATGTTAGCTATTCTAGTTTGTTGACATCTATATCCTATTGAAATCTGAAAACCACATATTTTCTAAAAATATTAAATGCATGTCAAGAATAAGTGTACAATCAATTTTGTACCATATAGGTAAATCTCGGCCTGGCATGCAATACCATTGACACCTATATAAAGCCTTCAAATTCATATAAGCCTGTAAAATCAGCTAGTATAGTCTAGTTCATACCTTATTTCAAGTCTTGAGACACTAAAAAAAACTCAGAATACTTACAAGTCTATGCAAGAAGTATATCAAAAACATACAACAAAAGTAAATAGCATACAAACGTGAAATCAATCAAGTACAGCTGTACAGAAGAATCAGATAATTAATTTAGGACCTCATAACATTTGGCTTAGCATATATGGGGCTGGTAACAGAAAACAGGAAATAGCATTATTTCAGCCTCAAAAATGATTTTAAGAGTATCTTAGCTTTGGAATAAATATGCCAGCAAAGTAGATATATACCAGTACGGCAGTACCTACAGTTAAGTAAAACCCATGACACAAATATAAAGAGGAAGAGTAACTCTGAAACACAGAAGGTCTTCTTTTCTCTTCTGTTCTTTGATAAAGAACTCACAAATCACTAGAGAGGGCTTCCAAACAGAGTTGACTTCAGTCAAACTTTCAAGGAGATGATTCACTAACAGAAAACTGACTAATGAGGATCTGAAGTAAAACAAATAAATCATTATTATCATCACTTGCAGTAGTGAGCCTAGGAGCTAAATCTTTTGCCAACCTTGGAAATATGTATCTCTGATGTTGGAACTATAGCTTTCACCGAATAGCGTCCGATTTAAAGCAATTTAATTTCTAAAAGAGTTGCATTTCCCTTCAGTATCCTTCTGAAAGCATTCCTTAGAACCAATTTCATCAAGAGGATTGGGTTTTCCCAACCTCTGAGGGAAAAATAGAATGGCAACCTCCCAGATGCAGTTTGAATTAAACTATATAAATCAGCAAATTGCAAGATGCAAGGAGTGTGCAATTCCTTTTTCAAAAGTAATTATAGAGCAGTCACTCTCACAACTTAGATGATGATATTGCTTATTATTCATAATTTTTGAAGTGATTGATTTGTCAATAAAGCATCTGATGAATAGAAAAGTCATATTCCTATGATTACTTCAATTTCTATCATAAACTATAAAAGAACATAATGCCACAAATATTAGTTCAAAATAAAAGGCCAATCACAAAAGAACAGGAAATAATACACCCAACTTAGTTGAAGTATTAAAAAGAATGACTATTGCCATGTAGAAAGTTGTAACATTAGCTTAAAGAACAAAGTTCATAAAATGATTGGAAAAATGGATCAAAATATGCGTATCCGGTGAAAAATTTCAGGAAACTTAATTTTACATTTTATAACCTTGTATGTTTAGGTAAATGGATGGTCAGATATAATGTTGTGTCTTTCTTCAAAATTCAAACTGTTACTTCTCTAAGTCTTTCAGAATTTACCTGGAAACCACGAGATTTCGCTCCAAGAAATCCAGAACAGGTGGCTGCACCACAGAGGCAGCGAACCTTGGCACCACCATACCATTCAAAATTGTAGTCATATCCCAGTTCAGTTCCAACAGAAATATCTTGTTTTGCAAAAATTCCAACCTTTATTTCCCCCAATACATTCCACTTTCTCGTCTCACAATTTGGTTGGCTGCAAACTAGAAAGTAGAATCAGTCAATGTAAACTATGGATAACTGTAAAGATTAAAGGTTCCTCTAGTTATTTACAACTAAGTATCAATTCATTTCTGAATTCGCATCCTCATTTAAGAGGCTCACCAAAAATGATTTATAAATCTGGCATGACTTCCCTTTGTAGTGGCATCAATCGATTCAGCGGCATTGAGACAAATGATATATGCATCTTTCAGACCTGCATGAAGCCATGCAAGAAGATGAAACTGATTTCATGAGGAAAATATAGATAGTGCAACATAAATATCTTCTAACAGATTTATTTTCTACCTTGAGTTTCATAAACATGGGATCTCCGCCTTGCTTCTTTCCAAGATATTACTTCACCACAATATTCAATAATAAACTGCCCAGCCTTCAATATAAGGAAAAACCACCACAACAATTCAAGAAAAGAACATTACTGGAAAATAGTTTTTATAGCTAACATGCACCAAGCATTAACACAATATACGGAAAATAGTCTACAGAGACACAATAAGCAGAGAAAATATCTAGGCTTTTCCTTTAAACTGAGAATGGTCAAATGATCATATGCAAAGTATCTTGCCATGGCAGAGAATCTAAAAAAACCTAAGAAATTCTCTATAGATGTCAGTAAGAATTTGTGCTAGTTTTATAAGAGCTACCTTTATGTTCTCATCAGCCAAAAGACCCCATCCACGGCCTTCTGTTTTGAACAATTTGGTTTTTGCATATTCACACTTTTGGAATCTCTGCAAAGAAATCACATATAAAACATTAGATTTGCATCCAATAGAGAGAAAAAAATATATATTTTTTTTCTTGAGATTTCGGACACGGTAACTTCAAAACGCATCGAACCTAAAAACTATTCCTGGCTAGTGGCTACAGCCTTGTCCCATATTATGCAAATAAATGAAGTGAAAAAGTTCATTAAAGAACAAAATGCACAGGAAGAAATTCTATGCCCAAGAAATATGAAACAAATGTCTGTGGGTATACATAGGATGGTAACCAGAGAGCATGTGCTGTAACATATTGATAGCTGGGTCTATATATAAGAATTTTTCCTCTTTGTTAAAAATGAATTTGCATAAACTTTATAAGTCTCAGTCCTTGGAAATAAATCAAAGAAAATCAAGAGAAATTAAAACAATTGATCACTTCAGAAGATAATAACATAAATTTGCAACAAAATTACAGCTCAGTGAGTACAGAACACATTCACACTATGTACATTTTTTTTTTTTTTATATATATATACCACCTGCGGACTGCGGTACGATGACCACACTATGTACATTATTCTTTCTAAACAATTCAGACAAGTTTCAATAGGATTCCAAAGCTACTGAATTAGTGAATTCCAAAATCTAAAAGTCCACATGTATCCTTGTACAAGCACAGAATAAAACATGCAACCTATGGCTTTTTGCTACCTTGCCTCTCTGGCTTTTGTATTATGAAGAGATTCCTTTTCGTACTTATCTTAAAAAATTTCAAAAAGCTCAAGATTAAGGCAGGAGGATCCTCAATGTTTTAATGTCTTCAAGCTCGGCAGGCTTATTATAGGTAAAAAAATATTTCAGCTTTTTTTTTTTTTTTTTTTCATTTCTTTCTTTCTTTCTTATCTTTAAAATTTTAATTTTTAAGTATTAACAACTGGTAAAGAATATAACAACTGGTAAAGAATATATCAACTAATTCAGTTCTCCCAAAGATTATAGCTAAACTAAGATTTTATCATACATTCGGTAATCAGCACATTAATTGATCATGATTACAATGTCAGCCACTTCAAAAGTAATAAAATCTTTTTCTAGGTAACACTCACTCTATTTCCCATTATCCTAGTTTTTTAACTGTTACTTAATTACTTCATTTGCTCCCTCAAATCATACTCCCCCGTAATTCTTTAGAAGAAATTCAAAAGCATCAATTACTTCCATGAGGTATACGGTTAACAAATCAACCTAGAGTAGAACTCTAAAAGTCAATCTCTTGGACCATATAGTGTTAGTATAAGGACTTCAAAAAGTGCTTACGATATTTGAATAATGATCATCAATTCAATTCAATTTTTTCTTTCAATCAAAAACAATTACACAACACAAAAATTTCCAATCACAATATTCCCCAAGAAATACCTGATTCTTGCAATGAACTTCACACGGACAATAACCCGGAGTGCATTCTGTGCTGGTTAGCACATTCAAGCACCTCTCCCCACAAGCACTCTCTGGATTATCAGCATCCAATTTGCACACACATACAGCAATATCCTCTTCCTTCTGCTTCCTTTGCCTAGAATCATACACACGCATAAAAATAAAATAAAAGAAAAACCCTAATCGGTTACTTCTCAGTGCCATTAATTGAATAAAAAGGAAAAATTTTCGCTAGGGTTATACAACAATTACGATCAGTGGCTTCATGAAATTAACCAATACATTCAATATCTGCAACGATTCCATATAAAAACACACAACAAACTATGATACGAGGATATAATTGCAAAAATAATAATAATAATAATAATAATAATAATAATAAATAAAAATAAATAAATAAATAAAAAGGGAAAGAATTATTTATCTTACTTCCGGGACAAGAACTCATTTTCACGAATATGTTGGTACGGCGGCAGTTCTTCGATTTGCTGCTCCGAGGAAGAATAAATTTGCATCATTTCAATGTTGGCGTTCATGGTTTCTCATAAACAAAACAGTATTGATACTTTACGGTATTTTTTTCAAAATTATGGTGTAATCAATATGAAAGGATAAATAGCACAAATTTACAAACGAGAGCTTCTCCTGTTTAAGCTCCGTTTTATTTATTTATTTATTTTTAATGATAATTTTAATCTAAATTAAAATTGAATAATGCTATTTTGTCCAAATTTGATGCCCAAATCTAGTGTCCAAATGACGTGGCAACACTCTCATCCATTCATTTAGATTGGATTAGATTTGCTTGATTTAAATAAATGGATGAGAGTGTTGCCACCAGATTTGGACACCAAATTTGGGCAAAGTAGCATTATTCATTAAAATTACTAGACAAGATAAAAAAAAAAATTATAAAAACACTCCAAACTAGTTTTTTTTTTTTTTTTTTTTTTTTTTTTTTTTTTTTTTTTTTTAATAATGTTTTTTTTTTTCCTCTTTTATGTTTTTTTTTTTCACTTTTCTACGAATCCTAATATATATATATATATATATATATAATTTTTTTATTGTCAGTTCATTCTGATATAAAATATATCCGAACGAAGAATATAAACCATTAGATTTACATACTTTGACAGTGTATACACTTATCAAAACTTATCCATAACTTATGGTCCATATTCTTCGTCCTAATATATTTTATACCAGGACGAACTGACGGTAGAAAGACTATATATATTTATATATATATATTGATATTCAAATGATAACTTTTTACAATGTATACTTTAAACATCTTTGTTGAAATTGCATAAAATATATTGAATCTTAGAGTGATTTTTCAATGAGAACTTTTTACAATACACACTTTAAGCACCTTTGATGAAATTACATGAAATATATTGAATCATGATTTGATTTTTTGTATGCATGGTGAAAACATTAAAATACATTTATGGAAAAAAAAAAATTAAAAAAATTTGGGTGCAAGAACTAATTTTTTCCGATTTTTTTGAAAATAAAACATTTAAAAATTGGGTAAATATAAGAAAAAATAGTTCTTAAATCCAAAAAAATTCCAAATTTTTACCAAATGTGTATTTTAATTTTCTTAAGATGCATACAAAAAATCTTATTGAAAAACATTCAATTACATGTAATTTCACAAAAGGTGCTTAAAGTGTGCATCGTAAAAGTCCTTATTAGAAAATTACTATATATATATATATATATATATACAGTCTTTCTATTATTAGTTTGAACTGATATAAAATATATTAGTTTGAACTGATATAAAATATATCAGTTCTTTGCATGTGGGCCATTGGATTTAAAAGATGCTTTGACAAGTGCATGCAGCCAAGTCAAAGTATTTAAATCCAATGGCCCATATGCATAGAACTGATATTTCTTTTGTCAGTTCGAACTGATAATAGAAAAATTGTGTGTGTGTATATATATATGGCTCATTCTTGAGTGTAACATTACACCATACAATTTTAAAAAATAGTCCATGTCATTCTAATCTCAACCATTGATTGCTTTTAAACAAACATTCAATGGTCATGACTTATTCTCTTAATAAATGCATAGGAATCCTAAAATGACCTACTAAGCAAGTCACTTCCCACTCACTAAATTACTTGACCGTTTGTTCTTCACTCCTCTCAATAGTTACTGTTATTCTTCTTTTCTTGGTATAAGTTGTTCTTCTTTTCTCTTCCAAACATAAACATCTAATCTCTTACTGTTTGTCTTCTCTTCTTCCTCTATATTTCTCTTCCAGCCTTAAAGTTTCACTCCTCTTAATAGTTGCCGTTGTTTTTCTTGTCTTGGTATAAGTTGTTCTTCTTTTCGCTTCCAGCCATAAACATCTAATCTCTTACCGTTTGTCTTCTCTTCTTCCTCTATATTTCTCTTCCAGTCTTAAAGTTCTTCAGTTCTTCAGTTCTTCATTTAATAAGTAAACTGAACTAGTAGTTTCTTGCACAGAAAGTGCAGGTGGGCAACGTTAAGCCATCCAGAATCCACACAAGTCACACAACACACTTCATACATATTTCTTCCATCAGTTGTCACTCTCTTCAGATAGACTAGAATCGTGTCTCACTCTTCGTATAAAAATCTTCAACTCCGACCCCTTTTTCGCTGCTTCATCAGGTGTGTCTCCAAATTTCGTTTTTAATTAGGGTCTTCACTGTTAGTGATTAGTCGTATCAATGTTTTAATGTCTGTTGTGTAAGGATTCCCGTTTTGTTGATTGGCTTATTTCATGGACAAACCACATGTTAGGGATTGTATGTAAGGGTAGCTTCAGAGTTCGATATTCAAGCTCAAGACCCTCTCATGTCCTCAAGAGTGACAAGCACCAAAGGTATATCTAGTGCTTACTTTTGCTTTGAAGAGATTAGTTGCACACACACACAACATGCATAACTCTTATTCTTGAATGTTGTGTTTATATTTTGTGTGCATTGTGCTTAATTGTTTATTCAATATCTCTTCTTGCATTCATTTGATTGCATCTTATTCTATGGAATGCCATAACATGATAGGCATTAGGATGCATCTTGTTTTACCTTTTTACCCTTGTATGTGTTTATGGGGTTTAAAGGAGTGGGCTATGTTGTGCGCTGGTCGTCAAGCGCCGGACCAGCGCAGATCACCCAGTGGTCTGTCGCTGGTCGTGCGCTGGTCCACACCAGCGCAAGTCCACCAGTGCTAATCGCCCAGTTGTGCTCCGCTGGTCTGACGCCTGTGTGAGCGCTGGTCGTCAAGCGCCTGTGCGAAATTGTGCTTGTACGCTGGTCGTGCGCCTGTTGTCCAGCGCAATGCCACCAACGCACAGAGCAATTTCTGGTGTGTTTTTCAAAACGACCTCACTTCACTTATGGCTCCTATATATATGTCACTTTGACTTTAGGTCAGCCAAGAGAGTTCATATTCATATTCTATACTTAGGATATTTTTCAAGAGAAGAAAAATACACAAAGAACTCATTTTTAATCACTCAAACACTTTTTTATGATCATCAATCATCATCTAGCATCATCTTTGATCATCTAGATGTCAGCTTGCATGGATTCTTCATCATACTTTGCTTGGTAAGTTTTTCACTAATATCTTACATATTTTGTGTCTTTCTTAACTAAGCAATCTCAATTAATTACTTGTATGTTATTTTATATATTTTGGATACAAGTTTGAGATTAGTATGATGTATGTTTGAGAAGTTGTATTGTGATAGCTAATTAGGTTTTTAATTAATCTTGATTAGTTAAGCTATTTGACATGTCATCTAGCCATTTATATCTAGGATTGTTTTAATTGCAAAATCATTATCCTAGATAAGCATATAGAGTAACCTAGCTCTAATTTGCATTTTGAATATTCATACATATTCACTTAGGTTGTTTCTCTTCATTGAGAAGTAAGTCTTGGGGCTAAGAGTGCTTAGGCCTCAAGCAAATTGGAATAGGGTTGCTAATAAAGGCCCTTCAGGGTAGAAGTGAGGGGTTACAGACCGGAGTGTTAGACGAGGTCTACATAGGTTGTAAACTTCATTTCAATTAGTGATTTCGAGTTCCGAGTGTGGCGCACTATACAGCCCGTGGTTTTTCCCAGTGGTTGGGTTTCCACGTATATATCTTGTGTTATTTAAATTCCGCACATATTACACTTGATATATTATTTTGACTAGTTAGGGGCATTTTCGTCAAATTGACTTGCATGCGAAAATTGGGTAATATTTGATAAAATCTATTCACCCCCCCTCTAGCTTTATATTATACACACCGCTTTAATTAGTTTCATGTTGTATTCATCATTCTATAGTTTTTAGGTGTAAATGGAAAATAACATCATGTTACTTTGATACTTATTGTTGTTATTACTATACTTTAATGGAAAACACAGAAAACATAATCATTAGATACAAATACATTCGAAACTATTATAATTATCGAGTCAGACATATAATCATATGATCGATCTTACTTTACTATGATTACTGTTATTATAAGATAATCGTTACGTACGTATTGTAATTTTTGGTTTACATGTTGTGATAATCATATGCTGAAACGCATGGAGGTGAAAGTTCGGTTGACACCAATGACGAATTGAATAAATTTGAAGTGTCCCCAGATATGGACTCTTCTGATGTTGATTTTGTGCCTTATTCGTCTTTGGATGGAACTTTAAAAGAAATTTGTGGTTTGAGTTACAAAGATGTCATTGAAAAGAAATTTGATTCGGTTGAAGACACAGGTGCATTATATCAAGGTTATTCTAGGGCAGTTGGGTTCGATGTAAGATTGTCCAACAAAATCCATGACAGTGAAGGTAGAATAACTAGCAAAGTATGGGTCTGTGAGAGGGAAGGTTTTCGAGATAAGAAGTACATGTCTAATACAAATTCGAAACGCAGGGCACGGCTGCAGACAAGAATGGGTTGCAAAGCTCGTTTTTCTGTTAGCTTAGACCGTGATACTAACAAGTACAGCGTAAGGGCATTCGAGGAAAATCATTGCCACAAACTAGCAACGTTTCGTGAGGTTGCTTGGGTACGATCTCACAGAAACATTGACGCTAAAGATTTATCCCAAATTGAGGCCATGGGAAAGTGCTGCATATGACCTTGTTTGACATATGAATACATGGTTAACCAGAAAAGGGGTTACTCCAAAATTGGATTCACACAGAAGGACATGTACAACCGGATTGATGCGAAGAGACGGGATGAAGCTTTTAAAAGCGATTCACATACCGCACTTATGTATCTGTAGTCAAAGGTGAATTCTGAAACCAATTTCTACTGCAGGTTCAGCACAGACGAGAAAGATAAGCTAGCTAATATTTTTTGGAGGGACTCACATTCCCTATTCGAATACCAGTGCTTCAGAGATGTTCTTGTTTTCGACAGCACTTACAAGACAAATGCTTATGCCAAGCCTTTGGTCATATTTGTCGATGTAAACAACCACCGTGCGACTTGTGTATTTGAAGTTGCACTGTTGTCGGATGAGACTGTGCAGTCGTATAGATGGGTCCTTAATAATCTCATGGATTCCATGGGCCACAAACATCCCATTTCTATACTGACCGACGGAGACGAAGCAATGCGACAAGCCATCAACAAGATATTTCCCAACTCACGGCACAGGATATGTGGATGGCACGTATCCAAGAATACAACCACTCACCTTTACAAAGAGGAGAAGAAATCACCATTTCGATAATTATTGTATAAGCAACTATCAAAGGACGAATTCGAGGAACTTTGGAATGAGATGTTAGAGTAGCATGGTTTAGAAGAAAACGATTGAATGAGTAGGATGTATGAGAAGAAGCATAGGTGGGCGAAAGCATATTTTAAGGGCCTTTTTTTTTTACAGGTGACAAAGGTTGTTTGTATGTATAAATTCACTTGTCAAAAGATATTTGTAAAAACCTCACAAAGCCCTAAATGGTTTAAAAAACACAAGTATGGCGGTAAGTGGGGTGTCGTCCACAAGGATCGGAGTTAACTAAAACTAGTTGATAATTAAGCAATATTAATGCGATAAAAGTAAATGGTTGATGTTGTGAAATGTGAATGAGCATACAACTAAAACTAAACTAGGAATGCAAACTAAAATGGAATGCGAATGGAGTGAACTATATGTATGATGGAAACTGTAAGGATTCTCATATCTTGATTAGCTTATTTCGTGGACAAACCACGTGTTGGGGATTGTATGTAAGGGTAGCTTAAGTGATTGATATTCAAGCTTAAGACCCTCTCATGTCCTCAAGGTTGATAAGCACCAAAGGTAAATTCTAGTGCTTACTTGCTTTGAAGAGATCTAGTTGCACACACACACAACTCATGCATAAATCTTATTCTTGTATGTTGTGTGTTTTATATGTGTGTATGCATGTTCTTGAACATCTCTTCTTGCATGTTTTATTTTGATTGCATCTTGTTTATTGAAATGCCATGACATGTTTAGGCATTAGGATGCATTCACTTCCCACACTTGCACTTCATGATTAGTCTTAAGTGTGGTGTAATTCGTTTCCGTTTGTGTGATCGAAAACGTCCGCGCTTGCACGATGGTGTGCATGTCTTAGCGCGATGGTTGACCACTTGAGAAGGTCTCATTCTTCTCTTGGATAAGTGGTAGTTTTGGTTTGATTGTTTGGAGTAAAACGTCTAGTTTCAAAAGATTAGATTTCAATGTTTTAAATGTTTTTCAAAACTGACCTTTGCATGGTCTTGTGACCATAACTTTGTATACAAAGCTTCAAAATGAGTTTTGAAAATTTCTATACAAACTAGACACCCATACCTTTCCAACGGTATATTATTCGTAATATTTCATGACCATTTGGATTGGTTTTAAAATCTCCAAAGTTACAACCAAAACAGGGCAACTCTGTTGTTGTCCGTTTCTGACCTTTGGTCACTCAATTGACCATAAATTTTTCTACAAACATCGAAATGTCATTCTGTAAAAACAAGTAGAAATTAGAAATCCATACATTTCCAACGATATATAATACGAAAGGTTTCGATATCGTTTGGTCATGTTTCGAAGCTCTCGAATCTTGAGTCGCTGCACTGACGCGAGTACTGCGAAAATGCCCATAATTTTTCCATTTCTTCCAAAACGACATAGTTTCACTTGGGCATTATAAATACATATCTTTCTCATCATGTTAAGGGCTGTGCCACAAAATCAAACCCTAGAGAGAGAGGCTCCATATTCTTGAGAGAGAAAGAGAGATTTGAGAGAAAATCAAATCAAGAACTCACCTTTAACCACTCAAATCAAATCCTTTTTGCATCAAATTTCATATTGCATCTTCTATGTCTATATAGAATGCATCCTTGCATGGGTTTGCATCATCACAACTTGCTTGGTAAGATTTTGATTAACTTCATCTTATTTTAGTATTTTTACTATCAAGCCATCTCTTTTAAATTACTTGTATGTTTTAGATCATATGCTAAATACAAGAAAAGAGAATTGATTGTGATGAATTGATTGAGTGTTGTATTGTGATAGCTAATTAGATTTTTGCTTAATCTTGATTAGCTAAGCTATTTGACATGTCATTTAGCTCTTGATATTTATGATTGATTTAATTGATTATATCATCATCCTAGATAAGTATCTAAGGTTCCCTAGCCTTGTTTGTTATTTGAATATCATCATATATTCACATAGGTTGCATAATCTCTTCATTGAGAATTAAGACTTGAGGCTAAGATTGCTTAGGCCTCAAGCAAATTGGACTAGAGCCACTTTTAAAGGTCCGCGTGGTAGAAGTGGGGGTTATTGACTGGAGTGTTAGACGAGGTCTACATAGGTTGTAAACTCCATTTCAATTAGTGGATTTTGAGGTTCGAGTGTGGTGCACTAAACAACCCATGGTTTTTCCCAGTGGTTGGGTTTTCACGTATATATCAAGTGTTATTTAAATACCGCATCATATTACACTTGCTATATTTTATTGACTATTAGGGGCATTTTCGGAAAATTGTCTATTAACGAAAATTGGGTAATATTAGTTAAAATCTATTCACCCCCCCTCTAGATTAATATATTAGTACACACCTAGTTTATTTGAGAACTTTCAGAAACTAAGGAGTCAATGAACTCATAAGCGAAAATTTGGGCAAATGCAACAAACTCGTAAATAAGCACGTAATAACAAATGTAACCAACCTAGGGTGTATAGGGTTGGTCATCTATCTCTAGCAAGGGGCCAACCTAGGGTGTATAGCGAAGGCCTCCTACTAGCGATTAATCCCTCCTAAGCAACTAACCTAGGGTGTATATTATTAGTTGCTCATTTAGGATTCTAACAATGAATGTGTAAGGATTCCCGTAGTTTCTAATTGGCTTATTTCGTGATCAAACCATATGTGGGGATCCTTGTAAGGGTAGCTTAGGAGTTGGTTTACTATTCGAAGCCCTTTCAAAGACCTCGTATTGACAAGCACCAAAGGTAAATTCTATGTGCTTACTTATCTTGAAGAGATAGTTGCACACACTCTCTTAGCATACTTGTTCATGTGTGCATTCTCTTCACATGTCACTTTACACACTAGCACTTTGATGTTGTATCTTGTTGTGTGTATTTGTGTCTTGTAATTCGTTTCCCGATAGTGTTCGAAAACGTCCGCGCACGCACTAGAATGTGCTTGGTTTTTCGCGAAGACCGCCTATGGAGATGCACTTGGCATCTCCTTGGTTTTCACCTCTGTTGGTGATCGGCGGTCGCGATCGGCGGCCTGGCCGCCGAATGAAACCGCTGTTTGAATTCGACGGTTGAATCGGCGGTTGGATGGCCGCCGATCTGAAACGCCGTTTCAGACCTGATTGATTTTATTCTCGGGTTTAATTCGGCGGTGGGAACGGCGGTCACGAAACCGCCGAATGGAAACGCCGTTTCTCCCCTGTTTCTCCGGGAGCAATTCGGCGGTTGAAATCGGTGGCCACCGATCGCCGATTGAAACCACCGACCGCCGACCGCCGATTGAAACCGCCGATTGGCGCGTTTCTTTGAAACTTACTTAAACGACCTCACTTTGGCTTGGCACTCTATATATGCCATTTTGTCTTTAGGTCGATTAAGAGAGTTCATATTCAGATTTCATACTTAGGATATTTTTCAAAGAGAAGAAAAATTCCAAGAACTCATTTTTAATTACTCAAACACTTTTTCCATGATCATCAATCATCATCTAGCATCATCTTAGATCATCTAGATGACATCTTGCATGGATTCTTCATCATACTTTGCTTGGTAAGCTTTTCACTAATATCTTACATATTTTGTGTTTCTCTTATCTAGCAATCTCAATTTAATTACTTGTATGTGATTTTATATACTTTGAATACAAGATTGAGATTAGTATGATGTATGTTTGAGAAGTTGTATTGTGCTAGCATATTAGGTTTTGTGCTTGATATTGATTAGCTTAACTAATTGACATGTCATTTAGTTTTGATATCTAGGATTGCTCTTAATTGCATATTAATCATCTTAGATAAGCATATAGGGTTTCCCTTGCTCTATGTTGCATTTTGGATATTTTCATATATTCACTTAGGGTTGTATTCTCTTCAAGAGAAGCTAAGTCTTGTGTGTAGCAATCGGGATTAGGTTGCTTAGATCGCAAGCAAATTGGACTAGGTTCACTCATACCGGGATTAGGTAGGTGTGTGATTACTTCCGGGATTAGGTTGTAATCGTTTGCACATTTAGTGGATTCGAGGTTCGAGTGTGGCTTACTTACATAGCCCGTGGTTTTTCCCGTGAGGGTTTCCACGTAAAAATCAAGTGTTGATTTAATTTCCGCACCATATTACGCTTGCTTGTTTATATTATCTTGAGGGTAATTTCGTAATTTTGACTAACACGAAAAATTGGGTAAAAAGCGTAAAATCTATTCACCCCCCCTCTAGATAGTTTTATACACACCGTGCAATAATTAGTTTCAATTGGTATCAGAGCGGGTTCCTAGACATACATAGGTGATCCTTGCTTATTTTGGTGTGTTTTGCATTTTGTGTGATTTTTGATCATTCATACATTTGCATTCATTTCATTCATTCATAAACACTATGAGTGGAAACGGTGGAAACGGTGGTAGCAACGAAGGTGCTTCTAGCACAAGGCCTCCACTTCTTACCAGATTGAACTATTCCCAATGGAAAGGGAAGATGGAATCCTACATATGCCAAATTCATGACCGTGCATGGATGGCGGTGGAAGACGGATATGATCTCCCTATGATGACTCCCGCGGGTGGAGGAGAAGATGTTTTGAAGCCTAAGGCGCAATGGAACGCGCAAGAGTTTGATGCTTCAAAGTGGAATAGGAAGGCGATGCATGCCATCTTGTGTGCCATGGACGAAAATCAATACAAGTTGATTCAAAATACTAGGATAGCTAAGGAAGCATGGGACATCCTAGAGATTGCACATGAGGGAACAGAAGTGGTGAAAGACTCTAAGCTTCAAGTCCTCCAAACTCAATTCGAGATGCTCAAGATGGAGGAGAATGAGTGCTTCAACGACTTCGAGATCAAGTTGATGGATATAGTCAACCAAAGTCATCAACTTGGTGATCCATATTCAGATAGGAGAATCAAGCAAAAGATTATGAGATCTCTACCCGATAGGTTTGAATCTAAGGTGACGGCTTTAGAAGAAAATAGTGGATATAAGGATATGAAGCCGAGTGAGGTGATTGGGAGACTTCTAGCTTATGAGTCTAGGAAGGGGCCTATCTCCACACCTCCTAAAAAGCAAAAAGGAATTGCTTTGAAGACCTCCAAGGATGAAAAGGAGGCAAAGAAGGTTGACTCGGATAAAGACCTTGCCTTGTTTGTAAAAAGGTTCAACAAGGTTATGAAGTTTAGAAGAAAGAACTTTGGATCAAAAGGACAAGATTTGAAGAAAAAGGGTTCTTTCAAGAAGTTTGAACCTAGGCAAGAGAGGACCGAAAGGAAAGGGGTCCGATGTTTCGAGTGTGGTGGCATAGGTCATTTTGCCCCCGATTGTGCAAATCATGTTGAGAAGAAAAAGGGGAAAGTGATGGCCACCACTTGGAGTGGAAGTAGTGATGACTCCTATGAGGGAGATGAGTCTTCGGATGATGAAGAGCTCATGGCTAATCTCCTAGCTTTTGCCTCCTCCCATAAAAGCAAAAGTGCTAGTGAGAGAGAGGAAATGAGTCAAGAGGAAAATGACTCAAGTGAAGTAGAAAGTGATTCCTCTTCTAACTCCATGAATGGATTTATGGAGAAAAAGGAGTTTGCTAAATATCATGCCGAGTTTAATGATTTAGCAATCAAGAGCACAAAAAAGATCAAGATGTTGAGAGAAGAAAATCTTGAGCTTGCATCTCATAATGACCACTTAAGTGAACAAGTGGAAAAATTCAAGAAGATGGAAGATAAGCTAAAAGAGGAGTTAGTCTTATCTAGGAGGAATGAGGATAGTCTAATGAGGGAGCTTGAAGAAGTTAGAGAATCTATGACTAGGATGGATTCTAGCACCAAGAAGCTTGACCATATGCTTGGTGTTGGAAAGAGTCCATGTGACAAGAGGGGTCTTGGGTATGAAAATGGCAAGAAGATCTCAACCTCTAACAAGACCGTATTTGTCAAGAGCTTGAAGAAAGAAGAAACTTCATTTGTGCAACTTCCTAGGAAGAAGTTAGAAATAGGACAAAGTTCAAATGCTCAAGTGAAGATGGGGCCAAGAAGGCAACCTCAAGCTCAACCCCCTAGGGTTCCTCGAGCCAACATTCCTCCTCAAATGGCTCACAAAGGAAAGAGGCCTATCATGCAACCTCAAGCTTGGAAGCAACCTAGACCGGTTCAACAACGAAGACGCAATGAACCCCTTCATCCACAAAGACAAGGACAAGGTATGATTCCTTATTTTACTCCTATTTGTCACTTTTGTGGATTTGTTGGTCATATTAGACCACAATGCTTTCGCTATATAAAAATGTGCAAAACTAGAAGCATGATAGAGAAGAAAAAGAAAAGAGCCATGATGCATGTTCCTAGGAATGATAATATTAATTTGCATGATCCTAGGAATAGTAGAGCACATGTACCAAAGACCACTAAGAAAGCTAAAATTGTTGCTAAGTGGATTAGAAAGAATGAAAATGTTTGCAATGTTGCACAAATAGCCTTGAAGGCAAATTCTTCTAATTTTTGGTATTTGGATAGTGGGTGCTCTAGGCACATGACGGGAAACAAGAGTTTCTTCGAGACTCTTGTTATGGAGGAAGGTGGATATGTCACCTTTGGTGATGGATCCAAAAAGAAGGTTGTAGGGAAAGGATCCATTTCCGTTCCCGGTTTACCCTCCTTATCTGATGCTTTATTTGTTGATGGCTTGAAAGCCAATTTAATAAGCATTTCACATCTAAGTGATGAAGGATATTCCGTCTTGTTTAATAAAAATGATTGCTCAATCCTAAAGCCCGATGGACAAACCTTGTTGAAAGGTATGAGATCTAGCGACAATTGTTATTGTCTTGTAGCTAGAATAGTCTCAAACAATGTGTCCATGGATGAGCAAGTTGAGTTGTGGCATGAAAGACTTGGCCACATGAACTTTAGGGATTTAAGAACCCTTGGAAAGTTCGAGTGTGTGCGTGGCCTCCCTAAGCTTGGGAAGAAAGCCAATGGTATTTGTGGACCTTGCCAACAAGGAAAACAAACCAAAAGCATGCATAAAAAGGGCAAGTATCTCTCCACCAAGGAGCCTCTTGAGCTTCTCCACATGGACCTCATGGGTCCCATGCAAACCGAAAGTTTGGGTGGAAAGAGATACATTTTTGTTTGTGTTGATGATTTCTCTAGATTTACATGGACATATTTTCTTAGAGAAAAATCCGAAACTTTTGATAAGTTTAAAATGCTTTGTACTAAATTGCAAAATGAAATGAATTCTAACATTAGAAGCATTAAACGGATTAGAAGTGACCATGGGAGAGAGTTTGAAAATGCTTCTTTTGAAAGCTATTGTGATAGCTTAGGCATCTCCCATGAGTTTTCGGCTCCTAGGACACCTCAACAAAATGGAGTTGTTGAGAGGAAGAATAGGGTCCTCCAAGAGATGGCCCGAGTGATGTTGCTTAGCAACAATGTCCCTAGGAACCTATGGGCCGAAGCCGTCAATACGGCTTGCTATATAGGGAATAGAGTATTCCTAAGGCCCGGATCTAGAAACACCTTCTATGAGTTATGAAAAGGCAAGAGGCCAAATGTTAGCTACTTCCACACTTTTGGGAGCAAATGCTACATTTTAAATGACCGTGATCAACTTGGCAAGTTTGATGCTAAGAGTGATGAGGGTATCTTTATTGGCTATGCCTTGAATAGTAAAGCCTATAGAGTTTTCAACTTGAAGACTCGAATCGTTATGGAATCATCGAATGTTATCATTGATGATACAAGGCTCAAGTCCAAAGACCATGAAGAGGAGGATGTTTTAGAGGATCACTCTCCTTTGGAGAGGGTTGTGGTGACTCCCAATGTTGGGACATCTAATGAAGTCACACAACCTGGTACTAGAGTTCCTAACTTGGACTCTAATGAACCCGCTCCATGGGTTAGAAGACTCCATAACAAAGAGGATGTTATTGGAGATGTTAATGAGGGTGTTAGGACTAGGCGTCAAATAGCTAATCTAATTAGCTTTACTTGTTACACCTCTCAAATAGAACCCAAAAAGGTTGATGAAGCCTTAAATGATGAATTTTGGGTTCTTGCCATGCAAGAAGAGCTAAACCAATTCGAAAGGAATGAGGTTTGGACTCTAGTTCCTAGGCCTAAGACCACTAATGTCATAGGCACTAAATGGATATTTAGGAACAAATCCGATGAGGATGGCAACATAGTGCGAAACAAGGCTAGACTTGTAGCACAAGGGTACTCTCAAATTGAGGGTATCGACTTTGAGGAGACTTTTGCTCCCGTTGCCCGCTTAGAGTCCATTAGGCTTCTCTTGTCCATCTCTTGTGTGCACAAGTTCAAATTGCACCAAATGGACGTCAAGAGTGCCTTCATCAATGGCTTCTTGCAAGAGGAAGTGTTTGTAGAACAACCCAAGGGGTTTGTGGATGCTCACCACCCCAACCATGTCTATCGCCTCAAAAAGGCTCTATATGGGTTGAAACAAGCACCGAGGGCTTGGTATGAGCGCCTCACTCAATTTCTTGTTGACAATAACTACACAAGAGGTAGTGTTGACAAGACACTATTCATCAAGAGAGACAATGATGAGCTTTTCATAGCTCAAATATATGTTGATGACATAGTGTTTGGCTCCACCAACAACACCAAAGTCCAACAATTTTGTGGAGTGATGTTCTATGATTGACCCCATATGGGGAACTCAAGCAAAGAAAGCTATTTTGCATTCTTGTATCTTGCAAAAAAATTTGAAATAACTTATGCCTCTTCTTTTGATTGCTTGAGTAAGCTTGGTTGTACATATGTATATATGCTTTCAAATTCTATAAGTGTGAACCTTGCTTGATTACAATCCATGTCATATTTATGTTCAAACATGCATTTTTGGACTAGGAGATTTACATAGGAAGTATGATGTGAATGACCTATAGTTATCTCCATGACATGATGTTTCTTTAATAACATGCTAATGATAAATGAAAAAGCATGAAATTCATACAACATGCTCACATGAAAAGCATGAATTGATGATTGCATATTCTTAAAATGCAAAACTTGTGTGAAAGCTTATGAGACTCAAAATGAATAAAGGATCTTGTATCCATTCAAAGGAATTTATATTCCAAATGTCTCTCTTTCTTTATGGGTTGAACATGGTTACTATCATACGGATATCTTATCCAGAAAAATCAAATAGGGTGCAAAGTCGCTCATGCCATGTTTCGCTTATAAAGTTGGATATAGTTGCTCATAAACTGAAATTAATAATCTCTATATCCTTGCTTTTCCCATGACATTGGTGAAATTGGTTTGAATTCTTATTTGAAACCTTTGTCATTTGCTTTGCCAAATACCATTGTATTTTGGACTTGAATGCTATATGTCTTGTATGCAAAGCATGTTGGATTCACACATTTTCTACAAATAAATCTCCTTGTTTCTCTCAAATTAATTGAAGTGCATAAAGTGACTTATATGTATATGCATATCTTGCATGCTTCTATCTCTCGTTGCTATGAGTGACCCGGTTGGGGACTACTCCTTTGCCTATATCATGACAAAAAGGGGGAGTAGGATATGGTAAGGGGAGTTGCAAAATATAGAAGCTATTGTGCACTTTGGGGAGAACATACATTGAGGGGGAGTAACCCGTTGAGGGGGAGTATTGCATACACATACATTTCATAATGTTGTGCCTAAACTTTAAATGCAAATGCTTGTAATTGTTCTCACATGATTAATCTCACACTTTACTTGTAGTGGAAATGCTAGAAACCTTATTTTCAGGGCTTGATTGTTCTACAAGAGATTGAAGACTTGAAGTTTTATTTTCTTATCTCTTTGTATTGTAAATAATCATTGTAGTCCCGTAGTTTCTAATTCTTTGTGAGGAATCAATGTGAGTGGTGGTTTTGTCACGAAATAGCTAAAGGGGGAGATTGTAAGGATTCCCGTAGTTTCTAATTGGCTTATTTCGTGATCAAACCATATGTGGGGATCCTTGTAAGGGTAGCTTAGGAGTTGGTTTACTATTCGAAGCCCTTTCAAAGACCTCGTATTGACAAACACCAAAGGTAAATTCTATGTGTTTACTTATCTTGAAGAGATAGTTGCACACACTCTCTTAGCATACTTGTTCATGTGTGCATTCTCTTCACATGTCACTTTACACACTAGCACTTTGATGTTGTATCTTGTTGTGTGTATTTGTGTCTTGTAATTCGTTTCCCGATAGTGTTCGGAAACGTTCGCGCACGCACTAGAATGTGCTTGGTTTTACGCGAAGACCGCCTATGGAGATGCACTTGGCATCTCCTTGGTTTTCACCTCTGTTGGTGATCGGCAGTCGCGATCGGCGGCCTGGCCGCTGAATGAAACCGCCGTTTGAATTCGGCGGTTGGATGGCCGCCGATCTGAAACGCCGTTTCAGACCTGATTGATTTTATTCTCGGGTTTAATTCGGCGGTGGGAACGGCGGTCACGAAACCTGATGCAGTAAAATCTGTGTTCAATTTACTAAGAAAGTTCGTTCACTGGGATCGACGATTTTATCAGTTAAAACCAATTAATCTAGCAAAGGCTACTCTAAATGCGAAAACTAAATTGCATAATGCTTTTCTTTGGAAAAATTGTTTAATTCTAAAATTAACCTAATTTATGACTACTTGAACTAAAAATCAAATCAACGAATAATCAAATCAAAGAATGAATATATGGGGAGATACTAGGGAATCGATGCACCTTTCTTAGACACTCAATGCTCTCAATTAGTCTCAATAAACACTTCAATAAAGTTTAGGGCTTGTTTTGATAAACAATTAAGAACGAATCTCCTTCCCACCACTCGCACAAAGGCCATGTGTCAAGTGATAGTAACGAAATCCTTTGGAACAAAACTCTAAGCCAAATCAATGCAACAAGGCCATGCAAACATTAACTTTCAAATCTATTAAGCTTATGATTGTGATTTAAATGGAAAGGCCATTCACATCTAAACCCTAATCTCATGGATAAACTAAAGCACAAACTCATATCAATTGAGGCCACAAAATAATATGAATCAGTAATATAGAGCAATTAATTCAATAGACAAGACTAAAACCCAATTGATTAACAAAAAGATAGACTAATTGATTACATAGAGTTGTCCAAAATTGGTTACATCAGTCCCCTAATAAAGGTTTAGTTACACATCAATGGAGAGAACAAAAACATAGAAGAGATGAAGAGAAAACCCATATTTATCTTGATAGCTTCTTGGCTGGAAATCTCCTTCTTCTTGCTTCCAAGAATCCTCCAAGGATGGATGATGTGAATGAATAATTGAATGGAATGAATGAATGTGAAAGAATGGTGTTTTTGGGTCTAATCCCCTTGTGGTGGCTCTCCCCTCAAAATAAGATATCAATTTCTATATATAATCCTCTCAAAAATAGGTTACTTGATGTCCCAAACGAACCAAATTTACGAATTACCGCTGCCCAGGTCGCTGCCCAAGCAAGTTGCCTCCACAGCTGCACAAGAAGCGGACTTGTTCTGTTATGGGTCGCTGCCCAGGCCGCTGCCCAGGCAAGTTGCACGGTGGGCGGTCTGGGCCGCGGTAAACATTTCAGGCCTGACCTTCGGTTACTAAATCAGTCATAACTTCTTCTAGAAATATCAGAATTGCAATCCGAAAAGTGCGTCAGAAACTAGACTTCCGGGGCTTTCAATCCATAGGTGGTAGGACACACAATTCAACCGGAGCTGAGAGATATGGGCCCCGAAACATAGAGGTTCTGCACTGGCCGAAAATCATCTTTTCATTGTTTCTTCCAATTTGCTCATTTTCTCCATCTTTTGATTCCTTTTCTTCCAAAATAAGATTTAACACCACTAGAATGGAATGGACCTACACATGCTCAACAAACACATTAAACAACCTAATTTACTCAAGAACAAAGCATAAATAATAGGAATTCGGGGCCTAAAACATGTATAGAAATGAACCGATCAAAACCGCCAAATGGAACCGCCGTTTCTCCCCTATTTCTCCGGGAGCAATTCGGCGGTTGAAATCGGCGGCCACCGACCGCCGATTGGCGCGTTTCTTTGAAACTTACTTAAACGACCTCACTTTGGCTTGGCACTCTATATATATGCCATTTTGTCTTTAGGTCGATTAAGAGAGTTCATATTCAGATTTCATACTTAGGATATTTTTCAAAGAGAAGAAAAATTCCAAGAACTCATTTTTAATTACTCAAACACTTTTTCCATGATCATCAATCATCATCTAGCATCATCTTAGATCATCTAGATGACATCTTGCATGGATTCTTCATCATACTTTGCTTGGTAAGCTTTTCACTAATATCTTACATATTTTGTGTTTCTCTTATCTAGCAATCTCAATTTAATTACTTGTATGTGATTTTATATACTTTGAATACAAGATTGAGATTAGTATGATGTATGTTTGAGAAGTTGTATTGTGCTAGCATATTAGGTTTTGTGCTTGATATTGATTAGCTTAACTAATTGACATGTCATTTAGTTTTGATATCTAGGATTGCTCTTAATTGCATATTAATCATCTTAGATAAGCATATAGGGTTTCCCTTGCTCTATGTTGCATTTTGGATATTTTCATATATTCACTTAGGGTTGTATTCTCTTCAAGAGAAGCTAAGTCTTGTGTGTAGCAATCGGGATTAGGTTGCTTAGATCGCAAGCAAATTGGACTAGGTTCACTCATACCGGGATTAGGTAGGTGTGTGATTACTTCCGGGATTAGGTTGTAATCGTTTGCACATTTAGTGGATTCGAGGTTCGAGTGTGGCTTACTTACATAGCCCGTGGTTTTTTCCGTGAGGGTTTCCACGTAAAAATCAAGTGTTGATTTAATTTCCGTACCATATTACACTTGCTTGTTTATATTATCTTGAGGGTAATTTCGTAATTTTGACTAACACGAAAAATTGGGTAAAAAGCGTAAAATCTATTCACCCCCCCTCTAGATAGTTTTATACACACCGTGCAATAATTAGTTTCAGAATGCTTGTTCATCTATCAAAGGCTCAACCTATTACTAATGTAGCCAACCTAGGGTGTATAGCGAAGGCTTTTAATCCCCTCACAAGTGCCAACCTAGGGTGTATAGTGATGGACACCCGTTCGAGGTTACATTAAGAACGAGGTTTTTGAGCTGGAATTCCGGAAATCCTTTCCATTCAATAAAGCAATAAACAACCAAATAGGATGTACACCTAGTTGTCTACACAAATAGAATCCAAAGAATACTTGCAAAGAGAGTGTATCCAAGACAAGCAAATCAAAAGAAAACCATTCATACTCTTGAATAGAACAATGAAAGATAGAAATATATATGTTTTCGATAGAATTTAGTAATTGAAAGTCGGAGTCGAACATACAATTAATGAACAATATTTATGCGATCTATATTTGATTTGAAATTGATTTTTCTGAGTACTGAGGATACAGGGCTTAAATATAAACTTGTTTTCAAAACTGGAAAAAATCCTCTCCTTCTATTAGGTTTTAACCCCTGTATTTATACTCTTCGAAAGCGTGCTTGAATAACCACACTTGAGTATCCTAGGCTGACATATTTTAGGTAGCTTAGGCGGGGGCCTATTCTGTATCGAATGACCGTTTGACACCTGCTTATTTGAAGATTTTGGCGTGTTTGTTAGGACTATGCTCAATAGCAAGAGTGTAATGTAGTAATTAACAATCTTTTTTCATATTAATAAAGTGATTTCTGGTTTAACAAATCGTATAGCATTTATAGTTTAATATTATAATTGTCAAAGTAAATAATCATAAGGTCTAAAGACTATGGGAAAAGAAGAATTGTTCGTACATCTTGATATGTATGTGGTAGACACAATTCTTTAGTTAGTCTTGAATAATGTTCACAACTTAAGTTAAAGGTTGGGCACCTTTATCTTGTTAAAGTTGTAGAATTCTTTTGCTAGCATTTGAGTGGGATCAAATGAGATATGATGAGTCTAAAATCATCGGAGTGTCTTCGAGCAAAAGGATCTAGTGCATTGGGTGCATTGAACTGGATCACAATGAAATACTTTATCTATAACCGTCAATAGATAAAAGTCTTTTCATTATCAGGACAATCGGAGAGTCTATCTTAATCCTGAGATAAATGATGGACTTATGGTTGCAAGTGATATCATTTGAGTTATCAATGAGTACGATTATATCGCATAGTCTATCCTCGATAGTTTGGTGATATTCATTTGTTAATCGATAGAGGACTTCATTTATAGATATGGACATCGTGGCTCCATTTAATTAAATGAGAGTATAATATCATCATATGGATATTTTAAGGTAATTGGATATTAAATCTCAACGTTGAGTTTTCGATAGTGTCTATTGAAAACATGGCTTCTGGACAAGTCAAAATATCCAAGTTCAAAACGTGGTCATATGAGTAAATATGGTAACTTGGAGAGTTATAGGCGGTCTATGAACTCTTGGCGATTACTGATATTAATCACGAGGATACACTATCTCCAATATGATTGTCTAGGGTATGAATGAGGAGCATCTTCCTTTTCTATCTTTATTTAAGAGTTCAGTTTTAGCTCTTTAGTGGAATGAGTTAAAATTAATGGATCGGACCTAAGTGAATCATTTGTTGATTGTGATTAGGTTATGTCTATTGAAGCTTAAATTTAGATGGCCCGCCAAGATCCCCAATCCACACGGACTTGCATGGATCACTTGATATATTCTACCGGACCAATTTAAGGGTCCATCTAGAGTTGCATTTAATATATTAAGAATATAATTTGCACATTATTTTAGTAATGGGCTGCTCAATTATATTAATATATTAATGAAAGACATGTGGGCTTGTTTCTTTTAGTAAGAATGGGTCTGGTTCACATGTGGGTTTTTTATTTAAAGTCCAATGGATTAAATGAAATAAGAAAATAATATTTTGGCCCATTTACTCTAAGTGGGGCGGCAAGGGTTTATTTTAACCTAAAATATTATTTTGTTTCATTGTTTTAATTAAATAAGAATTAATTGATTTATTAATTAATTGTTTAATTAAGAAACAAATCTTTTCTAATCAGGAAATATATTTCCTAAAAGTAAAAGTAAAAGACTTGTTTGATAAGGAAATAAATAATTAGTTTTATTTATTTAATCAAATAAGAAGTTTTTTTTATTTTTATTTAGTCAAATAAAAGAATAAAAGATCTATGAGTTGGATTAGGGTTTGAAGTCTTAAAAACTAGATGGAAATTAGGGTGCAACATAAGCCTATTGTGGGCATATTTTGCGGCAACCCTAGTTATTTCTAGGTTAGGATTTCGGCAACCCTAATACAAAAAGAAGAAGCAAACTTAGGCCACCTATATATTCACAAGTATAGAATTCGGCCACTTCATGTTTTCTTGATACAAATTTCTTCTTCTTCTCAATTCATAGAAAGATTTTATTCTACTAAAATAAAAAGGAGTGTTAGATTATTCTTTGATGGTATACTATTTGCTTATTCATCAATAAGCTTGTGTGTACGACATTGATCTAGGTTCACGCGAGTTTCGATCATTAGATTGAGAACTCAAAAGTGACCGGAATAATCTTAGTCATTCTTTTGATTGTTTTTGTGACTAACAAAGAAAAGAAAAGTTTGTTTTGTCCATTCACAGATTTGCAATTCAAAGAAAAGGGAGACCACGCTCCTAGGTGATCCACGTTCGTGCTAGGATTGAAGATCTTGTGGATTACCATCGACGTAAGTCAATCGGATCACGCGACAAAAGGTATTCTACTTTTTGTTATTGTATATGTATGTTTAATTAATTAAAGGGTTTAAGGTTCATAAAAGGAAAATTTTTAAAAGTCACTAAATCTGTTTTTAGTCTCGCTTCCGCTGCGTGTACTTCTACGGTATTTTTCCCTACAATTGGTATCAGAGCCAGATTAAACCCTTTTAATTAATTAACGTATATATACGTGGATCTATTTCTTTTTATTGTGATTATGCATGTTTAGAAAGAGATGGCACTCTAGGTATTCGAATATATAATTACATGTGGATGTATGGATTTATATATGTTTATGTGGATTGTTATTGCTTGATTTTGGTCCTAGATTTTCAATGTATTTTTTTTTTGTTATGGAATTGTAACAAGAAGGCTGGTCTATCATCGCCATAATTCCTTCTTGGTAGATTGCTAGGTTTTATTATTTTTTTTAGGTGCAGTATTTTTTTATATACTGCTGCAGTTTTTTATTTTTTATTATGTGCAGTTTTTGTATGTAAAAGGTACTGCAGTGATTAAAAAAAAAAAAAAATACTGCAGTATTTTATTTGTTTAAATACTGCCGTAATATATTTAGGTGTTGAAGATTCGAAGACACGATGAAAAACGAAGCAACCGGAACCGAGAACGAGCACCGTTCGCACCCTAGGAGTGGATTGGGCTGCGCATGGCAAGCCCAAGCTTGGTGGGCTGCGCACGGTAGCCCTGGAGTCTTCATGGGCTGCGCACGGCAGCCCCTTTGTGGGGTTGTGAGTTGTGCACGCCCGTGGGTTGGGCCGAAGGATGAGCGTATGGTTGATGGGCCACTTGAAGATCTTGTATTCCTAAACAATTGTAATTTACTTGTTTTTCTAGGATGGGCCAAAATTGTTGCTATTTAATTTATGCTTAAATATTACAATATTTGTTATTGTATGATAACATGACATATAGAATAGGAGTGCCACTCATATATCTCTTTTGGTATGAACATGCATTGAATGATTTAGGTATCTAAATTGGCATCTAGATAACTTGGTAAATCATTCTATGGGATTTAATCACACGCCTTAAATAATTGAGTGGGAGAAGGTGTTTTTGTAACACCTATGGCCTCCAAGGTTAGTTGAGCTTAATTATTTATTGGTAATCCCCCCAAGGGGCATCCATGAATGGAATTTAGCAACATACTTCCTTACAAGGATAGACTAGACAATTGACTCAAACGAGATCTACTCCCCAAGGAGGGATTTTCGTGAGAGAAAATTGAGGGTCGATATCTTGGTAACACACTCAATGTAATTTTATTGATATCCTCCCAAGAGTTCTTGTCAGTAAAATTGCAAGGCTAAAATTGAAAACGCTGGTTGTTATGTTAACAATTAGGTGGGACCTAGTCTAACTAGTAAATGGTGCGAACTCCCAAAGGAGGCGTAACATTTATGGGTGTTAGATCACCGTTGAATTTTATGATTGAGTTATTTATTTAATTCAAGATAAATATTTAAAAGTGCTTTATCATGATTATTTACTTATATATGTTTTGTTTTATTCAGAAATCATGACCCCATCACTTATAAACATCCTGAAAGACAACACTTTAACTGGAGATAATTATGTCACATGGAAAAGGAAAATTGGGTTGTTGCTGCAAAGTGAAAAACATAAGTTTGTTCTAACTACTCCTAAACCACCTGCTCCTAATAATGAATCTAGCATAGTGTATAGAGATGAGTATGAGCAGTGGAAGACTTCAGATGATATGGCAAAATGTTACATTATGGCCACTATCTCCGACGTGTTGCAATAGCAGCATGAAGGAATGGAGTCCGCTGCTGATATAATGATGTCTCTAGAGGAGATGTTTGCTATGAAGTCCAGGACGACTAAGAGAGAGGCAGTGACTGCTTTTATGAATCTTAGGATGAAACCTGGACAGGCTGTGAAGGATCACATGATGAAAGTCATAGCACATCTCAACATTGCGGAACTGCATGGCGTTGAGATAGATGGTGAGACAAAGATTGATATGGTTGTCAATTCATTGTCAGATTCCTTTGATCAGTTCAAATTGGACTACACTTTGAACAAAAAGGAATACACCTTACAAGGCCTGATGCAAGATGTTCAAAGTGCTGAAAAGATCCTTGTGAAAGGCAAAGGTCAAGAGATTCATATGGTTGGTAAAGTTGCTACTGTTAAGGCTCGTCAAAAGGTCAAGAAACAACAGAAGAAAAAGCAACTTGGGCCTATCAAGAAGGAGACCAAGAAAGTAACCAAGATCAAAGGGAAATGCTTCCTTTGTGGTGAAAAGGGACATTGGAAGAGAAATTGCCCAAAGTCCCAGAATAAGAAGGAAGAAGGTAATGTGAATTATCTTGAAACATGTTTTTTGGCTGATTCTACAGATTCTTGGATCATAGACTCAGGAGCCACTAATCATGTTTGTTATTCCTTGCAGGGGTTCCAAGAAAGGAGAAAGCTGAGTAAGAATGAAATCAATTTGCGCTTGGGCAACGGAACGTTAGTGTCTGCAAGTGCAGTGGGAGATATTAGAGTTTATTTGGATTCTAGAAGGCATTTAGATTTGATAGACGTTTATTATGTACCTCAATTCAAGAGGAATTTAATTTCAGTTTCTTGTTTGAATAAATTTGGATATTCGGTTACTTTTAATAAAGTTTTTATTATTAGTAAGAATGACAAAATTATTTGCCAAGGTACATTGGAAAACGGTCTATACTTTTTGCATAGAAATATCTCTCACTCGTTAGACACAGAAATAACGGAACCTAATCATAAAAGAGTAAAATTATCAACAGATGAAACCTACCTTTGGCATTTACGCTTAGGTCATATTAACCTTAATAGGATTAAAAGATTGGTATGTGACGGACCTTTGAGTGACTTAAAGGTTGATGATCTACCAACTTGTGAATCTTGTTTGGAAGGTAAAATGACCAAAAGGACGTTCTCTGCCAAAGGTGCAAGAGCCACTGAATGTTTAGGATTGATACACACTGATGTATGTGGACCTATGAGCATTCAAGCTAGAGGTGGATATGAGTACTTCATCACCTTCACAGATGATTACTCGAGATTTGGTTATGTGTATCTCATGCGACATAAGTCGGATGCTTTTGACATGTTCAAAGCATTCAAAGCTGAAGTGGAAAATTAGCTTGAGAAACACATAAAAATCTTGAGATCTGATCGTGGTGGAGAATATCTATCTGGTGAGTTTCAGCAATATCTTATTGATAATGGGATAGTTTCTCAGTTTTCTGCACCAGGTACACCTCAACAGAATGGGGTAGCAGAAAGGAGAAATAGAACTCTTTTGGATATGGTTAGGTCTATGTTGAGTTATTCAACGCTTCCTATTTCTTTTTGGGGATATGCTTTACAAACTGCTATATACATTCTAAACGATGTACCATCTAAGTCTGTTCCTAAAACACTGCATGAGTTGTGGACTGGGCGCAAGCCTAGTTTACAACACTTAAGGATATTTGGTTGTCCTGCGCATGTGCTAAAAGGAAAGACAGAAAAGATGGAGTCTCGTTCAGAAACATGTATATTTGTAGGGTATCCAAAAGAAACTAAAGGATATTATTTCTATAGTCCTTCAGATCTTAAAGTATTTGTTTCGACAAATGCTAAATTTCTGGAAAAGGACTATATGAATGATTTTGTGCCTAGAAGTAGAATTGTCCTGAATGAGATGTCAGGAGATACAATTCCACGAGAGGTTACACAACCTAACCCAATTGTAAGTTCCGATCCAACACAAGATCAACAGCCTACCATTCCTCGTCGTAGTGGGAGGGTTAGAACACAACCCGAAAGATACATCGGTCTGGGAGAATCAGTGGAGAATCTCCCGGACGACAATGATCCCTATATGTATAAGGAAGCTATGGAGGATGTTGATAGTCGCCATTGGCAAAAGGCAATGCAATCCGAGATTGAATCTATGTTCGATAACAAAGTCTGGTCCCTTGTAGACTTGCCTAAAGGGATAAAACCCATTGGGTGCAAGTGGGTATACAAGAGGAAAAGAGGTATGGATGGAAAGGTGGAAACCTTTAAAGCTAGATTGGTAGCTAAAGGGTATACACAGAAAGAAGGTATCGATTACGAGGAAACCTTCTCTCCTGTGGCCATGCTTAAATCCATTAGGATACTCTTATCCATTGCAGCATCTTTAGATCTAGAGATTTGGCAAATGGACGTCAAGACAGCTTTCCTTAATGGAAGTCTTGACGAAAGCATCTACATGATGCAACCAGAGGGATTCATTGAAAAGGGCCAAATGGATAAGGTATGCAAGTTGCAGAAATCCATATATGGATTAAAGCAAGCATCCAGATCTTGGAACATAAGGTTTGATCAAGCTGTCAAAGGTTTTGGATTTATTCAGAATCTTGATGAACCTTGTGTATACAAAAGGATTAAAGGCGACAAGTTGGTTTTCCTGATTCTTTATGTTGATGATATACTACTCATTGGAAACGATGTAGGTGTATTACATCAGTAAAAGAATGGTTAGCAAAACAATTTGATATGAAGGACTTAGGAGAAGCAAGTTTTATTCTAGGTATCCAAGTAATAAGGGATAGAAAGAATAGAACGATTGCATTATCCCAAGCTTCATACATAGACAAGATCTTGTCTAGGTTTTCCATGCAGGATTCCAAGAAAGGTATGTTACCTTTCAGACATGGAATCAAGCTTTCTAAGGAACAAGTTCCTAAGAATGAGCATGAAGAGCAATTCATGAGTAGAGTTCCATATGCCTCGGCAGTTGGAAGTCTTATGTATGCAATGCTCTGTACTAGACCAGATATTTGTTTTGCTGTTGGCATAGTTAGCAGGTTTCAATCGAAACCTGGTCCTGATCACTGGACGGCAGTCAAGCATATTTTCAAGTATCTCAAGAGAACAAGAGATAATATGCTTGTATACTCTGGAGGGGATTTGGTCCCCGTTGGGTATACAGATTCTGATTTCCAATCAGATTCTGACTCCAGAAAATCCACATCAGGGGCTGTGTTTACTATTGGAGGAGGAGCAGTTATATGGAGGAGTATCAAGCAATCTTGTATTGCTGATTCCACCATGGAAGCTGAGTACGTTGCTGCATGCGAGGCTGCCAAAGAGGCTGTTTGGCTCCGCCAATCCTTGATTGACTTGGAAGTGGTTCCTAGTGCGAATAAGCAGATCACTATCTACTGTGACAACAGTGGAGCAGTGGCTAATTCGAAAGAACCAAGAAGTCACAAGAGAGGTAAACACATTGAAAGAAAGTATCATCTTTTAAGGGAGATTGTTCAAAGAGGTGACGTGACGATTACCAAAATTGCGTCAGCAGAAAATCTAGCGATCCCTTCACAAAGGCTCTACCTCAGAAGAGTTTCGATGGGCATCTAGAGAACATGGGCTTGAGAGATATGACACATTTGCTATAGCGCAAGTGGGAGATTGTTAGGACTATGCTCAATAGCAAGAGTGTAATGTAGTAATTAACAATCTTTTTTCATATTAATAAAGTGATTTCTGGTTTAACAAATCGTATAGCATTTATAGTTTAATATTATAATTGTCAAAGTAAATAATCATAAGGTCTAAAGACTATGGGAAAAGAAGAATTGTTCGTACATCTGGATATGTATGTGGTAGACACAATTCTTTAGTTAGTCTTGAATAATGTTCACAACTTAAGTTAAAGGTTGGGCACCTTTATCTTGTTAAAGTTGTAGAATTCTTTTGCTAGCATTTGAGTGGGATCAAATGAGATATGATGAGTCTAAAATCATCGGAGTGTCTTCGAGCAAAAGGATCTAGTGCACTGGGTGCATTGAACTGGATCACAATGAAATACTTTATCTATAACCGTCAATAGATAAAAGTCTTTTCTTTATCAGGACAATCGGAGAGTCTATCTTAATCCTGAGATAAATGATGGACTTATGGTTGCAAGTGATATCATTTGAGTTATCAATGAGTACGATTATATCGCATAGTCTATCCTCGATAGTTTGGTGATATTCATTTGTTAATCGATAGAGGACTTCATTTATAGATATGGACATCGTGGCTCCATTTAATTAAATGAGAGTATAATATCATCATATGGATGTTTTAAGGTAATTGGATATTAAATCTCAACGTTGAGTTTTCGATAGTGTCTATTGAAAACATGGCTTCTGGACAAGTCAAAATATCCAAGTTCAAAACGTGGTCATATGAGTAAATATGGTAACTTGGAGAGTTATAGGCGGTCTATGAACTCTTGGCGATTACTGATATTAATCACGAGGATACACTATCTCCAATATGATTGTCTAGGGTATGAATGAGGAGCATCTTCCTTTTCTATCTTTATTTAAGAGTTCAGTTTTAGCTCTTTAGTGGAATGAGTTAAAATTAATGGATCGGACCTAAGTGAATCATTTGTTGATTGTGATTAGGTTATGTCTATTGAAGCTTAAATTTAGATGGCCCGCCAAGATCCCCAATCCACACGGACTTGCATGGATCACTTGATATATTCTACCGGACCAATTTAAGGGTCCATCTAGAGTTGCATTTAATATATTAAGAATATAATTTGCACATTATTTTAGTAATGGGCTGCTTAATTATATTAATATATTAATGAAAGACATGTGGACTTGTTTCTTTTAGTAAGAATGGGTCTGGTTCACATGTGGGCTTTTTATTTAAAGTCCAATGGATTAAATAAAATAAGAAAATAATATTTTGGCCCATTTACTCTAAGTGGGGCGGCAAGGGTTTATTTTAACCTAAATATTATTTTGTTTCATTGTTTTAATTAAATAAGAATTAATTGATTTATTAATTAATTGTTTAATTAAGAAACAAATCTTTTCTAATCAGGAAATATATTTCCTAAAAGTAAAAGTAAAAGACTTGTTTGATAAGGAAATAAATAATTAGTTTTATTTATTTAATCAAATAAGAAGTTTTTTTTTTTTTTTAATTTAGTCAAATAAAATAATAAAAGATCTATGAGTTGGATTAGGGTTTGAAGTCTTAAAAACTAGATGGAAATTAGGGTGCAACATAAGCCTATTGTGGGCATATTTTGCGGCAACCCTAGTTATTTCTAGGTTAGGATTTCGGCAACCCTAATACAAAAAGAAGAAGCAAACTTAGGCCACTTATATATTCACAAGTATAGAATTCGGCCACTTCATCTGTTCTTGATACAAATTTCTTCTTCTTCTCAATTCATAGAAAGATTTTATTCTACTAAAATAAAAAGGAGTGTTAGATTATTCTTTGATGGTATACTATTTGCTTATTCATCAATAAGCTTGTGTGTACGACATCGATCTAGGTTCACGCGAGTTTCGATCATTAGATTGAGAACTCAAAAGTGACCGGAATAATCTTAGTCATTCTTTTGATTGTTTTTGTGACTAACAAAGAAAAGAAAAGTTTGTTTTGTCCATTCACAGATTTGCAATTCAAAGAAAAGGGAGACCACGCTCCTAGGTGATCCACGTTCGTGCTAGGATTGAAGATCTTGTGGATTACCATCGACGTAAGTCAATCGGATCACGCGACAAAAGGTATTCTACTTTTTGTTATTGTATATGTATGTTTAATTAATTAAAGGGTTTAAGGTTCATAAAAGGAAAATTTTTTAAAAGTCACTAAATCTGTTTTTAGTCTCGCTTCCGCTGCTTGTACTTCTACGATATTTTTCCCTACAGTGTTGTCAGGGAGAAAAAAGCTCTTCATTCGATGTAGGCGGTGGAGACTTAGTTTAATATATGAATGTGCCCAAGTGATATGTCTGAAGGCGTTCGTTTTCTTCGGTCGAATGAGGCTCTTTTGAGAATGGAAATCCCGAGGGTCTGTTGGGCTTTCTTTTAAATGGGCCGGAACGGTTTCCTTCGTTGGTGGGCCTCTCTTTGAGGCTTAGGCTGTTATTAGATTTTGGCCTGTTTTTAGGGTATAATAGCTGGCCCTCAATTTTTAATTTATTTAATACATGAATAAGAAAATACTCGGACATGCCCGAGAGGAATCCTGTCTTTGGATATTCGTTGCCCAACCCCTAGGACTGAGTTCATTATTTCAAAGATTCAGCCAAAACTGGTTTGAAAACTAATTTTTTCAGCAACCAGCAATCAGCAAAGGGACCTGGTGGAGTGGATTTCTTGTTCTGCACGCAAGTTGATCTCATATGAAGTCTGATTTGAAGTTTGATTTGACGATTGCGCTTCCCACTGTCCACGTGTCGAGTATGCAACGCCTCCCCGTTCTGTTCTCCCATGCGTTTTTAATGCTTGCGCCGAATGGTGCTTCGATTTCTGGTGTTCATATATGTGCATATATTTATGTTATCTCTCTCCTATAAATATTGTTTATATTCATCCAAAAAAACCCTTGCTTTTATTCTTCTTTATCGATGAGAGACAAAAAAGAAGAAAACAAAACCACAAGGGAAGAAAGAAAAGAGGTGGAGGAAAAGAGAAAATCTTCTCTATTTTCCGACGAAATTCGGCTGCCGGCGACCTGGGCGTTTCTTTTTACAGTCCGTTCTTGTATGGCTGCCCTCTCATCTTGTTTCTCTTGGTGAGTTTTGAAACTCTTTCACGAATCCTTCCTTTGCACAATTTTGGAGAATTTTTCCTTCGGTTGGTCTATACAAGGAGACCAAGGAGAGGGCTTTTGATAATTTTTAAAAGATTACCACTTCTTGCATTCCTGTGTGTCCTTTTTTGCCTTTTTCTGACCCTAATTTTTCTTTCTCAGATTCTTTTGCTGCTTGTTGAATCCTGATGCCATGGTGAACAAAACGCTCAAAGGTCCTTGCTTGCTCGTTGATCAATGAGAGATTACTCAGTCTGATGTCGAGGATCATCGTGGCATTCAGGTTCGATATTCACCTGAGAATCCTTCTTTTGTGGACTGTGAAAACAATGCTGTTAATGAAAAGTGTCTAAGGGAGTATAGGACCTTTTTTCGTATTCCGTTAGAAATTGTTTTTCATTTGCCTGGGGAAAATGCTGCTTGGAATCCTCCCCCTGGTTGTGTAGCAATTTATGGCTTTATGTTTTGTTGTGGTGTGACATTGCCCATTCCGGGATTTATAGCCCGTTTCTTGAGTTCGGTAAAGTGTGCACCAATGAAGTTGACCCCGAATGCATATCGCAATTTGATGGGACTTTATTGCCTTTGGCGTGACTTGAATTTTGGAGAGCTTTCAGTTAACGAGATTAAACATTGTCTGATCCTTCGAAAATCTATTAACGAGACAGGTTCATACTATTTGGGTTCTTACCATCCTTCCAGGTGGATGCCCATTGGTGAAGATGGGAAACGGATGGAAGGAAAATTGGATCTGCCCATCAAAGAAGATGTTCCGAAAAAGAATGGGTTAATTTGGGGTGCTCCGAGTTCTAACAAATACCGGAAAGGAAGTTGGTTTTTCGTCCAAGGGAATTGGGGAAGGAAACCCTCAAACAACCCGGATGGGATGGATTTAGATATCCCTCGTCATTTTTGTGAAGCCCGTAAGTATTATCATTCATTTTTGCTTTTATGTCTAAAGAATGCTAGAGTTGAGTATAGAATTTTGGATTGACTTGATTCCCATTTTTCCTTGTTTTCAGGCACTTATACTGATCAGCCGAGACTGACCAAAGATGAAGCGGACTAAGTCTCACAGGCGGTTTAAACTGCTATGGATAGTCAGAATTTCAAGACTCTGGTGACCGCGGAAAAACTGAAGACTTTTAGCTTAATTCCAGCACTGATTAATGATCGTAATCATAGTAAGTACGCGCCTTTATGTGCGAAGTCTTCCAGTTTTCTTTTTGATGATTCTAATGATTTCTTGTGTAGTTTTAGACTTGGACCCAATTCTTGGAAAAACTATACGTGCATTGAATAGTGTAAAAGTTGTTAGCAAGGAAGATGCGAGGGCGGCTGAAAGATAAGGCATTGCACCGCCCAACGACCCGGAAGTGGTCGACGGTTTAGATTTTCCCATGCCGACTCCGAATGTGGTGACAGCTAGTTCTCATGTTACGGCCCCTATCCCTAAAACTAAAGTTGGTGGTCCCACGCGGGGGTTAAAAACCCGGGCCGGGGATCTTGGGAAAAGAAAATGAGAGAAGCTTTCTTCTCATAAGGGTCCAAAAACATCGCGAACCCTCAGCATTCCTTTGCACCCCAAAAAGGGAAACAGCGAGCTGACTGGGAGTGAACCCGTTGATAGTGTCTTCAGAGATCTCGGTCCTCTTCTTGAGCAAAGGGTTCCAAAAAATGTCACGTCTAACCCTCCACCCATTCTTCAAGATAGTGATTTTCCCTAGCTCTTGGATCGATTCTTTTTTCATTTTTTCAATTTCTAAGGAAATGCGATTTGGTGGCTAAAGATAGAGATAAGTTGGCCGACCAAGTGAAGAATTTGGCCGAAGAGAGAATGAAGCTTCAAGCCGACAACGCCAAGCTACTGGCCAGTCATGAAAAGGCTCTAGCCATTGAAAAAAAGAAGAACGAAGAAGGTGGTCGCCGAATTGCTGCTTTAGAGAAACAAAGGGATTCTCTCAACTTTCGTCTTAGGGAGTATAAGAGAGATTTTGACACGGTGAAAACCGAACTTGGTGTTCGGGCTATTAGTCTTTTCAAGAACTTTCCCGCTTTCGAGGCGTTTGCTTATAAAGAGTTTGTGAAGGGAGTTGATGCGTGTAAGACCCTCGTTCGCTCTTTGGATTATCCTGCTGTGGCAGACCAAATAGATGAGTCCATGCGACTTAATTTGCAAGAAGCCGAGCAAGATTTGAAGAAGCAAGTTTTAAGGTAGGAGTCTGATAGAAAAAGAAAGAAGATGCCGCTATTAAACGTTCATACTGATCTAGAGGCTCAGGTGCGTCAATGTTTTGAGAGTTCATGCCCGGGCAATCTGTGGCTTGACCCTCTTATTGACTACGGTCCAGATTTCGAGTCTGAAGATGATCCATTTTTTGAGGATGAAATCCTGGAAGAGGAAGATCAAGGGGAAAAAAAAGGGAGCAGCTGAAGTTGCCGACAAAGACTTCCAAGGAGATACCAGTGGTGATAGCTGAGTGTTGTTTGTTATCTTTGCGAAACTTCTTTGTATTAGTTAGATAGTTCAAGACAAGTATTTGGTTTCTTTAAGGTTGAACTTTTGTACTGTGTTTTGTATTTGATTGTGTTGACAGTTGAGTGAGGACGTATGCTCTTGTGTTCCTTTAAGTATTTTGATCTTTCGAGAAAGCGTGTTGGGACCTTTCCCATGTGTTTATGAGAATCATCCTTTTTGTATTTAATCCTATTTTGGGATTTTTATTTGATTAATCTGATGGATTTTAACTCCTGGTTATAATCCAATATTGTCGTAACCTTCGGAAATCAAATTTTTACTTGGTCTTTTTCTGTCGACTTTAAGGTACTCGGTAATGATCCGATCAATGATAGCCTGCGTAAGCCAAGTTTGCATATTTTTTGTATGCTTTTAAGTTGAATAATAAAATATTCTCACAAAACTTTTAAATAGTACTTTATTTGATAATTTCGTGCCTGTGGGTTACATGAGAATTTGACGCGGGAAGGCTATCAAATCAAAAGATATTATACGAACTATTTCTTCGGACACGTATCCTTTTATTGATAATAAATTTTCAGATACTGGGCGTTCCACGGGCGATGTATGACTCCCCCATCTGGTCTTGCTAGCCGGTAAGCCCCGTGCCCAACTATGGCGATTATCTGGTAAGGCCCTTCCCATTTATCGCCAAGTGTCCCGGCAGCCTTATCTCGGGTGTTGGGCATTACCCTTCGTAAAACTAAGTCGCTTACTGTTAGGATTATGCTCAATAGCAAGAGTGTAATGTTGTAATTAACAATCTTTTTCATATTAATAAAGTGATTTCTGGTTTAACAAATCGTATAGCATTTATAGTTTAATATTATAATTGTCAAAGTAAATAATCATAAGGTCTAAAGACTATGGGAAAAGAAGAATTGTTCGTACATCTGGATATGTATGTGGTAGACACAATTCTTTAGTTAGTCTTGAATAATGTTCACAACTTAAGTTAAAGGTTGGGCACCTTTATCTTGTTAAAGTTGTAGAATTCTTTTGCTAGCATTTGAGTGGGATCAAATGAGATATGATGAGTCTAAAATCATCGGAGTGTCTTCAAGCAAAAGGATCTAGTGCACTGGGTGCATTGAACTGGATCACAATGAAATACTTTATCTATAACCGTCAGTAGATAAAAGTCTTTTCATTATTAGGACAATCGGAGAGTCTATCTTAATCCTGAGATAAATGATGGACTTATGGTTGCAAGTGATATCATTTGAGTTATCAATGAGTACGATTATATCGCATAGTCTATCCTCGATAGTTTGGTGATATTCATTTGTTAATCGATAGAGGACTTCATTTATAGATATGGACATCGTGGCTCCATTTAATTAAATGAGAGTATAATATCATCATATGGATGTTTTGAGGTAATTGGATATTAAATCTCAACGTTGAGTTTTCGATAGTGTCTATTGAAAACATGGCTTCTGGACAAGTCAAAATATCCAAGTTCAAAACGTGGTCATATGAGTAAATATGGTAACTTGGAGAGTTATAGGCGGTCTATGAACTCTTGGCGATTACTGATATTAATCACGAGGATACACTATCTCCAACATGATTGTCTAGGGTATGAATGAGGAACATCTTTCTTTTCTATCTTTATTTAAGAGTTCAATTTTAGCTCTTTAGTGGAATGAGTTAAAATTAATGGATCGGACCTAAGTGAATCATTTGTTGATTGTGATTAGGTTGTGTCTATTGAAGCTTAAATTTAGATAGCCCGCCAAGATCCCCAATCCACACGGACTTGCATGGATCACTTGATATATTCTACCGGACCAATTTATGGGTCCATCTAGAATTGCATTTAATATATTAAGAATATAATTTGCACATTATTTATTTAATGGGTTGCTCAATTATATTAATATATTAATGAAAGGCATGTGGGCTTGTTTCTTTTAGTAAGAATGGGTCTGGTTCGCATGTGGGCTTTTTATTTAAAGTCCAATGGATTAAATAAAATGAGAAAATAATATTGAGCCCATATATATATGATGTGGGCGGCAAGGCTAATTTATTAGTCTAATATATTATTTTATTTTATTGTTTGATTAAATGAGAATTAATTAATTAATTAATTAATTATTTAATTAAGAAACAAAATCTTTTTCTGATCAGGAAATATGTTTCCTAGAGTTATACTATTGGTAGTAGTATACTAAAAGTAAAAGACTTATTTGGTAAGAAAATAAATAATAAGGTTTATTTATTTAATCAAATAAGGAAGTCTTTGAGATAGTCACAAATACACTAAAGAGTTGGATTAGGGTTTGGAATTCTAAGGAAATCTACTTAGGGTTAGGATTTAAGTCAAAAGACAAATCCTAGATGGTAGATGATTTTGGCCACAATATATAAATATCTATTAAATGTACAAGGCCGAAAATATATAAGAAGTTTGGCGTGCAGTATAAGAAGTATTTTATTTTGTATATAATGCATGCAGTGTTTATTCCGATATATATATATATATATATATATATATATTGTTTTAGGCGTGCAAATAGAGATTAGTTTTTTGGTGAGGTGTGCAGTTTTGATGCACTTGTATACTAGCTGTGCAAAGTGCAGTATTTGGTGCACTATATATATTATAATATATATAGATATTAAATATAGGTTGAATTTGGCTAACCCTATTTGCAAGGCTTGAGAGTTTTTTCTTTTGCTTAAAAAAATAGAATCCAACTCTAGTGATTAGTGTGTGTTGATTTCGACTAAAACATAAAAGAGTGAATAGATTATTCTTTGATGGTACACTAATTGCTTGTTCATCAATAAGCTTGTGTGTACAACATCGATTTAGGTTCACGCGAGTTTCAATCATTAGATTGAGAACTCAAAAGTGACCGGAATAATCTTAGTCTTCTTTTGATTGTTTTGTGACTAACAAAAGAAAAAGAAAAGTTTGTTTGTCCATTCTCAGGTTTGCAATTCAAAGAAAAGGGAGACCACGCTCCTAGGTGATTCACGTTCGTGCTAGGATTGAAGATCTTGCGGATTACCATCGACGTAAGTCAATCGGATCACGCGACAAAAGGTATTCTTCTTTTGTTGATTATATGTATGTTTAATTAATTAAAGGGTTAAGGTTCATAAAAAGGAAAATTTTTTTAAAGTTACTAAATCTATTTTTAGTCTCGCTTCCGCTGCGTGTACTACGGTATTTTTCCCTACACTTACTTGGAACTGTCTTGGTTTTACTTTGTTATTATAATGTCGAGCAATGCGTTGCTGATAGGTGGCCATTCGAATCTGGGCCCTATCTCTTCGTACTTCTAGATCATCGAGGCCCGAGGTCAAAAGAGCAATATTATTGTTTTGATCATAAAATCTGACCCGAGGTGAAGCTACTTAAGTTTCGACGGGGATGACTGCTTCGGCTCCAAACACCATTGCAAATGGGGTCTCTCCAGTCAATGTTCTAGAAGTCGTTCTGTATACCCACAAAACTTCGGGTAATAAATCTACCCAACATCCTTTCCTGACATCTAGCTTTGCTTTGATGTTGTGTTTGATGATTTTATTTATTGCTTCTACCTGCCCGTTGGTTTGTGGGTGTGCCGGGGTGGCGAACAAGCAGTTGATATTCCACTTGTCATAAAACTTTCGGAAACTAGCGTTATCGAACTGTGTTCCATTATCTGTGACTATGGCATTTGGAACACCAAACTGGTAAACGATCAATTTTCTGATGAAGTCCATGGTTTTTTCCTTGGTTATTCGGACAAGTGCTTTTGCTTCAACCCATTTTGTAAAATAATCTACCGCCACGATAGCATATTTTGCCCAACCCTTAGCTGTTGGCATTGGGCCAATTAGATCAATTCCCCAACGGTCGAAAGGGTGTGCCGATACCATCGTTCTGAGCCATTCGGGTGGTTGCTTGATATTATCTCCTATCCTTTGACATTTGTCACAACTTGTTGCTACCCTTTTCGCGTCATCAAATAGTTTTGGCCAGTAGAATCCCTGTCTCATTACTTTGTGAGCTAAACTATGTTGGCCCGTGTGGTTGCCACCTATGCCTGCATGAATTTCACTTAAAATTATTTCAGCCTCTGTTGGTCCCACACAACGCTGCAATGTTTTTGAGAAACCTCTTTTGTATAATTCGTCGGAAATCATTGTATATCTGGTCGAGCGGTATCTGAGTCTTCTGGCTTCAATTTTGTCCTCTAGGACTCGACTGTCTATTAGAAAAGATCTGATTGGTGTCATCCAATTCGTTTCTACCGGGCTGATTTCGGAGACTAGCAGTCGATTGTCGGAGTGGATGTTTGGTAATTGTAAGTGTGTTACTAAGATTGTTTTAGTGATAATGGCATTAGTGGCGGATGCTAGTTTGGAGAGTGCGTCCGCGTGATTGTTCTCAGCCCTAGGAATCTGGGTGATCCAGAAAGTTTTGAAGCGTCTAATGGCTTGTTTTGCTAAGGCTAGATAGGCTGTCATTCCTTCTTCCTTGGCTTCATATTCGTCAAGGATTTGGTTGACGACTAGTTGAGAATCGCTGTACACGTCTATTCAGTCGGCCCCCAATGCCGTGGCGACCCTCATTCCCGTTAAGAGTGCTTCATACTTGGCCTGATTGTTTGTTGCTTTAAAATCGAACCGGAGAGCACATTCTATCTAATCATTTTCAAGGGTGGTTACTACCATTCCTGCCCCACTTCCATGTGTATTCGACGATCTGTCAACGTGGAGTTTCCACGGGTAATTACTTTGTAGATCGTCGGACTCGACCAATCTCATATTGACTATAGGTTATGAAAATTCTGCTATAAAGTAGGATACAGCTTGTCCCTTGATATATGACCTTGGTTTATATTCGATATCAAATTCTCCTAGTTATATGGCCCATTTTGTCAGTCGGCCAGAGACTTCCGGTTTTTGTAAATTCTACCGTAGTGGGCAATTGGTTAGGATTGTGATAGGATGAGCCTGGAAGTACGGCCTAAGTTTCCTGGCAGACACGATCAGTGCTAGTGCCATTTTTTCTGCCTCTAATTATCTTGTCTGGGGATCAGTTAATGCTTGGCTTGTATAATATACTGGCCTCTGAGATTCTTCTTCTATTCGGACGAGGATCGAACTTGTCGCGGCTGTGGAAACTGATAGATATAGGAAAAGGTTTTCTCCCGTGATTGGCTTTGATAGTAGTGGTGTCGTGCCGAGGTATATTTTCAACTACTGGAAAGCTATTTCGCATTCCTGTGTCCATTCTATTGCCTTGCCCTTTTTTATGGCTTTGAAAAAAGGCAAGCATTTATCTGTTGATTTCGATATGAACAGGCTCAGTACAGCGAGACATCCATCAGCCGCTGAAATTCCTTCAAAGTCCGAGGAGGATTCATTGTAATCAGAGCCTCTATTTGGTTTGGGTTTGCTTCGATGCCTCGTTGATGTACTACGAAACCGAGGAATTTTCCTGCTTGGACACCAAAAACGCACTTGACCGGGTTTAATTTCATCCCAAATTGTCTGATGGTAGCGAACGTTTTTTGGAGTGCGTCGATGTGTCCGTCGGATGTCAGCCGTCAGGCTTTTTGTTAACATGTCATCAACATAAACTTCCATCGTCAGACTTATTTGGTCAGCAAACATCCAGTTTACCAACCGTTGGTATGTCGCACCTGCGTTTTTAAGTCCGAAAGGCATGACTTTGTAACAGTATAACCCTTGGTCAGTGATGAACATTGTTTTTTCTTCATCCGGGCCGTTAATTTTTACTTGGTTATAACTTGAGTAGGCGTCCATAAAGCTTAACAATTCATGTCCGGAGGTAGTGTCCACTAATCGATCAATCCTTGAGAGAGGGAAACCATCCTTTGGATAGGCTTTGTTAAGATCCGCAAAACCTACACACATTCTCCAACTATCGTTCTTTTTCTTTACTAAGATGACATTGGCAACCCATTATGGATATGTTGCTTCCCGAAAAGATTCGGCTGCCAATAGCTTTTTTACTTCTTCCCTAACTGCTGCGTTTCTTTCTGAGTTAAAACATCTTCTTTTCTAGGTCACTGGGCGAGCATCTCGTCTGATTGATAGACTGTGGGTGATTATACTTGGATCAATACCTGTCATATCCCCGTGGTCCCAAGCAAAGACGTCGGCATATTCTATCAGGAAGGCTGCGAGTCTAGCTTTCAATTGGGGGTTCAAATGGCTCCCTATTTTAACCACTCTCTCGGGCATGCTTTGATTGAGTTCAGTATTGTCTGTTGGCTCAATTTCCTCTTCTTGATCTTTGTTGGCTGGCTCTCTTGGATCTAAAGCGAATTCCGTTGGAGTCTCGACCGTATTTTCGATGGGCATACCCCGCTTGATCAATTCTTTTACCGTTTGCTTCTTCCCCCGAGTGGCTGATGGTTCGTCTAGCTAGAGAACTTCTTTAGTTTCTTTTTTGGTGGTGAATGCTGAAAGGTTTGCCTTTCGAGCAGTTTCCTGACAGCCCCTGATTTCTCCCGTCCCGAACTCGGTTGGGAATTTTATTTTAAGACAGTAGGTAGCTGTAACCGCTCTTATTTCGTTAAGGAAAGGCCTTCCCATCAGGGCGTTGTAAGGCCACTTAGGGATGTTGACCACTATGAATTCAATCATCACTGTTCGCCTGGTGGGGTAATGACTGACCCCTACTGGGAGTTTCACTATTCCGAGCGGACGTATTTCGGATCCTCCGAAGGCCTTAAGGGGAGCATCGAATGGTTCGAGATCTTTAGTGTGAAACCTAGTTGTTGGAAAACCGATTCGCTTAGAATATCTATAGAACTACCGGTATCGATCAGGATTCTTCGGACATCTCTATGGCCGATTTGTAATTCAACAACTATAGCATCATTGGGACGGGCGTCATATCCTTCGGCATCCTCGGGCCGAAAAGAGATTGGGCTCCATCCTTCTTTCGACTTCTTTCGGGTATGCTTTGTGAGATTGATCTCTTTTCTCGAAACCTACCCTATCTTAGCTTTCCTTTCCCAGTTGCTATGACTAGTGTTTGGTCCTCCCGAAATCATGTGAATCGGACTTCCTTTTCGGGGGCTTTTCTGAGGTAGATCTCTTCTTTCGTCTGTTTTCAACCCTCGGCCATCATCCTTCTTAATCAAGTAATCTTTCATATGTCCTTCTTTAATTAGACTTTTAATGTGTTCTTTTAGTTGGAAGCATTTCGACGTTTCATGACCATGATCACGGTGGAATCGACAATACTTTTCCGAAGGTCGTTTGTGTGGGGGGGCGCTCATCTTTTGGGGCCAGCGAAGTATTCCCTTCTCCTGGGCTATTGAGAATATGCTTTCTACATCCTGTGTGAGTGGGGTGTAGGCCGAATACTTACTTCTCAGGTAATCTCTTCCATCCCGGGTGTCGAACCTCCTACTCCCTTTGTTTCGATCATGACGTCTTTCCTTCTGTCCTGTTTTGGCCGCATCGATTCTTAATCTTTCTCCCCTTTCGGGACGTGCACCATGTACCAGAGTCCCACCTTGGGCTACTTCTTCCTCTTCAGCCCGAGTGTATTCAGCCATTATTTCGACTAATACTGGATAAGTAGAGGGCCTCTGTCGTCTCAATCGGAACGAAAAGGAACCGCTCTGAAGGTCATTGGTGAAGGCGTTGACGGCTGTATGTCATTGAAATCTTCTATCCTAACCACTTCTTTGTTAAAACAGGCTAGGTATTCTCGGATTGTCTTGTTCTTTCCTTGCTTTAAACTCGAAAGATGAGCCAAAGATTTTTTTTGTTGGAGGCTTCCCATAAACTGTTGTGTGAAAGCCTAGCTGAGTTGACTGAAACTGCTGATGCTATTTCGGGGTAATTATCGGAACCAACTTCCCACTAAATCTCCGAAGGTGACTAGGAATGCTTGGCATAATAGGCGATCGTCACGAGTTTGAGTGGCCATTAAGGTGACAAACCGGCTAACATGCTCTATTGGGTCTCGCTCCTCCGTGTATTGTTCAATATTTAGCATTCTGAAATTCCTTGAGAAAGACTTTTCTGAAACCTCCTCCGTGAACGGTCCATGGTAGGTGCCAAGTGATCGTATCGAGCCTCGCGTCTCGCGGTGATTTCTTTCTATTCTTTGCGTGTCATTTTTGATTTGTCGTATTTCCTGCACATATTCCGGGTCCTTTCCGGCTGATTGATCGAAATGGAGGCGTCGGCGAGCGGAAGGGTTTTTCCTATTTTCCGAGACTCTGCTTGCTTTGGTTGGAGACCTGCTGGTTCTAGGTGGGGTTATGGTCTTTTAGGACGATCGACCTCATTGGCCATCGTATCGCTTGTGGGAGACACTTTCCTCCTCTTCCCGCTCGTTGGTTGTTCTTTGATCTTTTCTTTTTGACCGAGTCGAGCGGGAGCTTTCCTCATCCGAGTGTCCGAACCAGGACTGCGACTTGCTACGCTCTTCTACCACTGCTTTCCCTTTGTCTATCCTGTCTCCTTGGGGAGGGTCCTCAATTTGTACGCCGTATGGAGCTAAAATCGCTTGGCTCCTCGGGGTGCGATAGACGAGAGGAGGGACTTGAAAAACTCCCCCCATGATTTTCATGAGTTGCTGTAGATGTGCGTTTGCTTCCTGCAGTCCTTATGGTGAAAGACTCAGGAGGGTCTGTGTATCGGATGGTGGTGGAGTTAGAGTGACCTGTGGAACATTGGATTCCCGAGGCCCAAAGGCTGGGTCTTCGATAGCTGAGTCGGTGGTGACGGTGATGAAACCCCTCAGATCCTTGCTTACGTGGTCCGACGGATTCATGGGCTTTGTGTTTAAGATTTCCTCGGAGTTGGATTCAACCCTTGACACGCCCCGGAACGGTTCTAATAAAGTATCCCCGGCGGCGCCAATAACTTGATCGGTGCACGCGGGACACGCGATAGTTCTATAAACTATCGTAAAATAAATGGGGCGCGTTTGTTTTTCAGCAAGTGCACGGATCGTTACGATCGCATAGCGGCAAGTACGGTTCGTTCCACAGGGAGTTTGTGAGGTCCCTTTTATCGGTTTTAGTCTTATATGTTATATATACTATACACACTAATTACAACATATTTACATGCATGAAGAGTAAATGGTGGAGGATGGCATGTAAACAATTAAACTAAGAGGATGGCAAGAAAGTAATTAAACTAACTAATCACTAAATTAACTAAGATGGCACTTTAACTAATTTACACTACATCAATTATAACTAACTAAACTACAATTACACTAAGATCATTTTAATCTAAATTACACTAACTAACTAACTAACTAATTAAACTAATTACCATCTAATGCAATGGTCTTGCAAAAGTGGTAATGAGACTTTGGATGTTGGGATATTGGTGTACAAGTGCAATTAACCAATTAACTTGTTGATTTCTATTAACCTAGGATAGTCTAACACATTTAATAAAGTCACATACATAAATAGTTATTCATGCATGGTCTAAATTGTATTACATGCTTATGAATTTGTTAATTCAAACAACACATATATGAATTAAAGCTCAAGATAGAAAATCAACTCATATCATAGATAATATACAAAGTACACCAAAACCCAACATCAATACTTAGTTACATAAAATAACTAAGATGGTGTGGATGGTGAGAATTTACATTATACTAAACTAAACTAAGCTAATTTAAGCTAATTGGGTGTAATTTGGATATTTGGGAGGTGTGTTTTAGGTTAGAGAAGGATTTATATATATAGGGAACTGTTTTGGGGAGGTTTTGGAGGAAATATCCTCCAAGTTGGTCGTCCGGGCGACCTTGAAATCCATGGCCGGCGGGTTTGTGCCCGTCGTCGAAGCTCGCTGTGAAGAAATTGGAGTCAGCGGCGAGTTCTAACCTTCTGGACTGCGGGTACTTTCCCGCGGCATGAAACCGCCAAGATTTAGTGAGCTTGGACGTGCTGGAACGCGGGAGAATGGCCGCTGAACCAAGCTTGAAGGCTTGAACATCCATGGAGGTTTGGAGGATTTGTTGGAGTTGAAAACCTTTGCAAGGGAGGCTAAAAGTAGATGCAATAGGACCGACATGGAGTGGGCTTCCGATCTGGGTGGAGAAACGCCAGAAATATGGCTGGAAAACCGTCGAAAACCGTCGAAAAAGTAACTGGGTCAAACCGGGTCGAGTCTGGTAACCGGGACGGGCGCGCGGGTCAGCTGGAGGTTGATGACGAGCTGACGTCATCCTGACGTCAACGTGATGCCAACTGGTCAAAACGGCGTCGTCTGATGCGTGACGTGGCAGCTGATGCTATGCTTTGCGCGGTAAATTACAATCTGCACCCCTGACTTCTCCCTTATTCACGGAATCTTCAATAATTGCCCGAATCTTGCACTTTTGCCCCTGAATTGTCCAAAATGACAATTTTGCCACTGAACTTCCCTATTCACATGAAACACCTATTTTATCCATTAAATACTCGGTTTTACCCGAGAAACAAGCATAAAAAGATAGGAAAATGGAGCGCTAAATGTGAACATTTGGAGCGCGATAAGCCCCTCATTCTAATGCCAATTGTTTTTGATAGAATTTAGTAATTGAAAGTCGGAGTCGAACATACAATTAATGAACAATATTTATGCGATCTATATTTGATTTGAAATTGATTTTTCCGAGTATTGAGGATACAGAGCTTAAATATAAACTTGTCTTCAAAACTAGAAAAAATCCTCTCCTTCTATTGGGTTTTAACCCTTGTATTTATACTCTTCGAAAGCGTGCTTGAATAACCACACTTGAGTATCCTAGGCTGACAGATTTTAGGTAGCTTGGGCGGGGGCCTATTCTGTATCGAATGACCGTTTGACACCTGCTTATTTGAAGATTTTGGCGTGTTGTTAGGGAGAAAAAAGCTCTTCATTCGATGTACGCGGTGGAGACTTAGTTTAATATATGAATGTGCCTGAGTGATATGTCTGAAGGCGTTCGTTTTCTTCGGCCAAATAAGGCTCTTTTGAGACTGGAAATCCCAAGGGTCTATTGGGCTTTCTTTTAAATGGGTCGGAGCGGTTTCCTTCATTGGTGGGCCTCTTCTTTGAGGCTTAGGCTGTTATCAGATTTTGACCTATTTTTAGGATATAACAATATATAAAATAGAGTTTATATACAAAAGCCCAACATTCAACAAACTAATCCATCAACCCCTTAGTGGGGATTTACCTACTCATTACAACAATGAAAATAAGAGAAAGGATGGAAGAACAACCCTTGGAGATCATCTCCTTCCTTAAAGTTCCCTTCAATCTCTAGCTCCCTTGAAGTTAAGTAGAAATTGTATGAAATGAGAAGTTCCTAGATCTAGGTTTCAAGTGTAAAAAGCTCCCAAAAACGTTCCCAACACTTTCTATATATAGTCCTACCAAAATAGGTTACAAAATAGCTTTAAGATGAAATCTGGCTCGTGCGGAGTGCGGGTGGAGTGCAGTTTATGGACCCGCACTCACCCGCACTTTATCAATTTCTTTAATCTTTGGACTCCCGAATCTGGGCAAGAGTGTGGATGAAGTGCGGTTGGAAGACCCGCACTCACCTGCACTTTATCACTCTGCAACAATCTCAGCAACTGGGTTTGGGCAAGAGTGCGGATGAAATACGGTTGGGACTTGCACTCACCCATACTTTATCTAATCTTCAGAAGTTAGGTCCACGGGTCTGGACAACAATGCGGGTGAAATGCGGTTGCAACCCACACTGACCCACACTGTTGTAGCCTCTGATGCCTTTCTCGTTCTTTCTGCAACTCTTGGTCCCCTTTTTTGCCCAAAAGTCCTGCTGTAAGGATTCCCGTACCTTTTAATTGGCTTATTTCGTGATCAAACCATATATGGGGATTCTTTATAAGGGTAGCATAGATGTTTGTTGTATGTATAAATTCGCCAAACTGACACGTCATCAAAAGAGCTAACGAAAGACTGCCACGTCATTCATTGACCGGGTTAGAGGAGGAAGTTTGACAAGTCAGAATGATAGAATAGCCTAAACCAGAAGGAAGTCAAAGATATGGTCGCCGAAGCTAAAAACCTACTCGTCGAATATAGAAGTGTACTCGCCAAATATGCAATACCCAGAAAATAAAGGTACTCGCTGGACCAGCACACTGGACATGAACCGACTCGGCAGAAACACAGAAATAAACCCCAAACTTTTAGAAGACCCAGAACAACAAGGAATCATAAAAGGAAAATAGACCTGATCCGTGACAAGTCAGGATCCTAGTACGAATCAAAGAGGGAAACCTTTCACCCACGCGGCTGAAAACAAGGGGAAACCCTAAGTAAACATGTATAAATAGGACCACCTATCCCATGAGGAGGGGGTTCAAAAATCTAGAGAGAGAAAAGAGAGCAATTGTGAGAGATCTGAGCGTGTAACAAAGCAACGAAAACCTAGTATTATTCTTCTGCCCTCAGGGGCGCCGTGGTTTTTTTTCCCATTCAAGGGTTTTCCACGTAAAACTTGTCTTTTGCATGTGTTCTTAATTTTCTTGTTTTATATTAAACTGATATAATTGTTGAGTGCGTGGCAATCCAAATTTCACCGTCAACAATTGGCGCTAGAAGGAGAGGGCTCTTTGAACAGAAACTTCGAGGGACCCTTGCGAATCAAACAGCATGAACAACGACAGCAACAGAGATGGTAACTCCAGCGGAGATTTAATTGTTGAACCAACTGCACCGACGAGAGACAGGACAGTGACAATCGGGGAACAATCAGCAGCAACGCCAGGAACTAGGGCGGCTGATCCCGGGATTCTACAGCACTTCCAAGCTGCATTGGTAAACCTAATCAGCGAAGCCAGCAAAATAGGACTTTCGCTCCCCATAGGGTTAGGAGCTTCATCTCCTTACGAGTTAACCACCCCTGGAGTCCCTCCACCGGGAAGGCTACGATCAGAAGTTCACATCGCAATTCCCGATACTCAAGCAAGACAATTCACTAAAGAGACCCCCTAGGACCACACTGAGGATTTCGAGGGGAGAAAACAAAGGAAGGGAAAAGGCGTGATGAATGAAGAATCCAGGGAGGAACGAGACCAGGTGCGAACACATGGGGTCAATTCCAGTGTCACACATCAGCGGAACCGGCGGAGACACCGTTCCATCTCATCTGAAGATAAGAGTCCTCGTCCACGAAGGGAACTGCAGTCCAAAAGGGCGAAGCGAAGAAGATCCGAGAGCACAGAAGATCGAAGAAGCCCGGATGAGAGAGGCAATCATGTAGGATGACAATCAGGAGCAGACTCGATCCAGCAGGGGAGCCAACTGGTCATCGAGATATAATCCTACAAGAGCTGTCAAGAAAAGTTTCAGCAATGGCACGAAGGTACGGTCGTAATGTATCTTCAGATGATGAGTCAGACAGCCCATTCATCGAAACTATTTCTCACACCCAATTCCCAGACAGATTTAGGATGCCCACCATTGAACAATATAAGGAGAACAGGGATCCAAAGGAACATGTTCGCCGATTCTGCAATATTATGGCCCAGTATTCATCCAATGATGGGCTGCTGTGCCTCACCTTCCCACAAACATTCGGCGACCTCGCCTCCAGATGGTTTGGAAGACTCCCGCCCGGAACCATAAGCAGCTTCTCAAACCTCAGTAAGGCATTCATAAGGCAATTCATGGGAAGTGTCCAAAGAAGAAAGTCACTTGCTCATCTGTCAAACTTGAAGCAGGAACGTAATGAGTCGATCAAGAAGTATCTAGCCAGGTTCGGGAAGGAAGTAGCTCAAATTGAGGATGCCAGTGATGTAGCTGTAATCGCCGCTTTCACCAATGGGCTGCAAAGTGGACGATTATCCTTTGACCTGCGAAGAGATAGACCTAAAACTTACGAGGAGATGATGGAAATAGCTGGCGACTATGCACTGGCAGAGGAAGAAGAAGTAGCGCAAGGGGGTAGTTACGTGCATGGGCACAAGCCTGACTCAAAATCGGACCATAAGGACGACAAAAAGATGCAATCACGTGATCGCCAGAAAGATGAGAAGGGCCAAAAGGGGTATTCAAGAGAAAACAGAGGAAACACTCGAGCCAATGAGTTTCGAGGAAGGTACAACCATTACACCCCTTTAACTGGCGACCAGGAGGAGATATTGTCTGTGGTAGAAGACAAAGGACTCACCAAATACCCTCGACAGCAATCAGCAAATGCCAGGAGAGATACAACCAAGTACTGCCGGTTCCACAAAGATCATGGACATGAAACTTCAAAGTGTTTTCAGTTGCGCGATCACATTGAGAGCTTAATCAGAGATGGGCACCTAAAGGATTTTGCTTTGAAAGGTGACAAACACGATGGTCGCCGGGATGGCCGCCAAGGGAACGGGCAGGACAGGAAGAGTCCAAGGAGGAACAGCCCTAACACAGCTATAAACACCATTTTTGGCGGACCTCATACTGGGAGGAGCAATCGAGAAAGGATGTTAGAAGTTCGAGAAGTAATGTATGAAAGCAGAAGCATGGAGATCAATTCTGTGCAGAGAAACCCCAAGAAGGGAAGAGAAGGACATGATCCCATAACATTTACAGCAGAAGACTCAGACGGAATTGATGCAAAACCCAACGATGCAATCGTTGTGGGGGTTCGAATAGCCCATAGAGATGTCCTTCGGGTGATGATTGACAATGGAAGTTCAGCCGATATCCTAAGTGCCAGGGTATATGATGAGTTGCGGCTGGACAGAAAAGATCTTGAACCATTCCATGTGCCATTAAAGGGATTCGGGGGTGCAGAAGTTAGGTCGTTAGGAACTGTGAAGCTGCCGGTAAGATTTGGTACAGCACCATGCCGGCGAACAATCCTGTTGGACTTTGTCGTGGTTGACATCCATAATTGGCCGTATAATGCTTTACTTGGCCGACCGTTTCTTAACAAAGCTCGAGCTGTTACTTCAACCCATGCGTTGAAAATAAAGTTCCCTACAGAATTCGGTGTCGGAGAATTGAGAGGGTCATAGGAGATGGCTCGCCGCGCCAACCTATCAATCTTCAAAGATAAAGTAGGGATGGAAACCTTGAACATATTCGAAGTAGACAGGGAAGAGCAGGAAGATAATCCGGAAAACTTCGAACTGGACCCAAGAGACAAAACTAGCAGAGAGAAGGAAGAACCGACTGAGTCGATCATTCTAGATGAAACGGAACCAGATAAAACAGTAAAGATCGGAGCAAGGCTGACTGAACAAGTTAAGAAAGATATGATGAACTTGTTGAAAGAATATAGGGGGATTTTCGCTTGGTGCCACGAAGACATGCCAGGGATTGATAGAAGCGTAATTTCACACAATCTGGCTGTGAATGAGAAATGCAAACCGGTGATGCAGAAAAGGAGAAGCTTCAACCCAGAAAGAAGTGCAGCGATAAAAGAGGAAGTATCAAAGTTGCTCGCCGCAGGGTCAATTAGAGAAGTTAAGTACCCAGAATGGGTGGCGAATGTGGTCTTAGTAAAAAAGAAGAATAATCAATGGAGGATGTGCGTCGACTTCACCGATCTGAACAAAGCCTGCCCCAAGGACAGCTTCCCGCTACCAAGGATTGACCAGTTAGTCGATGCAACAGCCGGACATGAGACGTTGAGCTTCATGGATGCATATTCAGGATATAACCAGATAAAGATGCACAAGCCAGACGAAGAGAAGACAGCGTTCACCACAGATCAGGGTTTGTATTGTTACACAGTCATGCCATTCGGCCTAAAGAACGTTGGGGCAACTTACCAGCGCTTGGTCAACAAAATGTTCGCCAGGCAAATAGGGAGAAATATGGAGGTCTACGTTGACGATATGCTGACAAAAAGTGTCACCGCAGATAGACATGCAGATGACCTGAGGGAAACGTTCGACGTGCTGGTCAAGTATGGGATGAAGTTGAATCCAGCAAAATGTGTATTCGGCGTACCATCGGGGAGGTTTCTCAGATATCAAGTACACCAAAGAGGAATAGAGGTGAACCCTGAAAAAATCCAAGCACTAGCAAGAATGGTCTCGCCAAAGACTCTGAAGGACGTCCAAAAACTCACGGGGTGCCTAGCATCGCTGAGCAGATTCATAGCCAAGTCAACAGACCGATGCCTACCATTTTTCAAAGCTCTAAAAAAGGGAAAGGGAATCAAGTGGAATGAGGATTGCGAAAAGGCCTTCCAGGCCTTGAAAGATTACCTTGGACAGGCACCACTGCTATCAAAACCAGAAACAGGAGAGACATTGTACATGTACTTGTCCGTCTCTGAAGCAGCCACAAGTTCCGTGCTAGTGCGACAGGAAGATGGAATCCAAAAGCCAATATACTACACCAGCAAAGCACTGTTACCAGCCGAAACAAGGTACTCGCCGGCTGAAAAAATGGCACTCGCCCTAATAACAGCAGCAAGGAAACTAAGACCATATTTCTAGGCTCATAAAATCGGGGTATACACCAACTGCCCACTAAAATTAATCCTGCAGAAACCAGAAGTATCCGGGCGATTAACGAAGTGGGCGATCGAATTAAGTGAATTCGATGTAGAGTATCTCCCAAGGACAGCAATTAAAGCCCAGGCAGTGGCAGACTTTGTAGCAGAGTTCACCGAGCCAAGTATAGAGGTGGCGAGAATGATGGTGGAGCAAGATAAGAAAATATTCAAATGGCAACTTCGCGTTGATGGCTCATCAAACACGCACGGCAGCGGGGCAGGTGTAGTGCTGACAACCCCGGAAGGAGACTCAATCGAATGTGCCTTGCGTTTTGACTTCAAAGCTACCAACAATCAAGCTGAGTACGAGGCACTCATAGCAGGTTTAAAGATTAGCACAGTCTTAGGAGCAGACGAGGTGGAAATTTTCAACGACTCTCAAGTTGTTGTCAATCAGGTACTAGATGAATACCAGGCGAAAGATGAAAGCATGATCACTTACCTGGAATTGGCAAAGGAGCTGTTAGAAAGATTTAAAGAGTACAGAATTGTTCATGTCCCCAGAGAAGAAAATGAAAAGGCTGATGCCTTAGCCAAATTGGCATCTGCCACGATCAACATCTGGCCCAACAATATCTCTATGATCCGCTTATTGCAGCCGAGTATAGTTAAAACAAAGAAAGTCGGGGCAGTCTTTGGCGAAAGAAATAGCTGGATCACACCAATTAAAGAATATCTCGTCAATGATGTACTCCCAAGTGACCCATTAGAGGCAAAGCGGCTGAAATACAGAGCTACAAGATACTCAGTACTCAATGGAGAATTGTACAAGAGGGGATACTTGAGGGCACTGCAGAGATGTGTCGGACCTGAAGAAGCAGAAGGTATCCTAAGAAGCATACACAGTGGAAATTGTGGGAACCACGCTGGGGGTGCCAGCCTAGCCCACAAAACATTAAGACAGGGTTTTTACTGGCCAACACTGTTCGCCGACTCCAAAAGGGTGGCAGCGAGATGTGAAGCGTGTCAGAAAATCGCCAATAACATCCGACAACCACCTGAGCTCCTGCAAAGTATTACCTCGCTTGGCCATTCGCCATGTGGGGAATAGACTTGATTGGCCCAATGCCAACAGTAACTGGAGGAGCAAAGCATGCCATAGTAGCCGTGGATTATTTTACAAAATGGGTAGAAGCCGAGCCGTTGGTGCATATAACAGAAGCAAACACCATAAGCTTTGTGAAGAAAAATATCCTATACAGATTCGGGATACCAAACACCATCATCACGGACAATGGGACCCAATTCGATGGTAGGAAATTCAGGGAGCTATGTGATAAGTATGGCATCAACAACTACTACGCTTCTCCAGCACATCCACAGACGAATGGCCAGACTGAAGCAGTGAACAAGATCATAAAGCACAACCTGAAAGCTAAATTGGCAACCAAAAAGGGCAGCTGGGCGGATAAGTTACCACAAGTGCTCTGGGCATATCGAACCACTGAGAGGGGTTCAACAGGCGAAACCCCATATTCCATGGCTTATGGAGCTGAAGCTGTTATTCCCGTGGAAACATCATTCTCTTCACCAAGGGTACAGCTCTTTCAGCCAAAAATCAACATTGATATGCTAAAGTGCGGCCTAGATGAGTTAGAAGAAAGAAGAGAGCGCGCACAAATAAGGAATACTGCGTATCAACAAAGGGTAGCCAGATATTACAACTCGCAGGTGCATGAAAGGAGGTTCGCGCTTGGTGACTTAGTACTGAAGAGGGTGAATCCAGGAACAAGAGACAAAGCTGCAGGATCACTCGCAGACAAATAGGAAGGGCCTTATCAAATTACAGGAATAGCTGGCCACGGGGCATATCGTATCACTCGAGAAGGCTTTGGCGAACTACCCCGCCCATGCAATGCACAGTACTTGAAGATATATTTTCCTTAAACTCTTGGGAAAAGTTAAAGACTTTTTTAACCCTTTTTATTTATGTCTTAGAGCAGTTTTTTCGTTTTAGCATTCTTTTCTTTATGACTATGTTAACAAAGTTGCAGGAAATATTCAATAAAAGAGTAATTTATTACTAAGAATTCGCAATCACACTCGCCAGTCATAAAGGATATTCGCCATCGTATATCAACTCCCATCACATAAAGACGAGTTTCGTACTCGCAGCAATGATAGTCGGCGAGAAACAAAAAACCCGAGTTGCAAAAAGCGGCGATCGCCATTACGGGAAAACATAAATCCCAGAAGCCAGAAAGCCAGCTGAGCAAAGATAAAAACATGTTAAAAACTTGGTATATGGTCGGATACGTCCTGACAGATACTAAGTACGCCAAAATACAGCAATGTCAGCTGAATATAGCTATAAAATACGCTAAAAAACTTGGTATATGGTCGGATATGTCCTGGCGAATACTAAGTGAGCCGAAAACTCAGCAATGGCAGCTGAATAAAAGCAAAAAATATGCTAAAATATAACTTGGTGAAAAAACCAAGCAAAAGCCAAAAACTCAGCAAAGGCAGCTGAACAAAGAAAAGTATATATTCATAACTTTGTATTATTTACAAATGAATGGACAAAAAATAAATTTAGTCTTTCAAACAACAGAAAAAATCAACCGGCTGCAGGAGGGCCCTCGCTATCTTCCTCGTCTTCAATCTCCTCATCCGAAGGCCAAATGACTGCCTCATCCTCCGTTGGCATGAAAGGCTCATAATCCCTCCCAGCAACGGGACCTAAGTCGGGCTCAGCACCAGAGCCAGAAAAGCTGCCCTTCTGACCTGAGTAGTAAGTATTAAAGGCACGCTTGTTGGGGATCTCTAGATGCATGGGATGAGGCTCAGTCCTGTTATAACGGCAGTGGGCTTTCCATCGTTTCATTTGATCTTTAATCGAGTCCACGTCGTTGGCCATATGCTGCTGGAGGAATCTGTCGAAGCGCTTTAGAGCTTTCTCGTTGGAATAATCCTTCATGGCAAAGAATTTCTTCGCCTGCCTCATGCCTTTCTCAAATTCGCGCAACAAAAGCGCATCATAAGCAGGGGATCTCTTGAAGCGATCAATTGACTCAGCCTCCAGCACGGCTTTCAAGTTTTCAAAGATGAGGTCGCGGGAAGATAGCTGGTTACGTAAATCTACCGCCTCCTGCTCAGCCTTCTCCTTAGCCTTCCTTAGCCTTCTCAGCTACTCGCTCAGCCTCCAAACGTGCTGCGAAGGACTCTTGACTCGAAGATAGGAGCTCCTTCAACGAGCGAATTTCCTCCTCAACAGCAGAAAGTTTTTCTTCAGCGGCCAGCCGAGCAGACAGATGACCATCCGAGGATTCTCTGAACTGAGCGAGTTGCTGAGCATGGGATTCTTCAGCGGAGAGCTTCTCGGCCGCCAAAACAGAAGCCTGCTGGCGCAAGCGTTTAATCTCACGAGAAGCTCTGATCCCGAACTTGTAAGTCTCACCCATCTTAGACATCATTTGAGGAAAAAGACTGCCAAAGTTAGAAAAAATATGAAAAATAATAATACATAGAGATTTACGGCGAAGAACTTACCAAGGAGTGGCAGTTGAAGAAAAACTCCATCTTCCTGTTGCAAGACTTGTTTTTAACATGCCCCCAGCCATCGCCGATGTATATATCATTATTAGCCAAGTGGGAGCATATCTCAGTAGCCGAAAAATCGAAAAGGGACACGTTCCCTTCATCGGCTTCAACCGGTCTGGTAGGAGGAACTTCATGGGCCAAGCCCGAACCAGAAGCAGAGGTCCCAGCCTGATTTGACGGGCCTGGCCGATCAGTCGACTTAGATTGGCCAGATGGCCTAGGTTGATCTGAGATACTCGGCTCGCCCATAACCACTGCAGGAGAAGCTGGTCGAGGAGGAGTAGAAGCAGGGAGAGTCTGTTCATTAACCCCCTCAAAGGGAGGCGCCGCTACATTCTCTGCTTCAGCAGGCCCCTCAGGTTGGGTAGAAGGGGTCTCAGCGACAGCTGGCTCCTCAACGTCCTCCTCATCGGAAGAAACAACGAACTGCACCACCCGTGAAGCCCGCTTGGGAGGTCAAGCTGAGTGATCAGATGCATTCTCGGTAGGACGCTTATTCCTAGCTCTGGGGGCCAGGTCACTCGCAGGATCGAGAGAAGTCTCAGGAACATCCGCGTAAAAAATAGGGATGTCACTGACCCCCCCCTGAAACCCCAACCTTCTCCTTACCCTTACGACTAGAAGTGGTCGCAGCCGGGGTAGTCGCAGCAGCAGCAGTAGTGGGGGTAGCCGCAGCAGCAGCAACAGGAACAGACGCAGCAGCCTCTGCACGCATAGGGGGTTGCCCCGATTCAACCCCTCCCCCAGCAACGTCACCAGCATCCTCGCCATCAGAAGGTTCATCACTGTCCGGGCCAGCAATTCCCTCCTTGGCTAAACCAGTAGCATGCCTTTTCTTGGCAGCCTCGGAATTCTTCACCGCCCGGGCTTGCAAGTCGCAAACGGTGTCAAAGTCACACACTGCAAGAAAAATAAACAAAGTATCAGTCAATGGAACCAAACGAAACAGTAAAACAAAGAATGAACAGAGACTTACAGCGAGGAAGCCTGGCATGTAGGCGTGTGAAAATCCCCTCAGAAATCATTTTTTCCTCATCCAAGAGGAAGGACCTGTCCCTTGAGCTCAAAGGGAGGACAGCAGCCGCGGCAAGGCGAGAGACCTCTCTGTCTAGTAAAACAGGGGTCGCCTTCGACCAGGCTTCAGGCGATGTAAAGTGCCTAGGAACCTTCTTCGCCGAGAGATTGCGACGACTGCTGGCAGGTACATCACGGCCCCACTCGCCGCCAACAAAAAACCAGCTATTCTTCCACCTCTTGTTCGAAGTGGGAAAGCCCCAGATGAACCCCTTTTTCTTTTCATCGCCGGATATTTCTACTTGGCCGGGGTTCGCCACGCCCTTAGGGATCCAGTTCTCCACGGGCGAAGTGTAAGGATTCCCGTTGTTTTTAATTGGCTTATTTCGTGATCAAACCATAAATGGGGATTTTTTGTAAGGGTAGTTTAGATGTTGTTGTTAGTGCATTAGGCCCTTTGAAGACCTCATTATTGACAAGCACCAAAGGTAATATTCTAAGTGCTTACTTGTCTTGAAGAGATAGTTGCACACACTCACAACTCATGCATATGTTTAATCTTTGTATATTGTGTTTCTTTTTTGTTGTGCATCAATGCTTATTTACATCTCTTCTTGCTTGTTTTTTATGATTGCATCTTGTGTTTATAACATCATAGCATTTAGGCTTCTAGGATGCATATTGGTTCACTTTTGTTCCCCTTACATGATTGCTTGTAGGGACAAAAATGTAGGCTGTGCGCTGGTCCACCAGCGCTGGTCGACTAGCGCCACTCACCGGCCCAAAACGCCCAGTGGAGCGCCGCTGGTCGTGCGCTGGTGTGGACCAGCGCAAGCCACCAGCGCCAATCGCCCAGGTGTGCGCCGCTGGACTGGAGCTGGTGGCAGCGCCTGTCGTCCAGCGCTCAAGCCAAAATTGGCTTGTGCGCTGGTCCTGCGCTGGTCCACCAGCGCACAGAGCATTTTTCTGGCGAAATTTCAAAACGACCTCACTTCACTTATGGCCTCTCTATATATATGCTAACTTGATTTTAGGTCACTTACAAGAGTTCTTATTCATGCTTCATACTTAGGATATTTTTCAAGAGAAGAAAAATACACAAAGAACTCATTTTTAATTACTCAAACACAATTTCATGATCATCAATCATCATCTAGCGTCATCTTAGATCATCTAGATGTCATCTTGCATGGAATCTTCATCATACTTTGCTTGGTAAGCTTTTCACTAATATCTTACATATTTTGTGTTTAATTTATCTAGCAATCTCAATTAATTACTTGATTGTTATTTTGTATGCTTTGGATACAAAATTGAGATTAGTATGATGTATGTTTGAGAAGTTGTATTGTGCTAGCATATTAGGTTTTGTGCTTGATATTGATTAGCTTAACTAATTGACATGTCATTTAGTTTTGATATCTAGGATTGTTCTTAATTGCATATTAATCATCTTAGATAAGCATATAGGGTTTCCCTTGCTCTATGTTGCATTTTGGATATTTTCACATATTCACTTAGGGTTGTATTCTCTTCAAGAGAAGGTAAGTCTTGTGTGTAGCAATCGGGATTAGGTTGCTTAGATCACAAGCAAATTGGACTAGGTTCACTCATACCGGGATTAGGTAGGTATGTGATTACTTCTGGGATTAGGTTGTAATCGTTTGCACATTTAGTGGATTCGAGGTTCGAGTGTGGCTTACTTACATAGCCCGTGGTTTTTCCCGTGAGGGTTTCCACGTAAAAATCAAGTGTTGATTAAATTTCCGCACCATATTACACTTGCTTGTTTATATTATCTTGAGGGTAAATTCGTAATTTTGACTAACACGAAAAATTGGGTAAAAAGCATAAAATCTATTCACCCCCCCTCTAGATAGGTTTATACACACCGTGCTATATTTAGTTTCAATTGGTATCAGAGCGGGTTCCTAGACATACATAGGTGATCCTTGCTTATTTTGGTGTGTTTTGCATTTTGTGTGATTTTTGATCATTCATACATTTGCATTCATTTCATTCATTCATAAACACTATGAGTGGAAACGGTGGAAATGGTGGTGGCCACGAAGGAGCTTCTAGCACAAGGCCTCCACTTCTTACCGGTTTGAACTATTCCCAATGGAAAGGGAAGATGGAATCTTACATATGCCAAATTCATGACCGTGCATGGATGGCGGTGGAAGACGGATATGATCTCTCTATGATGACTCCCGCGGGTGGAGGAGAAGATTTTTTGAAGCCTAAGGCGCAATGGAACGCGCAAGAGTTTGAGGCTTCAAAGTGGAATAGGAAGGCGATGCATGCCATTATGTGTGCAATGGATGAGAATCAGTACAAGCTTATTCATAATACTCAGATTGCCAAAGTGGCTTGGGACATCCTTCAAGTTGCACATGAGGGAACCGAGGTGGTGAAGGAGTCCAAGCTTCAAGTCCTCCAAACTCAATTTGAGTTACTTAGGATGGGAGAGGATGAATGCTTCAACGACTTCGAAATCAAATTGATGGACATAGTAAATCAAAGCCATCAACTCGGAGACCCGTATTCGGATAGGAGAGTCAAGCAAAAAATTATGAGATCTCTCTTCGATAGGTTTGAATCAAAGGTGACGGCCATAGAAGAAAATAGTGGCTACATGGATATAAAGCCAAGTGAGGTTATTGGGCGTCTCCTTGCATATGAGTCTAGGAAGGCTCCTAGCACCACTACTCCTCCTAAGAAGTCTAAAGGAATAGCTTTGAAAGCATCTAAGGATGCAAAGGAGGCAAAGCATGAATCGGATGAAGACCTTGCCTCATTTGTGAAAAGGTTCAACAAGGTTATAGGGTTCAAGAAGAAGAAGGGATTTGGGTCAAGAGGACAAGATTTGAAGAAAAAGAGTTCTTTCAAGAAGTTTGAACCTAGACAAGAGAGGACCGAAAGGAAAGGGGTCCGATGCTTTGAATGTGGTGGGATTGGTCACTTTGCCCCCGAATGTGCTAATCACAATGAAAGGAAGAAGGGTAAAGTGATGGCCGCCACATGGAGTGGGAGTAGTGATGACTCCAATGAGGAAGATGAGTCTTCTAGTGAAGAAGAGCTCATGGCTAACTTCCTAGCTTTTGCCTCTTCTCACAAGAGCAAAAGTGCTAGTGAAAAAGAGGAGATGAGTCAAGAGGAAATTGACTCTAGTGAAGAAGAAAGTGACTCCTCTTCTAGTTCTAAAAAGAAGTTTGTGGAGCAAAAGATGCTTGCTAAATACCATGCCGAGTTCAATGATTTAGCACTTAAAAGCACAAGAAAGATTGAGAGGTTGAGAGAAGAAAACCTTGAACTTTCGGCTCACAATGACCACTTAAGTGAACAAGTGGAAAGATTGAAGAGGAGAGAGGATAAGTTAATTGAGGAGTTAGACTTATCCAAGAGAAGTGAAGAAGGCTTGAAGAGGGAACTTGTTGAAGTTAAAGGGTCCTTGGCTAGGATAGATTCTAGCACCAAGAAGCTTGATCATTTACTTGGTGTTGGAAAGAGTCCAAGTGACAAGAGAGGTCTTGGGTATGAAGATGGCAAGAAAGTCTCAACCTCTAACAAGACAGTGTTTGTCAAGAGCTTGAAGAACGAAGAAACTTCATTTGTGCAACCTCCTAGGAAGAAGTTAGAAGTAGGACAATGTTCTAATGCACAAGTGAAAATGGGGCCAAGAAGGAAATCTCAAGCTCAACCTCCTAAGGTTCCTCAAGCCAACACTCCTCCCAAATTGGCTCACAAAGGAAAGAGACCAATCATGCAACCTCAAGCTTGGAAGCAACCAAGACCGGTTCAACAACGAAGATGGATTGAACCCACTTATCCACAAAGACATGGACGTGCTCAAAGGCGAGGTATGATTCCTTTTTTCATCCCTATTTGTCACTTTTGTGGTTGTGATGGTCATATTAGACCAAATTGCTTTCAATATATTAAAATGTGTAGAAAACAAAGCATGATTGAAAAGAGAAAGAATAGAGCCAAGATGCATGTTTCTAGGAATGAAAATATTGATTTGCATGATCCTAGAAATAGTAGAGCACATGTACCAAAGACCACTAAGAAAGCTAAAATTGTTGCTAAGTGGATTAGAAAGAATGAAAATATTTGCCATGTTGCACAAATAGCCTTGAAGGCAAATTTTTCTAATTTTTGGTATTTGGATAGTGGGTGCTCTAGGCACATGACGGGAAACAAGAGTTTCTTCGAGACTCTTGTTATGGAGGAAGGTGGAAATGTCACTTTTGGTGATGGTTCCAAAAGAAATGTTATAGGGAAAGGAACCATTTCCGTTCCCGGATTACCTTCCTTATCCAATGCTTTATTTGTTGATGGCTTGAAAGCCAATTTAATAAGCATTTCACATCTTAGTGATGAAGGATATTCCGTCTTGTTTTCTAAAGACTATTGCTCTATCCTAAAACCCGATGGACAAACCTTGTTGAAGGGCATGAGATTTAGCGACAATTGTTATTGTCTTGAAGCTAGAATTGTATATAATCATGTGTCCATGGATGAGCAAATTGAGTTGTGGCATGAAAGACTTGGCCACATGAACTTTAGGGATCTACGGACCCTTGGAAAGTTCAATTGTGTGCGTGGCCTCCCTAAGCTTGGGAAGAAAGCCAATGGTATTTGTGGACCTTGCCAACAAGGAAAGCAAACTAAAAGCATGCACAAAAAGGGTAAGTATCTCACCACCAAGGAGCCTATTGAGCTTCTCCACATGGACCTCATGGGTCCCATGCAAACCGAAAGTTTGGATGGAAAGAGATACATTTTTGTTTGTGTTGATGATTTCTCTAGGTTCACATGGACATATTTTCTTAGAGAAAAATCTGAAACTTTTGATAAGTTTAAAATGCTTTGTAATAAAATTCAAAATGAAATGAACTCTAATATTAAAAGCATTAAACGGATTAGAAGTGATCATGGGAGAGAATTTGAGAATGCCACCTTTGAAACCTTTTGTAATGGTTTAGGCATCTCCCATGAATTTTCTGCTCCTAGGACACCTCAACAAAATGGAGTTGTTGAGAGGAAAAATAGGGTCCTTCAAGAGATGGCCCGTGTGATGTTGCTTAGCAACAATGTCCCTAGGAACCTATGGGCCGAAGCCATCAACACGGCTTGCTATATAGGAAATAGAGTGTTCCTAAGGCCCGGTACTAGAAACACCTCCTATGAGTTATGGAAAGGCAAGAGGCCAAATGTTAGCTACTTCCACACTTTTGGAAGCAAATGCTACATTTTGAATGACCGTGATCAACTTGGCAAATTCGATGCTAAGAGTGATGAGGGTATTTTTATTGGCTATGCCTTAAATAGTAGAGCCTATAGAGTTTTCAATTTAAAGACTCTAAGTGTTATGGAATCATCCAATGTCGTATTTGATGATACTAGGCTCAAGTCTAATGATCATGAGGAGGAGGTTATTTTTAGTGATGATTCTCCTTTGGAGGAGGTTGTGGTGTCACCTAATGTTGGGACATCTAATGTCAATAATAATGACACACAACCTATTGATAGAGTTCCTCTCTTGAACTCTAAAGAACCCGCTCCATGGGTTAGGAAACTCCATGATAAAGAAGATATCATTGGAGAGGTTAATGAGGGTGTTAGGACTAGACGTCAACTTGCTAATCTTATTAGCTATACATGCTACACCTCTCAAATTGAACCCAAAAAGGTGGAAGAAGCCTTAAATGATGAATTTTGGGTTCTTGCCATGCAAGAAGAGCTAAACCAATTCGAAAGGAATGAGGTTTGGACTCTAGTTCCTAGGCTTAAGACCACTAATGTCATAGGCACTAAATGGATATTTAGGAACAAATCCGATGAGGATGGCAACATAGTACGGAACAAGGCTAGACTTGTAGCACAAGGGTACTCTCAAATTGAGGGTATCGACTTTGAGGAGACTTTTGCTCCCGTTGCCCGCTTAGAGTCCATTAGGCTTCTCTTGTCCATCTCTTGTGTGCACAAGTTCAAATTGCACCAAATGGACGTCAAGAGTGCCTTCCTCAATGGCTTCTTGCAAGAGGAAGTGTTTGTTGAACAACCTAAGGGGTTTGTGGATGCACACCACCCCAATCATGTTTATCGCCTCAAGAAGGCACTTTATGGGTTGAAACAAGCACCGAGGGCTTGGTATGAGCGCCTCACTCAATTTCTTGTTGACAACAACTACACAAGAGGTAGTGTTGACAAGACACTATTCATCAAGAGAGACAATGATGAGCTTTTCATAGCTCAAATATATGTTGATGATATAGTTTTTGGCTCCACCAACAACACCAAAGTCCAACAATTTGTTGATGTCATGTCTCTTGCATTTGAGATGAGTCTTGTTGGTGATCTTAGTTACTTCCTAGGTTTGCAAATTAGGCAAATGCATGATGGGATTTTCATAACCCAAGCCAAATATGCTAAGAACCTAGTGAAGAAGTTTGGTTTAGAGAAAGCCAAACATTGTGATACACCCATGAGTACCACTTTGAAGCTAAGCAAGGATGCTAGTGGTAAAAGTGTGGAACAAACTCTATATCGTGGCATGATAGGTAGCTTGCTTTATTTGACCGCAAGTAGGCCCGATATATCTTTTAGTGTGGGTGTGTGTGCTAGGTACCAAGCGGATCCTAAGGAGTCCCATCTCTCTTCCGTAAAGAGAATCATTCGCTATGTGAATGTGACATCCAACTATGGGATTTGGTACTCTTTTGACACTAATGCTAGTCTTGTAGGCTTTAGTGATGCGGATTGGGCAGGAAATTGTGATGATAGGAAGAGCACATCGGGCAGTTGGTTCTTTCTAGGCAACAACTTGGTGTCTTGGTTTTGCAAGAAGCAAAACTCGATTTCCTTGTCCACGGCCGAGGCCGAGTACATAGCCGCAGGGAGTGGATGCACACAACTCCTATGGATGAAGCAAATGCTAGTAGACTACGGATTCAATTAAGGTACTCTCACTCTCTTTTGTGATAACATGAGTGCTATTAATATTTCTAAGAATCCGGTTCAACATTCTAGAACTAAGTATATTGACATCCGCCATCACTTCATTAGAGAGCTTGTAGAAAATAAATGCATAGTACTTGAACATGTAGGTACTAATGATTAACTTGCGGACTTATTTACTAAACCCTTAGATGCTACTCGATTTAAAACTCTTAGTAGATCTATTGGGATATGTCTTGTGGAGTGATGTTCTATGATTGACCCTATATGGGGAACTCATGCAAAGAGAGCTATTTTGCATTCTTGTAACTTGCAAAAAAAAAAATTTGAAATAACTTATGCCTCTTCTTTTGATTGCTTGAGTAAGCTTGGTTGTACATATGTATATATGTTTTTCTATTCTATAAGTGTGAACCTTGCTTGTTTACAATCCATGTCATATTTATGTTCAAACATGCATTTTTGGACTAGGAGATTTACATAGGAAGTATGATGTGAATGACTTATAGTTATCTCCATGACATGATGTTTCTTTATTAACATGCTAATGCTAAATGAAAAAGCATGAAATTCATACAACATGCTCACATGAAAAGCATGAATTGATGATTGCATATTCTTAAAAATGCAAAACTTGTGTGAAAGCTAATGAGACTCAAAATGAATAAAGGATCTTGTATCCGTTCAAAGGAATTTACATTCAAAATGTCTCTATTTCTTTATTAGTTGAACATGGTTACTATCATACGGATATCTTATCCGGAAAAATCTAATAGGGTGCAAAGTCGCTCATGCCATGTTTCGCTTATAAAGTTGGATATAGTTACTCTTAAATTGAAATCAATAATCTCTATATCCTTGCTTTTCCCATGACATTGGTGAAATTGGTTTGAATTCTTATTATAAACCTTTGTCATTTGCTTTGCCAAATACCATTGTATTTTGGAATTGAATGCTATATGTCTTGTATGCAAAGCATGTTGGATACACACATTTTCTCAAATAAATCTCCTTGTTTCTCTCAAATTAATTGAAGTGCATAAAGTGACTTATATGTATATGCATATCTTGCATGCTTCTATCTCTCGTTGCTTTGAGTGACCCGGTTGGGGACTACTCCTTTGCCTATTTCATGACAAAAAGGGGGAGTAGGATATGGTAAGGGGAGTTGCAAAATATAGAAGCTAATTGTGCATTTTGGGAGAACATACATTGAGGAGGAGTAACCCTTTGAGGGGGAGCATTGCATTTATCATTCATTGCATACATTAATTCTAAAAATGCAAATGCTTGGTATTGTTCTCACATGATTAATCTCACACTTTACTTGAATTGGAAATGTTAGAAACTCTTTTCAGGGATTGATTATTCTACAAGAGGATTGAAGACTTCAAGTTGCATTCTTTTATCTCTTTGTAATGTAGAATATCATTGTAATCCCGTAGTTTCTATTTTTTTTGTGAGGAATCAATGTGAGTGATGGTTTTGTCACGAAATAGCCAAAGGGGGAGATTGTAAGGATTCCCGTTGTTTTTAATTGGCTTATTTCGTGATCAAACCATAAATGGGGATTCTTTGTAAGGGTAGTTTAGATGTTGTTGTTAGTGCATTAGGCCCTTTGAAGACCTCATTATTGACAAGCACCAACGGTAATATTCTAAGTCCTTACTTGTCTTGAAGAGATAGTTGCACACACTCACAACTCATGCATATGTTTAATCTTTGTATGTTGTGTTTCTTTTTTGTTGTGCATCAATGCTTATTTACATCTCTTCTTGCTTGTTTTTTATGATTGCATCTTGTGTTTATAACATCATAGCATTTAGGCTTCTAGGATGCATATTGGTTCACTTTTGTTCCCCTTACATGATTGCTTGTGGGGACAAAAATGTAGGCTGTGCGCTGGTCCACCAGCGCCGGTCGACCAGCGCCGCTCACCGGCGCAAAACGCTCAGTGGAGCGCCGCTGGTCGTGCGCTGGTGTGGACCAGCGCAAGCCACCAGCGCCAATCGCCCAGGTGTGCGCCGCTGGACTGGCGCTGTTGGCAGCGCCTGTAGTCCAGCGCTCAAGCCAAAATTGGCTTGTGCGCTGGTCCTGCGCTGGTCCACCAGTGCACAGAGCATTTTTCTGGCGAAATTTCAAAACGACCTCACTTCACTTATGGCCTCTCTATATATATGCTAACTTGATTTTAGGTCACTGACAAGAGTTCTTATTCATGCTTCATACTTAGGATATTTTTCAAGAGAAGAAAAATACACAAAGAACTCATTTTTAATTACTCAAACACAATTTCATGATCATCAATCATCATCTAGCATCATCTTAGATCATCTAGATGTCATCTTGCATGGAATCTTCATCATACTTTGCTTGGTAAGCTTTTCACTAATATCTTACATATTTTGTGTTTAATTTATCTAGCAATCTCAATTAATTACTTGATTGTTATTTTGTATGCTTTGGATACAAAATTGAGATTAGTATGATGTATGTTTGAGAAGTTGTATTGTGCTAGCATATTAGGTTTTGTGCTTGATATTGATTAGCTTAACTAATTGACATGTCATTTAGTTTTGATATCTAGGATTGTTCTTAATTGCATATTAATCATCTTAGATAAGCATATAGGGTTTCCCTTGCTCTATGTTGCATTTTGGATATTTTCACATATTCACTTAGGGTTGTATTCTCTTCAAGAGAAGGTAAGTCTTGTGTGTAGCAATCGGGATTAGGTTGCTTAGATCACAAGCAAATTGGACTAGGTTCACTCATACCGGGATTAGGTAGGTGTGTGATTACTTCCGGGATTAGGTTGTAATCGTTTGCACATTTAGTGGATTCGAGGTTCGAGTGTGGCTTACTTACATAGCCCGTGGTTTTTCCCGTGAGGGTTTCCACGTAAAAATCAAGTGTTGATTAAATTTCCGCACCATATTACACTTGCTTGTTTATATTATCTTGAGGGTAAATTCGTAATTTTGATTAACACGAAAAATTGGGTAAAAAGCGTAAAATCTATTCACCCTCCCTCTCTAGATAGGTTTATACACACCGTGCTATATTTAGTTTCACAAAGAAAGAAGGAAGTAAGTACCACCGTTTCCCGCTTGCCTCAGCGTGTAAAAGTGGCGGATCTCGCGAGGTGTAGGGGGCCCGTAACCCTTCAACTTCCACATGAGGCACAGGCACATCAGTATTCTGTAGCTATTTGGGGCGAGCTGTGCCAGCGCAATTTGAGCCTCCGCCAAAAATCTGGCAATAAAAGGCTGAAGAGGGAGAGTTACCCCACAACTGAGCATAGCCCCGTAAATGGCGACCGCATTTTCGGGAGGATTCCACACAGCCCGGTCGCCGGGTAACATAAGAGTCACCGAGTCTGGAAGGTCGAAACGACTTTTGTATTTGCGAAGCTCATCCTCGCCGACCACATTAACTTCCGTGTCAAAGGAACACGGGCGACTTGGTGAAAAATGTAGCATATCCCTCTGATGATCTTCGACGTCAGAATCAACCGTCGTCTGCGCATCTAGCAAGGATTCACGAGAAGCCCTAGGGGCGCGTCGTTTACTGCCACCTGGATTGGAAGATCTCGGCATATTGGGAGAACCACTGTTGGAAGATGGAGGAAAGAGGTTAGGAATAAAGTTATCTTCAGAAGATGGAACATAAACAGAAACCAGGACCGGAGAATCCGGACGAAAATTACGAATCAAGGATTCAATCTTGTCTGCAGTACTTTTATCACCAAGCTCCATGGCTTGCATCATCCGATTAAAAAGATAAGAACGTAAGGAAGGGTTCATGGGAACTCACCAGAAAGCCCTAGATTCGCGAAAATGTGCAGAAGAATCGGAGACGCGGAGAAGCAAGAGAAGTCGAATCCGGTGAACCGTCCGGCAATAAGAGGCACAGGGAAAGGATTGTAGTTAGTTCTCGAAAAAATAAAGAAGACAGAAGCAAAGAAATTAAACTGTTCTTTTCTGCTCTGATGAAACACGATGAAGAAAGCAAAGTGAAAGAGGAGAAACGATCGGGCCTTAAAAAGAGGGAACTTCGAAATTCAAAAAAGAAGCAATCAAGTACAATGATACGCATTTAATGAGAATGACGGCCACAATTACCAAACCGCAATAGTCACCACCAAATAAATGACATGTGGCATCTTGGGGATAACCAAGCCGTCAGAATGTCCCTTCACCTGTCAAACAAGTGGAAGCGCCAGAAGTTGTGTGGTTTAAATTGAAAGCATGCACCGGAAGAATCAATTAATAAATATAGCGCGTGGTTAAAAGGAAAGGAGGAGTTATTGCAAAGTGTGTTGAAATCTCATAAACATAAATATAAATACTACTCGCAGAGGCAAACGAAGTGGGAAGAACAAGTCATTCGCCCAGCTCGAAGTATTTATGGGGGTATTGTTGTATGGATAAATTTGCCAAACTGACACGTCATCAAAAGAGCTAACGAAAGACTGCCACGTCATTCATTGACCGGGTTAGAGGAGGAAGTTTGACAAGTCAGAATGACAGAATAGCCTAAACCAGAAGGAAGTCAAAGATATGGTCGCCGAAGCTAAAAACCTACTCGCCGAATATAGAAGTGTACTCGCCAAATATGCAATACCCAGAAAATAAAGGTACTCGCTGGACCAGCACACTGGACATGAACCGACTCGGCAGAAACACAGAAATAAACCCCAAACTTTTAGAAGACCCAGAACAACAAGGAATCATAAAAAGGAAAATAGACCTGATTCGTGACAAGTCAGGATCCTAGTACGAATCAAAGAGGGAAACCTTTCACCCACGCGGCTGAAAACAAGGGGAAACCCTAAGTAAACATGTATAAATAGAACCACCTATCCCATGAGGAGGGGGTTCAAAAATCTAGAGAGAGAAAAGAGAGCAATTGTGAGAGATCTGAGCGTGTAACAAAGCAACGAAAACCTAGTATTATTCTTCTGCCCTCAGGGGCGCCGTGGTTTTTTTTCCCATTCAAGGGTTTTCCACGTAAAACTTGTCTTTTGCATGTGTTCTTAATTTTCTTGTTTTATATTAAACTGATATAATTGTTGAGTGCATGGCAATCCAAATTTCACCGTCAACAATGTTGTTGTTATTGCTTAAGCCCTTTGAAGACCTCACTATTGACAAGCACCAAAGGTAATACTCTAAGTGCTTACTTGTCTTGAAGAGATAGTTGCACACACTCACAACTCATGCATATGTTTAATCCTTGTATGTTGTGTGTCTTATTTGTGTGCCTTAATGCTCATTAACATCTCTTTTTGCATGTTAGGTTGATTGCATCTTGCATTGCCCATTGTCTTGTCATGCACATTCTTAGAATTCAAGCATTGCAACGGGCGCTGTTCAAAGCGCTGTTGTGAACAGCGCCCATTACACCTGATGCAAAAATGCCATTTAAATGCATCAGGTCTGATGCATTTTGGATGGGCGCTGCACGATCGCTGTACAGAAGCGCTAGTTCGTACATCGCTCCTCTGTTTTCCCGTGAGAACAGAGTAGGGGCGCTGTACAAGGGGCGCTCTACGTACAGCGCCCAAGGCAATATTGAGGCCAACTTATCAAAACGACCCCACTTTGATTTGGCCCCCTATATATATGCCACTTTGACTTTAGGTCAATCATAAGAGTTCATATTCAGATTTCATACTTAGGATATTTTTCAAAGAGAAGAAAAATTCCAAGAACTCATTTTTATCATCTCAAACACTTTTTCATAATCATCAATCATCATCTAGCATCATCTTAGATCATCTAGATGTCATCTTGCATGGATTCTTCATCATACTTTGCTTGGTAAGTTTTTCACTAATATCTTACATATTTTGTGTCTTTCTTAACTAAGAAATCTCAATTAATTACTTGTATGTTATTTTATATACTTTGAATACAAGTTTGAGATAAGTATGATGTATGTTTGAGAAGTTGTATTGTGCTAGCTTATTAGGTTTTGTGCTTAATATTGTTTAGCTAAACTAATTGACATGTCATTTAGTTTTGATATCTAGGATTGTTCTTAATTGCATATTATTCATCTTAGATAAGCATATAGGGTTTCCTTTGCTCTATGTTGCATTTTGGATATTCACATATATTCACTTAGGGTTGTATTCTCTTTATAGAGAAAGTAAGTCTTGTGTGTAGCATCCGGGATTAGGTAGGTGTGTGATTACTTCCGGGATTAGGTTGTAATCGTTTGCACATTTAGTGGATTCGAGGTTCGAGTGTGGCTTACTTACATAGCCCGTGGTTTTTCCCATGAGGGTTTCCACGTAAAAATCAAGTGTTGTTTTAATTTCCGCACCATATTACACTTGCTTGTTTATATTATCTTGAGGGCTTTTTCGTAATTTTGACTAACACGAAAAATTGGGTAAAAAGCGTAAAATCTATTCACCCCCCTCTAGATAGTTTTATACACACCGTGCTATATTTAGTTTCAATTTGGTATCAGAGCGGGTTCCTAGACATACTTAGGTGATCCTTGCTTATTTTGGTGTGTTTTGCATTTTGTGTGATTTTTGATCATTCATATATTTGCATTCATTTCATTCATTCATAAACACTATAAGTGGAAACGGTGGAAATGGTGGTGGCAACGAAGGTGCTTCTAGCATAAGGCCTCCATTTCTTACCGGATTGAACTATTCCCAATGGAAAGGGAAGATGGAATCCTACATATGTCAAATTCATGACCGTGCATGGATGGCGGTGGAAGACGGATATGATCTCTCTATGATGACTCCCGTGGGTGGAGGAGAAGATGTTTTGAAGCCTAAGGCGCAATGGAACGCGCAAGAGTTTGAGGCTTCAAAGTGGAATAGGAAGGTGATGCATGCCATCTTGTGTGCTATGGACGAAAATCAATACAAGTTGATTCAAAATACTAGGATAGCTAAGGAAGCATGGGACATCCTAGAGATTGCACATAAGGGAACCGAAGTGGTGAAGGACTCTAAGCTTCAAGTCCTCCAAACTCAATTCGAGATGCTTAAGATGGAGGAGAATGAGTGCTTCAATGACTTCGAGATCAAGTTGATGGATATAGTCAACCAAAGCCATCAACTTGGTAATCCATATTCGGATAGGAGAATCAAGCAAAAGATTATGAGATCTCTACCCGATAGGTTTGAATCTAAGGTGACGGCTTTAGAAGAAAATAGTGGATATAAGGATATGAAGCCGAGTGAGGTGATTGGGAGACTTCTAGCTTATGAGTCTAGGAAGGGGCCTATCTCCACACCCACTAAAAAGCAAAAAGGAATTGCTTTAAAAACCTCCAAGGATGAAAAGAAGGAAAAGAAGGTTGACTCGGATGAAGACCTTGCCTTGTTTGTAAAAATGTTCAACAAGGTTATGAAGTTTAGAAGAAAGAGCTTTGGATCAAAAGGACAAGATTTGAAGAAAAAGAGCTCTTTCAAGAAGTTTGAACCTAGGCAAGAGAGGACCGAAAGAAAAGGGGTCCGATGTTTCGAGTGTGGTGGCATAGGTCACTTTGCCCCCGAATGTGCAAATCACCATGAGAGGAAAAAGGGAAAAGTGATGGCCACCACTTGGAGTGGAAGTAGTGATGACTCCATTGAGGGAGATGAGTCTTCGGATGATGAAGAGCTCATGGCTAATCTCCTTGCTTTTGCCTCCTCCCATAAGAGCAAAAGTGGTAGTGAGAGAGACGAAATGAGTCAAGAGGAAAATGACTTAAGTGATGTAGAAAGTGATTCCTCTTCTAACTCTATGAATGGATTTGTGGAGAAAAAGGTGCTTGCTAAATAGCATGCCGAATTTAATGATTTAGCAATCAAGAGCACAAGAAAGATCAAGATGTTGAGAGAAGAAAATCTTGAGCTTGCATCTCATAATGACCACTTAAGTGAATAAGTGGAAAAATTCAAGAAGATGGAAGATAAGCTAAAAGAGGAGTTAGTCTTATCTTGGAGGAATGAAGATAGCCTAAAGAGGGAGCTTGAAGAAGTTAGAGAATCTATGACTAGGATGGATTCTAGCACCAAGAAGCTTGACCATATGCTTGGTGTTGGAAAGAGTCCATGTGATAAGAGGGGTCTTAGGTATGAAGATGGCAAAAAAATCTCAACCTCTAACAAGACCGTGTTTGTCAAGAGTTTGAGGAAAGAAGAAACTTCATTTGTGCAAATTCCTAGGAAGAAATTAGAAGTAGGACAATGCTCAAATGCACAAGTGAAGATGGGGCCAAGAAGGCAACCTCAAGCTCAACCTCCTAGGGTCCCTCAAGCCAACATTCCTCCTCAAATGGCTCACAAAGGAAAGAGGCCTATCATGCAACCTCAAGCTTGGAAGCAACCTAAACCGGTTCGACAACGAAGACGCATTGAACCCTTTCATCCACAAAGACAAGGACAATGTATGATTCCTTATTTTACTCCTATTTGTCACTTTTGTGGATTTGATGGTCATATTAGACCACATTGCTTTCGCTATATAAAAATGTGCAAAACTAGAAGCATGATAGAGAAGAAAAAGAAAAGAGCCATGATGCATGTTCCTAGGAATGATAATATTGATTTGCATGATCCTAGGAATAGTAGAGCACATGTACCAAAGACCACTAAGAAAGCTAAAATTGTTGCTAAGTGGATTAGAAAGAATGAAAATGTTTGCCATGTTGCACAAATCGCCTTGAAGGCAGATTCTTCTAATTTTTGGTATTTGGATAGTGGGTGCTCTAGGCACATGATGGGAAACTAGAGTTTCTTCGAGACTCTTGTTATGGAGGAAGGTGGATATGTCACTTTTGGTGATGGATCCAAAAAGAAGGTTGTAGGGAAAGGATCCATTTCCGTTCCCGGTTTACCCTCCTTATCCGATGCTTTATTTGTTGATGGCTTGAAAGCCAATTTAATAAGCATTTCACATCTAAGTGATGAAGGATATTCCGTCTTGTTTAGTAAAGATGATTGTTCAATCCTAAAGCCCGATGGACAAACCTTGTTGAAATGTATGAGATCTAGTGACAATTGTTATTGTCTTGAAGCTAGAATAGTCTCAAACAATGTGTCCATGGATGAGCAAGTTGAGTTGTGGCATGAAAGACTTGGCCACATGAACTTTAGGGATTTAAGAACCCTTGGAAAGTTCGAGTGTGTGCGTGGCCTCCCTAAGCTTGGGAAGAAAGCCAATGGTATTTGTGGACCTTGCCAACAAGGAAAACAAACCAAAAACATGCACAAAAAGGGCAAGTATCTCTCCACCAAGGAGCCCCTAGAGCTTCTCCACATGGATCTCATGGGTCCTATGCAAACCGAGAGTTTAGGTGGAAAGAGATATATTTTTGTTTGTGTTGATGATTCCTCTAGATTTACATGGACATATTTTCTTAAAGAAAAATCCGAAACTTTTGATAAGTTTAAAATGCTTTGTACTAAATTACAAAATGAAATGAAATCTAACATTAGAAGCATTAAACGGATTAGAAGTGACCATGGGAGGGAATTTGAGAATGCATCTTTTGAAAGCTATTGTGATAGCTTAGGCATCTCCTATGAGTTTTCGGCTCCTAGGACACCTCAACAAAATGGAGTTGTTGAGAGGAAGAATAGGGTCCTCCAAGAGATGGCCCGAGTGATGTTGCTTAGCAACAATGTCCTTAGGAACCTATGGGCCGAAGCCGTCAACACGGCTTGCTATATAGGGAATAGAGTTTTCCTAAGGCCCGGATCTAGAAACACCTCCTATAAGTTATGGAAAGGTAGGAAGCCAAATGTTAGCTACTTCCACACATTTGGGAGCAAATGCTACATTTTAAATGACCGTGATCAACTTGGCAAGTTTGATGCTAAGAGTGATGAGGGTATCTTTATTGGCTATGCCTTGAATAGTAGAGCCTATAGAGTTTTCAACTTGAAGACTCGAACCGTCATGGAATCATCGAATGTTGTCATTGATGATACAAGGCTCAAGTCTAATGACCATGAGGAGGAGGAAGTTTTAGAGGATGACTCTCCTTTGGAGAGGGTTGTGGTGACTCTCAATGTTGGGACATCTAATGAAGTCACACAACCTATTACTAGCGTTCCTAACTTGGACTCTAATGAACCCGCTCCATGGGTTAGAAGACTCCATAACAAAGAGGATGTTATTGGAGATGTTAATGAGGGTGTTAGGACTAGGCGTCAAATAGCTAATCTAATTAGCTTTACATGCTACACATCTCAAATAGAACCCAAAAAGGTTGATGAAGCCTTGAATGATGAATTTTGGGTTCTTGCCATGCAAGAAGAGCTAAACCAATTCGAAAGGAATGAGGTTTGGACTCTAGTTCCTAGGCCTAAGACCACTAATGTCATAGGCACTAAATGGATATTTAGGAACAAATCCGATGAGAAGGGCAACATAGTGCGGAACAAGGCTAGACTTGTAGCACAAGGGTACTCTCAAATTGAGGGTATCAACTTTGAGGAGACTTTTGCTCCCGTTGCCCGCTTAGAGTCCATTAGGCTTCTCTTGTCCATCTCTTGTGTGCACAAGTTCAAATTGCACCAAATGGACGTCAAGAGTGCCTTCCTAAATGGCTTTTTGAAAGAGGAAGTGTTTGTTGAACAACCTAAGGGGTTTGTGGATGCACACCACCCCAACCATGTCTATCGCCTCAAGAAGGCACTATATGGGTTGAAACAAGCACCGAGGGCTTGGTATGAGCGCCTCACTCAATTTCTTGTTGACAATAACTATACAAGAGGTAGTGTTGACAAGACACTATTCATCAAGAGAGACAATGATGAGCTTTTCATAGCTCAAATATATGTTGATGATATAGTCTTTGGCTCCACCAACAACACCAAGGTCCAACAATTTGTTGATGTCCTGTCTCATGAATTTGAGATGAGTCTTGTTGGTGAGCTTAGTTACTTCCTAGGTTTGCAAATTAGGCAAATGAATGATGGGATTTTCATAACCCAAGCCAAATATGCTAAGAACCTAGTGAAGAAGTTTGGTTTAGAGAAAGCCAAACATTGTGATACACCCATGAGTACCACTTTGAAGCTAAGCAAGGATGCTAGTGGTAAAGTGTGGAACAAACTCTATATCGGGGCATGATAGGTAGCTTGCTTTATTTGACCGCAAGTAGGCCCGATATCTCCTTTAGTGTGGGTGTGTGTGCTAGGTACCAAGCGGATAGGTACCAAGCGGATCCTAAGGAGTCCCATCTCTCTTCCGTAAAGAGAATCATTCGCTATGTGAATGGGACATCCAACTATGGGATTTGGTACTCTTTTGACACTAATGCTAGTCTTGTAGGCTTTAGTGATGCGGATTGGGCAGGAAATTGTGATGATAGGAAGAGCACATCGGGCGGTTGCTTCTTTCTAGGCAACAACTTGGTGTCTTGGTTTTGCAAGAAGTAAAACTCGATTTCCTTGTCCACGGCCGAAGCCGAGTACATAGCCGCGGGGAGTGGATGCACACAACTCCTATGGATGAAGCAAATGCTAGTAGACTACGGATTCAACCAAGGTACTCTCACTCTCTTTTGTGATAACATGAGTGCTATTAATATTTCCAAGAATCCGGTTCAACATTCTAGAACTAAGCATATTGACATCCGCCATCACTTCATTAGAGAGCTTGTTGAAAATAAATGCATAGTACTTGAACATGTAGGTACTAATGATCAACTTGCGGACCTATTTACTAAACCCTTAGATGCTACTCGATTTAAAACTCTTAGTAGATCTATTGGAATATGTCTTGTGGAGTGATGTGATTTATACTATTTTGCATAAATAACTCAAGCAAAGAGAGCTATTTTGCATTCTTGTAACTTGCAAAAAATTTGAAATAACTTATGCCTCTTCTTTTGATTGCTTGAGTAAGCTTGGTTGTACATATGTATATATGTTTTCAAATTCTATAAGTGTGAACCTTGCTTGCTTACAATCCATGTCATATTTATGTTCAAACATGCATTTTTGGACTAGGAGATTTACATAGGAAGTATGATGTGAATGACCTATAGTTATCTCCATGACATGATGATTCTTTTATAACATGCTAATGTCAAATGAAAAAGCATGAAATTCATATAACATGCTCACATGAAAAGCATGAATTGATGATTGCATATTCTTAAAATGCAAAACTTGTGTGAAAGCTTATGAGACTCAAAATGAATAAAGGATTTTGTATTCGTTCAAAGGAATTTATATTCCAAATGTCTCTCTTTCTTTATTGGTTGAACATGGCTACTATCATACGGATATCTTATCCGGAAAAATCAAATAGGGTGCAAAGTCGCTCATGCCATGTTTCGCTTATAAAGTTGGATATAGTTACTCTAAAATTTGAAATCAGTAATCTCTATATCCTTGCTTTTCCCATGACATTGGTGAAATTGGTTTGAATTCTTACTAGAAACCTTTGTCATTTGCTTTGCCAAATACCATTGTATTTTGGACTTGAATGCTATATGTCTTGTATGCAAAGCATGTTGGATTCACACATTTTCTACAAATAAATCTCCTTGTTTCTTTCCAATTAATTGAAGTGCATAAAGTGACTTATATGTATATGCAAATAACTTGCATGCTTCTATCTCTCGTTGCTATGAGTGACCCGGTTGGGGACTACTCCTTTGCCTATATCATGACAAAAAGGGGGAGTAGGATATGGTAAGGGGAGTTGCAAAATATAGAAGCTATTGTGCACTTTGGGGAGAACATACATTGAGGGGGAGTAACCCGTTGAGGGGGAGCATTGCATACACAAACATTGCATAATGTTGTGCCTATTTTTTAAATGCAAATGCTTGTTATTATTCTCACATGATTAATCTCACACTTTACTTGTATTGGAAATGCTAGAAACTTTATTTTCAGGGCTTGATTGTTCTACAAGAGATTGAAGACTTGAAGTTTTATTTTCTTATCTCTTTGTAATGTAGATAATCAATGTAGTCCCATAGTTTCTATTTTTATATGAGGAATCTATGTGAGTGGTGGTTTTGTCACGAAATAGCCAAAGGGGGAGATTGTAAGGATTCCCGTAGTTTTTAATTGGCTTATTTCGTGATCAAACCATATATGGGGATTCTTTGTAAGGGTAGCTTAGATGTTGTTATTGCTTAGGCCCTTTGAAGACCTCACTATTGACAAGCACCAAAGGTAATACTCTAAGTGCTTACTTGTCTTGAAGAGATAGTTGCACACACTCACAAGTCATGCATATGTTTAATCCTTGTATGTTGTGTGTCTTATTTGTGTGCCTTAATGCTCATTAACATCTCTTCTTGCATGTTAGGTTGATTGCATCTTACATTGCCCATTGTCTTATCATGCACATTCTTAGAATTCAAGCATTGCAACGGGCGCTGTTCAAAGCGCTCTACAAAGCGCTGTTGTGAACAGCGCCCATTACACCTGATGCAAAAATGCCATTTAAATGCATCAGGTCTGATGCATTTTGGATGGGTGCTATACGAGCGCTGTACATAAGCGCTGTTCGTACAGCGCCCCTCTGTTTTCCTGTGAGAACAGAGTAGGGGCACTGTACAGGCGCTGTACAAGGGGCGCTCTATGTACAGCGCCCAAGGCAATATTGAGGCCAACTTATCAAAACGACCCCACTTTGATTTGGCCCCCTATATATATGCCACTTTGACTTTAGGTCAATCACAAGAGTTCATATTCAGATTTCATACTTAGGATATTTTTCAAAGAGAAGAAAAATTCCAAGAACTCATTTTTATCATCTCAAACACTTTTTCATGATCATCAATCATCATCTAGTATCATCTTAGATCATCTAGATGTCATCTTGCATGGATTCTTCATCATACTTTGCTTGGTAAGTTTTTCACTAATATTTTACATATTTTGTGTCTTTCTTAACTGAGAAATCTCAATTAATTACTTGTATGTTATTTTATATACTTTGAATACAAGTTTGAGATAAGTATGATGTATGTTTGAGAAGTTGTATTGTGCTAGCTTATTAGGTTTTGTGCTTAATATTGTTTAGCTAAACTAATTGACATGTCATTTAGTTTTGATATCTAGGATTGTTCTTAATTGCATATTATTCATCTTAGATAAGCATATAGGGTTTCCCTTGCTCTATGTTGCATTTTGGATATTCACATATATTCACTTAGGGTTGTATTCTCTTCATAGAGAAAGTAAGTCTTGTGTGTAGCATTCGGGATTAGGTTGCTTAGATCGCAAGCAAAATTGGACTAGGTTCACTCATACCGGGATTAGGTAGGTGTGTGATTACTTCCGGGATTAGGTTGTAATCGTTTGCACATTTAGTGGATTCGAGGTTCGAGTGTGGCTTACTTACATAGTCCGTGGTTTTTCCCCTGAGGGTTTCCACGTAAAAATCAAGTGTTGTTTTAATTTCCGCACCATATTACTCTTGCTTGTTTATATTATCTTGAGGGCTTTTTCGTAATTTTGACTAACACGAAAAATTGGGTAAAATGCGTAAAATCTATTCACCCCCCCTCTAGATAGTTTTATACACACCGTGCTATATTTAGTTTCACCTGCAATTCGCTCTAAACACCAAAAATGGATAAATGCCTACGATACAAACATAGAGCCTATAAGACATACTAAAACGCACGAAAATGACACAAAGGATACAGAATTCAGGGCTGAAATATACAACATATTTGGCACGATCAAATACCCTAAACCAAACCTTTGCTCGTCCTCGAGCAAACATAAGATAAAACAAATAAGACGGATCCACTAACAACTGACTCAACTGAAAAGATCCTAGACATCTAAGCAACAATTTCAAAAAGGCCGCAAGTCCAACTAGTGATGTGATACAAAAATGTGTGATCGAGATAAGTAAACATGTGCACATTATCTAGAGCAACTTGGAGATACCAAAAGGAAACTCGCACGAACACGAATCCCATACCTAAAGGTACTCATGCTTCGAGGACTACTCACTCCCACACCTCGAGCGTAATTTGCTTCAATTCTAAAGCTCATGTGGATTCTCTCTTTTCTTTCCGCTCAGAGTCCTAAGTTCCACATGCACACATATGCAAAGAATGATGCATAGAATTTAAACAATGCCTATCCTAGGAAAGAACCACTATGCCATGGACGTGAAAGATCATGTGTCAACCGACATTCCCAATTTAGACTCATTATGGATCAAAAAGGTCTTTTCCTTGGTTATAACGTGGACATGGGGTTTAACGAGGTAATACAAAGAAAATGGACATTTTTGGAGTTCGAAATTACTAATCATGCTAGAATATGTCCACACACGCATACAATACTCTTTTTTTCCTTGATTACTCACACACTAGCGTTCTATGCATTCGTTTTACCCACCTTTGTGCTTCTAATGTTGTACTCTACTTTGTAAGTACTTAGCATCAAATAATTCAAAACTCTTTTACTTTTCTCATTTTCTTTTCTTTTAAGTTGCCCACATTTCTTTTATTTGACAATTAAGGCTCATAAGTACTGATTTGGGTATTTTTACTTTTCTAGCCATTTGCTTAGCACATTTTCAACATTTTTTTTTTTGTACACGCTATTTAAATTGTTTCTAAATTTAAAGACATGAGATGTCTGTTCAGAACAAATACAACTTCTGAAAGAAAGCAACGTTTATTGAAAAAGAGTTACAACTCTTCCTAACAAACTTGAATTTGAATTAAAAAAATTATTTTTTAAAAACAAAAATATATGCCCTTTGGGCCAAAGCCTTCTAAGGCCAAGGCACCGCCCGAAGGCATCCCGAGCCCAAGAGCCCATAGTCTATGTATCATCTCTTTATGGGAGGTCCAAGAAGCTTGGGCCCAAATCCAAGCGTGTTGAATATCATAATCACTTATATATATAAGGAAAAGACTTTGTTTTTTGTCGATGTGGGATTGATGGTTTAAATCAAACTACTTCAACATATTCTTTCCTATTGACATTCAAAACATTTACGTACACGTCTGCATACTTCTGTCCATAATCAATAGTTCGTACTTCATCTACGGTAGTGCAAATTATCTTGGATGTCATGGCATCAAAAAAAGCTTGACTCATATCTGAACTATCCTTAAGTTTTTTAGGATTATTTTTCCAACGGTGACCCTATTGATATTGTTATCCTATATAATTCAGTCCAATTTTTAGCATCCTTGAGTATCATTGTTCATCCGTGTGTACCATAGAGTATCTCTCAACCTCATGTACCCCATGTTGACTATTTGCGGTATTTCTGTAGCTCACACACCCTATGCAGACGGTTGGCGGTTGATTTTATTGGTAACTATTGTGGATGGGTTGTGAGTGATCCAGAACTATCAAGGTGGGATTTCCATCGTTCTCTTTATTGCAGAAAATTTGACTGGGTTGAAAGTGGTGACGGCTTGACGATGTCGATCGCTAAATACTCAAGTCCAGTGATACATAAAGATGCCAAAAAAGTCTTTAAATAATTTGACTGAATATTAGAGGAGAACAATATCAGGGGGGTCATCGTTGGAAAAAATAGTCTAAAAAAGTTTAAGGACATTCAAAACATTTTTGAAAATGTCTGCATACTTCTGTCCATAATTAGTAGTCTGTACTTCATCTACGGTAGTGCAAATTACCTTGGATGTCATGGCATCAGCAAAAATATTCACTCATATACAAACTATCCTTAAGTTTTTTTGGATTATTTTTCATGCGGTGACCCCCTTGATATTGTTATCCTCTATAATTCGGTCAAATTCTTGGCATTTTTGAGTATCATTGTTCGTCCGTGTGTACTATAAAGCATCTCTGTACCTCACATACCCCTTGTAGACTATTGGCAGTATTTCTGTACCTTACATACCCTATGCAGACGGTTGTCGGTTGATCCTGGAGGTAACTATTGTGGCTTGGCTGTGAGTGACCCAGAACTGTCAAGGTAAGATTTCCATCATTCTCTTTATCGTAGAAAATTAAACTTGGTTGAAAGCGGTGACAGTTAGACGACGTCAATCGCTAGATACTCAAGTCCAATGATACTTAAAGATGCCAAAAAAGTCTTTAAATAATTTGACCGAATAATAGAGGAGAACAATATCAAAGGGGTCATCGTTGGAAAAATAATCCAAAAGAAATTAAGGATAGTTCAGATATGAGTCAAGCTTTTGCTGATGCCATGACATCCTAGGTAATTTACACTTACTTATTTGAAGTACGAACTACTGATTATGGACAAAAGTATGCAGACATGTGCACAAATATTTCATCTTAAAGTATCACAAAACTTGAGTATCTAGTGATTGACTCCGTCAAAGCTTTCAACCAAGTCTAATTTTCTGCAATAAAGAGAAGGATGGAAATCCGACCTTGACAATTATGGATCACTCACAACCAGGCCACAATAGTTACCTCTAGGATAAACCGCCAATCGTCTACATAGGGTATGTGAGCTATAGAAATACCGCTAATAGTCTGCATGGGGTATGTGAGGTAGAGAGATGCTCTATGGTACACACAGATGAACAATGATACTCAAAGATGCCAAGAATTTGACCGAATTATAGAGGATACAATATCAAGGGGGTCACCGCTGGAAAAATAATCCAAAAAAACTTAAGGATAGTTCAAATATGAGTCAAGATTTTTGCTGATGCCATGACATCCAAGGTAATTTGCACTACTGTAGATACTTTATCTTTCCTGGTTGAAGTACAAACTACTGTTTATGGACAGAAGTATGCAGACGTGTACACAAATATTTCATCTTTGAGTATCACTAGACTTAAGTATCTAGCGATCGACGTCGTCAAGCCGTCACCGCTTTCAGCCAAGTCTAATTTTCTATGATAAAGAAAATGATGTAAATCCCACCTTGACAATTATGGATCACTCATAGCCAAACCACAATCATTACCTCCAAGATAAACCGCCAACCGTCTACATAGGGTAAGTGAGCTACATAAATACTGTCAATAGTTTGCATGGGGTATGTAAGGTAGAGAGATTCTTTATGGTACACATGGATGAACAATGATATAGACCCCCTCGACTCAAACACGACACATTTAAATATGGGTCAATACGAACATGACATGAATAACTCGTTTATTAAACAGGTTTAACGGGTCGTGTCAAATGACTCGTTTTAATTACCCATATAGATGACTCGCTTAACCTTTAATACAAATTTCATTAAAATACACATTAAAAATAAAAAATAATCAACAAGTTCACAATAAATTCCAAGTTTACAAATACAAATCAATAAGTTCACAAATACAAATCCTTAATCGCAAATACTTTTATTCTTGTTGTCCATAATCCTCACGATAGCTGCTGTTTAGAACATCAATCGAAAATTGGGCATTTGAGCTGAAGACGTATAAAATGATGGTGTTAGAAGTAAGATGTGAAATTAAGACAAGTTCAAAAGCAATGAAATTAAGACAAGGAAACTAAAATAAAAGCAATGGAATTAAACATCTAAAATTGGAAAACTGGTATTATGCTTTAATTGAAAAAACCTGACACCCAAATCTAATTCTAGTATTCCAGTAACAAATGTATCAACACTTAAACTTACTACAGCCATGTTTTCAGGCGTAAATATAAGAAAACAATAAACTAATCAAATATAAATAGAAAAATTATAGATTGTTTCAGTTATCAATAAACCCTAGAAAAACAAGCGATATCAACTCACATCGTTATCAAATCGGGACCAACACTATTTTTTTTTAATAAACAAAACACCTATATATGAACTAGAAATACAAACAAAAAGCAAAATTTGTCAATATTACATACCAGAGTAGAATAATAATCCAACCAAAGCAAACCCAGATTATGAATAACAATGTTATGTATCAAGAAAACAAGATTATGAATTAATTTTTAAAATATTATGAATAAAACGAACACTAAATCGGCCTTGAAATGGAAGAGCAACAAGACAAAACAAGATTGTGAAAGCAAAAGAAGAGGAAGTGCATACGGTGATACGGAGTACCTTTGAAACAGCAAGAGAGAGAGAGAGAGAGAGAGTTAAAGAATTGAAGCGGCTGTGGTAGTGAAAAGGTAAGATTTAGGTTTAGGGTTTTGCTTTTCATATTATATAGTGCTATCCTGAAAAATCCGTCGCGATTTTCCCAGGACAACCTGGACCGCGACGTACGGGTGCGCTGTGGCTGGTCCGGACCAGGTAAGGGATGGCTCCTCTCCTCCCGGGGTCGATACCGGAAGGGGCCCTTGATCTGGTTACTAGGGACTAATACAAATGCAATAGGACTAGTCCTGTAAGTAGGAATGAGGTTGAGATAGTATATTTAGGGTATATGGGGAGTGTGACAGGGGTAGCTTGCTACAATAAACGAGAGGGCTTTTTATTACTTAACGATGGGATACATTACGAACCGCTTCGCTTGCTACGGTGAGCTATTACAACAAAGGGAAAGAGCACGACTACCAAGTACATTATCATGTAGGGGAGTTGGAACTAAGAGTAACTATCGTTAGGTGAAGTAACATAATGGAGCTTGAATTAGGCGGGGTAGTAGCCAAGTAGATCACGCACATGAGCTTGGGTTAGGCGAGGTAGTAACCAAGTAGGATGATCTCATAGGAGCTTGATTTAGGCGGGTAGTAGCCAAGTAGGTCACACATAGGAGCTTGGGTTAGGCGAGTTAGTAGCCAAGTAGATGTCTCTGGTTGGGGGGTAGGTGGGAGTAGCTCCTTTAGGTTGGAATCCTTGATTCCATCTCCATCGTTCCCTCCTTCCAACGATCGCGGTAATAAAGAATCGATGGTTAGGATCGTGCCACCAGGCTCCTCCTTCGTTGGGGCCTTGGTTTTGGTAGGTGAGAGCCCTAGTTCCCAAGGAAAATTGGCGGGGCTGATCCTAGCCCCTACTTTTGAGTAGGGCCGTGGTGGCCACACGCCTTGGAGGGCCTTAATCGCACCACCTAGGCCTTAGGTCCATATAAATGTCTTTGTAAGGCTGATGTGGCGAACATGTAGTGTTTCCAGGGGTTTTGATTGGTTGGATGGGGTTATTGCAACAGTGGAAGGTCGCTATCAAAATCTGGCCTGATGGGGGACAATGTTAGCGCCTGTCCCGCTGTACACTGTCAGGCACCCTCTTCCACCATTTCCTTCTTCATGCTTGCTGGGTTTCTATGAATATTTTGCTGGGGAAATATAGTATCCCCTTTCATGCATGAGATAGTTGACCTCTAGCTAAGGTTGAGATAAAGTGACGTTCAACCGTTGATGCAATGTGGCCAACAGATGATATCGACCGTAGGCTGCTTATCTTCCCCCATTTGTGTTTGCTGCCTCACATTAATGGGCTGGTGCTGAAGCTTTGCAGGTCATTTCCAGTCCCTTTTTTATCCTATGTGAGCTGGGGTGAGGGCTGGCGTTAGCCCTTGGAAAGGTTGTGGCCTGTTGGTTACTCTAACTGACGTCAGCCCTTTTAAGCGGGGGGTTGCTAGAGTGTTCCAAGGAATTCTTTTCTAGGGGGTTGTTCTAGTTGTAGGAGTGGGTTATGCACGACAAGGTAGGCACTGCTTAGGATGGTTCCTAGCCGGGTTGTTGGCTAGGAGCGGGTCCTCTATTGAACCACGTCTTTCTTCTTACTAGGCATTTTAGGGGAGCTGGGTCCTTGATGGACCGCGTCTGGGAGGCGGGCTCCTTGGTGGACCAGGTGATCGGGGATGTTTCTATGGTGGGTACTAAGGAGTGATGGGGCTCTTTAATGGGAAAAGCTCTTCCTTGAATTAATTGCCTATTTTTCCGGTTAACAGAAGTCCCTCTCGCCTTGAATGTTAATGGTATCGCTGAACATTGGAGGCGGGGTACCTGGTTGCATGAAGGGCTTTTCCTGCTTGGATTTTTTCTGCTTTCCCCCTTGAATTTATTGGAATTCGCTTTTGTGGTTGTGTTTCTTCGAGCATTAAATGCGATAATGATGGCTTTTCTGAAATTGGCATGTTTCTCGAGATGCGAGCGTCAGCAATGGGATGTTTATTGCGCATCGTTCCACGTGGCATGCGCGAAGTGGCCAACTCGTCCCATCCGCTTTTTCGTCTGGTTCTCCCTAGCCGTCCGATCCCTTGAAGGGCTGAGATCTCCTCGTTTAAAATTTAAACTGCCACACACTCTCTCTCACTCTCTCTATTTAAGGATGGTTTGACCGAAGTCTTTCCATTTTCTCCCGCTTTTTCAGTTTTCACTTCTTCTTCACTTCTCTCTTTTGCTTCTTGTTGCTTTACCAAAAATGGCGTCTGAGGATTCCAACATAGAGAGGGATTATGACTATGGTGGGGAGGAGAGTTCCCAAGAGAAGTCCAGGCTTTCTCTTAAGAGGCGCCGGCCCGGTGGCGACTCTGCGGCATGAGGAAGTAGGGCTCACCCCCGTCCCCATACCTAGAGGGAGGGTGAATAGGTATAGACTCAAATTCTTCCAATATTAAAAATAATGCGGAATATAACAAAGAAAATGCACACTTGATTAGATTTAACAAATGAATTGATTTCACTAATACAAGAGTTAATCAATTTACAAGATATGCAATCAATGTAAGATATGGAAGATAAAGAAAAGTAAAACAAAAATGAACACAAGTATTTTTACGTGGTAAAACCTCAAAGAGGAAACATCCACAGGTTGATACCATAACCACCAGCAAAGCAATCCACTATGTGAAAAAGGACTTACACACTAAAGCAACCAACTCATGATATCCGCTCGAGCTATCAACTCCTAATCTACCCTCGGGCTAGTGAATCACCAAGCCTACTTCCTATCCGAGATGTGTCCTACACCTCTAGAAAGCAACTTCCTATCCAAGACGCTCACGTCTCTAAGAAGATTTCTTGCTTGCCTATCCGGATCCTCCCGACCCTAGACAAGTCTCCTTGCTTGATTATCTGAGTCCTCCCAACTCTAATCAAGACTTCTTTGCTCTATCCACAAAGCTTCACTCACTTTGCTAGAGACTTACACCTAATACAAGGCTATTATCTAAGTGATGCAAACACAATCAAATTAAGCTAGATGATCAATCAAGCTAAATGTACATGTTCAATGATAATCTAGAATATGCTTTCAACAAACAATCACAAAAGTATCTAGAAATCAAGACATGTAAATCAATGAGAACAAGGTATGAATATTCAATATATTACACTAAAAACCTAGTTCTTAGATCATGAAATTAAACCTAGAAAATAACATGAGGCACATCATATATATATTTTCTAGAATCAATTTCAAGTTGAATCAAGTTTAGCAAATATATGTTTAAGAGAAATCACAAAGCTAAAACTCAATTAACAAATAATCAAACACCCCTAGCATATGATCTAACATCCTTCTCAACATATTTCATCAATCAAATAGTAAGAATAAAAGAGATGATCAAAGATGAAATGAAAAAGAAGAAGTTGAACATACAAAGTTAACCACGTACTGAAAATCAGTCCACTGAGAAAAATCACAAAGTCAAATGCCTCTGGAAATGCTTGTAGTTTGTAGCTCTCATCAAGACCAACAATTTTGATTTTTGGATCAATCAATTTCGAGTTCGTATGAGAAAGTTATGATCAAAATACTAAAACTAAAATGTGAAGAATTTCTGCAGAAAATTTCTTTGAAAGGTTTCTTCAAGTTCTATGTTTGGAGGGAGGGAGAGGTGTTTAAATGGAGGAGAGAGAGAGGATTTTTGGCCAACCAAAAGAGGCCACCTCAGCCAAGGCCCGTGTGGGGCGTGTGGGCCACACGGGACCAGAGAGGTGCTCTGGCCGTGGGTCCCACGGCTCACACACGGCTTGGCCAAGCTTGGCCACTTGGTCTCGCTTGCTCTCCCGCGCACCCTCACGTTCTTCAGCCGTATCTTGGGCATCAAAACTCCGATTTTGAATCCGTTTTCGGATTACAAACTGTGACTGCCTCATGCATGACAAAGACTAAGAAATTTTAACAAAAGGTTGAGAAATCATCTCGGAAAATGACGATGAAGTCAACTTAACGAATGAGAATGCAAAGTACCCTAGCTAAGTCGTTTGGACTCGAAAACTTATGAATGAGTAACCGAAATGACTAGAACTCAATAAAGAATCAAATAAGAACATATTCAAGTCCAAAATACAAAATATATAAACAAACAAACACAAATTCACACAAGCATGCCATATTAAAGAGATAGTCATAAAGCATGCAATTCTACAATGTTTGTCTATTAGAGACCAATGCATGTGCATACTAAGAAGTGTGTGAATGTGTTATACTAAATGTTTGAACTACGATGCAGGGACACACATGTATGAATTGTGTGTGTGTGCGCGCTAACGCCTTGCAAGAGGATCGAAGTCAAAGTATACCTTTGACGCTTTCACCTCTTGAAGACGACATTTGCACTAGACGTTGCTCTTCACTTTTTAAGCTTCTTTTCTTCCAAGAACATCTTAAGCAACAACTAATACAAATATAGAATGTTTTGCAATGGAATCAAGCCAATACAAATCATAAACCTTACACGCTGGCTTTCCCCCTAGACTAGGGGAGTCGGGCTACAGGGAGTTACGCTCCGTCTTTCAATTGCCGCCTCTAACTCAGCAGCTTGCCAGTCAATACTACCTACGTTGTGTTAATGCAGTTGACTTTGTTGTACCTGGTACCTGGAAGAAGGATCCCGGGTGGAAGAAAGAATGGGTTGTTGTGAAGGGCAATTGGGGGCCACTATTCGTTGTGGTCACTGAGAACGGTCAGTCCCTACTTCCTTTAGGCCACAACCGGAGTGGGAGAAGGAGGAGGAGGACGACGACGATAAAGTCATAGGACTCCTGGCTGATATCAAGCGGTTGGGCTATAAGTATCCTAATTTGGAGGGTTATCCTTGGGAGCGGGCTTGAGTGGAGCATTCCCTTTTAGCGATTGATGTAGTTCCAGGTGGCCTATTCTTTTGTTTATATCTTTCCTTTTTTATTGTCGTAGTGTTCTTAGCCATTTGAAAAATATCACCCTTAATGTTATTGGAGGGGGTTTTGGCGACAATTCTGATGGTCGCTCAATTCGTAGTTTCCTTTGCAGGCGTTCAACGAGAAGAGGTTCCTCTCACCGACTCTGGTGCCACCCAGGCAAGAGCGGGATCTTTTACTGGTGTCGAGGCGACCTCGCGCACTCCCCTAAAACAAGTGACGCTGATGAAAGTCAAGAAGGAGAAGAGGGGTGCTTCAAGCTCGGCTTCTCCTTAACCATTGAAGATGTTTCCTCCTTCCACTCGGTTGGAGGAGCTAGAGGGGCGTCTGGGTCGGAGTCGTGGTTTACCAAGTTCTTCGGCTTCTAAGCTGCCATCCTCGGTGCTTCCTTTTGGTTCTTCCACCTCCACCCCTTCAAGATCTTCTACGCCTCCTCCCCGGCCCTCTTTGGACAAGGGGAAGGGTGTATCGATAGCGGAGAAGGTGCCTCTTGCTCCTCCAAGACGAAAAGAGATTTTTCTTCTAACTCAGATGATATCCTCCATGCGTTCAAAGAAGCCTGCTCCAAGGCGAACTCCTCCCAACTTGCTGTGCTTCCTGTGAACGAATTGTCCTTTAAGGGTTCCATGATAGCAGCTGAGGTATCTTTTGACTATTTCCCTCTCTTTTTGTTTTGTTTGGGTGGCTATGCTAAGTGTTAGGTCTGCACATTTTTCATGGTGCTCTTTTCTTTTCTTCTTTGCAGGTGTTCTGATACATTTTGGCCCTAGGGCAGCAAGCTGTTTCGCTTCAAGAGGAAAACCGTCTGACAGAGGAGTGGCGAGTTAAAGCTAATAAGGATAGGGTCGAGGCAGAGAAGGCCATCATAAAGCTTGTTAGAGAGAGGAAAGAGCTAGACATCAAGGCTTCCCATGTGAAGAAGGACCTTGACCGGGTGTAGAAAGAGCTGGAGGCTGAGGTTAACCGGTCCACCCACCGGGCACTGGCACGGAATGAGTTGAAGATTGAGTTAGCTACTACTGAGAACCATGCTGTGGCGGCGATTGCTAGGGCGACGGAAGTAGAAGCTAGGGCTGATAAGTCTTTTGGGGAAGGTTATTTCCTTGCTCAGCTGCATGTTGCCCAGCACACTCCTCCCGAGTTTGATCTTCATCAGATTTGTGGCTGGAATAGGGAGGAAATCCTAGCAGGTGCTGATGGCGTGTCTAAAGTGTTGCTAGGGCAATCGGTGCCTCCCGGAGGTGGGGATACAGCGAGCAGCAGTGATCCAGCTGGGAGCAACAAGAAAGAGCCCGGTGCAACCGGAGATATACCAAAATCGCCACCTGTGGAATCGGGTGAGCTGCTAAAGGAGGCCCAAGAGGAGCGTCACCAAGAGGGTATAGCCCAGGATATCCCACCAAGTCAACAGTAGATCGAATCAACCTCGCCCGTCAATGAGCCCACTAGTCCCATGCAAGACCAGTAGACAATGCTTCTTTTATCACCTTTTTTTTTTTTTTTTTTTTTTTTTTTCATATTGTTGCCCCTTTGTTATTATTTTTTGTTGATGATCTAGGGAAGGTTAGGCCGGCTGTACCGTGGTCTTCTCTTCATATGTAACCATGAACTGATGCCCATGCATCCTTTATTCGCTTTTACTTTAGTACTTCTTTATTTGTGGGGAAGTTGGGCCTTATGAGCTCCAATCTTTCTCTTGGTATGTAATGATGAACTGGTGTTTCATGCATCCTTTTATTTGCTTTTTGTAGACGTGCATTGAAAATACAAATATAAGCTCGCGTGCGTGTCTAAACAACCTAGAGGGGGGGGGGGGGGGGGGGGTGAATGGGTTGTTAATCGATTATTACCAACTTTTCGATTAGTCAAAATTAATCACAATTAACCCAAAACACACATATAATAAAATCAAGTATAAAATGAGGAAATTAAAGAACACTTGATTTTTACGTGGAAACCCACACGGGGAAAAACCACGGGCTGATATATGCGCCACACACGGTCAACGAAATCCACTATATGAAAAGGAATCTACACCCTCAAGTGATTCTCGGACTCTCACCCTAGATAACCTCAGGCTATGGACACTACCACTTGCCACTCTTGGTTCAATCCCTAGTGATATCCCCTGATACACTACTCTTGGCGTGAGCAACCCCTAATCTACCCAACGAGCCTTTTACAGTGGCACTCGACCTATTGCTTGAGCACTACACACGGGTAGCCACAAGACTTTCCTTGCTTGTGAAACTTCACCAAGAAGACACAAGACTTTGACTCAAGAAGAGAATAAAAAGTCTAAGTGTATCACAATGATGCACAAATGCAATGAGTGCTAGACTAAACACTATATGCTTAACTAGATGTTATAATGCAAGTGAACATCCTAGTTATCAACAAAGCCTACATGTACATACATGTAAACTCAATTAGATGCAATGAGATTCTAGCAACCTAATTGTCAACAAAGAAAGCCAGATCAACTCAAGTTGTCAATAAACATGGCAATGACTATGAATTTGCAATCAAAAAATGCAATCAATGAATAGTCAATCAAACAAGGCCAATCAACATAAGTTGTCAATTAATAATGGCAAGGCCTAATAGCATGCAATCAACTAATGCAAATAACCAAACAAAATGCCAATCAACTTAAGTTGTCAAAATCATGGCAATGCAACTAACAAGTGCAATTAATCAAACAAATTGCCAATCAGCATAAGTTGTCAAAATCATGGCAATGATATTAAATGCAACTAACAAGTGCAATTAATCAAACAAAATGCCAATCAACATAAGTTGTCAATGAACATGGCATAGACTCTAAATGCAATTAATGAGTCCTACACAAAAGTGTCTAAATGAAAATTAAGTAGACTTAACTAGATGTTGTCAATCATAAAACAATCATAGCTATCATAAATAAAACATCTCAATCACACAATGAGATTAAATTAGCTAGATGGCAAAAATGGCTCTAAATCCTAGCTATCAACATACAACCTATCTCAACCAATCAATAATGTCTCAAACATGTTATAAACAACAATGAGCAAAGAGACAAGCATTTAATTAACAAATAAATGCTAAATCTAGGCATACATGTCATAAATATGAAACTATAAGTTTTAGTACATGTAGAGAATACCTAGTCAATGAAATCAACACACTCCATGCTTGAATGATGCTAAGAAGAAGTTAGATGCACATGAGAGGTGGTTTGGTTGAGTAAAAATGGGTTCTTGGGAGCTTTCTCTCTCTAGGGTTTGGTTTCTCTCTCTAAGATCTGATTTTGAGCTCCAAAAAATGAGCTAGGGAGAAGATGATACTTATATATGAGCCCTAGATGAAATGACATCGTTTTGGAAAAGTTTCCAAAAAACGCACAAAAATGCGCCCTATTTCTGCGCCCTTGCCCGCTGAATAGGGGCGCCGAATTCCAAAGGTCGCTTCAAAAAGGGAAATTTGCGCCCTATTTCTGCGCCCTTGGTCGCTGAATTAGGGCGCCGAAATGGGACAAAAAGTGCAACGTTCTGGTCCCTTTCGGCGCCTTGTTTCGGCGGTCACTAAACGCCGAATCCAAGGGCACCGAAAAACGACGGCCTATTCTGCGCCCTAGGGCGCCGAATGCCCCTTGGAAAAGGCTATGCACCTAATGCCTAAGAGATGACATGGCATTCAAAAAATATAAAAGGTGCACTCAATTTAACATTCATGGGAAAGGATAACATCATGAATAATCACCAAGCATGTGACACACAAAAGATATGCAATATGAAAATGCATAAGTGTGATGAAGCATGTAAGCACACAATCAATAAAAAACACAAGTGCAATCATATAAATGCAATGAGAGTGTTTGTGTGCAAACATATAAGAGCAATCATAGAAGTGCAATAGAAATATGTTCAAGATGACATAGAAGCACAAATCAATGAAACACAAATGCAAGGCAACACATACAAGAAATATAACAATGCAAGCAAATGTGTATGCTAAAAGACATAGATGCACTGATCAATGAAACACACATGCATGGTAACTAATACACCATATATAAAGATGCATGTAAGTGTGTGTGTGCACCTATTCTCTTCAAGAATCAAGGTCAAGTGATATACCTTTAAAAGCTCTTGAAGTCACCTTGGGAAGTCCAGAAGCTTGCCAACCACAAAGCCTAAGCTACACGTTACAAATCAATCCTAATGTGGTGTGTCATGAAATAAGCCAATCAAAAGTGAGGCACTTACATGCATGTTTGGCTTGGGTAGCTTGGCCAGATGCCATGGCTTTCCATAGATCCTTTATGGCCTTTATTGATGAAGTAAAATCCAATTTCTTTCCCTTACTTCGTCTTATTCTGCGCATATCAGATATGCATAGACATTTTTTGCAAAAACTGGCTATGATCTCGAACAAATAGACTTAGCATTGTTACACCTTCTTGTGGCGTGGCTGCACCAGGTAAGAGTTAGTTGATTTCACGCTAAGCCCTAATTTTGACTTAGGATTTTCTGTCCCAATGGACCGTGCTAACAACCGGAGCCTCCCAAACAAAGGGGAGTTTCTTGCTTGAGTATCCGTTGAGGAGAGATTATACTCACTTTTGAAATATTAGGACAGCCCCCATGCCTCCTTTATAAACTTATCTAAGGTACTTGGTATCGCTCAGACTTGGTAGGAGGCCTAGGTCATTTGAGTATAGGTCCTTTTATGAGGGGTTTCATATCTAGCCCCAAGGCATCATGGTAGCTCATTCGAGGTACCCGATACCTTCTGGACTTGGTAGGCAATGATGGTAACTTGAGCCCAAGTCCCTTCTAGGAAGGTCTCATACCCAGCCCATGGCATCGTGGTAGATCATCCGAGGTACCCGGTATCTCCTGGACTTGGTAGGCAACCATGGCCACTTAAGCCCAAGTCCCTTCTTGGAGGGTCTCATACCCAGCCCAAGGTATCATGACAGCTCGTCCAAGGTACCCAGTACCTTCTGGACTTGGTAGGTAACTATGACCACTTAAGCCCAAGTCCCTTCTTGGGGGGTCTTGTACCCAGCTTAAGGCATCGTGGTAGCTCGTCCGAGGTACCCAGTATCTCCTGGACTTGGTAGGCAACCATAGCCACTTAAGCCCAAGTCCCTTCTTGGGGGGTCTCATACCCAGCCCAATGTAGGGAAAAATAAACAAATAAAAGTGTTACACGCAGCGGAAGCGATACTAAAGACGATTTAGTGACTTTTAAAATTTTTCCTTTTGAACCTTAAACCCTTTTAATCAATAAACATGCATATATATCAACAAAAGTAAATTACCTCTTGTCGCGTGATCCGATTGACTTACGTCGATGGTAATCCGCAAGACCTTCAATCCGAGCACGAACGTGGATCACCTAGGAGCGTGGTCTCCCATTCCTTTGAATTGCAAACTTGTGAATGGACCAAACAAATACTTTCTATTCTTTGTTAGTCACAAAACAATCAAAAGAATGTCAAAATTATTCCGGTCACTTTTGAGTTCTCAATCTTATGATCGAAACTCGCGTGAACCTAGATCGATATCGTATACACAAGCTTATTGATGTTTAAGCAATTGTATACTATCAAAGAATAATTTTTCACTCCTTTTTGTCTCTCTAGAATAAAAACTCTCTTAGAATTAAGAAGAAGAAGAAAATAAAAACTCAAGCACCAATTAATTGATGTGGCCGAACCCTATAAGAACATATATATAGGTTGGCCGAATTTTTCTTCTTTTTCCTTTAGGGTTGCCGAATTCTATGTAGTATATGATTAGGGTTGGCCGAATTTCATCATGTCACTTATATAGGGTGACTAAAATTCAACCCTAATTCTTTTTAACTTTATAGACTTCAAACCCTAATCCAACTCTTTTATTTTTATTCTTTTATTTGACTAAATAAAAAAAGACTCCTTATTTGATTAAATAAATAAAACTAATTTATTTATTTACTTATCAAACAAGTCTTTTACTTTTAGGAAAGATTTGTTTCTTTAATTAAACAATTAATCAATAAATCAATTAATTCTTATTTAATTAAAACAAATGAAACAAAATAATATTTTTAGGTTAAAACCTTAACCTAGCCGCCCCACTTGTATAAGGTTGGGCCTAACATTATTTTCTTATTTCATTTAATCCATTGGACTTTAAATAAAAAGCCCACATGTGAACCAGACCCATTCTTACTAAAAGAAACAAGCCCACATGTCTTTCATTAATATATTAATATAATTGAGCAGCCCATTACTTAAATAATGTGCAAATTATATTCTTAATATATTAAATGCAATTCTAGATGGACCCTTAAATTGGTCCGGTAGAATATATCAAGTGATCCATGCAAGTCCGTGTGGATTGGGGATCTTGGCGGACCATCTAAATTTAAGCTTCAATAGACATAACCTAATCACAATCAACAAATGATTCACTTAGGTCCGATCCATTAATTTTAACTCATTCCACTAAAGAGCTAAAACTGAACTCTTAAATAAAGATAGAAAAGGAAGATGCTCCTCATTCATACCCTAGACAATCATATTGGAGATAGTGTATCCTCGTGATTAATATCAGTAATCGCCAAGAGTTCATAGACCGCCTATAACTCTCCAAGTTACCATATTTACTCATATGACCACGTTTTGAACTTGGATATTTTGACTTGTCCAGAAGCCATGTTTTCAATAGACACTATTGAAAACTCAACGTTGAGATTTAATATCCAATTACCTCAAAACATCCATATGATGATATTATACTCTCATTTAATTAAATGGAGCCACGATGTCCATATCTATAAATGAAGTCCTCTATCGATTAACAAATGAATATCACCAAATTATCGAGGATAGACTATGCGATATAATCGTACTCATTGATAACTCAAATGATATCACTTGCAACCATAAGTCCATCATTTATCTCAGGATTAAGATAGACTCTCCGATTGTCCTGATAATGAAAAAACTATTATCTATTGACGGTTTTAGATAAAGCTTTTCATTGTGATCCAGTTCAATGCACCCAGTGCACTAGATCCTTTTGCTCGAAGACACTCCGATGATTTTAGACTCATCATATCTCATTTGATCCCACTCAAATGCTAGCAAAAGAATTCTACAACTTTAACAAGATAAAGGTGCCCAACCTTTAACTTAAGTTGTGAACAATATTCAAGACTAACTAAAGAATTGTGTCTACCACATACATATCCAGATGTACGAACAATTCTTCTTTTCCCATAGTCTTTAGACCTTATGATTATTTACTTTGACAATTATAATATAAACTATAAATGCTATACGATTTGTTAAACCAGAAATCACTTTATTAATATGAAAAAGATTGTTAATTACAACATTACACTCTTGCTATTGAGCATAATCCTAACAATCTCCCACTTGCGCTATAGCAAATGTGTCATATCTCTCAAGCCCATATTCTCTAGATTCCCATCGAAACTCTTCTGAGGTAGAGCCTTTGTGAAGGGATCCGCTAGATTTTCTGCTGACGCGATTTTGGTAATCGTCACGTCACCTCTTTGAACAATCTCCCTTAAAAGATGATACTTTCTTTCAATGTGTTTACCTCTCTTGTGACTTCTTGGTTCTTTCGAATTAGCCACTGCTCCACTGTTGTCACAGTAGATAGTGATCTGCTTATTCGCACTAGGAACCACTTCTAAGTCAATCAAGAATTGGCGGAGCCAAACAGCCTCTTTGGCAGCTTCGCATGCAGCAACATACTCAGCTTCCATGGTGGAATCAGCAATACAAGATTGCTTGATACTCCTCCATATAACTGCTCCTCCTCCAATAGTAAACACAGCCCCTGATGTGGATTTTCTGGAGTCAGAATCTGATTGGAAATCAGAATCTGTATACCCAACGGGAACCAAATCCCCTCCAGAGTATACAAGCATATTATCTCTCGTTCTCTTAAGATACTTGAAAATATGCTTGACTGCCGTCCAGTGATCAGGTCCAGGTTTCGATTGAAACCTGCTAACTATGCCAACAGCAAAACAAATATCTGGTCTAGTACAGAGCATTGCATACATGAGACTTCCAACTGCCGAGGCATATGGAACTCTACTCATGAATTGCTCTTCATGCTCATTCTTAGGAACTTGTTCCTTAGAAAGCTTGATTCCATGTCTGAAAGGTAACATACCTTTCTTGGAATCCTGCATGGAAAACCTAGACAAGATTTTGTCTATGTATGAAGCTTGGGATAATGCAATCGTTCTATTCTTTCTATCCCTTATTACTTGAATACCTAGAATAAAACTTGCTTCTCCTAAGTCCTTCATATCAAATTGTTTTGCTAACCATTCTTTTACTGATGTCAATACACCTACATCGTTTCCAATGAGTAGTATATCATCAACATAAAGAATCAGGAAAACCAACTTGTCGCCTTTAATCCTCTTGTATACACAAGGTTCGTCAGGATTTTGAATAAATCCAAAACCTTTGACAGCTTGATCAAACCTTATGTTCCAGGATCTGGATGCTTGCTTTAATCCATATATGGATTTCTGCAACTTGCATACCTTATCCACTTGGCCTTTTTCAATGAATCCCTCTGGTTGCATCATGTAGATGCTTTCGTCAAGACTTCCATTTAGGAAAGCTGTCTTGACGTCCATTTGCCAAATCTCTAAATCTAAAGATGCTGCAATGGATAAGAGTATCCTAATGGATTTAAGCATGGCCACAGGAGAGAAGGTTTCCTCGTAATCGATACCTTCTTTCTGTGTATACCCTTTAGCTACCAATCTAGCTTTAAAGGTTTCCACCTTTCCATCCATACCTCTTTTCCTCTTGTATACCCACTTGCACCCAATGGGTTTTATCCCTTTAGGCAAGTCTACAAGGGACCAGACTTTGTTATCGAACATAGATTCAATCTCGGATTGCATTGCCTTTTGCCAATGACGACTATCAACATCCTCCATAGCTTCCTTGTACGTATAGGGATCATCGTCGTCCGGGAGATTCTCCACTGATTCTCCCAGACCGATGTATCTTTCGGGTTGTGTTCTAACCCTCCCACTACGACGAGGAATGGTAGGTTGTTGATCTTGTGTTGGATCGGAACTTACAATTGGGTTAGGTTGTGTAACCTCTCGTGGAATTGTATCTCCTGACATCTCATTCAGGACAATTCTACTTCTAGGCACAAAATCATTCATATAGTCCTTTTCCAGAAATTTAGCATTTGTCGAAACAAATACTTTAAGATCTGAAGGACTATAGAAATAATATCCTTTAGTTTCTTTTGGATACCCTACAAATATACATGTTTCTGAACGGGACTCCATCTTTTCTGTCTTTCCTTTTAACACATGCGCAGGACAACCAAATATCCTTAAGTGTTGTAAACTAGGCTTGCGCCCAGTCCACAACTCATGCGGTGTTTTAGGAACAGACTTAGATGGTACATCGTTTAGAATGTATATAGCAGTTTGTAAAGCATATCCCCAAAAAGAAATAGGAAGCGTTGAATAACTCAACATAGACCTAACCATATCCAAAAGAGTTCTATTTCTCCTTTCTGCTACCCTATTCTGTTGAGGTGTACCTGGTGCAGAAAACTGAGAAACTATCCCATTATCAATAAGATATTGCTGAAACTCACCAGATAGATATTCTCCACCACGATCAGATCTCAAGATTTTTATGTGTTTCTCAAGCTGATTTTCCACTTCAGCTTTGAATGCTTTGAACATGTCAAAAGCATCCGACTTATGTCTCATGAGATACACATAACCAAATCTTGAGTAATCATCCGTGAAGGTGATGAAGTACTCATATCCACCTCTAGCTTGAATGCTCATAGGTCCACATACATCAGTGTGTATCAATCCTAAACATTCAGTGGCTCTTGCACCTTTGGCAGAGAACGTCCTTTTGGTCATTTTACCTTCCAAACAAGATTCACAAGTTGGTAGATCATCAACCTTTAAGTCACTTAAAGGTCCGTCACTTACCAATCTTTTAATCCTATTAAGGTTAATATGACCTAAGCGTAAATGCCAAAGGTAGGTTTCATCTGTTGATAATTTTACTCTTTTATGATTAGGTTCCGTTATTTCTGTGTCTAACGAGTGAGAGATATTTCTATGCAAAAAGTATAGACCGTTTTCCAATGTACCTTGGCAAATAATTTTGTCATTCTTACTAATAATAAAAACTTTATTAAAAGTAACCGAATATCCAAATTTATTCAAACAAGAAACTGAAATTAAATTCCTCTTGAATTGAGGTACATAATAAACGTCTATTAAATCTAAATGCCTTCTAGAATCCAAATAAACTCTAATATCTCCCACTGCACTTGCAGACACTAACGTTCCGTTGCCCAAGCGCAAATTGATTTTATTCTTACTCAGCTTTCTCCTTTCTTGAAACCCCTGCAAGGAATAACAAACATGATTAGTGGCTCCTGAGTCTATGATCCAAGAATCTGTAGAATCAGCCAAAAAACATGTTTCTAGATAATTCAAATTACCTTCTTCCTTCTTGTTCTGGGACTTTGGGCAATTTCTCTTCCAATGTCCCTTTTCACCACAAAGGAAGCATTTCCCTTTGATCTTGGTTACTTTCTTGGTCTCCTTCTTGATAGGCCCAAGTTGCTTTTTCTTCTGTTGTTTCTTGACCTTTTGACGGGCCTTAACAGTAGCAACTTTACCAACCATATGAATCTCTTGACCTTTGCCTTTCACAAGGATCTTTATAGCACTTTGAACATCTTGCATCAGGCCTTGTAAGGTGTATTCCTTTTTCTTCAAAGTGTAGTCCAATTTGAACTGATCAAAGGAATCTGACAATGAATTGACAACCATATCAATCTTTGTCTCACCATCTATCTCAGCGCCATGCAGTTCAGCAATGTTGAGATGTGCTATGACTTTCATCATGTGATCTTTACAGCCTGTCCAGGTTTCATCCTAAGATTCATAAAAGCAGTCACTGCCTCTCTCTTAGTCGTCCTAGACTTCATAGCAAACATCTCCTCTAGAGACATCATTATATCAGCAGCGGACTCCATTCCTTCATGCTGCTGTTGCAACACGTCGGAGATAGTGGCCATAATGTAACATTTTGCCATATCATCTGAAGTCTTCCACTGCTCATACTCATCTCTACACATTATGCTAGATTCATTATTAGGAGCAGGTGGTTTAGGAGTAGTTAGAACAAACTTATGTTTTTCACTTTGCAGCAACAACCCAATTTTCCTTTTCCATGTGACATAATTATCTCCAGTTAAAGTGTTATCTTTCAGGATGTTCATAAGTGATGGGGTCATGATTTCTGAATAAAACAAAACATATATAAGTAAATAATCATGATAAAGCACTTTTAAATATTTATCTTGAATTAAATAAATAACTCAATCATAAAATTCAACGGTGATCTAACACCCATAAATGTTACGCCTCCTTTGGGAGTTCGCACCATTTACTAGTTAGACTAGGTCCCACCTAATTGTTAACATAACAACCAGCGTTTTCAATTTTAGCCTTGCAATTTTATTAACAAGAACTCTTGGGAGGATATTAATAAAATTACATTGAGTGTGTTACCAAGATATCGACCCTCAATTTTCTCTCACGAAAATCCCTCCTTGGGGAGTAGATCTCGTTTGAGTCCATTGTCTAGTCTATCCTTGTAAGGAAGTATGTTGCTAAATTCCATTCATGGACGCCCCTTGGGGGGATTACCAATAAATAATTAAGCTCAACTAACCTTGGAGGCCATAGGTGTTACAAAAACACCTTCTCCCACTCAATTATTTAAGGCGTGTGATTAAATCCCATAGAATGGTTTACCGAGTTATCTAGATGCCAATTTAGATACCTAAATCATTCAATGCATGTTCATACCAAAAGAGATATATGCGTGGCACTCCTATTCTATATGTCATGTTATCATACAATAACAAATATTGTAATATTTAAGCATAAATTAAATAGCAACAACTTTGGCCCATCCTAGAAAAACAAGTAAATTACAATTTGTCAGGAATACAAGATCTTCAGGTGGCCCATCAACCATACGCTCATCCTTCGGCCTTCTCCCATGGGCGTGCGCAGCCCACAACCCCACAAAGGGGCTACCTTGCGCAGCCCATAAGGCCACACAAGGCTGCCATGCGCAGCCCACCAAAGTTTGGGCTTGTCATGCGCAGCCCAATCCACTCCTAGGGTGCGCACGGTGCTCGTACTTGGTTCCGGTTGCTTCGTTTTGCTTCGTGTCTTCGAATCTCCAAGACCTAAATATATTACGGCAGTATATATATAATAAATACTGCAGTATTAATTTTTTTTTTTTTTTTTATTCACTGCAGTATTTTTACAAACCAAAAACTGCACATACTAAAAATAAATAAAAAAAACTGCAGTAACCCTAAAAAAATACTGCACATAAAAAAAATAAAACCTAGCAATCTACCAAGAAGGAATTATGGCGATAATAGACCACCCTTCTTGTTACAACTCCGAAACAAAAATTACATTGAAAATCTAGGGCCAAAATCGAGCAATAACAAACCACATAAAATATATATAAATCCATACATCACATGTAATTATATATTTGAATACCTAGAGTGCCATCTCTTTCTAAACATGCATAATCACAATAAAAAGAAATAGATCCACGTATATATACGTTAATTAATTAAAAGGGTTCAACCTAGGCTCTGATACCAATTGTAGGGAAAAATAAACAAATAAAAGTGTTACACGTAGCGGAAGCGGTACTAAAGACGATTTAGTGACTTTTAAAATTTTTCCTTTTGAACCTTAAACCCTTTTAATCAATAAACATGCATATATATCAACAAAAGTAAATTACCTCTTGTCGCGTGATCCGATTGACTTACGTCGATGGTAATCCGCAAGACCTTCAATCCGAGCACGAACGTGGATCACCTAGGAGCGTGGTCTCCCTTTCCTTTGAATTGCAAACCTGTGAATGGACCAAACAAATACTTTCTATTCTTTGTTAGTCACAAAACAATCAAAAGAATGTCAAAATTATTCCGGTCACTTTTGAGTTCTCAATCTTATGATCGAAACTCGCGTGAACCTAGATCGATATCGTATACACAAGCTTATTGATGTTTAAGCAATTGTATACTATCAAAGAATAATTTTTCACTCCTTTTTGTCTCTCTAGAATAAAAACTCTCTTAGAATTAAGAAGAAGAAGAAAATAAAAACTCAAGCACCAATTAATTGATGTGGCCGAACCCTATAAGAACATATATATAGGTTGGCCGAATTTTTCTTCTTTTTCCTTTAGGGTTGCCGAATTCTATGTAGTATATGATTAGGGTTGGCCGAATTTCATCATGTCACTTATATAGGGTGACTAAAATTCAACCCTAATTCTTTTTAACTTTATAGACTTCAAACCCTAATCCAACTCTTTTATTTTTATTCTTTTATTTGACTAAATAAAAAAAAGACTCCTTATTTGATTAAATAAATAAAACTAATTTATTTATTTACTTATCAAACAAGTCTTTTACTTTTAGGAAAGATTTGTTTCTTTAATTAAACAATTAATCAATAAATCAATTAATTCTTATTTAATTAAAACAAATGAAACAAAATAATATTTTTAGGTTAAAACCTTAACCTAGCCGCCCCACTTGTATAAGGTTGGGCCTAACATTATTTTCTTATTTCATTTAATCCATTGGACTTTAAATAAAAAGCCCACATGTGAACCAGACCCATTCTTACTAAAAGAAACAAGCCCACATGTCTTTCATTAATATATTAATATAATTGAGCAGCCCATTACTTAAATAATGTGCAAATTATATTCTTAATATATTAAATGCAATTCTAGATGGACCCTTAAATTGGTCCGGTAGAATATATCAAGTGATCCATTCAAGTCCGTGTGGATTGGGGATCTTGGCGGGCCATCTAAATTTAAGCTTCAATAGACATAACCTAATCACAATCAACAAATGATTCACTTAGGTCCGATCCATTAATTTTAACTCATTCCACTAAAGAGCTAAAACTGAACTCTTAAATAAAGATAGAAAAGGAAGATGCTCCTCATTCATACCCTAGACAATCATATTGGAGATAGTGTATCCTCGTGATTAATATCAGTAATCGCCAAGAGTTCATAGACCGCCTATAACTCTCCAAGTTACCATATTTACTCATATGACCACGTTTTGAACTTGGATATTTTGACTTGTCCAGAAGCCATGTTTTCAATAGACACTATTGAAAACTCAACGTTGAGATTTAATATCCAATTACCTCAAAACATCCATATGATGATATTATACTCTCATTTAATTAAATGGAGCCACGATGTCCATATCTATAAATGAAGTCCTCTATCGATTAACAAATGAATATCACCAAATTATCGAGGATAGACTATGCGATATAATCGTACTCATTGATAACTCAAATGATATCACTTGCAACCATAAGTCCATCATTTATCTCAGGATTAAGATAGACTCTCCGATTGTCCTGATAATGAAAAAACTATTATCTATTGACGGTTTTAGATAAAGCTTTTCATTGTGATCCAGTTCAATGCACCCAGTGCACTAGATCCTTTTGCTCGAAGACACTCCGATGATTTTAGACTCATCATATCTCATTTGATCCCACTCAAATGCTAGCAAAAGAATTCTACAACTTTAACAAGATAAAGGTGCCCAACCTTTAACTTAAGTTGTGAACAATATTCAAGACTAACTAAAGAATTGTGTCTACCACATACATATCCAGATGTACGAACAATTCTTCTTTTCCCATAGTCTTTAGACCTTATGATTATTTACTTTGACAATTATAATATAAACTATAAATGCTATACGATTTGTTAAACCAGAAATCACTTTATTAATATGAAAAAGATTGTTAATTACAACATTACACTCTTGCTATTGAGCATAATCCTAACACCCAAGGCATCGTGGTAGATCGTCTGAGGTACCCGGTATCTCCTGGACTCGGTAGGTAACCATGGCCACTTAAGCCCAAGTCCCTTCTTAGGGGGTCTCGTACCCAGCCCAAGGCATCGTGGTAGCTCGTCCGAGGTACCCAATCTCCTGGACTTGGTAGGCAACCATGGCCACTTAAGCCCAAGTCCCTTCTTGGGGGGTCTCGTACCCAGCCCAAGGCATTGCGGTAGCTCATCCAAGGTACCCGGTATTCATAGGCGAATTATGGGATAATCAATTGAGGATAATAACTTTTCATTCATTCATTCATTCATTCAAAAGGGGGGCGAGAAACACCTTAAGTACAGGCAATTGAAGCCTCTTCTTTGTGTCGCTCAACCCCGGCTCTCAAGTGCTTGACAGGTCACGCTTACATGAAAAGTGAACAAAAGGGACTAGTGCTATTTACAATAGGATCACCACGTTTTTTTTTTTTATCCTTCCTGTGTTGCTGCTAGGGGTAGAACCTCTTCAAGTGATTTGCGTTCCAAGTGTGCCCAATAAGGTCTCTATCGAGGTCCATCAGCTGGTACCCTCATTGGCTTACCTTTGCTTTGGTGAGGTATGGGCCTTCCCAATTCGAAGCGAGGACGCCATAAGAGTGGCGACAGGTATTCTGTGTGACTTTCCTCAGCCATTAGGTCACCCTCCTTGAAGCTCCGGATCTTGACACCTTTGTTGAAGCAGCGGGCAATCTTTTGTTGATAGGCTGCCATCCTCAGGGCAACCCCGGTCTGCTTTTCTTCTAAGAGATCTAAGCAAGCCCTAAGCTTGTCCTCATTGTCTTCTAGATTGTAGAGTTTGTAAGGTTCCCATTTGTTGATTGGCTCATTTCGTGGACAAACCAAATGTTAGGGTTCTTTGTAAGGGTAGCCTAGGTATTGGTATTCTTGTTCGAAGCCCTTTGAAGACCTCGTCTTGATAAGCACCGAAGGTAAAATTTCTATATGCTTGCTTGTCTTGAAGAGATAGTTGCACACACTTACAACTCATGCATATGTTTAATCCTTGTATGTTGTGTTTATTATTGTTGTGCATTAATGCTAATTTTCATCTCTTCTTGCATGTTAGTTTGATTGCTTATTACATTGCCCATTGCCTTGTCTTGCATAGCATTGGAATTCTTGCATTGCATTGGAATTCTTGCATTGTAAAGGGCGCTGTTCAAAGCGCTCTACAAAGCGCTGTTCTGAACAGCGCCCCCAATACCTGATGCAAAAATGGACATTTAAATGCATTAGGTCTGATGCATTTTGGATGGGCGCTGTACAGAAGCGCTGTTTGTACAGTGCCCCTCTCAAACCTGAGAGATCAGATTATGGGCGCTGTACAGGCGCTGTACAGAAGCGCTCTACGTACAGCGCCCAAGGCAAATATTAGGCCAACTTATCAAAACGACCACACTTTGATTTGGCCCCCTATATATATGCCACTTTGACTTTAGGTCAATCAAGAGAGTTCATATTCAGATTTCATACTTAGGATATTTTTCAAAGAGAAGAAAAATTCCAAGAACTCATTTTTAATCACTCAAACACTTTTTTTATGATCATCAATCATCATCTAGCATCATCTTTGATCATCTAGATGTCATCTTGCATGGATTCTTCATCATACTTTGCTTGGTAAGCTTTTCACTAATATCTTACATATTTTGTGTTTTTCTTAACAAGCAATCTCAATTTATTACTTGTATGATTTTCATATATCTTTTGATACAGGATTGAGATTAGTGTGATGTATGTTTGAGAAGTTGTATTGTGATAGCTAATTAGGTTTTGTGCTTAATCTTGATTAGCTAAACTATTTGACATGTCATTTGGTTTTTAATATCTTGAATTGCTTTAATTGCAAATTCATCATCTTAGATAAGCATATAGGGTTTCCCTTGCTCTATGTTGCATTTGGATATTCATATATTCACTTAGGGTGTTATTCTCTTCATTGAGAAAGTAAGTCTTGTGTGTAGCTTTCGGGATTAGGTTGCTTAGATTGCAAGAAAATTGGACTAGGTTCACTCATACCGAGATTAGGTAGGTGTGTGATTACTTCCGGGATTAGGTTGTAATCGTTTTACACATTTAGTGGATTCGAGGTTCGAGTGTGGCTTACTTACTAGCCTGTGGTTTTTCCCGTGGGGGTTTCCACGTAAAAATCAAGTGTTATTTAATTTCCGCATTTTATACTTGATTTATTGCTTTATCTAGTTAGGGGTAATTTCGTAATATTGACTTAACACGAAAAATTGGGTAATAAGTTTAAAATCTATTCACCCCCCCTCTAGATAGTGTCATACACACCGTGCTATAATTTGTTTCAATTGGTATCAGAGCGGGTTCCTAGACATACATAGGTGATCTTTGCTTATTTTGGTGTGTTTTGCATTTTGTGTGATTTTTGATCATTCATACATTTGCATTCATTTCATTCATTCATAAACACTATGAGTGGAAACGGTGGAAATGGTGGTGGCAAAGTAGGTGCTTATAGTACAAGGCCTCCACTTCTTACCGGTTTGAACTATTCCCAATGGAAAGGGAAGATGGAATCCTACATATGCCAAATTCACGACCGTGCATGGATGGCGGTGGAAGACGGATATGATCTACCTAAGATGACTCCTGGTGGTGGAGGAGAAGAAGTATTAAAGCCTAAGGCGCAATGGAACGCGCAAGAGTTTGAGGCTTCAAAGTGGAATAGGAGGGCGATGCATGCCATCCTATGTGCAATGGACGAAAATCAATATAAATTGATTCAAAATACTAGGATAGCTAAGAAGGCATGGGACATCCTAGAGATTGCACATGAGGGAACCGAAGTGGTGAAGGATCTAAGCTTCAAGTCCTCAAAACTCAATTCGAGATGCTTAAGATGGAGGAGAATGAGTGCTTCAACGACTTCGAGATCAAGTTGATGGACATAGTCGACCAAAGTCATCAACTTGGTGATCCATATTCGGATAGGAGAATCAAGCAAAAGATTATGAGATCTCTCCCCGATAGATTCGAATCGAAGGTGATGGCTTTAGAAGAAAATAGTGGATATAAGGATATGAAACCGGGTGAGGTGATTGGGAGACTTTTAGCTTATGAGTCTAGGAAGGGTCCTATCTCTACACCTCCTAAAAAGCAAAAGGGAATTGCTTTGAAAACCTCCAAGGATGAAAAGGAGGCAAAGAAGATTGACTCGGATGAAGACCTTGCCTTGTTTGTAAAAAGGTTCAACAAGGTTATGAAGTTTAGAAGAAAGGGCTTTGGATCAAAAGGTCAAGATTTGAAGAAAAATGGCTCTTTCAAGAAGTTTGAACCTAGGCAAGAAAGGACCGAAAGGAAAGGGGTCCGATGTTTCAAGTGTGGTGGCATAGGTCACTTTGCCCCCGAATGTGCAAATCATAATGAGAAGAAAAAGGGAAAAGTGATGGCCACCACTTGGAGTGGAAGTAGTGATGACTCCATTGAGGGAGATGAGTCTTCGGATGATGAAGAGCTCATGGCTAACCTCCTAGCTTTTGCCAAAAGCCAAAGTGCTAGTGAGAGAGAGGAAATGAGTCAAGAGGAAAATGACTCAAGTGGAGAAGAAAGTGATTCCTCTTCTAACTCCGTAAATGGTTTTGTGGAGAAAAAGGTGCTTGCTAAATACCATGCTGAATTTAATGATTTAGCAATCAAGAGCACAAGAAAGATCAAGATGTTGAGAGAAGAGAATCTTGAGCTTTTATCTCATAATGACCACTTAAGTGAACAAGTGGAAAAATTTAAAAAGATGGAAGATAAGCTAAGAGAGGAGTTAGTCTTATCTAGGAGGAATGAAGAAAGTCTAAAGAGGGAGCTTGAAGAAGTTAGAGAATTTATGACTAGGATGGATTCTAGTACCAAGAAGCTTGACCATATGCTTGGTGTTGGAAAGAGTCCATGTGACAAGAGGGGTCTTGGGTATGAAGATGGCAAGAAGATCTCAACCTCTAACAAGACCGTGTTTGTCAAGAGTTTGAGGAATGAAGAAACATCATTTGTGCAAATTCTTAGGAAGAAGTTAGAAATAGGACAATGTTCAAATGCACAAGTGAAGATGGGGCCAAGAAGGCAACCTCAAGCTCAACCCCCTAGGGTCCCTCAAGCCAACATTCCTCCACACTTGGCTTACAAAGGAAAAAGGCCAATCATGCAACCTCAAGCTAGGAAGCAATCTAGACCGGTTCAACAACGAAGATGGATTAAACCCATTCATCCACAAAGACAAGGACAAGGTATGATTCCTTATTTTACTCATATATGTCATTTTTGTGGATTTGATGGTCATATTAGACCACATTGCTTTCGATATATTAAAATGTGCAAAACTAGAAGCATGATTAAGAAGAAAAAGAAAAGAGCCATGATGCATGTTCCTAGGAATAATGATATTGCTATGCATGATCCTAGAACATCTAGAGCCCATGTACCAAAGACCACTAAGAAAGCTAAGATTGTTTCTAGGTGGATTAAAAAGAATGAAAATGTTTGCCATGTTGCTCAAATAGCCTTGAAGGTAAATTCTTCTAATTTTTGGTATTTAGATAGTGGGTGCTCTAGGCACATGACGGGAAACAAGAGTTTCTTTGAGACTCTTGTTATGGAGGAAGGAGGATATGTCACTTTTGGTGATGGATCCAAAAAGAAAGTTGTAGGGAAAGGAACCATTTCCGTTCCCGGATTACCCTCCTTATCCGATGCTTTATTTGTTGATGGCTTAAAAGCCAATTTAATAAGCATTTCACATCTAAGTGATGAAGGATATTCCGTCTTGTTTAGTAAAGATGATTGCTCAATCCTAAAGCCCGATGGACAAACCTTGTTGAAAGGTATGAGATCTAGTGACAATTGTTATTGTCTTGAAGCTAGAATAGTCTCAAACAATGTGTCCATGGATGAGCAAATAGAGTTGTGGCATGAAAGACTTGGCCACATGAACTTTAGGGATTTAAGGACATTAGGAAAGTTCAATTGTGTGCGTGGCCTCCCTAAGCTTGGGAAGAAAGCCAATGGAATTTGTGGACCTTGCCAACAAGGAAAACAAACCAAAAGCATGCACAAAAAGGGCAAGTATCTCTCCACCAAGGAGCCCCTAGAGCTTCTCCACATGGATCTTATAGGTCCTATGCAAATCGAGAATTTAGGTGGAAAGAGATACTTTTTTGTTTGTGTTGATGATTTCTCTAGATTTACATGGACATATTTTCTTAGAGAAAAATCCGAAACTTTTGATAAGTTTAAAATGCTTTGTACTAAAATACAAAATGAAATGAATTCTAACATTAAAAGCATTAAACGGATTAGAAGTGACCATGGGAGGGAATTTGAGAATGCCTCTTTTGAAAGCTTGTAAGGATTCCCGTTTTGTTGATTGGCTTATTTCGTGGGCAAACCACAAGTTGGGGTTTGGTTGTAAGGGTAGTCTAAGTGATTTGTTGAAGATCAAAGACCCTTTTCAAGACCTCAAGAGGACAAGCACCAAAGGTATATATCTAGTGCTTACATTGTCTTGAAGAGATATAGTTGCACACACACACAACATGCATAACTTTTATTCTTGAATGTTGTGTTTATATTTTGTGTGCATTGTGCTTTATTGATTTATTTAATATCTCTTCTTGCATTTAATTGATTGCATCTTGTTCTATGAAATGCCATGACATGTTAGGCATTAGGATGCATTCAATACCCACACTTGCACTTCATAATTAGTCTTAAGTGTGGTGTAATTCGTTTCCGTTTGTGTGATCGGAAACGTCCGCACTTGCACGATGGTGTGCATGTCTTAGCGCGATGGTTGACCACTTGAGAAGGTCTCATTCTTCTCTTGGATAAGTGGTAGTTTTGGTTTGGTTGATTGGAGTAAGGTGTCTAGTTTTAAAAGATTGGATTTCAATGTTTTAAGTGTTTTCAAAACTGACCTTTGCATGGTCTTGTGACCATAACTTTTTACACAAAGCTTCAAAATGAGTTTTGAAAATTTCTGTACAAACTAGACACCCATACCTTTCCAACGGTATATTATTCGTAATATTTCATGACCGTTTGGATTGGTTTTAAAATCTCCAAAGTTACAACCAAAACAGGGCAACTCTGTTGTTGTCCGTTTCTGACCTTTGGTTACTCAATTGACCATAACTTTTTCTACATACATCAAAATTCCATTCTGTAAAAACGAGTAGAAAGTAGACATCCATACCTTTCCAACGATATATTATATAAAAAGTTTTGATGTCGTTTGGTCATGTTTCGAAGCGCTCGAATGTTGAGTCGCTGCACTGACGCGAGTACCGCGAAAATGCCCATACTTTTTTCATTTCTTCCAAAACGACGTAGTTTCATTTGGGCATTATAAATACATATCTTTCTCATCATTTTAAGAAGAGAGCCACAAAATCAAACCCTAGAGAGAGAGGCTCCTTATTCTTGAGAGAGAAAGAGAGACTTGAGAGAAAAAGCTTAAAGATTACATCTTTATCTCTCTAAACCCATTCCCACATGCACAAATCATCATCTAGGCATCATCTAGGTTCATCTAGCATATGCTAATGCATGGGTCTTCTTCAACACACATGGTATGATTTGTTGAACACTTTTATCTTACATAATTAGTGTTTCTACTTATCAATTTTATCTCTTTTATTACTTGTATGTGTTTAGATTAATTTCTACATACATGATTGAGATTATGTGTTGATTGGGTTATTTATGTTAGCTAGGTTTTCATCCCTATTTTATATCTAGCTAATTAATCTCATTATATGATTGAGATTATTTTTCATAGCTTATTTGATTAGGTCATTATTGCCTAAAAGCTATGCCATAAACATTCTTGTGTGATTTATTGATAACTAGGTTGATAGATTGTTTTTTTAATCAACTAGTTAATCTTTTGAATGTTTGTGGGTTATTTGTGATAGCTTTGTATCTAGGATTGGTTATCCTTTACTTAGCTAAAGTTGTATGCCATGACATATAGCTATATGTGATATCTAGGATTGATTATATTGTCATCTTATAATCCTAGGTAAGCATCTAGAGTACCCTAGCTCTTATTGCAATATTTGGATATCATTGCATATTCACATAGGGTTGTGCATCTCTTTTGAGAGATTTAAGTCTTGTGTGATTGACCGGGATTAGGTCGGACACCGGGAATAGGTGGTCACATAAGCAATTGGACTAGAGCCACTTTTAAAGGCCCGAGTGGTAGAAGTGGGGGGTTATTGACCGGAGTGTTAGACGAGGTCTACATAGGTTGTAAACTCCATTTCAATTAGTGGATTTCGAGGTCCGAGTGTGGCGCACTAAACAGCCCGTGGTTTTTCCCAGTGGTTGGGTTTCCACGTAAACATCAAGTGTCATTTATTATTTCCGCATCTTATTACACTTGTATGTTTATTTGACTTGCTAGGGGTATTTTCGTAAAATTGACATGCACGCGAAAATTGGGTAATAATTAGCTAAAATCTATTCACCCCCCCTCTAGCTTCATATTAAACACGCCTCCAGGACTTTTCAATTGGTATCAGAGCGGGTTCCTAGATATACTTAGGTGATCCTTTGCTCATTGTTGGTGTGTTTTGCATTTTGTATGTTTGTTTGATTTCTTCATACATTTTGCATTCTTCTCATTTGCATTCATTCAACGCAAACACTATGAGTGATTTCATGAGAGAAGATATTGACTCCGTTGAGGAGATGCCTCTCTTACTAGAGAGATTTAGGAGATTTGTGAAATTAACCACCTCATCTCCTAAGAAGAAGTTGACCACCTCACCTCCTAAGAAGATGGATCTTAAGGACAACTTTGAAAGTTTTGAAAGCTCTAAGTTAAAGAATGAAAAAGAGATTCAAAGGTTAAAAGAAGAACTACTTAGGCTTTCAACTCAGGTTGACGACTTGAATGATGAAGTGATAAGATCCATGGTGGAAGAAGACAAGCTAAAAGATGAGCTAGCTTTGTCTAAGAGGAATGAAGAGGGTTTGAAGAGAGAGCTTGTTGAAGCCAAAGAGTCATTGACTAGAATGACCATAAGCACCAAGAAGCTTGACAACATACTTGGTGTAGGAAAAAGCCCTTGTGACAAAAGAGGTCTTAGATTCGAAGTGAGCAAGGATTGCTCTATTCCTAAGAAGACCGTCTTTGTGAAGAGTTTGGGTAAGATAGAAGCGTCACCGGTGCAAACTCCTAGGAAGAAGTTAGAACTAGGACAATGTTCGAAAAATGCACAAGTGAAGGTGGTGAAAACAAGACAACCCCAAGCTCAACGATTTAGTGCCTCTCGAGTCAACTCTCCTCAACAAATGACTCAATATGTGAAGAGGCAAAACGTGCTATCTCATACAAGGAGGCAACCCATTCCGGTTCAACCACATAGAAGACATGAACCGACTCAACACCAAAGGAGACATCAAATGCATGATGAGTCTCCAATGACTTCACAAGGACATGGTATGAATTCTTACTTTGTACCAACTTGTCATTATTGTGGTGTTTATGGGCATATTAGGCCTAAGTGCTTTAAGTACATTAAGCATTATAGGATTAATAGCATGATAGAGAAAAAGAGGCTAAGAAAAGCCCATTTGCATGAGCCTAGGAAATCCTTTGTCAATAATCCTAGGTTAGTGAATGACATGCAACCCTTAACCACTAAGACCAAAAAAGTCATATCTATGTGGATAAGGAAAAATGAACCCGCTTGCTACGAGACTAATAAGTCTCAAATTGGTTCATCCAAGTCAAATGGACTTGGGAGGTCTATAGGACCTCATTGCCTTCGTTAATGAAGGTTGGTTCTAACCCCATATGGGGAACTCAAGCAAAGAGAGCTATTTTGCATTCTTGTCACTTGCAAAAAATTTGAAATATCTTATGCTTCTCTTTTTGTTGCTTGAGTTAGCTTGGTTACACTATGTATATATATTTTCTATTCAATAAGTGTGATCAATGCTTGTATTGCAATCCATGTCATATTTATGTTCAAACATGCATTTTTGGACTAGGAGATATTTACATAGGATATAATTTGAATGACCTATAATGATCTCCATGACAAGATGTTTGCTAAATGACATGCTAAATGCTAATCTTAAAAAGCATGTTTTGATGATTGCATTTCTTAACTGCAAAAAATGTGTGAAAAAGCTTATGAGACTCAAATGAAAAAGGATCTTGTATCCATTCAAGGATTTTACAATCCAAATGTCTCTCTTTCTTTATTGGTTGAACATGTCTATTATCATATGGATATCTTATCCGGAAAAATCAAGTAGGGTGCAAAGTCGCTCATGACATGTTTGGCTTATAAAGTTGGATATAGTTGTTCTTAAATTGAAATCAATGAAAACCTATATCCTTGCTTCTCTCATGACATTGGTGAAATTGGTTTGAATTCATATTAAAAACCTTTGTCATTTGCTTTGCCAAATACCATGGTATTTTGGATTTAAATGCTACATGTCTTGTATGCAAAGCAATTTTTGATTCACACATTTTCTTTAAATAAATCTCCTTGTTTCTCTCCAATAAATTGAGATTGCATAAAGTGACTTATATTGATTATGCAAATTCTAGAATGCTACTATCTCTCTTTGCCATTAGTGACCTGGTTGGGGACTACTCCTTTGTCTATATCATGACAAAAAGGGGGAGTAGGTTGTGGTAAGGGGAGTTGCAAATTGTAGTAGCAATTGTGCATGTTGGGGAGAATACTTATTGAGGGGGAGTAACCCTTTGAGGGGGAGCATTTGCACATACATACATTGCATGATGTTGTACTTAAATTCTTAAATGCAAATGCTTGTTTTATCTCACTTGATTCATCTCACCTTTTCTTGTATTGGAAAGTATAGAAACTGTGCTTTCAGGGATTGATTGTTCTACTTGAGATTGAAGACTTCAAGACTATTTATCTTATCTCTTTGTAAAGTAGAATATCATAGTAGACCCGTAGTTTCTATTATGTTGTGAGGAATCAATGTGAGTGGTGGTTTTGTCACGAAATAGCCAAAGGGGGAGATTGTAAGGATTCCCGTTTTGTTGATTGGCTTATTTCGTGGGCAAACCACAAGTTGGGGTTTGGTTGTAAGGGTAGTCTAAGTGATTTGTTGAAGATCAAAGACCCTTTTCAAGACCTCAAGAGGACAAGCACCAAAGGTATATATCTAGTGCTTACATTGTCTTGAAGAGATATAGTTGCACACACACACAACATGCATAACTTTTATTCTTGAATGTTGTGTTTATATTTTGTGTGCATTGTGCTTTATTGATTTATTTAATATCTCTTCTTGCATTTAATTGATTGCATCTTGTTCTATGAAATGCCATGACATGTTAGGCATTAGGATGCATTCAATACCCACACTTGCACTTCATGATTAATCTTAAGTGTGGTGTAATTCGTTTCCGTTTGTGTGATCGGAAACGTCCGCGCTTGCACGATGGTGTGCATGTCTTAGCGCGATGGTTGACCACTTGAGAAGGTCTCATTCTTCTCTTGGATAAGTGGTAGTTTTGGTTTGGTTGATTGGAGTAAGGTGTCTAGTTTTAAAAGATTGGATTTCAATGTTTTAAGTGTTTTCAAAACTGACCTTTGCATGGTCTTGTGACCATAACTTTTTACACAAAACTTCAAAATGAGTTTTGAAAATTTCTGTACAAACTAGACACCCATACCTTTCCAACGGTATATTATTCGTAATATTTCATGACCGTTTGGATTGGTTTTAAAATCTCCAAAGTTACAACCAAAACAGGGCAACTCTGTTGTTGTCCATTTCTGACCTTTGGTCACTCAATTGACCATAACCTTTTCTACAGACATCAAAATTCCATTCTGTAAAAACAAGTAGAAAGTAGACATCCATACCTTTCCAACGATATATTATGTGAAAATTTTCGATGTCGTTTGGTCATGTTTCGAAGCGCTCGAATGTTGAGTCGCTGCACTGACGCGAGTACCGCGAAAATGCCCATACTTTTTTCATTTCTTCCAAAACGACGTAGTTTCATTTGGGCATTATAAATACATATCTTTCTCATCATTTTAAGAAGAGAGCCACAAAATCAAACCCTAGAGAGAGAGGCTCCTTATTCTTGAGAGAGAAAGAGAGACTTGAGAGAAAAAGCTTAAAGATTACATCTTTATCTCTCTAAACCCATTCCCACATGCACAAATCATCATCTAGGCATCATCTAGGTTCATCTAGCATATGCTAATGCATGGGTCTTCTAGGTTCATCTAGCATATGCTAATGCATGGGTCTTCTTCAACACACATGGTATGATTTGTTGAACACTTTTATCTTACATAATTAGTGTTTCTACTTATCAATTTTATCTCTTTTATTACTTGTATGTGTTTAGATTAATTTCTACATACATGATTGAGATTATGTGTTGATTGGGTTATTTATGTTAGCTAGGTTTTCATCCCTATTTTATATCTAGCTAATTAATCTCATTATATGATTGAGATTATTTTTCATAGCTTATTTGATTAGGTCATTATTGCCTAAAAGCTATGCCATAAACATTCTTGTGTGATTTATTGATAACTAGGTTGATAGATTGTTTTTTTAATCAACTAGTTAATCTTTTGAATGTTTGTGGGTTATTTGTGATAGCTTTGTATCTAGGATTGGTTATCCTTTACTTAGCTAAAGTTGTATGCCATGACATATAGCTATATGTGATATCTAGGATTGATTATATTGTCAGCTTATAATCCTAGGTAAGCATCTAGAGTACCCTAGCTCTTATTGCAATATTTGGATATCATTGCATATTCACATAGGGTTGTGCATCTCTTTTGAGAGATTTAAGTCTTGTGTGATTGACCGGGATTAGGTCGGACACCGGGAATAGGTGGTCACATAAGCAATTGGACTAGAGCCACTTTTAAAGGCCCGAGTGGTAGAAGTGGGGGGTTATTGACCGGAGTGTTAGACGAGGTCTACATAGGTTGTAAACTCCATTTCAATTAGTGGATTTCGAGGTCCGAGTGTGGCGCACTAAACAGCCCGTGGTTTTTCCCAGTGGTTGGGTTTCCACGTAAACATCAAGTGTCATTTATTATTTCCGCATCTTATTACACTTGTATGTTTATTTGACTTGCTAGGGGTATTTTCGTAAAATTGACATGCACGCGAAAATTGGGTAATAATTAGCTAAAATCTATTCACCCCCCCTCTAGCTTTATATTAAACACGCCTCCAGGACTTTTCAAAGCTATTGTGATAGCTTAGGCATCTCCCATGAGTTTTCGGCTCCTAGGACACCTCAACAAAATGGAGTTGTTGAGAGGAAGAATAGGGTCCTCCAAGAGATGGCCCGAGTGATGTTGCTTAACAACAATGTCCCTAGGAACCTATGGGCATAAGCAGTCAATACGGCTTGCTATATAGGGAATAGAGTTTTCCTAAAGCCCGGATCTAGAAACACCTCCTATGAGTTATGGAAGGGTAGGAAGCCAAATGTTAGCTACTTCCACACATTTGGAAGCAAATGCTACATTTTAAATGACCGTGATCAACTTGGCAAGTTTGATGCTAAGAGTGATGAGGGTATCTTTATTGGCTATGCCTTGAATAGTAGAGCCTATAGAGTTTTCAACTTGAAGACTCGAACCGTCATGGAATCATCGAATGTTGTCATTGATGATATAAGGCTCAAGTCTAATGACCATGAGGAGGAGGAAGTTTTAGAGGATGACTCTCCTTTGGAGAGGGTTGTGGTGACTCCCAATGTTGGGACGTCCAATGACAATAATGAGGTCACACAACCTATTACTAGAGTCCCTTTCTTGGACTCTAATGAACCCGCTCCATGGGTTAGAAGACTCCATAACAAAGAGAATGTTATTGGAGATGTGAATGAGGGTGTTAGGACTAGGCGTCAAATAGCTAATCTCATTAGCTTTACATGCTACACCTCTCAAATTGAACCCAAAAAGGTTGATGAAGCCTTGAATGATGAATTTTGGGTTCTTGCCATGTAAGGAGAGCTAAACCAATTCGAAAGGAATGAGGTTTGGACTCTAGTTCCTAGGCCTAAAAACGCTCATGTGATAGGCACTAAGTGGATTTATAGGAACAAATCCGATGAGGATGGCAACATAGTGCGGAACAAGGCTAGACTACAGCACAAGGGTACTTTCAAATTGAGGGTATCGACTTTGAGGAGACTTTTGCTCCCGTTGCCCGTTTAGAGTCCATTAGGCTTCTCTTGTCCATTTCTTGTGTGCACAAGTTCAAATTGCACTAAATGGATGTCAAGAGTGCCTTCCTCAATGGCTTCTTGCAAGAGGAAGTGTTTGTTGAACAACCCAAGGGGTTTGTGGATGCACACCACCCCAACCATGTCTATCGCCTCAAGAAGGCACTATATGGGTTGAAACAAGCACCGAGGGCTTGGTATGAGCACCTCCCTCAATTTCTTGATGACAATAACTACATAAGGGGTAGTGTTGACAAGACACTATTCATCAAGAAAGACAATGATGAGCTTTTCATAGCTCAAATATATGTTGATGACATAGTGTTTGGCTCCACCAACAACACCAAGGTCCAACAATTTGTTGATGTCATGTCTCATGAATTTGAGATGAGTCTTGTTGGTGAGCTTAATTACTTCCTAGGTTTGCAAATTAGGCAATTAGATGATGGGATCTTCATTACCCAAGCCAAATATGCAAAAACACCTAGTGAAGAAGTTTGGTTTAGAAAATGCCAAACATTGTGATACACCTATGAGTACCACTTTGAAGCTAAGCAAGGATGCTAGTGGTAAAAGTGTGGAGCAAACGTTATATCGTGGCATGATAGGAAGCTTGCTTTATTTGACCGCAAGTAGGCCCGATATCTCCTTTAGTGTGGGTGTGTGTGCTAGGTACCAAGCGGATCCGAAGGAGTCCCATCTCTCTTCCGTAAAGAGAATCATTCGCTATGTGAATGAGACATCCAACTATAGGATTTGGTACTCTTTTGACACTAATGCTAGTCTTGTAGGCTTTAGTGATGCGGATTGGGCAGGAAATTGTGATGATAGGAAGAGCACATCGGGCGGTTGCTTCTTTCTAGGCAACAACTTGGTGTCTTGGTTTTGCAAGAAGCAAAACTCGATTTCCTTGTCATGGCCGAGGCCGAGTACATAACCGTGGGGAGTGGATGCACACAACTCCTATGGATGAAGCAAATGCTAGTAGACTACGGATTCAACCAAGGTACACTCACTCTCTTTTGTGATAATATGACTGCCATTAATATTTCCAAGAATCCGGTGCAACATTCTAGAACTAAGCATATTGACATCCGCCATCACTTCATTAAAGAGCTTGTTGAAAATAAATGCATAGTACTTGAGCATGTAGGTACTAATGATCAACTTGTGGACTTATTTATTAAACTCTTAGATGCTACTCGATTTAAAACTCTTAGTAGATCTATTGGGATATGTCTTATGGAGTGATGTGATTTTTGATTGACCCCATATGGGGAACTCAAGCAAAGAGAGCTATTTTGCATTCTTGTCACTTGCAAATATTTTGAAATATCTTATGCCGCTTCTTTTAATTGCTTGAGTAAGCTTGGTTGCACATATGTATATATGTTTTCAATTCAATAAGTGTGAACCTTGCTTGTTTACAATCCATGTCATATTTATGTTCAAACATGCATTTTTGGACTAGGAGATGTACATAGGAATTATGATTTGAATGACCTATAGTTATCTCCATGACATGATGATTCTTTAATAACATGCTAATGTCAAATGAAAAAGCATGAAATTCATATAACATGCTCACATGTAAAGCATGAGTTGATGATTGCATATTCTTAAAATGTAAAACTTGTGTGAAAGCTTATGAGACTCAAAATGAATAAAGGATCTTGTATCCATTCAAAGGAATTTATATTCCAAATGTCTCTCTTTCTTTATTAGTTGAACATGGCTACTATCATACGGATATCTTATCTGGAAAAATCAAATAGGGTGCAAAGTCGCTCATGCCATGTTTCGCTTATAAAGTTGGATATAGTTACTCTTAAATTGAAATCAATAAAATCTCTATATCCTTGCTTTTCTCATGACATTGGTGAAATTGGTTTGAATTCTTATTAGAAACCTTTGTCATTTGCTTTGCCAAATACCATTGTCTTTTGGACTTGAATGCTATATGTCTTGTATGCAAAGCATGTTTAATTCACACATTTTCTACAAATAAATCTCCTTGTTTCTCTTTAATTAATTGAGATGCATAAAGTGACTTATATTGATTATGCAAATATCTTGTATGCTACTATCTCTCGTTGCTATGAGTGACCCGGTTGGAGACTACTCCTTTGCCTATATCATGACAAAAAGGGGGAGTAGGATATGGTAAGGGGAGTTGCAAATTGTAGTAGCAATTGTGCTTGTTGGGGAGAATATACATTGAGGGGGAGTAACCCGTTGAGGGGGAGCATTGCATACACATACATTGCATAATGTTGTGCCTATTTTTTTAAAAAAAATGCAAATGCTTGTTATTGTTCTCACTTGATTAATCTCACACTTTACTTGTATTGGAAATGTTAGAAACTTTATGTTCAGGGATTGATTATTCTACAAGAGGTTGAAGACTTCAAGTTGCATTTTCTTATCTCTTTGTAATGTAGAATATCATTGTAGTCCCATAGTTTCTATTTCTTAGTGAGGAATCAATGTAAGTGGTGGTTTTGTCACGAAATAGCCAAAGGGGGAGATCGTAAGGTTCCCATTTGTTGATTGGCTCATTTCGTGGACAAACCACATGTTGGGGTTCTTTGTAAGGGTAGCCTAGGTATTGGTATTCTTGTTCGAAGCCCTTTGAAGACCTCGTCTTGATAAGCACCGAAGGTAAAATTTCTATGTGCTTGCTTGTCTTGAAGAGATAGTTGCACACACTCACAACTCATGCATATGTTTAATCCTTGTATGTTGTGTTTATTATTGTTGTGCATTATTGCTAATTTTCATCTCTTCTTGCATTTTAGTTTGATTGCTTATTGCATTGCCCATTGCCTTGTCTAGCATAGCATTGGAATTCTTGCATTGCAAAGGGCGCTGTTCAAAGCGCTCTGCAAAGCGCTGTTCTGAACAGCGCCCCCAATACCTGATGCAAAAATGGACATTTAAATGCATCAGGTCTGATGCATTTTGGATGGGCGCTGTACAGAAGCGCTGTTCGTACAGAGCCCCTCTCAGACCCGAGAGATCAGATTATGGGCGCTGTACAGGCGCTGTACAGAAGCGCTCTACATACAACGCCCAAGGTAAATATTAGGCCAACTTATCAAAACGACCACACTTTGATTTGGCCCCCTATATATATGCCACTTCGACTTTAGGTCAATCAAGAGAGTTCATATTCAAATTTCATACTTAGGATGTTTTTCAAAGAGAAGAAAAATTCCAAGAACTCATTTTTAATCACTCAAACACTTTTTTCATGATCATCAATCATCATCTAGCATCATCTTTGATCATCTAGATGTCATCTTGCATGGATTCTTCATCATACTTTGCTTGGTAAGCTTTTCACTAATATCTTACATATTTTGTGTTTTTCTTAACAGGCAATCTCAATTTATTACTTGTATGATTTTCATATATCTTTTGATACAAGATTGAGATTAGTGTGATGTATGTTTGAGAAGTTGTATTGTGATAGCTAATTAGGTTTTGTGCTTAATCTTGATTAGCTAAACTATTTGACATGTCATTTAGTTTTTAATATCTAGAATTGCTTTAATTGCAAATTCATTATCTTAGATAAGCATATAGGGTTTCCCTTGCTCTATGTTGCATTTGGATATTCATATATTCACTTAGGGTGTTATTCTCTTCATTGAGAAAGTAAGTCTTGTGTGTAGCTTCTAGGATTAGGTTGCTTAGATCGCAAGCAAATTGGACTAGGTTCACTCATACCGGGATTAGGTAGGTGTGTGATTACTTCCGGGATTAGGTTGCAATCGTTTTACACATTTAGTGGATTCGAGGTTCGAGTGTGGCTTACTTACTAGCCCGTGGTTTTTCCTGTGAGGGTTTCCACGTAAAAATCAAGTGTTATTTAATTTCCACATTTTATACTTGATTTATTACTTTATCTAGTTAGGGGTAATTTCGTAATATTGACTTAACACGAAAAATTGGGTAATAAGTTTAAAATCTATTCACCCCCCCTTTAGATAGTTTCATACACACCGTGCTATAATTTGTTTCAGAGTTGTGCGCGGAAGCTGGGGAGCTTCAACTCGATAGGCAGAACAACTTTGACTTCGAAGGCTAGTGAATAGGGGGTCTCCCCAGTCGCGGTCCTTTTAGTGGTCCGGTAAGCCCATAAGATATTCGGGAACTGGTCCACCTAGGCCCCCTTTTCGTCTTGCAGCCTTTTCTTTAACAGTTTCTTAATCGCTTTGTTTGTGGATTCGACCAAGCCATTTGTTTGGGGGTGGGCCACCGAGGCAAAGCAACATTCGATCTTTAATCTTCACAATAGTCCCTAAAGCTGTAGTTGTCGAATTGCTTACATAAGTCAGTGATTATTGCCATGGGGACCCCAAACCTGCACACCACATTCTTTTTGATGAACGCGGTCGTGTTCACCTTTGTTATGCTGGTGAGCGCTTCTGCTTCCACTTATCGGGTGAAATAGTCTATGGTGACGACTGCGTACTTGGCCTGTTTTGTCCCGGCGGACAATGGCCCGATGAGGTCTGCTCCCCATACCGCAAAGGGATAGGGGATGAGATAATAGATAACCTTTTCGAAGGCTGATGCATGAGGTTTGCCACCTTTTGGCAAGGTACACAAGCGTGGACGTACATGCGAGCATTCTCATAGAGGGTCGGCCAGAAGTACCCCATCCTTAAGACTCGGTGTGCAAGGGCATCTCCCCCTAAATGATCTCCGTAGTCACTTGAGTGGACCTCCTTCAGTGCCCACTTGGCATCATCCGGGTGTAGGCATCTAAGGAGGGGCAAGGACTTCCCTTTCCGATACAGGTGTCCCTACACCAGGCAGTACCGGGTTGACTTTCTCTTTATCACCCTAGCTTTTGCTGGGTCGTCCGGGAGTTTCAGGCTATAAAAGTAATCTACGATGGGGTCCATCCAGCACGAGATGCAGCCTATCGAGTGGACTTTAGTCATTTTGGCAATGCTTATAAGTTGTAACCGGACTCCTTTAAAAAGGGTTTGGCCTTCTCCTGTTGCGATCTTGGCGAGAACATCCGCTCGATGGTTAGCCCCTCTAGGTATCTGTTCAATCTTGACCATTTGGAATGCCTTGGTAGAATGCTTTACCTTTTCTAGGTAGGCGGTCATGTTCTCACCTTTAGCCTGGTAGGATCCAGTTACCTGGTTAATGATTAACTGAGAATCGCTCTTGATGGCAAGGAACTGGGCTCCCAACTCCCGGGCGGCATTCAGACCAGCCAGGAGCGCTTCATATTCTGCTTCATTGTTAGTGGCTCTAAATTCTAAACTTAAGCAGTGGGAGGATTCGATCCCCTCTAGGTCGATCAGCACAATTCCCGCCCCACAGCCATGTTGGTTGGAGGCTCCATCAACAAACAGCGTCCAAACTTTGATTGAGAGGGCCATTCTTCATTGGGAATTAGGACATTATTGCCAGACTGAGCAGCAGGCTCTCCTTCAAGATGGGAGTTGGGGTTTCCATTGAACTCCGCCTCAAAATCTGCTAGAGCCTGTCCTTTGATTGCAGTGCGGGGCTTGAAGGTAATGTCATATTGGGTAAGCTCGAGGGCCCACAAGACTAGCCTGCCCCGATACATCAGGTTGCTGCATGAACTGCCGGAGAGGGAGGTTTGTGAGAACGGTTATTGAGTGGGCTTGGAAGTAAGGGCGTAGCTTGCGCGCTGCTACTACCAAGGCGAAGGCGATTTTTTCCAACTGGTTGTAGTTCCTTTCGGCCTTACTGAGGGAACGGCTTACATAGTAGATGGGCCTTTGGATCCCACCTACACATTCTTTCACCAAAGCCGCGCTAGTCGCCGTGTTTGATACCGCGAGGTAGAATTGCAGCACATCTCCCGGCAGTGGTTTGACAAGTAGTGGGGGGTTGGAAAGGTAACTCTGGAGCTCTCTGAAGGCGCGTTCGCTCTCCTCATCCCACTTCATCCCTCTTCCTTTTTTGATGGCTTGGAAGAATGGGAGACACTTGTCAGTGGACCATGATATGAACCTACTGAGGGTCGTAAGGCGGCCGGTCAACCCTTGCACTTGTTTTAAAGTGGTGGGGGACTGAAGTTCGAGTATCGCTTTGATCTTTTCTATGTTTACTTCGATCCTCCTTCGTGAACCATGAAGCCTAAAAATTTCCCAGCTGAAACCCCAAATGCACACTTGTCCGGGTTCAACTGCATTTAGTTCTTTCGAAGCACCTCAAAGATCTCTCTGAGCTAGTCGGGGTGTTGCTCTACATGTTGTGATTTGGTTATCATGTCATCAATGTAGACCTCCATGGTGTGACCGATTTGCTCCTTGAATAGCTTGTTGACCAGCCTCTGGTAGATGGCCCCGGCATTCTTCAGCCCAAAGGGCATTATCTTGTAGCAGTACGAACCTTGGTTTATGATGAAGTTGTTCTTCTCTTGGTCTGATAGGTTTATGGTGATATGATTGTAACCAGAGAATGCATCAATGAAACTTAGGGTCTTGTTTCCCATGGTCGAATCAACGAGTTGGTCGATCTTGGGAAGGGGGAAACTGTCCTTTGGGCAAGCACAGTTAAGGTCAGTGTAGTCTACGCACATCCGCCACTGTAGGGAAAAATACGTGCACGCAGCAGAAGCGAGACTAAAATAAAGGTTTAGTATAGTTTAAATTTTTTTCATAATTTGAACCTTAACCCTCTAATTAATTAACATATAATACTAAAGATATCATACCTTTGTCGCGTGATCCGATTGACATTGCATCGATGGTAATCCGTAACATCTTCCAATCCAGTCACGAACGTGAATCACCTAGGAGCGTGGTCTCCCTTCTCTTTGAATTGTGTACCTGAGGATGGATTAACAAAACTTTTTCTTTTTCGTTAGTCACAACAAGTTCCAAGAGACAATAAAGAATGTTCCGGTCACTTTTGAATTCACAATCTTTAGATCGAAACTCGCGTGAACCTTAGTCGAAATTGTGCACAAAACCTTTTGATGTAAAAGTAACTAGTGGACTATCGAAATAAGAACAAACTTTTCTCTCTATTCCTCTTGGCCGAAATCACACTAGTCTAAGAGTTGGATTTTATTTTTCTCTAGCAAAAGAAAAAACTCTCAAGTCCAAGACCTTAGGGTTGGCCGAATTCCACTTGCCTCATATTTATATAGTGCACCGAATTCTTGCCTATTAAAATATATATTTAAGTGCACCGAATTCTTGCTGTAAGGATTTCAGTTGTTTTTAATTGGCTTATTTCGTGATCAAACCATATGTGGGGATCATGTAAGGGTAGCTTAGGAATGTGTTCAAGCTCAAGGCCCTTGCAAGTGTTAAGCACTCCAAAGGTAATACTCTAAGTGCTTACTTGTCTTGAAGAGATAGTTGCACACACTCACAACTCATGCATATGTTTATTCCTTGTATGTTGTGATTCTTATGGTTGTGCATTAATGATCATTTAACATCTCTTCTTGCTTGGTATTTTGATTGCATCTTGTGATTATATGTCATAGCATTTTAGGCCTTTAGGATGCATATTAATTTACCTTTGTTCCCCTTGCATGATTTCTTGTGGGGCTCAAAGGTGTGGGCTGTGCGCTGGTCGTCAAGCGCCAGACCAGCGCAGCTCACCAGCGCAGATCGCCCAGTGGTCTGTCGCTGGTCGTGGGCTGGTCCTCACCAACGCAAGCCCACCAGCGCTAATAGCCCAGTGGTGCTCCACTGGTCTGGCGCCTGTGTGAGCGCGTGTCGTCCAGCGCCCTTGCAAAAATGTGCTTGTGCGCTGGTCCTGCGCCTGTCGTCCAGCGCAGGTCCACCAGCGCACAGAGCAATTTTCTGGCGCGTTTTCAAAACGACCTCACTTCACTTATGGCCCCTATATATGTGCTAACTTGATTTTAGGTCACTCAAGAGAGTTCATTTTCAAGCTTCATACTTAGGATATTTTTCAAGACAAGAAAAATATACAAAGAACTCATTTTTAATTACTCAAACACTTTTTCATGATCATCAATCATCATCTAGCATCATCTTTGATCATCTAGATGTCTTCTTGCATGGATTCTTCATTCTACTTTGCTTGGTAAGCTTTTCACTAATATCTTACATATTTTGTGTTTCTCTTATCAAGCAATCTCAATTAATTACTTGTTTGTTATTTGTATGCTTTGGATACAAGATTGAGATTAGTATGATGTATGTTTGAGAAGTTGTATTGTGCTAGCATATTAGGTTTTGTGCTTAATATTGATTAGCTAAACTAATTGACATGTCATTTAGTTTTGATATCTAGGATTGTTCTTAATTGCAAATTCATCATCTTAGATAAGCATATAGGGTTTCCCTTGCTCTATGTTGCATTTGGATATTCATATATTCACTTAGGGTTATTATTCTCTTCTAGAGAAAGTAAGTCTTGTGTGTAGCAACCGGGATTAGGCTGCTTAGATCGCAAGCAAATTGGACTAGATTCACTCATACCGGGATTAGGTAGGTGTGTGATTACTTCCGGGATTAGGTTGTAATTGTTTACACATTTAGTGGATTCGAGGTTCGAGTGTGACTTACTTACTAGCCCGTGGTTTTTTCCCGTGAGGGTTTCCACGTAAAAATCAAGTCTTATTTAATTTCCGCATTTTATACTTGATTTATTGCTTTATCTATTTAGGTGTAAATTCGTAATTTTGACTATCACGAAAAATTGGGTAAAAAGCTTAAAATCTATTCACCTCCCCTCTAGATAGTTTTATACACACCGTGCTATATTTAGTTTCACTTGCCTATTAAAATATATATTTAAGTGCACCGAATTCTTGCCTTGCCCAAATAATATATCAGTGCGCCGACTTCTGCACTTTCCTTATATATATATATATATATATATTCCGGCAATTAATTGCCATATATATCTATATATTGAGGCCGAAATCCTTTACCATGTAGGATTTATGTCTTTTGACTTAAATCCTAACCCTAGGTAGATTTCCTTAGAATTCCAAACCCTAATCCAACTCTTTAGTGTATTTGTGACTATATCAAAGACTTCTTAATTTGACTAGATAAATAAACTCTCTTTATTTATCTACTTAACAAATAAAGTCTTTAATATTTATTATACTACCACAATAGTATACTACCAAGAAACATATTTCCTAGTCAGAAAAAAGATTTTGATTTTTAATTAAATAATTAATCAATCAATTAATTAATTTTCATTTAATCAATTAATAAAAATAAAACAATATAATATTATATATATCTCGGCCATGTGCCATATATATTAATATATCTATATATTGTTTTCCTATTTTATTAAATCCATTGAACCTTAACAAAAGGCCCACATGTGAACTAGACCCATTCTTACTAAAAGAAACAAGTCCACATGCCTTAATACAATTCTAGATGGACCCATAAATTAGTCCGGTAGAATATATCAAGTGATTCATGCAAGTCCGTGTGGATTGGGGATCTTGGCGGGCCTATCTAAATTTAAGCTCCAATAGACATAACCCAATCACAATCAGCAAATGATTCACTTAGGTTCAATCTATTAATTTTAGTTCATTCCACTAAAGAACTAAAATTGCACTCTTAAATAAAGACGGAATAAGTAAATGATTCTCATTCATACCCTAGACAATCTTATAGGATATAGTGAATCCTCATGAAGAATATCAGTAATCGCCAAGAGCTCATAGACCGCCTATAGCTCTCCAAGTTACCATATTTACTCATATGACCACACTTTGAACTTGGATATATATTATGACTTGTCCAGAAGTCATCTTTCAATAGTCACTATTGAAAACTCAACGTTAAGATTTAATATCCAAAACCTCAAAACCTCAAAACATCCATATGATGATATTCTACTCACATTTAATAAATGAAGCCATGATGTCCATATCTATAAATGAAGTCCTCTATCGATTAACAAATGAATATCACCAAACTATCGATGATAGACTATGCTATATAATCGTACTCATTGATAACTCAAATGATACCACTTGCAACCATAAGTCCAACCATAAGTCCAACCTTTATCTCAGGATTAAAATAGACTCTCTGATTGTCCTGATAATGAAAAGACTATTATCTATTGACGGTTCTAGATAAAGTATTTCATTGTGATCCAGTTCAATGCACCCAGTGCACTAGATTCTTTTACTCGAAGACCCTTCGATGATTTTAGACTCATCATAACACATTTGATCCTACTTAAATGCTAGTAAAAGAATTTTACAACTTTAACAAGATAAAGGTGCCTAACCTTTAACTTAAATTGTGAACATTATTCAAGACTAACTAAAGAATTGTGTCTACCTCATACATATCTAGATGTACGAACAATTCTTTTTTTCTCATAGTCTTTTGACCTTATGATTATTTACTTTTGACAATTATAATATTCAATTTATAAATGCTATAAGATTTGTTTAAATCAGAAATTAATTTATTAATATGAAAAGATTGTCAAAAACAATATTACACTCTTGCTATTGAGCATAATCCTAACAATCTCCCACTTGCGCTATAGCAAATGTGTCATATCTCTTATTCCCATGTTCTCTAGATGCCCATCAAAACTCTTCTAAGGTAGAGCCTTTGTGAAGGGATTCGTTAGATTTTCTGCTGACGCGATTTTGGTAATCGTCACGTCACCCCTATGCACAATCACCCTAAGAAGATGATACTTCCTTTCAATGTGTTTTCCTCTCTTATAACTTCTTGGTTCTCTCAAATTAGCCACTGCTCCACTGTTATCACAGTAGATAATGATCTACTTATTCGCACTGGGAACCACTTCCAAGTCAATTAGGAATTGGCGAAGCCAAACAGTCTCTTTGGCAGCTTCGCATGTAGCAACATACTTAGCTTCCATGGTGGAATCAACAATACAAGATTACTTGATACTCCTCTATATGACTGTTCCTCTTCCAATAGTAAACACAGATCCTGATGTGGATTTTCTGGTAATCAGAATCTGACTAGAAATTAGAATCTGTATACCCAACGGGAATCAAATCCCCTCCTGAGTATACAAGCATATTATCTCTCGTTCTCCTGAGATACTTGAAAATATGCTTGACTGTCGTCCAATGATCAGGACCAGGTTTCGATTGAAACCTGCTAACTATGCCACAGCAAAACAAATATTTGATCTAGTGCAGAGCATTGCATACATGAAACTTCCAACTGCCGAGGCATTTGGAATCCTACTCATGAATTGCTCTTCATGCTCATTCTTAGGAACTTGTTCCTTAGAAAGTTTGATTTCATTTCTAAAAAGTAACATACCTTTCTTGGAATCTTGCATGGAAAATCTAGACAAGATTTTATCTATGTATGAAGCTTGGGATAGTGCAATCGTTCTATTCTTTCTATCCCTTATTACTTGGATACCAAGAATATAACTTGCTTCTCCTAAGTCCTTCATATCAAATTGTTTTGCTAACCATTCTTTTACTGATGTCAATACACCTATATCGTTTCCGATGAGTAGTATATCATCAACATAAAGAATTTAGGAAAACCAACTTGTTGCCATTAATCCTTTTGCATACACAAGGTTTGTCACAGCTTGATCGAACCTTATATTCCAGGATTAGGATGCTTGCTTTAATCCATATTTGGATTTTTGCAACTTGCATTGCCTTTTGCCAATGGCGACTATCAACATACTCCATTGCTTCCTTATACGTGTAGGGATTATCGTCGTCCGGGAGATTCTCCATTGATTCTCCCAGACCGATGTATCTCTCGGGTTTTCTACTAACCATCCCACTACGATGAGGAATGGTAGGTTGTTGATTTTGTGATGGTGCGGAACTTACAATTGAGCTAGGTTGTGTAACCTCTTGTGGAATTGTATCTCACGACATCTCATTCAGGACAATTCTACTTCTAGGTACAAAATCATTCATATAGTCCTTTTCTAGAAATTTAGCATATGTTGAAACAAATACTTTAAGATCTGAAGGACTATAGAAATAATATCCCTTAGTTTCTTTTGGATACCCCACAAATATACATGTTTCCGAATGGAACTCCATCTTTTCTGTCTTTCCTTTTAACACATGCGCAGGATAACCAAATATCCTTAAGTGTTGTAAACTAGGCTTTCACCCAGTCCACAACTCATGCAGTGTTTGAGGAATCGACTTAGATGGTACATCGTTTAGAATGTATATAGTAGTTTGTAGAGCATATCCCCAAAAAAGAAATAGGAAGTGTTGAATAACTCAACATAGACCTAACCATGTCCAAAAAAGTTCTATTTCTCCTTTCTACCACCCCATTTTGTTGAGGTGTACTTGGTGCAGAAAACTGAGAAACAATTCCATTATCAACAAGATATTGCTGAAACTCACCAGATAGATATTCTCCACCACGATCAAATCTCAAGATTTTTATGTGTTTCTCTAGCTGATTCTTCCACTTCAGCTTTAAATGCTTTGAACATGTCAAAAGCATTCGACTTATGTCTCATGAGATACACATAACCAAATCTCGAATAATCATCTGTGAAAGTAATGAAGTACTCATATCCACCTCTAACTTGAATGCTCATAGGACCACATACATCAGTATGCATTAATCCTAAACATTCAGTGGCTCTTGTGCCTTTGGTCCTGAACGACCTTTTGGTCATTTTACCTTCCAAACAGGATTCACAAGTTGGTAGATCATCAACCTTTAAGTCACTTAAAGGTCCATCACTAACCAATCTTTTAATCTTATTAAGGTTAATATGGCCTAGGCGCAAATGGCATAAGTAGGTTTCATCTTATGATAATTTTACTCTTTTATGGTTATGTTGCGTTAATTATATGTCTAACAAGTGAGAGACATTTCTATGTAAATAGAATAGACCATTTTCCAATGTCACCTTTGCCAACAAATTTGTCATCTTTACTAATAATAAAAAAATTATTAAAAGTAACCGAATATTCAAATGTATTTAAACAAGAAACTTGTTAACCGCCAAAAATGGCAAAGACCAAAAAAGAATTTTCCACTAGTTTTGAGAAGGAATCCGAGGTATAAAATAGCAGCGAGAAAGATGTCCGGGCACCCCGCCTGCTGGCTGACGGACTAGAGTAAGGACCTCTACCCATCCGGCCAGGTCCGGAATCTCCGAGACCTAGGGAAAGCACTGGAAATCCGAAAAAGATAGCGGGGGGCCTAGTAGACATAACTACCCCGAGTATCCCGACGCCCGAATACCCTGGTACTTGGAATTGCCACAAGAATCTGCAAACACCGTTTTTTAGAGAAGTAAGAGGGACGCGGGGTACTTGGAGAACCCCGGCCAGCAAAACTCATGACATTCACTTAACAAGATAGGTACAGGGATCCCGGCCCACCGACCCCGATGAAGCGGTAGGCAGGCACCGCGAAGAGCAGACCGCATACAAAGGCAGACATCTAAACGTCACCGTTCAAAATAGAAACTCAAAACACAGCGCGGCATTTATTCCCACCATGAAGAATCCTATTTCAAGTAGGAGTCAAATAGAAACCAAGAGAGAGGGAACCGCCTGATCTTTTGGGATCGGTGGCCCGACGAAATTCGTTAAACTACAAAGAAAGACTCGTGCACCACGAAAACCCTAGACCGAAGTTCTAGGAGTGCTCACCAAGGAGGCGAGCCTATATATTGATCACGTGATGACGAGAGAAAGGGGAGGAAAAAAAACCCTACGACACTTTTACTACTTATCGATAGGCACGAAAAGCTCCATCTCCATTGTTCCCCCATATGCTTTACTTTTTCCTTACTGAAATACTGATAGTTCAAATACCAAATTGTAAAGATCCCACCGAGATAGAGATCGAGATCCATATATATATATATATATAGAGAGCTTTTGTTTTATGCATCCATCATATAAGAAATCATCCATCTTACTACTTGCATCCTTCATAATATCGAGATCGGGGTACCCAACGGGATACCAGATTACCAAGTATCTCGCTAGCCCTTATAGGATCCGAATCCGGATCCGGATCCGTCACCTACAAATCCTATCACGCCTAATGGATTCTAAAGAATTAGCGGGGTATCGAGGTATAAAGTATCCCGCTAGCCTAGATCCAATTAGATCCGGGTCCCTCACATACCGTTAATTCTGAATTGCACCCCGGTGACAATTTTGGTTAACACTTTGGCGCCGTCTGTAGGAAGAACTCCCCACCCTTTAACAAGCTTTCAAGTTCAACCCAGAAGAAGATAGAAGATGAGGCTTCGATCCTCCCAAGGACAGCCCATGAACTCCGGGCCCCATTCCATCACTTCCACCCAGAGGAATCAGGGGAAAAGGAAAGGGGCCAGAAGCCAGGTCTAGGTACTAGTCCCGCCATCAAGTCCCAGGCCAACACCACAGGACCTCGCGGTTCCAGAAGCGACTAGGGAGGCCATAGAGCAACAAGCTGATGCCTATGTGGAAAGCGTCCGCCTTCGGATGATTGCCCAAGGGATACCCATTGAATCACCCAGATTTATAGAAGGGGCTGGACCAAGTGCTCGGGTATCATTTTTTGACAAACTCGGGCCGCTATTACCAATATAAAATCATCCCAAAGATCTCAGTCATCGATCGGTGAAACCGGCTATGAACATCCCGCCTAGAAGGATCCAGTCAGCGACAAGACTGACAGCATAAAGAAGAAGTTCGTAACACGAGACGGAGGTCAGTATTAGGTCCAAGAGGGAAAACAAGGCAAAGAGCGTGATGCAGCAGGTTCAGGCTAGTCATACCATTAGCGGAGGACCAACCCTCGCCGGGACTTCCAACAATTCAAGAAAGAACCATGCTAGGAAAATCCCGAAGCACGCCGCTGGCCGGGATGAGTTCCGGATGTCCAAAAGATCACGTGAATGCCTTCATTCTGCTCAGATTGTGCTCACTAAAGATAATACCTATAACACAATACATGACTGTCCAATGGTGATTACAGCCCAGATTGCCAACTGCCGGGTCCACCGCATCCTGATAGACACTGGAAGCAGCATAGATATCCTATTCAAAGAAACCTTGGAGAAGCTTAACCTTAAGAACCCCTACTACCACAGTTGCAGGACACCCTTATATGGTTTTGCAAGAGACTCCGTGATGCCAGTAGGAGCGCACACCTTGCCGTTAATTATCGGAGAGGCCCCCCTTCAGCAGAACATCATGTCGGAGTTCATCGTGGTAGACACTTCGTCCGCCTACAACGCGATCCTTGGAAGACCTTTCTTGTCAGGAATCAAAGGAGTCCTGTCTGTCTACAATAACATCCTGAAGTTTCCAGTTGGAACCGAAGTAGGGGAGGTTAAGAGGGATCAGCAAACGACCCGCACCTGTCCTGCAGTATCTGCCATCCCTGCCACTACAACCGAGCGGTACACCCATGTCGCCCGGGAACTGAGTCACAGGGCACCAGAGCTGGACTATCATATCCTAGAAGAAAGGGAGATACCCGGCTTAATCCCAGAGGAAACCAAAGAAGAAGAAAAAGGATGGACTGGAGGGCACCCCCTAGAGAAGCTAGAAAAAATCCAGATTAAAAGGGGTGACCCGACTAAGTTAGTAAAAATAGGAGGTGCACTGGATAGCGAGGTCAGGAGAAACTTGGTGGAACTTCTTAAAGAGTACAACGACATTTTTGCTTGGAACCACAACGAAATGCCGGGCATCCCTCTCAACCTAGCGGTTCACCGACTGGTAGTGGACGCTACAGTCAAGCCAGTCAAACAGAAGCGGAGACATTTCAACACGAAACGGAACGGAACGCTGTGGTACAAGAAGTGGTAGACAAGCTTTTGAAAGCCAAGTTCATCAGAGAATCCCACTACCCCGAATGGATTGCTAATGTGGTCATGGTAACCAAAGCCAATGGGAAGTGGTGCATGTGCATGGATTATACCGACCTCAACATGGCGTGCCCGAAAGACAGCTTTCCCCTTCCTAAAATTGACCAACTGATCGATTCTACTGTGGGAAACAAACTCCTAAGTTTCATGGATGCCTTCTCGGGATACAACCAGATCATGATGCATCCCGCTGATCAGGATAAGACCAGCTTTATCACTGGACAAGATCTTTACTGTTACAAAGTCATGCCTTTTGGTCTCAAGAATGCAGAAGCCACATATCAACGCTTGGCAAACAAGTTATTTAAGCCGTTAATAAGAAAATCTATGGAGGTGTACATAGACGATATGATCACCAAATCTCAAGAGGCCCATCAACATCCTGAAGACTTGCGCCAAACTTTCCAAGTGATCAGGGAAAATCAAATAAGGCTAAATCCAGCCAAATGTGCTTTTGGGGTAGCAGCAGGGAAGTTCCTTGGCTTCATGGTGCATGAGAGAGGAATCGAAGCCAATCTCGAGAAGATCAAGGCCATCATAGAGCTAGGGTTTCCAAACACTCTCCAATAAGCTCAGGGGCTGACTGGACAGATAGCGGCGTTGAACCACTTCATATCAAGGTCCATAGATAAGTGCCTGCCCTTCTTTAAAGTCATCAAGTAGGGAAAGAACATGAAGTGGAATCAAACGAGTGAGCAAGCATTCCGGGCCTTGAAAGAGTATCTAGCCAGTCCACCTCTACTGGTGAAGCACATCCCGGGGGAAGAACTATAACTTTATCTAGCAGTATCGAAGACCGCAACAAGTGGAGCTTTGGTGAAAGAATGCGGTGACAGAATCCAAAGACCGATCTACTATATAAGTTAGGCTTTGTAGTAGATCGGTCTTTGTCAAAAGCTGAAAAGAACTACACCATCCTAGAGAAGTTAGCCTTTGCATTGGTGACCGTAGCCAGAAAACTTCGGCCTTATTTTCAAGCTCACACCGTCGCAGTGGTAACAGACCAACCCTTGAGGCAGTTCCTTCAAAGGCTGGATGTATCAGGTCGGTTAGTCCTTTAAGCCTTAGAGCTCACCCAGTACGACATAAAATACAAGGCTAGGACGACAATCAAGGCGCAAGCTCTAGCCGACTTTGCAGCAGAATTTAGCATGGTTCCTCGCCTGGATGCTTTTGTATTTCCAAACTCAGATTCGGAACCTCCGGAATGGCCGACGGATAGCAAGATCTGGACCCTGTACACGGACGGTTCCTCAAATCAAGCCGGCTGCGGGGCCGGGATTATCCTGATTGATCCCGAAGGGATCGAATGTAATCACTGTTTTAGGTTCGAGTTTAAAGTCACCAATAATAAGGCAGAATATGAAGCCCTATTGGCAGGAATGAAGGTTGCTATAGAGCAAGGAGTTGAGTACCTCATGGTGAGAAGCGATTCCCAATTGGTAATCAACTAGGTATCCGGCACATATCAAGCAAAAGGTGACAACATGATAGCATACCTCCAAAAAGTCCAAGAAGTAGCTACGAAGTTTAAAGGCATGAGGATGGAGTAGATCCCGCGAGAGAAGAATCACCGGGCAGATGTCCTGGCTAAAATAGCGGCAACAGGAGGAAGGGCATTGCCTAAAAGGATACCACTCCAACTTATACCCTGACCTAGCACAGCCCCGGGGCTAGAAGTAAGCCCGGTCACTCGTCTACCCTATTGGATGGATCCTATAGCCAACTACCTGTAGGACGGCACGCTCCCAGAGAACCAGGACCAGGCACATAAACTCAAGAGGATTGCAACTCGGTACTACCTGATAGAGGGACACCTCTATTGCAGAGGGAAATCACTCCCCCTGTTATGATGTTTGTATCTGGACGATGCAAAATGGGCATTGGACGAGGTACATTCAGGGGACTGCGGCAATCACGTTTTAGGAGAAAGGTTGGCATATCAGGTTCTCGGGATGGGATATTACTGGCCCACTATCCATCAGGACGCCAAAAAATTTGTGCAATCTTGCGAGCCATGCCAGAAAACTGCGGATCTACACCATCTACCCCCAGAAAAACTTACTTCAATCAGCACGCCTTATCCATTCGCTGTCTGAGGGCTGGATCTAATCGAGCCACTACCTACCGCACCTAGCCAGGCCAAGCACGCTATGATAGCCATAGACTACTTCACTCGGTGGGTGGAAGCAAAATCCTTGGTCCATATAACTGAAGCCAATACCACAAGCTTCGTCAAGGAAAATATTGTTTGTAGATTCGGTACCCCGATGGCCATAATCGCTGACCTTGGTAAGCAGTTTGATAATGCCAACTTCAGATTTATCTACGAAGAAAGGGGTATCGACCTATGCCTGGCCTCAATGGCTCACCCTCAGACCAATGGATTGGTCGATGCCACTAACAAAACTATCAAGAAACTCCTTAAAAAGAAGCTCCAACAGAAGAAGGGGGGATGGGTTGATGAACATCCAAACGTCCTTTGGGCCTACCGGACTACTGCGAGCCATGCCAGAAAACTGCTGATCTACACCATCTACCTCCAGAAAAACTTACTTCAATCAGCACGCCTTATCCATTCGCTATCAGGGGGCTAGATCTAATCGGGCCACTACCTCCCGCACCTGGCCAGGCCAAGCACGCTATGATAGCCATAGACTACTTCACTCGGTGGGTGGAAGCAAAATCCTTGGTCCATATAACTGAAGCCAATACCACAAGCTTCGTCAAGGAAAATATTGTTTGTAGATTCGGTACCCCGATGGCCATAATCGCCAACCTTGGTAAACAGTTTGATAATGCCAACTTCAGATTTTTCTACGAAGAAAGGGGTATCGACCTACGCCTGGCCTCAGTGGCTCACCCTCAGACCAATGGATTGGTCGAGGCCACTAACAAAACTATCAAGAAACTCCTCAAAAAGAAGCTCTAACAGAAGAATGGGGGATGGGTTGATGAACATCCAAACGTCTTTTGGGCCTACCAGACTACTAAAAGGACCGCTACTGGGGAAACCCCTTATTCTTTGGCTTTTGGAACAGAGGCCGTCTTGCCCATCGAACATAGGTTAACATCCTTCAGGGTCTAGCATTTCAAGCTGGAAGAGAATGAGATGAAATTAAGAGCCAGTTTAGACCTCCTTGAAGAGAAATAAGATAGAGCGGCTGAGCGTGTAGCTGCCTACCAGCACAAGATAGCCCGATGCTTTAATAGGAGGGTGAAGACTCGGAACTTCAAAGAAGGGGACTTGGTCCTCAGGAAAGTAACCCAGAATACCCGGAAAAGGTCAGACGGGGTACTAGCTCACAATTGGGAAGGGCCATATTTGATAAAGGTGGTAGTACGCAGGGGAGCATACAAGTTAGAGGATATGGATGGTTATCCGGTGGATCACACTTGCAATGCTGATCATCTCAAGAGATTTTACCCTTAGACTTTTTAAGGAAGGGTGTATCTCGGAGGGTACATACTTGATACGTGTACCCCGATTCTTTTTTGCTTTGTATTCGCTTTCAGAAAATCAATAAAGTCAGTTGTTTCTCACACGGTTTTCTCCTGAGTATGCCTAAGGAAGTCTTCGCCATCCCATTTGCCTCAAGACCAAGAAAAGCCACATGGCTTTCCTATTGCCCTGGACGGGGAATACCCCCCTCCAGGAAGGAGCTGGCGCTTCGAGACCAGGAAAAAGCCACATGGTATTCCTGCTGCCTTGGTCTGGGAATACCCCCTTCTAGGAAGGAGCTGGTGCTTGAAAAGCATAAAGGGCATAGTCGCCCGCCAGTTATCTATCTCACCAAGACCAGGAGGGCCTGCATAGACCTCCTGAAGCCTCAGACAGGGAATTCCCTCCTCTAGGATAAATTAAGCGCTAAGGTAATCCTTAGTCGTCTACTAGAGCAGGTAACCCAAGAAATAAAGACGATCCATCAGGATACATAACGCCGCACTCCGTTACATCGCCATTTAGCCAGAAAAACCTTGTATCAGGGCGACATCGGTGGCCAACCAAGATTCACCAATATAGCCCGAGCCAGGCTACCCATCCCGATGAATTTCTAGAAGCTACCCAGATTAAGAATCTTCGACCAAGACAAGCTCTCTATTTATACAAAATCACTAGTCTAAGAAGCATAACGAACGAAGGGACCACCATCTAGGAACGATATTGCCAAGTATAGGTGTGAGTTCGTATCACCAGTCACACAGTAAGGTATCGCGAAAAAAAAATAAAAAAATAAAAAAATAAAAAAATAAAGCAAGGCAAAATAAGGAAAGGAGCTTCAATTAATCAAGCAGGGTGCCCAATCCCCATATCCGGGCTACAAAAAAGGAAGATAAAAGAAAACTAACAAAACAACTAGGAAATAACAAGAAAGTCAGGTTTCCTCCTCCGTTTTTCCTTGCCTAGACCCACCTTCTTCGTCAGCCCCCTCATCACCGGTAGTGTTATGAACTTCCCTGACACCAACTACAACTATTCTAGGAGGAGGACCCGTCCAGTCAGTCGGGGGCACGAAATCTCACGCCAAGTCAGTTGGAGAAACCCGGGGACTCCGGGTACCCTTCTCCATAAATTCGGAAGCAAAGGCTACATGAGGAGGACCTCCTTGATCCTGGTCTTCAATTGGGCAACTCGGGCCATAATCAAATCACAATCCCAGTTAATAATGGTTTGCAAGTCAAAGGGAGGAGGAAATGCCTTGACGACCTCATATGAAGCAGTGAAGTACCCATCCCCGAAGGAGGAATCCACCCTCGACTCCAAGGCACTCTTAGAAGCCCACAGAGCCCTGTGGTCGTCTAAAAGGACGGTCATCTCTGCTTTAATGGTCTCCCTGTCATTACGGCGGCGGTTTGATCTGGCAACCTCCATGTCATAAGCATAAGTCACCCGTTTCAGTTCCATCAAGGCCGCCTTCTTGCCAGCATCAGATTCAGAGGCCTCCTGGACTAAGGATGAAACACTCTCTTCAGCACGGGCCAAAGCGTCCCTAGCTTCCTCTAGTATGGCCTGAAGAGCCAGATTGGCCTCTTTCAGGGCAATCGCTTGCTGCTCCATGGCCAGGGCAAACTTGAATCCCTACGAAAAGAAATAAAGAAGATATGAAACCGGAAAGGGAAATCTGCATACAACAAACTGAAGGGACCCAATGCATACCTCGGCAAGAAGTGACACCCCCTTTGACGCTAAGATGTTAGTTGGAAGAGAGGACATGGACTGCAAGCCCCCACTGAAGCAAGCAGTAATGAACTTAGTAATGACTTCCTCATGATCATAGTCTTGTGACCCGATCTAGAAGGAAGATCGGTGGAAGAATTAACTTGAGCAGTGCCCCCTTCCTTTCCTCCGTTCTAGCAGGAAGTTGGGCTATGGCAGTAAAGGAAGGGGGGAGAGGGGGGGGGGGGGGGAGGAGCCACCATTATTTCAGGCGGTACAACGGCCAGCTTGGAAGTTTTCTTCGAAGTAAGGAGCGGTGAAGCTTTGGTCCTGGCAGCCCGCACTAACATCTCATTTAAAGAGGGGCACGCTACGATTTTTGCTGGAAGGGAAGTAGGCGAAAATGAAGCTGACCTCGCAAGGGTAGGAGGAGGAGTCGATGCAAGTGGTTGGGATATGGAGGCAACTCCGACACCGACAGAAGAAGGAGTAGGAGAGCTGGCAGGAGAGAAATCCGGACGTACCGATCCTAGTAGAAAAGAAGAAGGAAGGGGGATAGTAGAAACTATCAGAGGAACCGTTAGCAAAAAGAAAGAAAGAAAGAAATGAGGAAAAGTGAGGGGCAAGGCATACCTGGTTGCGCAAGAAATATCCGCAGATACCGTTCCAGCTAGGCACCTTCAAAGGGATCATATGTGGGATACTGCGGGTTGACGTAGTTCCTGTCTTGAATCTTCATAAGGATCTGGTTAGATTCTGTAGAAAGCTCACCCATGTTCCATTTCTCTTGTGGAGAAAAATGAATAGGAACGGAGTGCTTAACCCCATCTAGACACACCAACTGGCCCCAATCGCCTTCAACTATGACCCACTCGTCCTTCCAGGACGGGGTGAATTTCACATTTGCCCCAGGAACAACGAATTTCAGGTTATTCTTGGGTCTCAGGTAGAATTGACCTCGAGGGACCATGCTCGTTATTTGAAAAATGTAGCGAAAGTCGTTAAAGCTAGGTTCCTTCTTGACACCGTCTTTTTCACACTGCTCCCTCTAGAGCACCAGGAACCTGGTTAGATTCTTCCAGAATCCGAGTGAAATCTGTAGAGGGGCCAGTCCTAAAGCAACAAGCAATCTGCTGATGGAGGGGTGAAGAGGGAGCCGAACGCTGCACTCGAAGGCGGCCACGTGAATTAGCAGGCAACCTATAGGGGGAGTGTATACATCATACCCCCGATGAGGAAGGGAAAGGCAGATAGCATTTGGGATCTTGTAAACCCTTCTGAGCCAGGCTAAGGTATCGGCTGTGCAGGCCGAATCCGGGATTATGTGGCTTTCACTGAAAGGAAGGAGGGACCCAACAAGAGCTCTCAAAGAATCCATAGGAAGAATATCGCCTGCCTCCTCCCCTTTCTTGTCATCAACACCAGCGGCCTTACTTTCATCCACTATCTGGACTAGATTCCCAGGTTCATTGTGAAAACCCAACCCGATTCGGGGATTCCTCGTAGAGCGACGGCTCTGGGACGAGATACCATCTCCGGTAACATCGCCATCACCTCGATTACGCTTATTTCCCTTGATCGACTGAGAGCTCACGGCCGAGTCCTCTTTCTGGCTACCAGGAAGATATGAAGAGGTAGAGCGAGAACCTGAGGAGATAGGCAAAGAAGGCGGAGGAACATCCTGAGCGGAGGTAGGAAGCTTTGAGGGAGATGTCATTGTTAAAGAGAAAAGATTCAAAAGAAGGAGAAAATTTCGGCCCTTAATTTCGGTTTTTGATTTTTGAAGGGTAAACGAAGCACAGCGGAAGGAAAGAAGGGGAAAGAGATTCATTTATAGGCAGAAGAAGGGTGGTTACCGAAACATAAAAGGAAACAAGGATTAATAGCTGAAGATGTGCTCGAGAAAAATTCTGAAAAACCCACGCCGAAAACAGCCAATTTGAATTTCTAAAGCAATTGTTAATAGACACGTGGATTGTTACAAAATACTACCGTTTTGAAAGAAGATTTCCCTCTTCGTTGAGAAACCAGCCAGACGAGATTAAATGAGCAGACAAGATGGAAAATCCTTCGAACAGACAAGGAAATTCTGACTCCAACCCTAGCAAGATACCGGTGTTCAAGTCAGAGGGGACTTTTGTTAACCGCCAAAAATAGCAAGGACCAAAAAAGAATTTTCCACTAGTTTTGAAAAGGAATCCGGGGTATAAAATAGCAATGGGAAAGATGTCCGGGCACCCCGCTTGCTGGATGACGGACTAGAGTAAGAACCTCTACCCACCCGGCCAGGTCCAAAATCTCCGAGACCTAGGGAAAGCACTGGAAATCCGAAAAAGATTACGGGGGGCCTGGTAGACATAACTACCCCGAGTATCCCGACGCCCGAATACCCTGGTACTTGGAATTGCCACAAGAATCCGCAAACACCGTTTTTTAGAGAAGCAAGAGGGACGCGGGGTACCTGGAGAACCCCGGCCAGCAAAACTCGTGACATACACTTAACGAGATAGGTACAGGGATCTCGGCCCACCGACCCCGATGAAGCGGTAGGCGAGCACTGCGAAGAGCAGACCGTATACAAAGGCAGACATCTAAACGTCACCGTTCAAAATAGAAACTCAAAACACAGCGCGGCATTTATTCCCACCATGAAGAATCCTATTTCAAGTAGGAGTCAAATAGAAACCAAGACAGAGGGAACCGCCTGATCTTTTGGGATTTGTGGCCCGACGAAATTCGTTAAACTATAAAGAAAGACCCGTGCACCACGGAAACCCTAGACCGAAGTTCTAGGAGTGCTCACCAAGGAGACGAGCCTATATATTGATCACGTGATGATGAGAGAAGGGGGAGGAAAAAAAACCCTACGACACTTTTACTACTTATCGACAAGCACGAAAAGCTCCATCTCCATTGTTCCCCCATATGCTTTACTTTTTCCTTACTGAAATACTGATAGTTCAAATACCAAATTGTAAAGATCCCACCGAGATCGAGATCCATATATATATATATATATTTATATATACAGCTTTTGTTTTATGCATCCATCATATAAGAAATCATTCATCTTACTACTTGCATCCTTCATAATATCGAGATCGGGGTACCCAACGGGATACCAGATTACCAAGTATGTCGCTGGCCCTTATAGGATCCGGATCCGGATTCGTCACCTACAAATCCTATCACGCCTAACGGATTCCAAAGAATTAGCGGGGTATCAGGGTGTAGAGTATCCCGCTAGCCTAGATCCAATTAGATCTGGGTCCCTCACATACCGTTAATTCTGAATTGCACCTCGGTGACAATTCTGAAGCACTTCCTTTTGATCTTGGTTACTTTCTTAGTCTCCTTCTTGGTAGGCCCAAGTTGCTTTTTCTTCTGTTATTCCTTGACCTTCTGACAGGTCTTAACAGTAGCAACTTTACCAACCATATGAATCTCTTCTAGAGACATCATCATATCAGCAGTAGACCCCATTCCTTCATGCTGCTATTGCAACACATCGGAGATGGTAGCCATTTGGCCATCTCATTCGAGGTCTTCCACTGCTCATACTCGTCTCTTTGAATCACATTAGATTCATTAGTGGGAGCAGGTGGTTTTTATGAGTAGTTAGAACAAACTTATGTTTTTCAGCTTGCAGCAACAACCCAATTTTCCTTTTCCATGTGACATAATTATCACTAGTTAAAATATTTATCTTTTAGGATGATCATTAGGGATGGGGTCATGATTTCTTAATAAAACAAAATTATATATGAGTAAATAATCATGTTTTAGCACTTTCGAATATTTATCTTGAATTAAATATATAATTCAACGTTTGATCCAACACCCATAAATGTTATGCCTCCTTTGGGAGTTCGCACCATTTACTAGTTGGACTAGGTCTCACCTAATTGTTAACATAACAACCAACGTTTTCAATTTTAGCCTTGTGATTTTATTAACAAGAACTCTTGGGAGGATATCAATAAAACCACATTGAGTGTATTACGAAGATTTCAACCCTCAATATTTTCCCTCACGAAAATCCCTCCTTGGGGAGTAGATCTCATTTGAGTCAATTGTCTAGCCTATCATTGTAAGGAAGTATCTTGCTAAATTCCATTCATGGACGCCCCTTGGGGGAATTACCAACAAATAATAAAGCTCAACTGACCTTGGAGGCCATAGGCGTTTGCAAGATACCTTCTCCCACTCAATTATTTAAGGTGTGTAATTAAATCTCATAAAATGATTTACCAAGTTATCTAGATGCCAATTAGATATCTAAATCATTCAATGCATATTCGTACCAAAAGAGATATATGAGAGGCACTCCTATTCTATATGACATGTCATCAAACAATAACAAATATTGTAATATTTACGCAAAATAAATAGCCACAATTTTGATCCATCCTAGAAAAACAAGTAAATTACATTTGTTTGGAATACAAAAAACTCCTTTCTTGGTGAACAAGTCTTCAAGCGGCCAACGATCACTTGTGCGTCCCACAGCTGCCCCTATGGGTGTGCGCACTCCACAACCCCAACAAAGGCTGTCGTGCACAGCCCATGGCACTTCATGGGGCTGCCGTGCACAGCCCACAGTCCAACATGCACAGCTGCGTGCAATCTTGCACACATGCATGTTGCTATGGTGCACATGGACCCAAACTTGTTCCAGTTGCTTCCAATTCTTCAAGTCTTCGAATCTTCGATGCTTGAACGTATTATAACATTATTTAAACAATAAAATACTGTAGTTTTATTTTATTTTATTTTATTTTTATTTTTTATAATCACTGCAGTATTTAATACAAAAAAAAATTGCACTTAATTTTAATACAAAAAAAAAAAAAAAAAAAAAAACTTAGCAACTACCAAGAAGGAAATTGTGACAATAATAGGCCACCCTTCTTGTTACAATTCCGAAACAAAAATACATTGAAATTCTAGGATCAAAATTGAGCAATAACAATTCACTTTATAACAACATATAACATATATAAATCCATACATTCCAATGTAATTATATATAAGAATATCTAGAGTGCCATTTCTTTCTAAACATGCATAATCACAATAAAAAGAAATAGATTCACGTATATATACGTTAATTAATTAAAGGGTACAACCAAGGCTCTAATACTAATTGTAACCATAAATCCATCATTTATTCAAGATTAAGATAGACTCTCCGATTGTCCTGATAATGAAAAGACTATTATCTATTTTTTTTTCAATCAAATAAAACTATATAAATAAATAAAATAATAATAAATAAAAAAAGAACAAAAAGTAGCAAAGGCCAAACCAACCACAAAAACACCACGAGCAAAAGCCCCAACAAGAAAAGTGGCGCGCAGGCCACACAAGAAAAAAAAAAACAACAAGAAAAACGAAAAGACTCCCAACCCATGCAGTATCTATTGATGGTTCTAGATAAAGTATTTCATTGTGATCCAGTTCAATGCACCAGTGCATTAGATTCTTTTACTTGAAGACCCTCCGATGATTTTAGACTCATCATAACACATTTGATCCCACTCGAATGCTAGTAGATGTACAAACAATTCTTCTTTTCTCATAGTCTTTTGACCTTATGATTATTTACTTTTGACAATTATGATAATCAATCTATAAATGCTATAAGATTTGTTTAAATAAGAAATCACTTTATTAATATGAAAAGATTGTCAAAAATAATATTACACTCTTGCTATTGAGCATAATCCTAACATTAGCCTTTGGGACCATGACCACATTAGCAATCCACTTTGGGTATCGTGCTTCTCTGATGAACATGGCCCGAAGGAGTTTGTCCCCTTCCTCTTGTACCGTGACGTTACGGTTGGGTTTAAGTACATCCTCTTCTGTTTTACAGGTTTGAAGGTAGGGTCCACATTGAGGTGGTGTGCCACCAAGCTAGAGGGGATGACAGGCATCTCTTCGTGGGACCATGCAAACACATCATTGTAGTCCCGGAGGACCTTTGTAGCGTAACCTTGTTTTTAGAGGTCAAGGTGGATCCTATCTTCACCATTTTTGGAGGGTCTTCCTCCCTGACCACGACATCTTCTAGTTCTTCAGTTGGTCCCCCTCTCTACTCCTCCTCTGGCATTTCTTCTTCTGGCGCTTCTTCTTCAATTTTCGGTTGTTCTATCGTGCTTCCCAAGTGCTCCAAGCCTATGCCATGCAGTTCCATGCTATCAGAGAGGCCCATCGCTTGAGGAGTACCTGCTGCCCCCGGTCCTCCCTGGTCATGTTCTGTGGTGATTTAGGAGCAATGTTTGGCTAGTGCAGAGGGATTTGATGAGACGGCATAACACTTGTGCGCCATTTGTTGATCTCCTCTCAAGATTCTGACTTCCTCATCTACCGAGAATTTTAAGACATTGTGATAGATCGACAGGACTCACCTAATCTTTGAGAGGAAGGCTCGCCCTAGAATCATGTTGTAGGCGCTTGGGATGTCTACCACCATGAATTCGACCATGTTGTTCACTTGCTGAGGAGCTTCTCCTATGGCCACCGGGAGTATTATAGAACTAGCTGGCATCAAAGAGTCCCCAGTGAACCCATACAGGAGTGTGGTGCAGCTGTAGAAGCATGGTTGGCAGAGTTGGCAGCGGTCCAGCGTATCCTTGAAGATTATATCCACGCTACTTCCAGTGTCAATCATAACAAGGGCTACCTGGTTGTTTGCTACCTAGACAATGACTACCATCGGGTCATCGTGGGGCTAAACCGTGTTGTAGGCGTCATCCTCCGTAAATATGATTTGAGTAGAGCTAGGATAACTTGATGCGCTCCCGCTGACTTTTAGCACCTGGCTTCTTCTATCGTGTTGGGGTATTTTCCTGGTGTGGTTCTTCCTGGAGTTATTGGATGTACCAGCAAGGGTGGGCCCCCCGCTGATGGTGTTGACAATCTGGATCTGTTCCATTAGGTCTCTTCCTTGATCTTTCCTTCTTTCCTCTGGCTCCTTCATCTATTTATGGACCTACTTCCCCATTTTGATTCCTTCCCTCACTTGTTGGAGAAACTCCACCAGTAGACCGCCATCACCAAGCCCTCGATTTGATTGCGGAGGCTGTAGCATTCCGATGTGTTGTGACCTATGTCCTAGTGGAAGTCATAATACTTGTACTTGTTTCTCTTGTCTACCGGGAGTTTCATGGGGTCGGGCTTCTTCAGAAGTCCCTTGTCTCGGATTGCCAGGTAGATTGTTTCCCTAGGGGCATTGAAGGGGGTGTAGCTAGTGTATTCTTTTTCCTCTGATTGGGCAATTCTGGCGACCTTTCTTACCGGGGACAGGGTTCGTCAGATCTTCCTTGGTGGGGATATCATTCTGAAGGGCCGCGCTACCAAGGGGGAGCGGAGGTAGGCAGTAAGTAGATCGGTTCGGGAGATTGTTCCTGAGCTTGGGAACCGGTTCCTTCTCCTTTCTTTGATTGTTGTCCCCCTTGTGTCGCTTGCTCGAGCATGACTCGTCATGTTCTATCTTGATACAGTACTACTCATCTAGCTGCACCTGCTCCAAAGCTCGACTGTAAGACTCCTGGTACGTTTTCGATTTATCTTTGCTGAAGGAGCGCCACAGTTTTTCAACCCAGAGATTTTTTAAAAAATTGGTGAGGGTCTCCTGATCGGTTCATTTCTATACATGTTTTAGGCCCCAAATTCCTATTATTTATGCTTTGTTCTTGAGTAAATTAGGTTGTTTAATGTGTTTGTTGAGCATGTGTAGGTCCATTCCATTCTAGTGGTGTTAAATCTTATTTTGGAAGAAAATGAATCAAAAGATGGAGAAAAGGAGCAAATTGGAAGAAACAATGAAAAGATGATTTTCGGCCAGTGCAGAACCTCTATGTTGCGGGGCCTATATCTCTCGGCTCCGATTGAATTGTGTGTCCTACCACCTATGGATTGAAATCCCCGGAAGTCTAGTTTCCGACGCACTTTTCGAATCGCAATTCGATATTCTTAGAAGAAGTTATGACCGATTTAGTAACCGAAGGTCAGGCCTGAAATGTTTACCGCGGCCCAAACCGCCCCCCGTGCAACTTGCCTAGGGAGCGGCCTAGGCAGCGACCCAAAGCAGAAGAATTTCCGCTTGATGTGCAGCTGCCGAGGCAACATGCCTCCGGAGTGACCCAAGGAGCGGAATTACGTATTTTTGGTGGATTTCAACTCCGAATTGGTCCAGAACTGTTCCAAAACTTCCCAAATCAAATCCTAATAATTTTAGAAGATCAAGACATGTTTGGAAACTTCCTAAACTCAAATTAGGAGTCAATCATCAAGATAGGAAATCCAAGTTAGGAAAGGATTCTCATTCCTTGTTTCATTCTACTTTCCCACTTGGTGTATTTTCTAAACCTAAGAAGAATTGGGGGTTCACAAGGAAAAGTCACCTATAAATACTTCATATTCTTTTCAATTCAAGGAGATAGCCAAGGGAGGTTCCAAGCCACAGAAGGGGGCCGTCCCCCATCACTCCGACCACCATACATCGGGTTTCCTCTACATCTCTTCTATGTTTTTGTTCTCTCCATTGATGTGTAACTAAACCTCTAACTAGGGGATTGATGTAACTGATTTTGGACAACTCTATGTAATCAATTAGTCTATCTTTTGTTAATCAATTGGGTTTTAGTCTTGTCTATTGAATTAATTGCTCTACATTACTTATTCATATTATTTTGTGGCCTCAATTGATATGGGTTTGTGATTTAGTTTATCCATGAGATTAAGGTTTAGATGTGAATGGCCTTTTCCATTTAAACCATGATCATAAGCTTAATAGATTTTGAAAGTTATTGTTTGCATGGCCTTGTTGCATTGATTTGGCTTAGAGTTTTGTTCTAAAGGATTTCGTTACTATCACTTGATACATGGCCTTTGTGCGAGTGGTAGGAAAGAGATTCGTTCTTAATTGTTTATCAAAACAGGCCCTAAACTTTATTGAGGTGTTTATTAAGACTGATTGAGAGCATTGAGTGTCTAAGAAAGGTGCATAGATTCCCTAGTATTTCTCTCCATATATTCATCCCTTGTGTGTGATCTTTGTTTTGATTTAATTCGATTTTAGTCTTTAGTTCAAGTAGTCATAATTTAGGTTAATTTTAGAATTAAACAAATTTCCAAAGCAAAGCATTATGCAATTTAGTTTCTTCGCACTTAGAGTAATCCTTGCTAGATTAATTGGCTTTGACCGATAGAATCGTCGATCCCAGTGAACGAACTTTCTTAGTAAATTGAACACAGATTTTACTGCATCATCTCCTTTTCAGCGAACACCCCCATCTGAATGACCTCTTTGTGGAAACGTTCGACATAGGATTTGAGCTTCTCTCCTCGCTCCTGGACCACGTACTATAGCAGTGTTAGGTCTTATATTTTGATTGGCTTGTTTCGTGGACAAACCATATATGGGGTTCATTGTAGGGGTAGCTTAGGTATTGGTATTCAAGCTCAAGTCCCTTTCAAGACCTCATCTTGATAAGCACCAAAGGTAAATTTCTAGTGCTTACATGCTTTGAAGAGATCTAGTTACACACACACACACAACTCATGCATAAATGTTATTCTTGTATGTTGTGTGTTTTTATATGTGTGCATTCATATTCTTGAATATCTCTTCATGCATGTTTTATTGAGTGCATCTTGTTCAATAACAATGCCATGACATGTTAGGCATTAGGATGCATTCACTTCCCACACTTGCACTTCATGTTTGTTAGTTTTAAGTGTGGTGTAATTCATTTCCCGAAATATAATCGGAAATGTCTGCACTTACACGATGGCGTGCATGTCTTAGTGTGATGATTGACCACTTGAGAAGGTCTCATTCTTCTCTTGGATAAGTGTTAAATTTGGTTGGGTTGATTGGAGTAAGGTGTCTAGTTTCAAAAGATTGGATTTCAATGTTTCAAGTGTTTTCAAAACTGACCTTTGCATGGTCTTATGACCATAACTTTTTATACAAAGCTTCAGGGTGTTGAAAATTTATGTACAAACTAGACACTCATACCTTTCCAACGGTATATTATTCGTAATATTTCATGACCGTTTGGATTAGTTTTAAAATCTCCAAATTTACAACCAAAACAGGGTAACTCTGTTGTTGTCCGTTTCTGACCTTTGGTCACTCAATTGACCATACATTTTTCTACAGATATCGAAATTTCATTTTGTAAAAATGAGTAGAAAGTAGACATCCATACCTTTCCAATGATATATCATACGAAAGGTTTTGATGTCGTTTGGTCATGTTTCAAAGCGCTCGAATCTTGAGCCGTTGCACTGACGCGTGTACCGCGAAAATGCCCATAATTTTTCCATTTCTTCCAAAATGACATAGTTTCACTTGGGAATTATAAATACATATCTTTCTCATCATTTTGAGGGCTGAGCCACAAAATCAAACCCTAGAGAGAGAGGCTCCATATTTTTCTCTCTTTCTTGAGAGAGAAAGAGAGACTTGAGAGAAAAAGCTTAAAGATTACATCTTTATCTCTCTAAACCCATTCCCACATGCACAAATCATCATCTAGGCATCATCTAGGTTCATCTAGTATGCGCTAATGCATGGGTCTTCTTCAACACACATGGTATGATTTGTTAAACACTAATTTCATCTAATCTTAGTGTTTTTACTTATCAATTTATCTTTTTTATCACTTGTATGTTCTTTGAGTAATTTCTACATACATGATTAAGATTATGTGTTGATTGGGTTATTTATGTTAGTTAGGTTTTCATGCCTATTTTATATCTAGCTAATTAATCTCATTATATGATTGAGATTATTTTTGATAGCTTAATTGATTAGGTCATTATTGCCTAAAAACTATGCCATAAACATTCTTGTGTGATTTATTAATAACTAGGTTGATAGATTGTATTTTAATCAACTAGTTAATCTTTTGAATGTTTGTGGGTTATTTGTGACAGCTATTGTATTTAGGATTGGTTATCCTTAACATAGCTAAAGTTGTATGCCATGTCATATAGCTATATTTGATATCTAGGATTGATTTTATTGACATTATATAATCCTAGATAAGCATTTAGTGTACCCTAGCAGTTATTGCATATTTGGATATTTGCATAATATTCACTTAGGGTGTTGATCTCTTTGGAGAAGTAAGTCTTGTGTGATGACCGGGATTATGTCGTACACCGGGATTAGGTGGTCACATGAGCAAATTAGACTAGGTCCACTTTTACAGGCCTGCGGGTAGTGGTAACGGGTTATTGATCGGGATTAGATCATAAACCGGGATTAGGTTGTAAACGTTATCACAATTAGTGGATTCGAGGTTCGAGTGTGGCGCACTTACCAGCCCGTGGTTTTTCCTGTGAGGGTTTCCACGTAAATATCATGTGTTATTTAATTTTCGCACCATATTACACTTGCTATATTATATTGTCTAGTTTGGGGCATTTTCGTAAATTTGACTAAACATGAAAATTGGGTAATAACGATTAAAATATATTCACCTCCCTCTAGATTAATATATTACACACCGAGTATTTGTTTCAAGCAGGATCGAGTCCTTGGGAGGCGGTTTGACTCCCTGAATTTGAGCACAGAAATCCCTTGACAGCTTGGTGAACGAGTTGACGCTTTCGGGGGGAAGTTTCCTGAACCATGTCTTAGCGAAATTGGTGAGAACACATGGGAACATCCGGCACATAGCCTTCCGGGAGGCATTCTACACCTCCATCTGCTGTACGAAGGACTCTAAGTGGCTCAAGGGATCCTCCACGCTTGAATACACCTTCTCTGGCATCTTGAATTTAGGAGGGAGGGTGGCATGTTGAACTTCCCTTGATAGCGGGGCATTCATCTCTCCGAGGGGGTCCTTCTTCAGTCCCTTGTACTTGACCTTGTCTTTTTCCAATTTTGCTAGGCGCTTTGCCATCTTCTTCATCTGCTCTTCCATGTGACCTTGTCCTCTTTGACGAGATTAGGCCTCAGCTTCTCCTTCTCTGGCAGCGGTCCCGGAGGCGATTGATGCTTCATGCTTGGCTCCATGGCCTCGCCCTGGGGGCTCTGGTTCCTGCTTCGATTCTATGTGGCCTCTGTCCGGCTCCTGGTGCTGGATCTTTCCTTTGCTCTAGTCGTGGCAGGGCGAGCTTGGTGGCCTGCCAGAGGCGACGAGGCTCTGGGTGCTCCCATTTATGACCGAGCTTTCCAAGGTTCTGGAGCAGTCGCCCTTGGTAGAGTTCTTATGGGACCCAAACTATCGAAGATCGCTTTAGAGGGACCCAACCTATCAAAGACAGGCGCCTGATTGCTGGGACCTGCTCCATCATGATGGGATCCAAGTAACTCTTGCCGTAGTCCCTCCAGGAAGTTGGTGACATGGTGGTTGAAAGTGCTTTGTCGGAGCGGTCCGGGTGAGGGGAGAGCTTTGGCCACAGCCGCATTGGTCGGGGCCCGACCTTCCATCTGTGGTGGCTAGCCTTACATTGGGGTACTCTCTGAGGATTCAGCTCCGTGGGTAGCAAGGTAGGAGCGGGGCCTAGAAGGGTCGGCCCGGTTTGTGGATGACCTCAACCTCATGTTTGTTGAAATAACTAGGATGCTTTGAGAGAAGGAAAAGACACACTGCGTGTGAGTTTCCCACAGACGGCACCAAAATGTTATCCTGAAAAATCCGTCTAGATTTTTCTAGGACAACCTGGACCGTGACGTACGAGTGCGCCGCGGCTGGTCCGGGCCGGGTAAAGGATGGCTCCTCTCCTCCCGGGTCGATACCAGAGGGGGCCCTTGATTCGGTTGCTAGGGACTGATACAAATGCAATAGGACCGGTCCTGCAAGGAGGAATGAGGTTGAGATAGTATATTTAGGGTATATAGGAAGTGTAACAAGGGTAGCTTACTACAATAAACGAGAGGGCTTTTTATTACTTAACGATGGGATACATTACGAACTGCTTCGCTTGCTACGGCGAGCTATTACAACAATGGGAAAGAGCACGACTGCCAAGTACATTATCATGTAGGGGAGTTGGAACTAATTGTAACTATCACTAGGTGAAGTAACATAATGGAGCTTGAATTATGCGAGGTAGTAGCCAAGTAGATCACGCACAGGAGCTTGGGTTAGGCGAGGTAGTAGCCAAGTAGATCTCATAGGAGCTTGATTTAGGCGGGGTAGTAGCCAAGTAGGTCACACATATGAGCTTAGGCTAGGCGAGGTAGTAGCCAAGTAGATGTCTAGGTTTTCAGAGGCCAACCCCTTGTTCTTGGAATGCAGGGGTATTTATAATGCCTCTGGTTGGGGGGTAGGTGGGAGTAGCTCTTTTAGGCGAGAATCCTTGATTCCATCTCCACCGTTCCCTCATGCCAACGATCGCAGTAGTAAAGAATCGTGGGTTAGGATCGTGCCACCGGGCTCCTCCTTCGCTGGGGCCATGGTTTTTGTAGGTAGGAGCCCTAGTCCCTAGGGCTAAATTAGTGGGGCTGATCCTAGCCCTTACTTTTGAGTAGGGCCGTGGTGGCTACACACCTTGGAGGGCCTTGATCACACCACCTAGGCCTTAGGTCCATATAGGCGTCTCTGTAAGGCTGATGTGGCGAACAGGTGGTGTTTCTAGGGGCTTTGATTGGTTGGATGGGGTCATTGCAACAGTGGAAGGTCGTTATCAAAATCTGGCCTGGCGGGGAATGTCAGCGCTTGTCCCGTTGCACACTGTTAGGCACCCTCTTCCACCATTTCCTTTTTCATGCTTGCTGGGTTCCTGTGAATGTTTTGCTGGGGAAACACAGTATCCCCTTTCATGCATGAGATAGTTGACCTCCAGCTAGGGCTGAGATGGAGTGAGGTTCAACTGTTGATGCAATGTGGCCACCAGATGATCTCGACCATAGGCTGCTTATCTTCCCCCATTTGTTCTTGCTGCCTCACATTAATGGGCTGGTGCTAAAGCTTTGCAGGTCATTTCCAGTCCCTTCTTTATCCCATGTGAGCTAGGGTAAGGGCTGGCGTTAGCCCTTGGAAGGGTTGTGGCCTGTTGGTTACTCTAATCGACGTCAGCCCTTTGGAGCGAGGGGTTGCTAGAGTGTTCCAAGGAATTCTTTTCTAGGGGGTCGTTCTAGTTGTAGGAGTGGGTTATGCATGATTAGGTAGGCACTGCTTAGGATGGTTCCTAGCTGGGTTACTGGCTAGGAGTGGGTCCTCTATTGAACCACGTCCTTCTTCTTACTAGGCGCTCTAAGGGAGCCGGGTCCTCGATGGACCGCGTCTGGGAGGCGGTGTCCTTGGTGGACCAGGTCCTCCTTCTCAATAGACACTTTAGAGTGATCAGGGATGTTTCCGTGGTGGGTACTAGGGAGTGATGGGGCTCTTTAATAGAAAAAGCTCTTTCTTGAATTAATTGCCTATTTTTCCGGTTAACATATAGTATACGTAACATTTACAGAAATGTCCCTTAACAATAAATTTGCATATTTGCCCTCACTAATCATGTCAACCCGTGACCCGCTAGGCTTAACCAGAACACGACACAATTAATAAATGGGTTACGTGGGTTGACCCATTTATTAACGTGACTCATTTAGTCTCAACCCAAACCCGTAATAAATGGGTTCATGTCGTGTCGATTTGTTGTGTCGTGACCCATATTGCCAAACCTACGCTCAAAGATGCTAAAAAAGTCTTTAAATAATTTGACCGAATAATAGAGGAGAACAATATCAAGGGGGTCATCGTTGGAAAAATAATCCAAAAACTTTAAGGATAGTTCAGATATGAGTTGAGTTTTTGTTGATGCCATGACATCTAAGGTAATTTATACTTTCATGTATGAAGTACAGACTACTGATTACGGACAGAAGTATGCAGATGTGTACGCAAATATTTTGAATATCTTTTCCTATTGACATTCAAACATTTACTTACACATCTTGATACTTTTGTCCATAATCAGTAGTCCGTACTTCATCCACGAAAGTGCAAATTACCTTGGATGTCATGGCATCAAAAAAAGCTTGACTCACATCTGAACTATCTTGAAATTATTTTATATTATTTCTCCAACGGTGACTCCCTTGATATTGTTCTCCTTTATTATTAGGTTAAATTCTTGACATCTTTGAGTATCATTGTTCACGTGTGTCTACAATAGAGCATCTCTTTAGCTCACATACCCAATGCAGATTGATCGGACTATTTTATACCTATTTGAGGTCCCCCATTTCCGATCGTTTGTCTTGTTTTCAAGCATAATTTTGTATATAATGTTTTGTTTGAGCCTTGTGTAGGTACATATTCCCTACAACAGGTATTTGAGCTTAAAGATTAGTTGGGGAGGCAAAATGGAGCAAAAAGGGCTGAAATTGTATATACGCGTGCAGAATGGTCAACTTGCGGAGGTCATATCTTCCTCCTCAGATCGAATCACGTTGATATCTTTATATATTCGGAAAGCCCGGAAGTCTAGTCTCTAGAATATTTTACGGATTGCAATTCCGAGCTTTATATAGGAAGTTATGGCCATTTCCGTAACGGTGCGCGATGCTGAAAACGCTGAAACGCTGTCAGGTCAAAACCGCTACTTCAAACGGCGGCCAGGCCGTAGAATGAAACCGCCGAATCACTCCAGAAAGTCATTTTTTGGGCGAATTTCAGGGACAGTTTCATCCATTCACCCCAACCTTCAGCCCTAACCTCCCAACACTATATAAACCCCTTATTCTCTTCTCTCCCATCAGAACACACTCCCCACAAACTTCCTCTTCTTCTTCTTCTTCTTCATTTTCTTCACCAAATAAGAGAGAGAGGAGCTTCCAAGAGCATCCATGGAGGTTTTTCCTCCATGGATGCTCCCCATCTCACCTTCTACACATCCTCCACCACATTTAGGAGTAGATTGCATAGAGATAGGAGTGGGCTTTGGTCAATTTCGAGCTAGCAAAGGAAGGAGCTCTTGGAGGAGGTTTTCTTCAAGGGTTGTATCTATTTCTCACTCTCTATGTATTTCTTGTTTTCTTGAATGTGTAATCCCCACTTGGGAATATTTGTGAACCTATTTTGTGCTCAATATATATATGGTTGTTTTTATATCCAATTTGTGTTTTGATTCATTCTTGATTGTTATTGATATGTCTCTTATCTTGAAATGCATGTTTATGGATGATTGGAAATTGATATGTGTTCATGGATGGGATTAGGAGTAGATTAACTTAATTGTAAGAGTAGTTGTAATCAAATATCCCATTTGTGTGTGTATGTCCTTGGAAGGTCTAAATTGCATGTCATGAATAGGTTTTGGTGACTTAGAGTTAGGATTGTGCCTTTGGAGGGGCTCTCCGGGCATAGTCTTGGCTAATTAGCTAGGAAGAGTGGGTGAACCTATAAATTGTCATATTAGAAGGGTTTGGTTCAATGTTCTTGTTAACAATTGGACTTTAGCTATTTCTCACTCTAAGGGCTTTAGGTGAGTCATGGTTAGAGTTACAATTATTGGTCTTTGGCTATCTTTCACGCTAGGGGCTCCAGGTGAGTTATGGTCGGAGATACAATCACTCTTTCCACATTCATTAGACTTTCACGTTGCCATTTTACATTACGAAGCCATCATTGGGGCTCAATGTAGTTTTGTTTGTAGAATCGGTTCACAAATGTTGGTTGCAGTTTCGTGTACAAGGGGCTCTCGACACAATCTTCAACCGTTAGCTCTATGAATGGGTATAAATCGGATTGAGGCAAGAACGAACCCTTAACTAAAATTTGATGTCCTTAATGTCTAACAACCAACTATTTGTGCACTTATGTATGGTGAACTTGTTGAACATTGTGTGACCATTTTCATGCATCTCTCATATCCACCATTTTATTTATCACTTTAAACACCATTCTCACCCTTCCATATTCTCTTTGTTTTTTTTATTTTCATTTTCATTCTCTCTACACACACACATGCCGCATTGTGCATACATTTCACACACACCATTCTCACCTTTTCGCATTCTATTTACATGCTTACAATAAACTCTAGAACTTGAAATGGTTGACGAATAACACTGATCGGACTATTTTATACCTATTTGAGGTCCCCCATTTCCGATCGTTTGTCTCGTTTTCGAGCGTATTTTTGTATATAATGTTTTGTTTGAGCCTTGTGTAGGTACATATTCCTTATAATAAGGTTTTGAGCTTAAAGATTAGTTTGGGAGGCAAAATGGAGCAAAAAGAGCTGAAATTATATATACGCGTGCAGAACGTACAACTTGCGGAGATCATATCTTCCTCCTCAGATAGAACCACATGGATATCTTTATATATTCGGAAAGCCCCGGAAGTCTAGTTTCCAGAACATTTTACGGATTGCGATTCCGAGCTTTCTACAGGAAGTTATGGCCATTTCCGTAACGGTGCGCGATGCTGAAAACGCTGAAACGTTGTCAGGTCTAAACGGCTACTTCAAACGGCGGCCAGGCCGCCGATACAAACCGCCGAATCACTCCAGAAAGTCGTTTTTTGGGCGAATTTCAGGGACAGTTTCGTCCATTCACCCCAACCTTCAGCCCTAACCTCCCAACACTATATAAACCCCTTATTCTCTTCTCTCCCAACAGAACACACTCCCCACACACTTCCTCTTCATCTTCTTCTTCATTTTCTTCACTAAATAAGAGAGAGAGGAGCTTGCAAGAGCATCCATGGAGGTTTTTCCTCCATGGATGCTCCCCATCTCACCTTCTACACATCCTCCACCACATTTAGGAGTAGATTACATAGAGATAGGAGTGGGCTTTGGTCAATTTCGAGCTAGCAAAGGAAGGAGCTCTTGGAGGAGGTTTTCTTCAAGGGTTGTATCTATTTCTCACTCTCTATGTATTTCTTGTTTTCTTGAATGTGTAATCCCCACTTGGGAATATTTGTGAACCTATTTTGTGCTCAATATATATATGGTTGTTTTTATATCCAATTTGTGTTTTGATTCATTCTTGATTGTTATTGATATGTCTCTTATCTTGAAATGCATGTTTATGGATGATTGGAAATTAATATGTATTCATGGATGGGATTAGGAGTAGATTAATGTAAATTAGGAGTAGTTGTAATCAAATATCCCATTTTGTGTTTGTATGTTGATGGAAGGTCAAAATTGCATGTCATGAATGGGTTTGAGTGACTTAGAGTTAGGATTGTGCCTTTGGAGGGGCTCTCCGGGCATAGTTTTGGCTAATTAGCTAGGAAGAGTGGGTGAACCTATAAATTGCCACATTAGAAGGGTTTGGTTCATTGTTCTTGTTAACAATTGATTTTTGGCTATTTCTCACGCTAGGGGCTCTAGGTGAGTTATGGTTGGAGATACAATCACTCTTTCCACATTCATTAGACTTTCACGTTGCCATTTTACATTACAAAGCTATTATTGGGGCTCAATGTAGTTTTGTTTGTAGAATCGGTTCACATATGTTGGTTGCGGTTTCGTGTTTGAGAGGTTCTCAACACACTCTTCAACCGGTAGCTCTATGAATGGGTATAAATCGGATTGAGGCAAGAACGAACCCTTAACTAAAATTGGATGTCCTTAATGTCTAACAACCAACTATTTGTGCATTTATGTATGGTGAACTTGTTGAACCTTGTGTGACCATTTTCATGCATCTCTCATATCCACCATTTTATTTATCACTTTAAACACCATTCTCACCCTTCCATATTCTCTTTGTTTTTATTTATTTTCATTTTCATTCTCTCTACACACACACATGCCGCATTGTACATACATTTCACACACACCATTCTCACCTTTCCACATTCTATTTACATGCTTACAATAAACTCTAGAACTTGAAATGGTTGACGAATAACACCTCCCTGCGGAACGATACCCTCGCTTGCCGCTTTACTAGTCTTTTGCTAGTTTAGAGCACATTGCGTAGGAAACCCCTTTTTTAAATGAAATTATCTTTTGATCCTTGCGATTTCTTAACGACGGAAAAAGCGAGTATCAAACACCTCCCTGCGGAACGATACCCTCGCTTGCCGCTAGTCTTTTGCTAGTTTAGAGCACATTGCGTAGGAAACCCCCTTTTAAATGAAATTATCTTTTGATCCTTGCGATTTCTTAACGACGGAAAAAGCGAGTATCACAGATTGTTGACGACATCTCTCTGGCTCACATACCCCATGTAGACGATTGGCAGTTGATCCTTGAGGTAACTATTGTGGCCTGGCATTGAGTGATCTAGAACTGTCAAGGTGGAATTTCCATCGTTCCCTTTATCGTTGAAAATTTGACTCAGTTGAAAGCGGTGACTGCTTGACGACTTCGATCGCTAGATACTCAAGTCCAGTGATACTCAAAGATGCCAAAGAAGTTTGTAAATAATTTGACCGAATAATAAAGGAGAACAATATCAAAGGGGCAACCATTGGTAAAATAATTAAAAAAAAGTTTAATGATAGTTATGATATGAGTTGAGCTTGTTAGCAAGAAAATGTTAGAGGGGTCAAATTCCTATTAAAACGGTGTATCTATTGAAATGGTGAAATAATGCTGTTTTATTGATAAAAGATACACAATTTAAATGATACAATGGTGCAATATAAATGGCGATTTCTAGGAGGTTTAGGTATGGAGTTTTCAGACACGGTTGGCAATGGTAGTTTCATGCTAGTTGATAAGTGGAAAAAGCTATAAGGTGTAGGTTGAAAGTATGATTTATGATCCTTTCTTTCTAGAGTCTTGAATTATTTATAGGTCCCTTTTCTTGCTCGTTACTCCGATAATCAGTCAGTCAATTAAGCAATCAATGGGACGCTAATGGTGGCTTTATTCAGGCGCGGGAATAATTCCCGTAATTAAGTGATTTTGTTTCCTTTCTTGGTGATCTTGACAGAGTTGACTAATCCCATTCAAAGTGGATCTTTAAATATGGTGGGAGTAGTCAACTTTCCTCGTGTTTAAATGTTGGCTCATACTGTCTTTCTTGTAGCATGATTCTGGTTCCTTGGGGTACCAACCTATTTCTTCTTTGATATTCTTCCTTTCATCTCAGTCTTCCATTGCCTGGTAGACTGATTTTGGGAAGGGTCGAGGTATCTGGGTATCCTGTATCTTGCTAGATCATGGTACCTGTATTCCCTATGTATCAGGGTATTGGGGTACCGGGATGCCGGATATGGCAGTAACAGGGTACCTAGATATTGTAGTAGCGGGTCCTTAGGACTTTAACTTCTCTGTTTCCTAGTACTTATGGATCTAGGTGCCCCTGATCTTGATCTAGATTTGTAGAAAATATAACTGGACATGTTGGTCTGGCTTTCTCTCGGGGTAGCTAGATACTCTCTGTAGTGTCCTTCTATTTTAAATAATCTTTGGCATGACTGGAAAATTCTTCTTTGGACCCCTGCCATTTTTGGCGGTTAACAGAAGTCCCCTCTAACTTGAACACCGATACCTAACTGAGGTTGGAGTCAGGATACCTGGAACACATGAAGGATTTTACCCATCCTACTTAGCTGGCTTCAACTGTCTAGGAGGAAGTCCTCCTTTGGCATGCTTGTATTTAATGAATGATCCACGTGTCTGGCAAGGATCGGTGTATTTGTTTGAACGGGCCCTTTTTTTTTTTTGCACGATTTTCTCGAAACCGCTACTTGCACATCTCCGGCCATTATTACTGTTTCCTTTTATACTCCGGTAACTGCCTACTTCCTTATATAAATATCCTCTTTCTTCTTCATACATTCACGCTAATTTCAATTTTTTTTTTTTAAAAAAAAAAGGCAAAATCCCTTTCTCTTTCTAAGCCTTCTTTCTTTCTGAAAACCTAAAAAGTCTTCTTCTTTTTCTTCCTTCTGTTTCTGCCATGGCAAATCTAACAACCCCTACTGATAGCCTCGACGACCTTCTTGATATGGAGAAGGTTAATTCTACTGAGAGTTCCCAGTCGAACAAGAGGAGGAGGGAACGCGATGGAGATGACACCGTGGAGAGTACCATCCCGACCCAACGCCATCGATCCAACAGGAACACTAGTATCGAGTCAGGTTTCAAGAATAAACCCGAGAACCCAGTCCAGATCGTTGACGAAGATAAGGATGTGGATGATAAAGATTGAAACAAATTAACGGTGTGTATAATATCTTAATCTAGAGGGGGGTGAATAGATTTTAATCGATTTTACCCAATTTTCGTGTAATGTCAAGATTACGAAAATACCCATAACTAGTCAATTTATATAACAAGTGTAATATGTGTGGAATTTAAATAAAACTTGATATTTACGTGGAAACCCTCATGGGAAAAACCACGGGCTAGTAAGTGAGCCACACTCGAACCTCGAATCCACTAAATGTGTTAAAGATTACAACATAATCCCGGTATATAATCACACACCTACCTAATCCCGGTATAAGTGAACCTAGTCCAATTGCTTGTGATTTACGCAACCTAATCCCGGAAGCTACACAAGTCTTACTTCTCAATGAAGAGATGATACAGCCTAAGTGAATATATGAAATACTCAAATATGCAACAAGAGCTAGGTAACCCTATATACTTATCTAGGATGATGATATAACAAGAAATACAATCCTAGATATCAAGAGCTAAATGACATGTCAAATAGCTTAGCTAAACATAGATTATGAAAACCTAGATAGCTATCACAATACAACTCTCAAATATTCAAAACACTAATCTAAAACTTGTATCTAAGATATATATAAAAGACATACAAGTGATAAATGAGATTTCTTGCAAAGAAAGACACAAAATATGTAAGATATAAGTGAAAAACTTACCAAGCAAAGTGTGTTGAAAAATCCATGCAAAATGATATCTAGATGATCAAGGATGATGCTAGATGATGATTGATGATCATGGAAAGGTGTTTGAGTAAACAAAGATGAGTTCTTTAGTGAAATTTTTCTCTTGGAAAAATATGCTAAGTAAGAATATGCATTTGAACTCTCTAAAAACGACCTAAGATGAAAGAAGCATATATATAAGGTGTCAAAATGAAGTGACATCGTTTTGATAAGTTGCCCTATTTTTGCCTTGGGCGCTGTATAGGTCGCTGTACGTAGAGCGACTTGTACAACGCCTCACCTGGAAAAATGAAGAACATGAAGAACATTCTTCATAGGCACTATTTGTAGAGTGCTTTTGTAGAGCCCTTGAACAGCGCCACAAATCTGATCCTCTCGGGTTTCAGATAGGCGATGTACGTAGAGCGCTATTGAACAGCGACCGTACAACACCTTCAATAAAATGCATCAGGTCTGATCCATTAAAAGACCATTTTCCATCAGGTCTGGAATGGCATTGTTCGTACAGTGCTTCTGTAGAGCGCTTTGAACAGCGCCCTTGCAAACAATGCAATCTTACCTCAAGATTTCCATCGCTCATCCAGGTATGTAGCTTCCTAGCTCTTTCTTATTTTATTAATCTTCTCTCTTGGTACTAACCTTTTTTCTGACAGTCTCTGTAACACCTCTCCTACCTTTTTCTCCTACTTCTTCAGGACCAGGGCTCCAAGGCCCCTCTCCAGTTAATTCTCATGTTCTTCCATCTGGCACCGATGCTAGTGCCCTACTTGGGTCTAGCCAGCCTACAACAACTCTTCCTCTGGCTCCAACGAGGTCCCCACTGCGTCATTCTACTCTAATCCCTATCCTGGCTTCAGCACGCCCTACTATGGGCGAGATGGCTTCAAGGGCTGCTAGGGCCCTGGGCTCTTCTGTTCAAGTTTAGAAGCAGATTCCAACTGCTCCCTCTGTTAGGCCCTCACAAGTAGTTTCTACGCCTCCTCCTCCTCCTCCTCCTCCTCCTCCTCCTCCTCCAGTTATACTTGTCATGTGTCAACTAAAGGTGGAGAAGGGGAAAAATACTGGTACTGTGGCCACTCCTTGTAAGGTTCATGATATGTATTGGCTTGATTCCATTGCAAAATGCTCTATATTTGTATTAGTTATTGCTTAAGATGTTCTTGGAAGAAAAGAAGCTTAAAAGGTGAAGAGCAATGTCTAGTGCAAATGTTGTCTTCAAGAGGTGAAAGCGTCAAAGGTATATCTTGACTTCTATCCTCTTGCAAGGCGTTAGTGCACACACACACAATTCATACATGTGTGTCCCTGCATCGTAGTTCAAACATTTGGTATAACACATTCACACACTTCTTATATATGCTCATGCATTTATACTATCTTGACAAACTTTGCTTATTACATGTTCTAGGACTATGTCTAGGAAATAGCATATGTGTGTGTCTTTGTGTTTGTATGTTTTCGTATTTTTGTATTTGGACTTGAATATGCTCTATTATGATTCCTTATTGAGTTCCGATCATTTCGGTTACTCATTCATTTAGTTTCGAGTCCAAACAATGTAGCTACGCTACTTTTCGTTCTCATTCATTGAGTTGACTTCATCGTTGTTTTCCGAGATGATTTCTCAACCATTTTTCAAAGTTGTGTAGTCATTGTTGTGCGTAAGGGAGTCACGGTTTGTAATCCAAAAACGGATTCGAAATCGGAGTTTGGATGCCCAAGATATGGCTGAAGAACGTGAGGGAGCACGCGAGAGGCTAAAGTGGCTAAGAGGCCACGTATGGCCCAAGCCGTGTGGGAGCCGTGGGCCCCACGGCCAGAGAGCCTCTCTTTCCCCATGTAGCCCATGTGCCCCCCACAGGCTGGGGTGATGTGGCCACTCTTGATTGGTCGTTTTTTCCTTCTCTCTCCCCCATTTAATCCTTTCTCCTTCCCTCCAAAACATTTGAAGATTTTCAAGAACACTTTGAAGAAATTCTGCAGAAATCTTCACCATTTTAGTTTTAGTATTTTGATCATAACTTTCTCATACGAACTCGAAATTGATTGATCCAAAATCCAAAATTGTTGGTCTTCAAGAGAGATACAAACCCCAAGCATTTCCAGAGGCACCTGACTTCGTCATTTTTCCCAGTAGCTTGATTTTCAGTACGTGGTCAAGGTTGTTTGTTCAACTTCTTCTTTTTCATTTCATTTTTGATCATCTATTTGATTCTTACTATTTGATTGATGAAATATGTTGAGAAGGATGTTAGATCATATGCTAGGGGTGTTTGATCATTTGTCAATTGAGTTTTAGCTTTGTGATTTCTCTTGAACATATATGTGCTAAACTTGATTTTGTTTGAAATTGATTCTAGAAAATGTATATATGATGTGCCTCATGTTATTTTCTAGGTTTAATTTCATGATCTAAGAACTAGGTTTTTAGTGTGATATATTGAATATTCATACCTTGTTTTTATAGATTTACATGTCTTGATTTCTAGATAATTTTGTGATTGTGCGTTGAAAGCATATTCTAGATTATCATTGAACATGCACATTTAGCTTGATTAATCATCTAGCTTAATTTGATTGTGCTTGCATCATTTGCATCACTTAGATCATAGCCTTGCATTAGGTTGAAGTCTCTAGTAAAGTGAGTGAAGCTTTGTGGATAGAGCAAGCAAGTCTTGATTAGAGTCGGGAGGACTCGGATAATCAAGTAAGGAGACTTGTCTAGGGTCGAGAGGATTCGGATAGGCAAGCAAGAAATCTTCCTAGAGACGTGAGCGTCTTGGATAGGAAGTTGCTTTCTAGAGGTGTAGGACACATCTCGGATAAGAAGTAGGCTTGGTGATTCACTAGCCCGAGGGTAGATTAGGAATTGATAGCTTGAGTGGATATCATGAGTTGGTAGCTTGAGTGTGTAAGTCCTTTTTCACATAGTGGATTGCTTTGCCGGTGGTTGTGGTATCAACCCGTGGATGTTTACTCTTTGAGGTTTTACCACGTAAAAACTACTTGTGTTCATTTTTGTTTTACTTTTCTTTATCTTCCATATCTTACATTAATTGCATATCTTGTAAATTGATTAACTCTTGTATTAGTGAAATCAATTCATTTGTTAAATCTAATCAAGTGTGCATTTTCTTTGTTATATTCCGCGTTATTTTTAATATTGGAAGAATTTGAGTCTATACCTATTCACCCCCCTCTAGGTATATTTTGCACTACTACTTAAGGGAAATTTCACTCCTCCTACTGATCTGCCTTCCGGATCGGGGTCACGGGATAGCAGTCAGGAGGAGATACTATCCCGGTTCGCTACTGCTTGTCTTGGGGGAGGTTTGTAGGCTATGACTTCCATGCCTATGGACATCATGGTCACAAAGGGAGCTTCCCTCCTTGCTAAGGTATGATTCTTGATCTTCTTACTTGCTCGGTGTAATTGTAGAAGGTACTTACTTTTTCCTTCTCTTTGGTAGGCTCTCAAGTTTAATCTCGCTATGGGGCAGCAAGTGATAGCTCTCAAGGAGGCAAACATAGTTGCCAGGGTATAATTGGAAGAGGTTAGGAAGGATCTTGCATGATCTGAGAAGAGTGTAGACTCCATGATCAAGTCTACGACTGAGGCTGAAAGGGGCAGACAAGAGGCCTTGGTGGACTTGGAGCGGATAAATAGTGCCCTGGATACAGATACAATCAGGTCACTATGCCGCCGTGAAGAGATAGAGGGTCTGAGGGTGGAGAAGACCCTGCTTCAGGATGAGAACCACCTCCTATGGGATGCGGTGAGAGCTCTAGAGACTAGAGTGGATGATTCTTTTGTAGACGGGTACTTCTTTACCTCCTACGAGGTTGCTAAAGCTCTTCCTCCTCCTTTCGACCTGAAGGCTACCTTTGGGTGGAACTGGGAGCAGATTATGGCTAAGGTAGCCTAACTTTTAGATGCTACCCCGGTCCCAGAGGTTCCTTTTCAAGAAGCTACCATCCTGGATCCCTCTTTGCCTTAGGAGCCTGATGCGCCTGCCCCTATTAATCCAGTAGGAGTAACTGGAGAGGCGCTTCTTGATCCTCCTACCCATCAAGTTGACTAGATGCAAAGTGTAGGGGATCCAGCTGTGACTGAGTCAGTGTCAGTGAAGGAGGTGGAGGCTTCTATTGGAACCATGGCACCGAGAGCTGGAGAGACCAAGGCTGATCTCGAGGTCGCAGGAACCAAAAAGGCTGAGGATGTTGCTGGCCAAGGTCATGAAGCTAGGAAAGAGAAGGGTGCTGATACGGCATGATTCACTTGTCATTTCTTAATGCGTTCATATATATTTTTTGTAACCCAGAAATGGGGGTCGAGCACCCTATTTGATTAATGGAAAACTTTCTCTTTTTTGCAAATACATTGTCTTACTTGTTCATGTTGAATCCTAGTAGTATTTCTATTCTTGCATGCTTATCCTTAATTGAGATAAGACTTATTTGAAATGCTGACAGCACTTGGTATCTGGATACTTGCTGGCAATCCAGACAAAACTTACTTGGAATGATGATGGTACTTAGTGCTTGCATACTTGTCCCATAATCTAGACAGAACATATTTGAGATGTTGATGTTGATCAAGTCTTGGTATCTGGATACTTGTCAGTGGTATCCTGGTAGGTAGTCCTCTTATAAGATTTGACAGAAATTTTACAAGTGATTTGCACCAAGTATCTTCTGACTCTGATAAAAAGGGTTGATCCCTATAGGTGACCAAAGCTGCTTGACACCCAAGATTAGGATATTGTAAATCAAAGTATTAGGTACTCCTTGCATAGGAGATCTTGAATTTGAACCGATCCGGGCAGTCTGCTAAGGTCATTTCTCGATTCTCACAAGGCGAATCGGGGTACCAGGCAATCCTGCACAAGGGACCTTGGCCCCAAGGCGAACTGATTCTGGTAGGCATCTAAGGCCATTTTAGCACTAGATCTTCTATTTCAAATAATCAAAGTACCTGAGCATTCTCATTCGAGGGATCCCGATCCTTCTAGTGAAAACACATTCAAAAAGAGTCCAGGTACCGGGTATTCTCACTTTCTGGAATCCCGGTATTTAGACGAGATATGCATTTGTGTAAATATGTATTTAAATGAGTTCGGGGTACCTGGCATCTCCATGTATATGGAATCCTGGTACTCCGTCGATAACACTGGCGAGTCATGGTACCTAGTTTTTAGGAATCTTAGTACTTAGGCAAAAAGAGACCCTGGTAAGCAACTATGCCAGGTCCTTCCTAACAGGATTGGGTACTGGCCAAGGTAGTAAGAGGGCCATTTGACTGTCTTGGTCTTGAGGAAGCGACGGGTAACCAGGGCCACGACTTCGCAATCTTAGTTTAGTAGGCAATTGTACCTTTATGAACCAGACCTTTCTTGATGGGATTGGGTATCAGCCAAGGCAGTAGAAGGGCCATTTGGCTGTCCTGGTCTTGAGGAAGCAACGGGAAAACAGGGCCACGACTTCGCAACCTTGGTCTGGTAGGCAACTATACCTTTATAAACCAGACCCTTCCTAGAGAGGGGAGGGTCTTGTCCAAGGCTGTAGGATCCCATGTGGCTTTTTCTGGTCTTGATGTGATCATAGGCGAAAATTCTAAGACGATCATAAGAGAAACATGTAGGAGAAAAAACTAACTTCTTTATTGAATTCTTAGGCGATACAAAGCAAATTCGGGGTACATACTTAGAGTAATACTGGTTAAAATAAACTGTTTCTCCAAACTTCATGGATAAAACTTCTTGAGGTGGTTAGCATTCCTAGTGTGGTCTATTGGGTAGCCATCCATGTCTTCTATTTTGTAAGCTCCTCCAATTTTTCTACAGGGTACCCACTAGCCCATCCCCGATTTTTTTTCCTCTGGTTCCTCCATAATTATGTCTGGTACTTCTCTGCTCGGTCCATTGGTCACATGCGCGCATTGCTTGGCCAACACAATAGGATTGGTAAACACCGCGTAACACTTGCGGGCTATTTGTTGGTCTTCTCGAACTTCTCCCACCCCGGTTTCGATTGGGAATTTCAGAACGTTGTGGTAGACAGATAATACTCTTCTGATTCCTGATAAGAAGGGTCTTACTAGGATTGCATTGTAGGCGAACATGGTATCAACCACAATGAACTCTGTCATTATGTTCTGCTGGAGAGGAGTTTCCCCGATTACTACCAGTAGGATTTTTGACCCAATTGGCATTAGGGAGTCCCATGTGAATCCATACATGGGTGTGGTATAGCTGTTGTAGAAGGAGTTCTTCAGGTTGAACTTCTCGAGTGCTCCTTTGAATAGGATATCAATGCTACTTCTAGTATTAATCAGGGCGTGGTGAACCTGGCAATTGGCTACCTGTAGTGTGATTACCATTAGGTCATCATGTGGTTGGACCGTGTTGTAGACATCCTCCTCCGTGAAAATGATCTGGGTTGCATAGTGGGGTCTTGGGATCCCTTAGTAACTCGGAGTACGTCATGATCAGTAGTGAGCCGAGGGATCTTCCTAGCATGGTTTTTTCTTGAATTGTTGGAGGTTCCTGCTAACGTGGGGCCTCCACTGATGGTGTGAATGATCTGGATTTGCTATATCTAATCCTTCCCCTTATCTCTCCTTCGCTCGTCTGCCTTTTGATACTCTCCTTGTACCTCATTCCCCATCTTGATGCTATCCCGTACCTGTTGTAAAAATTCAACCAAGAGCCTCTCCCCTTACTGAGGTTGTAGCATTCGGATATGTTATGCCCTACATCATCGTGGAAGTCATAATACTTGTAGTGGTTCCTCTGGTCAGCTGGGATCTTAATAGGACCGAGTTTCCTGAGCAAACCCTTGTTGCGGATGGCGAGGCATATGGTCTCTCGGGATGCATTAAGAGGGGTGTAGTGATTGTATCTATCCTCCTCTCCTGTTATCTACGCTACCTCCATTGGTAGGGGTGTTATTCTAAGAGGGGTCCTTCTTGTGGGGTACCTATCCCGATTTTAGGAGAAAGGGGGCGACTAGCAGGTGGACCGGTTTGGAGGTTGATTTTGGGACTTCTTGGTTGACGTGGGCTTTGGAGCCTCTTTCTTTGGGTGCTTGGCTGATCGGGCTTCATCATGCTCGACTTTGATCCGGAGCTGCTCGTCTATCTCCATCTGTTATAATGCCCTATCATAAGCCTCCTGGTAAGTTTCAGGTAGATGTTTGGCAAACAACCTGAATAGCCTACCAGCCCATAGATTCCTTCGAAAGTTGGCTAAGGTTTCCTTATCGGTGAATACTCCTATTTGGATCACTTCTTTGTGGAATTTCTCCATATAGGACCTCAGCATCTCACCCAGCTCCTGGATCACGTATTGGAGAAGGACAGGGTCTTTGGGACGAGGCTTGATTCCTTGAAACTGAGCGTAGAAATCTTTGGTAAGCTGCGTAAAATAATCCACACTATTAGGGGTAATTTTCTAAACCAAGTCTTGGTGCAGTTCGTCAGGGTTAAAAGGAACATCCTACACAATGCTAATAGGGTAGCATTTTGTATCTCCATCTGGTGTACAAAGCTTTCCATATGGCTCACGGGATCCTCTGATCCGGAATACTTTTCAGATGGCATTTTAAACTTGGGGGGTAGCTTTGCCTCTCTGACCCTTCTTGAGAAAGGTGTATTCATCTCCCTTAAGGGGTTCTTCCGTGTTCCCCGATGCTTTCCCTTCCCCAACTCCTTGAGTTCCTTTCCCATTTTGGCCATTTAGTCTTCAAGGCGTTTGGACCCACCGTTCCTGGATCAGGCCTCCGAACCTTCATTGTCCGAGGTTTCTGATACCACAGTTGCCTCCTTACGCTCTTCTTTTTTAGGAAGGTTTCCTCTAGGATTTCTTCTAGATCCGGTACTACCACCCGTATCGGGTTGTTGAGCCTTTTCCTCTGCTACTGGTTTGGTCGTTGGCCGGTTCCTCATAGGAGGGATGTCAACTACTGATTTCACCTGTCGGGGTCTGAAATCTACAGGGCGGTTTGGAACTGGAAGTGGTGGTCCAAGTCTGTCAAAGACTAGTACCCAGGTACCCAGTCCAGCCTCTCCTATGGTTCTGGGTGCTTCGAAAGGTATCCTCTAGGCGATCATCCGGAGGCAGATACTCTCTACATAGGCGGTAACCTACTGTTCCAAGATATGCCGATTGATTTCCTAGACAGCTGGATCATGGGGCGTGGAGACTGCATTTGGTGGAGGGACCGGTGCCGAGTTATTATTCCTTGATCCTCTTCCCTACCTTTGAACTCTCTGGGTGGAAGTGAGGGATTGGGGTGTCGAGGGGTCGGGCTGCCCTTGAGAGGATCAATCTCATTTTCTTGCTTGCTGGGTAGAGCTAGGTAGCTTCTTTGTAAATGGTTGGAAGGATAGTTTCCCATAGACGGCACCAAAAAGTGAAGTGTTGGCAGGAAAATGTTAGAGGGGTCAAATTCCTATTAACACAGTGTATCTATTGAGATGGTGAAATAATACTGTTTTATTGATAAAAGATACACAATTTAAATGATACAATGGTGCAATACAAATGGTGATTTCTGGGAGGTTTAGGTATGGAGTTTTTAGACATAGTTGGCGATGGCGATTTCGTGCTAGTCAATAAGTGGAAAAAGCTATAAGGTGTTGGTCGAAAGTATGATTTTCGATCCTTTCTTTCGAGAGTCTTGAATTATTTATAGGTCCCCTTTCTTGCTCGTTACTCCGATAATCAGTCAGTCAATTAAGCAATCAATGGGACGCTAATGGTGGCTTTATTTAGGCACGGGAATAATTCCCATAATCAAGTGATTTTGTTTCCTTCTTTGGCGATCTTGACATAGTTGACTAATCCCATTCAAAGTGGATCTTTAAATATGGCGGGAGAAGTCAACTTTCCTTGTGTTTAAATGTTGGATCATACTGTCTTTCTTGTAGCATGATTCTGGTTCCTTGGGGTACCGACTCATTTCTTCTTTGATATTCTTCATTTCATCTCAGTCTTCCATTGCCTAGTAGACTGGTTTTGGGAAGGGTTGAGGTATCCGGCTGTCATGTATCTTGTTAGATCGTGGTACTTGTATTCCCTATGTATCAGAGTACCGGGATGCCGGATATGGTAGTAGCGGGGTACCTGGATATTACAGTAGCAGGGTCCTTAGGGCTTTAACTTCTCTGTTTCCTGGTATCTCTGGATCTAGGTGCCCCTGATCTTGATCTAGATTGGTAGAAAATATAACTGGACATGTTGGTCTGGCTTTTTCTCGGGGTAGCTAGATACTTTTTGTAGTGTCCTTCTATTTCAAATAGTTTTTGGCGTGGATGAAAAATTCTTCTTTGGACACCCATGCCATATTTGACGGTTAACAGAGCTTTTACTGATATCATGACATCCAAGGTAATTTGCACTTTCGTGGATGAAGTACGGACTACTGATTATGGACAGACATGTACGCAAATGTTTTGAATTTCCTTTCCTATTGACATTCAAAACATTTACGTACATGTCTACATACTTTTGTCCTAGTAGTCCGTACTTCATCCACGAAAGTGCAAATTACCTTGGATGTCATGGCATCAGCAAAAGCTTGACTCATATCTGAACCATCCTTAAATTTTTGATATTGTTCTCCCCTATAATTTGGTCAAATTCTTTGCATCTTTGGGTATCACTGTTTGCGTGTGTCTACCGTAGAGTATCTCTCTATCTCACATACCCCATGCAGACTATTGGCGGCTTTTCTTTGGCTCACATACCCCATGCAGACGGTTGACGATTGATCTTGGAGGTAACTATTGTGGCCTGGCTGTGAGTGATCAATAATAGTCAAGGTGGGATTTCCATTGTTCTCTTTATCGCAAAAAATTTGACTGGGTTGAAAGCGGTGACGGCTTGACGACATCGATCACTAGATACTCAAGCCCAGTGATACTCAAAGATGCCAAAGAAGTCTTTAAATAATTTGATCAAATAATAGAGGAGAACAATATCAAGGAGGTTGCTAGATACCCCATGCAAACGGATGGCGGTTGATCCTAGAGGTAACTATTGTGGCTTGGCTTTGAGGGATCCAGAACTGTCAAGGTAGGATTTCCACTGTAGATGACTTCTGTTTTTTATTTTTTATATTGTGAATAGATCTCACTAAGCTATAATTTTTAATAGTAAACAATGGATTTTATCGATTTGAATCATAGGACTGGCATCTGAATCAAACCCGATAGTTATATAATTATAATTTTAAAAAAAATACAGATTACATGTTTGTAATTTTAATATTCATTTTTCGTTTTATCATAACCTTGCGGGACTTGATATGTGTGCTTGCTTCCATCGTTTCCTGGTATACTTTTCTTGTCTACCAAGTTCCTCCTCACCGTCATGAACCTTATTAAGAAACTAGTGGAGGAGGGCCAAGCACCTGTAACAAACGATTGTCATCGAAACCCTGCTATAGCAACTATGAGGAATCAGAATGGAGTAAGCACCAACGATTCATCATCAAGTGCCTCATCTGGGGTAACTTCATCCAGAAATGAAACTAAATACTCCAGTGCCTTGAAAGATGAGTAGCTAAACAAAATAGCTTCTTTTTTTGTGTTTGAAGATGTCTGTCTTCTTGCTCATGATAGTGGCAGTGCTTGTGTATGGTCCATGAATTGTAACTCTCGTATTTCAGCATATGTCAATAGGTAATTTATCCCGAAGGCATTCATTTTTTTGTTGTGAAAGTGCTGCATACAGGAGGGCCGAGGTTTGTTGTGAGGAAGACACCCATTAAATAGCTCTATAAATTTTCTTCTAGGTTTTGATTTTTGTTTATCATTCGTATAGTAAACTTTCTCTGTTATTGATGGATGGCTTTTGATTAGTCTGTTTTTGCACCCAATTTTGTCTTGTGAGTAATGCTAACGATGTGTTTGATTGTATGTAACAAAAAAAAAAAAAAACGTGTGGTGTTTTCCTCTTGATCTCGTTTGACCAATCCATTCTCTTTCTTTTGTTTCCATTTTATATGACATCGCATTTCTTGATCTTTCTTTTCGATGTTTTGAAATGGAGGCTTGAGCTTGAGTTATGAAGGCATCGGTATGACTAGGAAAAAATAAATAAAAAGAAGTGCCATCTAGTAAATTTTATTAAACCATAACATGGATTTTTTTTTTCTGGATTTATTTATCAAAAATATTTATAATTTTGAAGGAAGTTTTTGATTAATGTTGGAACTAGTGAATCATAAACTTAAATTTCTTGAGAATAATGAAATTTTCCGATGAAAACTGTTGTAATGCATGTGTGGTTTGTCCGCACAACACACAAATCTCACATCGGAAAGAAGAGAGAATAGAGACCAAACTACAAGCCTATATATCGGGAATATATGTCAAAAGAAGCGAGGGAACATGCATCTCAAAGAATCTAGTGAAGCTAGACTGGTTTTTTTAATTTTTATATAAAATTAACCTTTTTTTTAAAGGGAACATATAAAATTAACCTTATTTGTTCTTTCCCCATTTTTTTTAATTCAATGAAATAAAAAGGGCAATTTTTACATAAGTTCTAGACCTTTTTCTTAATTGTAAATAGTTTACTACTTTTCCATTTTTGATCAAATTAGTCCTCATATGCTTTACAAGTATCAAATTGATCTCTTTAACTAACATCCACTAGTCAACCTAACAGATCTAAGGGTAATATTATACTTTTAATGTAAAACCTATTCAATTGACATGTGTATCATCTAATAAACTGACACATGTAAATTTTTACTTTATTTTTCATCGTACATCAATTTATTTAAGGGATATTATCATTTTCGTTCCTAGGTTTTGTCCGATGATGACTTTTTTAACTGTCTTTCCCTTTTTAGCTGATTTGTCCTTATATTTTCAAAAACCCATCAATTTGGTCCTTTTGACCAGATTTTTAATGGTCAACCCTCACAGAAATAACAAAATAACGTTATTACCCTTGATTTGAATTGAATGAGTTAAAAGTACAATTTTACCCTTAAATTTTTAAAAAATTAACAACTTTCATCTAACTAATTACCTATAAAAAGTTGACATGTGTCACCAATTTTGTTTTCTAAAAATAAACTTAAAATAATAAATAAAACTAAATTGCCCTTTCTTAAATATCTTATCAATTATTTAAATAAACGATAAAAATAACAATAAAAAAATTAAGAAATAAGAAAGAAACAGCAGAAATTTTTTAAAAAAAAAAGTTGCAATAAAAATAAAATAAAATAACAAATAGAAAATATCATTTAAAAAAGGGATAGATAAACAAGCCTTAAATTGTTTCATATATAGTGGTGTTTATTGTTTGTTGATAAACATGCCTCTTAATTTTACAATTTTCGCATCAACCAAACACAACCCCAGATAAATTTTGTAATCAATTTGATGATAGATTGATTCAATTGTGATGTTCATTGATTTTTATAGGGTTATTAGCAATGTCTGCAACAATTGTAAGTGACACGATGGTGGTATCAACACCAGAAATCACACCACCACCAACAGCATCATCATCATCATCAGCGGACCTCAAGACACAAATTGAAGTTGAATTTGCAAAATGTGAGCTGATTGAAGAGTGTAAACATGCATACATTGAGCGAATTCGCGAACGATACCAAGGGAATGGATCTATGGTCTGTGTGTAGAGGCTACTTTGTCTGGTTAATTTGTGCAAAAATTGAGATTGGAATAAGAATTGGGGAGAGATTTAGATGATAAAATTCAATTCATGCAACAAAAATCAAATAAAAAATCACAAAATTTTAGATGTTCAATGTAGTTGTTACTTGTTATCTTGCTGCAGCAGTAACGAATCATCTCTTTGTTGCACAACCGGTGCGGTGGCCACCACCGAACAGCTCTTCCCCAAATGCTTGCATACAACCCTCGCCTTTCCGGTATGTTTGTCTAACTCCCAGTCTCCCACCACACCAATACCAGATCAATATAGCAACAACACCAAAATTAACAAAATTGAATCGCAACAACCATACTAGTTCATCCAAACAAAAATAAAATTTCTGAAAATGGAGACATGGATCTCAAAGATCAATCTGGATCTCCCTGAAGAAAGGCTGAAGAAGGTCGCCGGCGATGGAGATGAAGCAGACAACTCATGCTCCATCTGATGGAGCTCTCTCCTCCGTGGATCTAGATCTCCAAATCCAGATGGATTTCACTTTTTATTTTATTTTTTATTTTTTTGTTTATCTATAATTCCAGATCGATTTCAAGATTGGTTTGTGGTTAAGGAAGGTTGTTGGTAGAGGGAGATTAATTTATAATTTATAAATTTTTATAATTTATAATTTTTATTTATATATTAATTTTATTTTGTATTACACATTTTATTTTTTTTGACACGTGGCAGGTTCATTCTTTAAAGACGAAAATAACCCTTATTTCGTTAACTCTGACCAACGTTTGACTCACTGAAGGATCAAATTGATGGGTTTTTTAAAACATAGGGACCACTCAGCGAAAAAGGGAAATACAGCTAAAAAAGTGTAAAAAAAAAACATAGGGACTAAAATGATAATTCCCCTTTATTTAATAAATCCGTTAATGATTTTTTTTAATAAAAAACTTAATTTTTAAAAAAAGAAATAACAAACAACAAGAGGCCACCGGTGGAGGAGGTTGCGACCTCCATAGGCAGCCGCCTCCTCCACAACCCATGGAGGATCCTATTAATTAGTATTTTATTAATTAATATTTGTTCTACTTAAGAATTTTGATTTTAGTTGGTTAAATCAATGTTTTTTAATGACTTTATTTTATTAGTTTTCTTGCTGTAATTATATTGGTAATGAATTTGGATTCTTTGCTGATCTGATTTTTTTTTCTTAGCTTTACTTAATCTTATGACATATATGCATTTCAATGAATGGATTGTTAAAATGTGATTTGTTTTTACGACCACTTTATCAACAACCAATCACATACTTTAAAAAGGTCAGAAAAAGATCTAATTAACAGAGAATCCAAATCCATTGGTAATAAAGGGTAAATTTGACTTTAGATAGGTGTTGTAATGGGTAAAACTTTCTTTTTGCAAAAAATAAAATAAAATATAAATTTCAATTTTAATAGGAGTATTAAAGTAATTTCAACACTTTAGTTGAAATCAAACTTTAAAATTAACCGTCAATGAGGATGATCAATTTGGTACTTTTGAAAAGTGAAAGACCAATTTGGTATCTGTCAAAAATATGGGAACCAATTTGGTAGAAATCGGATAAGTCGTAAACTACTTGAAATTAAGAAAAACGTCTAGGACTAGTTTGTGTTTGCCCAATACAAAATAAAATTTCTGTGTTTGTCCCATACGCTCTTGCCAGTTGCCACCCCACATCAACTCAACACTTCTGCTGACGTGGCAGAACCACACATTTTAAAAAATTTGAAAATTGATTGGGGGCAAATTAGTCAAGTAGATACAACTCGATCTTCTAACCTCATGTCATAAATGGAGGGTCATGTCGTAGGTGCACTGTGCACAAACATATCAATTTTTTCAATTTATTTTATACGGCTTGCAAGTAAGGTAATTCAAATCTTGGATATTGAATGAGTACTATTTATTATTATACCACATTAGACTGTTGTCGATTCACTTTATCATATGTTTAAAACCTTTTAAAATACACAACATTGCCCTATCCTAATGAAGAAGGTTCGTTGGTCATGCAACTATATAAATTCCATGATTTGTTATCTATAATTGGATTTCAATTTAATAGCTTACAAAAAATTTCAAAAATTAAAACTAAAATAAAAATAACTCATTCCCATAATTACCAATCTGAAAATATTATAGGCTCGGATCATGTCTCCTCACTCAATTTCAAGATATTATAATTGTTAATATTCAGCTTATATTATATTATTGTTTAATCTAAATTCTAGACAAATCACGGACAGATTTGCTGGTGTGAGCCCTAAAAGAAGTTATTATTATTTATTTTTTAAATTATAAATATCGATATATGTATATTAGCAAACATAATTTTCCCTTAAAAAGCCCAAAAAAAAGAAAAAAAACAAAGAAAATTGGAAAAACGTTCTCATTCCATTCGTCACACAACCACACACATTAAACACAAAACCGCCATCTCCAAGATCTCCCTCTCTTTTGATCATTTTATTTGCGTATATCTGAAAGCCCCCCCAAAGTCTAACCCCAGAATTTATTTTTTTATTTTTTAATCAGCAACAGGTTGAGTGTGTACTCACTGTAAAAATTTGGGGTTAGACTTTATTCTTCTTTCTTCTTTTGTTTGTTCGTTCGTTCGTTCGTTTATTTATAAATGAAATGAACAACAACGACAGCAGCACACACAAGTTCCAAATCTTCGACTCAGTTCCTGCGTAGTTGTACAAGAAGCAAGACAAAAGGAGGGTGGCTGAGATTGTTTTTCTGTTTTTTCATGGCAAAGCGCGTGTACGAAGTCTGGAAAGGCAGTAATGTAAGATACCGTGCTCTTTTTGATTGAATTTCTTTTTGGGGTTTTTGAATCAAATGTTTGGTTTTGTTTTCTGGGTATGATTTAGATTTGTGTGTTTTGGTGAGAAAATTAGTGGGTTGTGTTGTGGTTGGTTTAGTATATGTTTTGAATTGCTTTTGAATTAGGTTTCCTTTTTGAAGTTAAGTTTATGTGCGAGTTTAAGTCTCTGTTTGGTTACTGAGAAAATGGAGGAATACAAATGGGAAAAATTGAAGTTTTTGGGTAACTTCGACTGTTTGATTGCTGTGCAGTTTTTAGAATTTATTGTAAACAACAAAGTTATTCATGATACTCTGCTTCAAAAGAAAAAGGAAGGTTTAGGAAAAGAAGAAGAAGTCATATATTAGTGGGTTGTTTGTCATAACTCATAATGCACAATTGTAACCGGTAGACTAGTTAATTAATGAAGGGTAATTTTGAAAGATGCAGGCAGAGTATAATGCTAACAGGATTGCTGAAATCTCAAATACCATAAAGTTTGATTGTTGGGTGGTTGCTTGTTAATTAAATTGGCAATGCAAACAGCATAATTGATCCAAAAATGTAATTTCTTTGGTTTTGAATGTGAAAAATGTTTGCATAGATAAAGCTTATGAGGACAGGGATGGAATTCAAAGATTTGGTAGTGAAAGGGAGTGATACTGGCAACAACTGATGTGTTTGGGTTGTATGTTGAGCTCAGAATGGAATCGTAATTGTGGGGATGTAATGATTTTGATGGAGGTGGTGGCTGATGGTGCCAGTTTGATTGAATTAAAGGTAGAAAAAGCAGTGGGGATAATACTGGTGTAGTAGTGTGATTATGTGATGTTAAGAGCTTTATTTGTAGGCGTGTAGCCCAGTCGTCAAGACAAGGGTCGTTGTGTTGGTGCTTGTGGTTATGTTGCTATGTAGCAATGCTAGTAGATGGTCATGAAGTTGTGATAATGATGGACCCATAGTTGGTTAATATAGGCAGTGGGATTTCCATTGAAGCTTGAGGTTGAGTTAATTAATTTTTTGTTTTCTAATTTCAGGAAATAACTGTTTAGGGTTTGAGACTCATTTCTAAAATCATTTTTGTATCAAAATGAAGAATTCATGCTTTAGTGTTTTCAAGATCCTAAATATGATCTTAAACTTATTTATTTCATTTGAAGATTCAAAAACTTATGGTATTAGATTATTTGAAATCAGACTGCAGTTACTATTGAACTGCTTTTACTTTGATATTGCACAATGTTTATTATGATATACGTTTAATTAAATTTAAAGGGTTGAAATAGTTTCTTCTTGAGGTTAATACCCTATCACATGGGAGCAATTTAATGTTTTTTTGTAATAGACAATACAATAGATGTTTGGATGTGACTTAAAATGTTTTAAAGATTCAATTATTAAGGTTGCGTCATTTAGGGTTTGGTTTCTTGAAATGTGACGATTATTGTGAGATAGCCTCTAGTGTGCTCTTTATAATCATTTGAAAACCAACTCATCATGAAGGAAAACAAGAGAGACAATTTTCAACCTTTCCCTACTTTGTATTAATGGTTTCTTCAAAAATTACTATACCAACATTGTGATATCTAGTTGCCCATGTGCATTACTCATACTCATAAACCAACTTCCTCTGTCATATAGTGTAGTTGTTAAAGGACCACAAACAAATAAGAAGAATTCACCCCAAACAGAAGTCAATTAAAATTTTACAACCATATATTAAGTGACGTTTCTTAGATGTCAAGTTTGTACCTTAGCTTTGGAGAAGACATCAAAATAAACAAAGTGATATCTTACATTCCACCTATAACAACCTCAATAGAGGTTCCTTTTGCCATAAAAATTCCTAGACTAAAAATACCTTAGATTTTATTTACTCGGAGTAATGATAATGATAGTGGGAACAAGGACATGCCCATCTATTTGATGAATGACACTGTGTAAGCTAGTTGGTCGATGTTTAAGATTTCTCATTTTTGTCTTGAAATTGCTATAGTGAATGACCTTTTCATTTCCTCAAGCAAATAAAATCTTGGATATTTTGTGACAATGAAGTTTTACAAGGAAAAGGAAATGTGAGTTATGACAAGTTAGACTATTTTAGTGTTTTTTACATGGCCAAGGTATAGATTTCATGCATGAGAAAAGTGTTGCTCAAAATATGGTTGCGGAATATTTATTTCATTCCTTTTTGGGGTGAATGATTTTGATTTGATTATGGTCCTGTAGCAAATTAGGATAGTGATGGAAGGAGTTGCTTTACTAAATAGGATTAATTCATATGGGCATCTAGATATCACAATGTTGGTGAGATAACTTTCGGAGAACTCTTTGATACAAAGTAAGAGTGGTTGAAGAACTACAATGTTTGTTTGACGAATGGCATGGTCTAAGCAAGTTGGTCGATGTTTAAGCTTTCTCATTCTTGTCCTGGGACTGCTATGTTGAATGACCTTTATCTAATTTGGAAATTCAGTGCCTTGGAAGTGCCAGTAATACAGGCTTCATTTAATTAAATTTTTGCTAGTATTTATACAGATAATTTACTAGGGCTTATCCCATTTTTAGTTTATATAGGCATATTCTTTCTGATGCAACAAATTCTTTATTAGATTTTGCACGTGGTGGCAAAGATTATTAACTGATCATAGTGTGGATCAGCCATCTTAGATACCTTTTGACTATAGTGGGAGATTAGATTGTTCTACAAAGCTTACTGGTTATACAATTACATCTGTTATGTAAGGCACAAGGAGAAGATAACTGATGCGACAATTTCTTAAACTACAAACTTTCATAACTCCTAAATAATGAATTAATGCGGGCTATATTAGTTGACTTAGGTTTACTCTAGGTTAATTTTATGTCTTTTAGGGGACTATTGAGTTGGCATGCTTGATTATGCTAGATGGTTTGCATATCCTCAGACATACTTGCTGCCCACCTAGACTATTGAAACTGCATCATTCATTTGCAATACTGTTTTCTTATTGATTTATGAGAAAACAAATGATAAATTATAGTTATATGATGGTGTGGACATCAATTTCTTGGGACTTGTGCTAAAGCCAGAAGAGGGGGTATGCCACTCTAATGTCCTTTAGCTATGTAATGGAATATCTGGTTTGTAGTTTTATATGAACACGTATTCTGATTTGCCCAGTGTACATGGATAAAACATAAAAGATTCCGTTTCTCTGAAATCTATATTTGCCCATGCTTCAGAAATTTTGCCATCTAGTTGAGTGTAAATAATTAGATACAACAGGTGAAGGGTGGGGGATTATTTTGTCATTACGTTTTTTATGTATAGTAAAATTTCATTTGCATGTTCAGTTGCAGAACTTCTATAGCTTGAGGAGTAAATATTGAGGAGCTGGAGAAAGGGTTCTTTTCTAGTATAGTGTGATTGGCTTTGAATTTGTTTGCTTGTGAGGTTTCACATGTGCTATGACAGTTTTGCACCGTTAATACATATGCATCATAGGGCATGAGCTGTTACTCGCTTGTATTTAGCAGAGGGGGGAGCTGTCAAAATGTATAGTTTTATGTTTTCTAATGTGTATCATGTTCAGGAAAGAGGTTTACTTTAGAGAGGTGTTGATTTTAGAGGATAATGTACTTGTGATTATGACCCCTAAGTAAGGCTCATGCCTGGTTCACTAATAACTGCTATTAGAGTGCAGTCTTTTTTTTTTTCCCCTAAAAAAAAAATACATTTTCTAGTTCATGTTCATTGAATATAGAAACATTATGTCAAAATATGAGTATATGACCAAAAAAATGAGAATGGGAAGTAAGAAAACTGATCTAAATCTAATTATTTGTCATGTGTGTTTTGGCTATGCATTTGATCTCTACATAAGGTTATAGAATAGAAAATGGATGATCAATTTTTAAGCTCTAAATCATGTTCTATTTTAACATGTATGATGTATCACATTGTTGTCCTTGACTCCTTGTTGACTGTTGTTGAATTTCTGCTGTGTATCTCATTCAGAAGTTGCCCTTCTAGTGGCTGTGCATGATTGCCCCTTACGCAGAAACACCTTTATGCTTAAGCATCATCCTTGTAGCATTCATTTTAGTGCATCATCCTCTTTAAGGGTAAATGCTTAGGTTTAACCTCCACATCTTTTCTTCAAGTTAGTAAGCATATGTGTGCATCATTCCCTTTAAGGTTAAATGCTTAGGTTTAACCTCCATGTCTTTTCTTCATGTTAGTATGCGGGATCTTGTTTGAGGCAGTATCTATGTAAAAAGTGCTGAGTGGATCTGTCATACTTAAAAGTCCATGACAATCATATGCAAACTATTTTGTTGTTGGTAATGTGTAATCTATGCCAAATGTTGATAGATTGTTTGTGGTTGAAATTTATCTTGTAGTTATCGATGTTGCTTTGTCTGTAAGTATCTCAGAGTTGTAATTCAAGATCCCTGTTTGTCCATGAAGACTAACAATAGCATATTGCATCTCGCAGGGTGCAATATGTTGACCTTTAAATGGTGATATAGTTGTCTGAATGACTGTAGGGTTTTTATATCATTACCTTAAAATGATCCGGTGAATGGTGGATTATTGCCATATATAAGAAGCATGATAATAAATAGTATGTTTTCTTGTCTGGTTTACTCTTTCTTCTTCTCTTTAAATTTCCTGCTGTATCTTTTACCTGTATTGACTTATCATGCTTTGAGATTTTTCCCTCTCCATCTGATTTTACTATTTGTCCTCTATTTTTTTTTTTTAATTTTTTTTTTTATAGAAATTTATCCTTGGCGGGAGGTTGATATTTGGGCCAGATGCGAGGTCATTGCTTGTCACACTATTGCTGATCATCGTTCCAGTTATTATCTTTTGTGTATTTGTTGCAAGGCACCTTCGCTATGAATTTTCTCCTCATAATGCAGGATATGCAATTCTGGTGGTAGCCATTGTTTTCACTATCTATGTTAGTCCTCTTAAACCTCAAGTACTTGATTTCATTCTCAATAATTGGTTCTTGTCTAGCTAACTTGTTTTGTAGGATAACAAAATATCTTTGCCATGTTTTTCTTTTTGCTTTTCAATTTTCACTCTTCATTTCGGGGGTTAGCTGATTTGAATCTTTTTTTATGTTGATAGGTGTTGGTTCTTCTTTTTCTCACATCATCCCGGGATCCGGGTATCATTCCACGTAATTCACATCCCCCGGAGGAAGACCTTCGATATGATTCTTCTGTGTCTGTTGAGGTTGGGGGAAGGCAAACACCCAGTCTTCAGTTCCCTCGGACTAAAGAAGTTATGGTTAATGGCATACCTGTGCGTGTTAAGTACTGTGATACTTGTATGCTCTATCGTCCTCCCCGCTGCTCGCATTGTTCCATTTGCAATAACTGTGTGGAGCGTTTTGATCACCATTGCCCTTGGGTGGGACAATGCATTGGACTGGTATGCAGTTATACCAAGCAAATTAGAACACATCTATGATTTGATGTTGGCTGGTTGTCACTTGTTTCATAAGGAATTAAATATGAATTAACTATTTTGTGTATGTGCAGCGCAACTATCGTTACTTCTTCATGTTTGTCTCTTCATCAACTCTTCTCTGCATCTATGTGTTCTCTATGTCAGCTTTGTACATTAAGATCTTGATGGATGATTACCATGGCACAGTCTGGAAGGCTATGAAGGAATCTCCTGCTTCTGTCATACTAATGGCGTATTGTTTCATTTCTCTATGGTTTGTTGGTGGACTCACTGGCTTCCATTTATATCTTATTAGCACAAATCAGGTCAGTTGGTTCCTCTTCTCTTTGTCTTTGTTGACTAGAAAATGAGAGAGTTTATGTTATTGCTATGTAGAATGAACTTGGGTCCCTTCTTTAATATTAGGAATCTAGAAAAATTTATTAATTGAATAACTTTGGTTTACTTCTGTGGCAAAATTATGTGCAGTAGAACTGAGGTCTGCAAAGTCGTGCAGACAAAACCCCATAAGAGCTAATACCTTATGAAATGGTACAGAGCATTGTAGTAGCCAAAACATATGGCCTTTGCATATATTTTACTGAATGATTTGGGTGTTCAGTGATTTACCTGTTTGGGTTTTGCTAAGCTCTTAGTTCTTAAATCCAATGACTGAGGCTGTGATCAATTGCCACCCCAACTTCTCTTTTAAAAGAGAAGATGGTAGTAAAACTAACAAGTTTTAACAGTATGTGTTATTAATGAGATGGCTGAATCCCGTTCACATCAGGTTGGGAGGGTGGGTTTGGTTTATTACTGTTATTAGAAGAAGAAAATTGAATATGCTGTGGTTATTTTTACAACTTTTCACTTCTTTCCTAGAACTTTTATTTTATTAGTCTGTTATCTAGTTAAACTAATATTATTACATGCTTTCCAGACTACCTATGAAAACTTCCGGTACAGGGCTGACAACAGGATCAATGTCTACAATCGGGGTTGTGTGAATAATTTCCTTGAAGTTTTTTTCACAGAGATAAAACCCTCAAGGAACAACTTCCGGTCTTTTGTTCAAGAGGAGGTACCAAGGCCTTCTTTACCCCGTACTCCAGAAGCTGAAGATTTGAGTGGAGATCCACGTTCAAAGGTTGAAGATGATTTAGAGATTGGTGATGATCTATTGAAGATTTCCCAACGTCGTAATATTGAAGAGATTGATGAGGACATTCGAAGCAGAGGCAGTAATGGTCCTCCCCATATTGCCTTAGAGGTCGACTCCGTTTTGGGTTCGGATATTCGAGCTCCCACCATTCGATCAGAAACGCGACACTCAAGTTGGGGGAGGAGAAGTGGGAGCTGGGAAATTGCACCAGAAGTCCTTGCAAACTCCACAGTCACGGAAAGCAGATGCTACATCTCTCCAAAGGAAGCACAACAATGATGGGGTAATTTAACTTGGTCTTTAGCAGATGTTTACTTAAGTGATGTGCAATGCAATCTTCTGGACTTGTTTTCTTGGTTTTCCAGAGTAAGTTGCCGATGATTAAAAATTAAAAAGTCACAGTTATCCCACGGGGAGTCAAAATTGCTCCCTTTTTACGTTTTGGCTCCCTTTTTAGGCGTAAAAAGCTTGTATTACCATCTTCTTCTTCATTTTTTTTTTCTTTTTGTGGGAATTTGCAGCTCCTTTCTGTTTTGTGTTGGTACTTGAGAAGCAGTGAATAGGGATGTGTGTTTGTAATTGTTTGAGAAGATGAAAGGGATAGTGTTTTTGGTATTTTTTTCTTTTTTTCACCCTTTAATATTGTTAATAACATTCTGTTACCTTGGATTTAATATCTGGTGCTGGCTTTATTCTTTGTGTAAATAATCTGTTATGGAGAAGGATTATGATGTAGCACGATGTTTCTTGGTGTTAAATCCTGTTCAAAAATGGATAATTATGCAGATTGAATCCATCAACTTCTTGCCTTTTTGCTTAATAATGAAGATGTTTAAGATGTGTTTCCAAGTAAAAGTGTTTTTGAGTCTATTTCGTAGCGGTTAGTCAACATGAATAAATCATAAGGATATTGTGAAAACTTGAAAAATGCTCAGAAAATATTATGCAACCTTTTTAAAGTTACCGATACTCCAAGTTCCAGGTTCAAACGCTGCTTCAAACATCTCAAGCAAATTCATAAAATTAACTCACATTTTGATTGTTTCGCTTGAAAGGACTAAAATTTCACAACTTTTTCTATGATTTGTGAGGTTTGAGATATATCTACCAAGAGGAGCTCTCAACAAACATATTGTCTTTGGATGTTGTGAATTTCATCCTATTGGATTTAGCTACTATCACTATGCGGGAAAGTTTTATTAATTTATGAATTTATGAATTTATTTTAAATTTTCATATCCTTCATTTTGATAGAGCATTGATTGAAATTTAATGGCTAAAAGCTAGCATGTAACTATATAGAGATGAGGAAATAGGGGTTTTTGTCACTTTTTTAAGTTGGTGTTTCAAGACTATCACTACTTTAATAACTTATGTTTTACAGGCATCAAAGTAAGTCACTTCCAAAAATACCTTTACTTTACTTTATTTTATTTTTATTTTATTTATTTTCATTTATTTACATTTCAGGTATTTTTTTTTTCTTCTTTTGATATTGTTATTTCATCTTCTTTATAGAGGTCTGTTTAACAAACCTCCAATGGAGGTCGAAATCGAACAAAACCAACTTCATAACTTTATCAATGCATCTTCATTGGATTAAGTTTAGTGGAGCTACGTTGACGCACTCGGGGGTCGAGATTTTTCTCTCATTTGCTATGTTGTTTTGGTTTTGAATCTTCCATTGTTAAGCACGAGAAACAACAACAGAACAGGAAAAGAGGAGCACAGAATAACAACCTAGTGTTTTCGAGACTTTGCGATTGTATGTCCGAGACTTTGTGTTTGTGTTCTGTGACTTTGTGTTTGTATGTTCAAGACTTTGTGTTTGTGTTCCGGGACTTTGTGTTCCGAGACTTTATGTTTCCAAGACTTTGTGATTGTGTTCCGAGACTTTGTTCCAAGAGTTTGTGATTGTTTTTCAAGACTTCTGGGTTGTTGTTCTTTGCTCCTCTATTTCTGTTCATCTTCTCCAACCACGAATCCCCAATTCGAAACTCTTCATTTTCAGAGAAAGTTACATACTTCGTTTTTTCAGAGAAATCAAAAGTCGCTATTGTGTTTGGTCATGGTCGTCGATGGTGACATACGTGTGTTCATGGTCAACCGTCGTCGTCGGTGTACGTGTGTTCTGTTAGGATTTTGAGTCATGTTGGCATTATTCTATATCAAAATGACATTTCCTTTGTATTGATTAGTTGTCTAGGATGTACGGTTTATCAAGCTTCAAGAAAGTTGGACAACACATCAAGTAAAGTGAAACTTTCAAGAGGAGTATGCAGTGTTACACATCAAAGGTATACTTAAACCTCAATCCTTTTGTAAGGCGTTTAAGCACACACACACATTGCATCCATATGTGTCCCTGCATTGTTGTGCTCAATTGGTAAAACACATACACACACATATCATTGTATGCATATGCATTAGATTTAAATCGACAAATTTTGTAATATGCATGTTCTAGGACTATATCTAGAAAATGACATACTTGTATGTTCATGTGTTTGTTTGTTTGTTTGTGTTTTTGTGATATCGGATTTGAATATGTTCTCATATTATTTCTTATTGAATTCCGATCGTTTCGGTTACTCATTCATTAGTTTTCGAGTTCCGAGTTGAAAGTTACGAAACTTTTCGTACATTTATCGTACATGGTTTCCGTCTTTGTTTATCGAGTTGATTTCCATATCTTTTGTGAAGGTTTTGTTGATGTCCATATGCGTGAGGGAGTCCCGGTTTGTAATCCAAAAACGGATTTAAAATCAGAGTTCGGAGGCCGGAGAATGGTTGAAGAACATAAAAGGTACACCAGGGAAGAGGAGTGGCTTTTTGCCATTTGCACCCCTTCCCTGTGGAGGCGTGTGGCCTCCACGAGAAGGGATGCCCTTTGCTCCAGTGGAGGCCACGCGCCTCCACGGGAAGCAGAGGTTGTAGCCCCTCATTGGTGGTCTTTGAATCTCTCTTGTTCCCTCACTTTAAAACCCATTTTCCCTCCCATTTTCATTATAAGAAGAAAAATAGAAAACCAAGTGCAGAATTTTCTCTTCAAATTTTCCCAACTTCCAAACACCATAACTTACTCATTTCTTATCTAATTTGGATTTGAGTGATTCAAGTTGGAGAATCTTTGTATTGAAGTTCTCTATCTTCTCCAAGCAAGTTTGAAGCCTTTTGTTCAAGTTTTGTGGTGGTTATACACCAAAATTCGGGACTGCATGAATTTTCCAAGGTATTGATTTATTCTTTGTGATTTGACCTTTAAAGTCTTCAATTACCTGGTTTTCTTCTTCTAGATGTATGTGTTACTTGAAAAAAATGCGATTGAGAAGGCTAATCTTGTCTAATGGTGTAAATATGGGCCGGGCCTGGCGAGCCCAACCCGGCCGGCCCGCCAATGATGACAGGCAGTGCTAGGCTTGGCCCACATGTGGGGTGTGCCAGGCCAGGCATGGCCCAAATGCCTAGCACATGTCGAGCCCTAGATCGGGGCACCAAATTATTTAAAAAATAAATAAATTAAAAAAAACACTTTATTTATAAAAATAAAATGTTTAAAAGAGAAATGATATTGTAGAGTATTGAACCGTGGTCCATAACCCTTGTTTAGGTAAGTAAGTTTTCATTTGCCTTTCCCTCCTTTTAGGTTAGACCTCTCTTCAATACCTTTATTTATCTGATGTGGGATGTGAGATTGAATACAACTATGGTTATAAGCAATTACTATGACCAAGATTAGGGAAGAATAATATGTGAATGAGATTTAATGATTTATATATATATATATATATATAATAATAATAATTTATATATACATATATATATATATATATATGATTTTTGTTCGTAGATGGAAAAGATGGAAATTATCGAATAATATCAATAGATGGCTTATTTGATTTTTGTTTTTTTACAAAACCATTATTTAATTTTAATAGACCTCCCAACTCTCTCCATGTTTTCCTTATTTAAAGGAAAAAAAAAAAAAGAGACTCAAGAGAATATCATTATGTTATATCAATAAATGGAAATAGAAATTCAATCCCACATCAGATAAATAAAGAAATGAAAAGAGGCATATCCTATATAAAAATGAGGAAAAAGCAAAGGAAAACATACTTACTTGTACAAGGGTTATGGGCCACAACCTAATACTCTATGATGTCATTTTTAACATATTAAATTAAAAAAAAAAAAAAAAAAAAGTGGGTAGGCCCATAGGCCAGCACGGCTCGGCCCGTCAGGCACGTGCCAGCCCCCCCTGTTTTTGAAAACGGGCCTGGCCGGGTCCAGCACGGCAACTTGCAGTGTCGAGCCAGGCCGAGCCAGTTTTCAAAAACCGGCCTTATCGGCCCAACACAAATGGGCCGTGCTGGCCCACATTTACACCATTAATCTTGTCTAATTAGAGATTTGAATGTGGACTAGTTTTTCTTAAATCTAGGATTTCACATGTTTGTGAATTGTATTGTGATTAGCTTATTATCTAGGGCTATTTGTGCTTTGATTGATTTTATTTTCATGATTATTAGCCTTATCATGTGCTAGGACTCATTAGTTGAATAAACCTAGGATTAGCACATTTGATTTTGTATTTAGAGCTAATTAAAATTTAATTGATTATTAGTTGATTATATGCTCTAAATATTTGCTAGAATATTCATTGACCATATATTGTGAATCTAACATGTTTTTATTTGTTACTAAAATCTTGAATATGTAATTAATGTATATGCTTTGATTCAAGTTTTAGTTACATGAATAAATCTAGGAATTAAATGTGTTTTTGGTGTTTCACATGTTGTATAATTTTATTCATGTTTAGTAATTAGACAACTTTGATGTTTGAACTTTCATGATTATGTCTAGTTCCTATAAGATGTGTTGATCATCGTATTCTATGTTGAGTGCTTGTCTGCATTTTGCATTCATTGATCACATTAGAAAGTCATTGCAAAGGGCATGAAGTTTTAACTAGGATCGGGACGATCCAGATAGTTAAGCAAGAAAGACTTGGCTAGAATCGGGAGGATTCACATAGTCAAGCAAGAAGTCTTGGTTATGATCGGGAGGATCTAGATAGTCATGCATGAAATCTTCCTAGAGGCGTGAACATCTCGAATAGGAAGTTACTTTCTAGAGGCGTGATAGTGGCTAGTCTCTTTTATGACTCTCGCAATAGCACGAGGTCGGAGAGTAGTGTAACAATGAATAAGATTCGTTCTCACAGGGATTGAGTAACCGATTACCGAAATTGATTAGTTCCAAAGCTATTTAAACAACCGATTATGAAAATTTCCAATCTAAGTGAATTAACTAAATTAATCTTAAATGATTAATTCTAATGCAATAATGAAATAACAAGAAAGTAAACTCGAATGTGATAAAATATAGAGAGATATGCTAGAATTTGAATCCACCCCACCCAACATTTAATGCCCAATTAAGACTCAATTACTCCAAAACATACTCATGCAAATTTGTAGACTCATGCACCCTATCATTAACCTACAATCTTGGTCAAGCAAAGTAAGTTACACCCAAATTCATACCCAAGCCTATCTTTCGATTACCCGGAATATATGAATGGATTCATTAAACTTATTGGTGCACTAAATGAGTCCTATACGCTAGCCTAAGTAGGTCTACTATTCTAGACATGCATAGAGGGCATTTTATCGAACACGTGGTATGCGTCACCGGTCGGTACGTAACACACCACAATAAATCATTCAAAATGGAGATCAATCACTTGAAAGCATTGTAAGCATACAAAAACACCCATACAAATCGCACTTGCATATAATAGATAAATAAAAGTCAATACATAATCCAATTCATGGGTGGGGTTTCAATCAAATCCTAGCACTAGATGTTTAGCTCATCATATTACACATAATAGCCATACAATAGATTAATTCAAATAAAGACATGGCTATGAAAAAGAGTAAAAGAGAAAGGGTTTAGAGAAAACTAATGGAGAGCTTCTCTTCTTCCTTAGGTCTTCTTCTCCTTCAATCTTTCTTCAACTATCTCCTGCCCAAAAGATGGATTGATGGTGGATGTAGGAAAAGTGAGGGTGAACTTGTGTTTGGATGGTAAAAAGGGAGTGATCTTTGTGGGTTACAAAGGATGGGATTGGTGATGTAAGTAAATGGGAAAAGATGTGTTCTTGATTTAATTTGGGAGAGAATGTTGGTAAAACTTTCAGAACAAGGACTGCAGAATATATAGTTGAGCAAATTAGGGCAAGGGCAAGAGAGTAAATTCCTTGCTGAAAAGCACTTTCTGGGCGAAGGGCGAGCTCGGGGCGAGCTTGGTGAGCTCGCCCTGGGGTCGCCTAAGGAGGCGAGCACTTCTGGACCAGAGAGCTTAGCGAGCTCGGGGCGATCTGCTTGGGCTCGCCTTGGGCTCGCTTTGACTTGTGCTGAAAAATCCCGAGAGCTTAGCGGGCTTGGGGCGAGCTGCTTGAGGCGAGCTTGGGGTGATCTGCTTGGGCTCGCCTTGGTTGGAGACAAGCTGGTCCTGGCCTGAGAGCAGAGCGACCTCGAGGCGAGCTGCCTGAGGTCGCCTTGGGGTCGCCTAGGAGCAGGAAGTTCTGCTCTTTGCTTCTTTTTAGCTCCTTTTTTAGTGAATGGCTAACATAACATCTTGCCCCTGCACAACTCATTTAAAGTGTCAAAACCACGGCTTTTACTCGAGAAACGAACACAAAACGATAAGAAATTGGGGCTACACTATGTGTAGAACTCAAGTAATCAGATAGTCACATTTTGGATAGGAAATAGGCAAAGTGTTTCACTAGGCTCGAGGGTAGAATATGAGTGTTATCTTGGAGAGTGTATCATGGGATTGGTCACTTCTTTGAGAGTGTATCTTTTATTTGTCATAGTGGAATACGGTTTACCGGTGGTAGTGGATTCAATCCATGGATGTTTCATCTTCAGAGGTTTACCACGTAAAAATAATGTGTCAAGTGTCTCTATCCTTATCTCTTATATTTGTGTGTGTGATTAATTGTATCTTGTTTGGGTCTTCACTTTTCATATCCTTGTAAACAAGATGCTACGCAAATACATGAATGCAAACATCCATTTTGATCAAAGTTGTTTAAATGTTTTATCGTGTACATAATCATTCTTTCATTTAATCTTGTATATGTTATACATAAACATCAATACAAGTAATTAGTTGACTTTAGTTTTTAGTTTGATTACTTCACTTGCAAGTCATAGACTTTATTGATGTGATCATGTTTAACACGCTATACAATAGTTTATGTGTGCTTAAATATCTATCATGTGTTGTGATACAAACTATCTAGAGAAACAAACTTTTGTTTGTTTCTAAGGGATTGAAAAAGGTGTAAAATTTCACCCTCCCCCCCTCTAGGTTAGCTTTAGACAATTTAACAGTGTTTGTATATTTCATATTCATCGATTGGTCATTGGTCGGTTGGTGTACGTTCGATTTGTCAGTTCCACCTCCATTGATAGAGGTCCTCCATTGATGGAGGATTTTGAAAGGAAAAAAAAAATCAAAATGGTGAAAAAGGTTACTGTGGGGGGCATTTTTGTCTGTTTACCATTATAGGTGCCTTTTGAATATAAGTTATTAAAATGGAGAAAGTGTTGAAAAGCCACCTCCAAAAAGTGCTAGAATTTATTTGGACTCTATAGAAACTATATAATAAGTTAATAACTAATCATCAATTATATTAAAAACATTTCAATTTACTTACACCATGGTAATAGGCTAATAGAGTCTTACAATAGCAATGATAGGTGCTTATTTATTTATTTATTTTATAGTTTTTATGATTTTGACACTCCATGTAAAACACAAAGATTTAGAGTAACTTAAATCAGTATATTATGGAAATGAAAATGTATGTACTTTTAGGGCCTGTCCGGTATCATTTTCCAAGCCCATTTTCGTTTTCATTTTTTGAAAATGATTTGGAATACGCATTCGTTACCGTTTTTCATTTTGTTTTTCATTTTATTTTTAAAACAAAAACAAAATGAAAAACAACATCAGTGTTAAAAGTGAAAAATTTCAAAAACAAGTTTTAGATGCTTTTCATTTTGTTTTTCGTTTTGTTTTTTCACTTTAAATAAAAAACTCACTTTTTTTTTTCTTTTTTTCTTCTTCTTTCTTCGACTCTCCAGAGTCCAGACCATGTGATGTTCTTCTTCTTCCTCTCCTTCTCTCTTCTTCATTGTCACTCTTCTTCTTCTTCTTTTTCTTCTTTGATCTTCTCCGATTTGCTCCACGTACCAAGGCTGGAGGAGGTGAGATCCTCCTCCGGCCTTGGTGTTGCATGTGAGCAGTGGAAAAATAAATAAATAAATACATAAAATAATAGGGAATAAAAGAAATAAAATGAAGATAGAGAGTAGAGAAAAGCTGAGAAAAGAGAGATTCAACAAAAAGAAATAAAAGGGGAGAGGCGAAAGAGACAGATAGAATCTGAGAAAGTGAGAGAGAGACCAAGACTTGGATTGAGAAGTCTTTAAGTCAACAAAGCCAATTTTTTTATTTTTATTTATTTTTTTTTATAATAAATATATTTTGGATTAACCTATTGTCAAAATTTGATATTTTTATTATTTAATGACATTTTTTTTATATTTGAGATTAATTTATTGTCAATTTTTGATATTTTTCGGTTCACCTACCGAACGCGTTTTTTGTGTTTTTATTTTCATAATACAGCTTTCAGCATATGCTACCAGACGCATTTTTAGATTTCGAAATTGAAAATAAAAACATTGTTTTCATTTTCATTTTCCTTTTTGAAAAACAGCACATGAAAAAAGTTACAAGACGCGCCCTTATTTTCCTATTTGCAAAATTGTAACATGTATGGTCTAGCATATAACAAGTCCATTGCTCGATCATGACCAATTGATCATGTATATTGAACTATTTAATCAATGTTGGACCATTTGGTTTAATATACGGTATTCTTACACCTAGCTTGGTCCAACACACTAAACTATTTTTTTCCACAAACTGGAATATTGGGTCTAGCATGCTAAACTATTTTATCCAGTTTCCTAGACCATTTGGTCATATTTCCTAAGCAACTTATTTTTCCATCAATTCTATTGCAAGAATTTCACCTGCTTCAAACTTCAAACTTCAAATTAAAGGAAACATTGATTCAACAGATTCATGCAAATTTAAATATTATATTCATGTTAAAGTCATTCAAACTTGAAAATACCATTCAAATAAAAACCTTAAAGCATATATATATATATATATATATATATATATATATATATATATATATTTTTGTTGCGGAAATATAATAATCGTTGGGAAAAGTTGATGCGGAAGCACATGCCTAATATACACCATCAAACAAATAATGTCTAAACACTGAAAAATAAGATGAAAAATAATGTCTAAGCACATCCAATCACACTGACACAAGCTTTTATATGGAAACTCAAAACAAAGAAAAACCACGACCATTAGGACGACGAGAGAAAAATATCCACTAGGTAGAAAATTGTTACAACTACACACTCAATGTTCTCTCTCAAACCCCAAACCCCAATTACAACTGAGCTTTACCGAACCCCAAGCTCGGTGCTTACAACCGAGCTCTCAACCAAGCCCTAAGCTCATATATCTCTCTAGGCCCCTCTGAGTGTATCCTGAATATCCCTCAGGTGTCCCCTGATATCCTCAGATCTCTCATCGGACATTCCTTTGATCTCCCATTGGGTCTCCCTCTGGATATCCCACTCTCTAATATTTCCAGGTGTCTTTCCACTCCAAGTGTTTCAGACACAAGCCACCCCTATTTATAGAAATCAATTACTTGGAGCCAAAGCAAAACATCATGTCTGCTTTCACACACTACTTGGTCTCAAAGTAATTGCTTGGCTTCTCTCACACACTTTTCAAAAGCTTTACGCAGAAACCGTTTGGACCACTTCTACTTGGTTGAATTCCGTTTGGATCACATGGGAATAAGAGCCAATTTCGAATAATAATAAATGTAAATGCCTCACTTTTTGATTGGCTTATTTCGTTTGACAAAATAACAATGAGGTCCATTAGCATTTGAGGAGAATTCTTCAATCCTAAGCTACCCTTACATATTTGAACCCCATTGTGATTTTGTCAATGAAATAAGCCAATTAAAAAGTGAGGCATTTACAATCTCCCCCTTTGGCTATTTCGTGATAAAACCACTACTCACATAGCAACCTCACAAATACAAAAAATGGTTGGTCAGCAAATTTTTCTACCTTACAATAAAGCTCCTAGTCTAAGTCTTGAACATCTTCAAGTCAATCCCAAGCAAGACAAACAGGACACACAAAAAAAATGTAAACAAATGTAAGACACTCTAAGGAGAGCAAATGATCTCCTAATTATGTTATGGAACCCGCTTTGATACCAATTAAAAATATATATACTAAAGTGTCTAAATAAACCTAGAGGGGGGTGAATAGGTTTTAACCAAATGAATCGCTAACTATTTCGGTTAGTCAATATTAATTGCAAACACCCTTAATCTCTAATACAAATCATCATGTAAAATAAGTGTGGAAATAATCTAAACGACACAATGATTTGTTTTACATGAGAAAACCCCAAAAGGGTAAAAAACTCACAGGCATAATTGCTAATCGAACCATCAAATCCACTATTTACAAATACGATTACAATCTAGGTTGACCACATCACACCTATATGATTATTAATCCGTCTTTGCTACCTGCAGACTTTTAATAGTGATTCTAGGCTCTTGCTTGTAAACTACCCAAGGTAAACACAAAACTTAATTCTCAAAGAGAAGGGACATACAACTTTAAGTGAATATGAACAATATTCAAAGTGCATAAATGCAAGGTCAAACATTTAAGCTTATCTAGCTATGGATGAACATGTCAAACATTCCTAAATATCATGTTGCTATATGACATTCATACAACTTAGCTAGAAGAGCATATAAAAACCCTAGATGCAATAGCTATCACAAACAAAGCACAAAACTCAACACAAAAAACCAATCTTGATACTAGTCAAGTCATAAAGGAGTTATCTTGTAAAGCAAGAACATGTGAAAAGATGAAGATGATGTTCTAACTACAAGTCATCTAAGATTAAAGAAAACCTATGAAGAATCATACCTAGAAGATGCTAGATGATGTATGAAACATGAAAGGATGATGGGTGTTTGTGTTTTGGTTGATAAAAATCAAGTCTTGATGACTTTTCTTTGAAGACACTCTTTAGCTCTCAAAAGTTGTAATTTTTGCTCTAAAAAATGAAGTAGGAACATCAAGATATATATATGGGGTGAAATCAAAAAGAGCCAAAAATTTTATGGATTTATTGTTTTTAGCCACAAGTTTATTTTTTATTGTTTTCGTCACTTTTTACCAGTTTAGGACAAGTTTACCCCTAAATTAATTGAAATAATAAAAAATAAAAAATTGGGTTTTTGGCTCTTGTTAGGGTTTCAGACTTTCAGGCAACAGAAAGAGAAAGAGAAAGAGAAAGAGAAAGAAAAAGAGACTTCGTCGTCCATTGACGCTACCGCCCCGTCGCTCGCCTATGCCGCCACCTACAGCGACCATCCTCCCGAGCCTGTCAATTCGCATTTGCCTTGACTGTTTTTCTCTCGTTGTCGACGCCACTTGGAGCAACTGTACGTTCAAGCTCCGTCAACACCACGATAAGTTTTCGATTTTCAGGTAAGTTCTTACGTAATACAAGAGTTAATCACTGTCATAATTTAGAAAAAAATAGGTTTTCTTAAAAATAAAAATAAAATTATATTGTTGCGTTGGATTTGATTCGATTTCTATTTGGGTACATTCAAATTGCTCGAACCGCTGTTGTTGTTGTTCTTGTGTTGCGGATTTGATTTGGTGACAGTTAATTGAGAAATTTGTGTTTTTTATTTATTTATTTTTTATTTGTAACATGTAACTATATTAAGTTAATAATCTAGGAGGAGTTTTGATCCCCTTTTCACTGTTTTCTTGGTCTATGGTTCTGTGTTCCTGTCTGGTTTCTTTGCGTTTGGGTTTCTGGTGTGGCTGGGGTTTTAGTTGTTTGTTTTGCTGCTTAGTTTCTTTTCTGCTGTACAAGGCTGTTATGCTCTGTTTTGGTGTTGGCTTCGTTTGCCCAGCTTTTTAGTGTTGTGGCTTGTGTTCTATGTTCTTTCTCTATGCCTGTTATGGCTTTTTCAATAAACTACTATTCAAAAAAAAAAGAAGTTTTGAATATTTTTTTTCCCAATCTTAATAAGCTTCAAAATAGTTTTATTTATTTATTTATTTTTTTACATTATTATATGGCTTGGCTTAGTTGAGAATGAGGAGATTGTTTTGAGATTCTTGGTTACTGCTTGGCTGCTTTGGCACAACATGAATCGTATCTTGTATGGTGGAGTGGTCAAAGAGCTAGGAGATTGATGGAGTAGGGCTGGTGAACTCATTGCAGATTTCAAAAATGGTGGAAAGGTGGTTGGTTTACACAGAGGACATGTCTTAAATGAGTTGAATTTGATGTGTTAGGAGTGGTGATTCATAAGCGAACGTATTGTAGACTTTAATTCTTATATGTAAGGGTGGAATACTATATTTTGTATTGTAGACTTTATTAAGTTAGATTCCAGTATTGAATGAATTTATTTTGAAGACCAAATTTCAATATTGAATTTGGTTCATTGATGAAATTCAAGTCCAATATTGTTACATGTCAGAAGTTACATGCCAGTGCAAATTGAAGTTACATGCCAGTTAGAATAGATTTCACAATTGACACACTAGTTCCAAAAACAAATACCAATATTGTTACATGCCAAAAGTTACATGTCAGTTTAATTTGAAGTTACATGCCAATGCAATTTGAAGTTATATGCCAGTTTGAACATACTTCACAATTGACACACTAGTTCCTAAAACAAAGTCCAGTATTGTTACATGCCAGAAGTTACATGCTAGTCCAATTTGAAGTTACATGCCAGTGTAAATTGAAGTTACATGCCAGTTAGAATAGATTTCACAGTTGACACACTAGTTCCAAAAACAAATTCCAAAATTGTTACAAAAGTTACATGTCAGTTTAATTTGAAGTTACATGCCAAATCATATCTTTATAGTGTAATCACATAAAAATAGAAAAGTTAGAAGAACTTCAATATATTGTATAAATTACTCGGAATTACATTATATACACTTGGAATGTGTATGGTATAATAAATTACTCATCATTACATTATATGTGTTTGGAGGCATGTACAAGTTAACAATAACAAGTTCCTGGGAATCCTGTATCCCTTCTTTTAGTCCTGTTACTCCTCCTTTTAGTCATCCCTCCTTCAAGAAAGTCGTTCGGCTCCAGATCTACTTCAAGAGAGAGAGTTTTTGCTTTGAGCTTTTGCTTTGTCCGTGATTCTTAACAGAATGCCAAGAGGGATCGTGTGTTGTTATGTTCCAAAACAGGTACCAATTATGACTATTAACATGCCAACAGATTCAAAAATAAGTTCATGAGCTAAAATGAAAAAAAATTATGTTATACTCACAATTGCAATATTGTTTCCATTACAATTGCAATTTACTTGTTTTGGTATGAGAAGCTTTTATAGATCTATTACATGAATTGAGAAACATATACCTGAAGCTTGCACTAAAGCCACTAGTCCAGTCCTGCTTATAACACAACGATCTCCCTTGAATATCATTCTTGATTCTGCGAAATGGTACAAAGCTCTCTTCCATGATTGCTTTAAGTTGCCGTAAAAAGATATTGCATTCACCATACTATTACACAGGTAACTAATGCTGGAATTGGATGAAGAAACAATCCAAAACCTGCTAAACATAGAGATGAATATGGAAAAATCAATTCAAGCAATGAAATGAAAAGACCTCCAATAAAATACTCAAAATATAACCCATTAGAAGGGTAAAAACTTGTGCCTATAAGACAATAGCCAGAGTCATAAATGATAAATCTCACAGCATTTCATTAAAATCTTAGGACTTGTAGGCTCACGAACAAACCCAATTTCAAAAACACGAGATAAACAGTCAAGAATATAAATAAATATAAAATAAAAACAAATGATAAAAGCAATCAATGATTAAGCTACAAAAAAGACAACCCATTGGCTTATAGTGAAGATATTTACCTTCAAAGAATGTGAACACAGAGAATAGTTGCAAAGAAACCTCTAAACATATAACCCTGAAAAGAATGAAAATTTCAATATTGCTCCTATAATTAATTATTGCTTTGAACACAATATCACAAACTACTTCAGTTATCCAAATCTAATTCAAGTAATTGAAATTTTTCTACATAAAAAATGCTTGAAGTACACCCAGATTCAACTTCTCAATCTTTAACATATTCAACAAAGACCAATAATGGTAAAAACAGCAGATAGACACACTTAGAAACCCTAGACCTTACACCCTGAAGCTTTAACCGTACAATATTTCCATCAATCTCATGTAACGCCACGTTCCCTCCATCTGCTATGAGATATGGTCGAACTTCATCCATTACATTCTCAACATTCTTAGCAGTTAATGGCAATTCAACCGCTGAATCGGGTGTAGCCACAGCCTTTACAACAGTAACCAGTACAAAATCAAAGAAATCCTTACAGATTCAGCAAAGCATCAATCAAAAACCAAATAAAAAACTACTAGATAAGATCATTTTACAAACGATTGTTAACTAACTACTAGATAAGATCATTTTACAAACTACTAGATAAGCATTCTATGATTTTTTTTCCTCATTTTTTCATACTTATCGAGTGCCAACACAAACCTTGCCCTATATAAAATGTAAGAATATTTTACAAACTATATAAATTTAAGAAAACATTCCCAAATTTCACTGAAACAATACGAAAAGGCTGTTCTTAATTGATCTTTAACAACCAATTAGTCAAAACAGGCATTATTTGCACAAATCAAATTGAAGAAACAACTAATTATTCTTCCAAAAAAAAAAAAAAAAAAAAAAACCACGTCTGCTCGCAATGCCAGGAGTTCGAACCAGCAGGGAATTAAATGAGCTGCGCCGCATCGAATTCCGGCACCGAGCGAGCGAGACCCAGGTGCCAAAGAAGCTTGAATTCTGCGTGAAATCTGGGGATTTTTAGAAGATGAAAACACAAACATTGAATGACACTAATTAAACCAAAATAAAATGAAATAATAATAAAAACCTTAGATGTAAGACGAGAACAGGAAGGAGGGTCTATGGTTTGTTCAAAAAAATGAAAGTGGAACAAAAATAAAAGATTAAATCAATGAAGCTTAAAGCGAAATCACCTGTAAGCGTATGTTTCGAAATCTCAGGAGAAAGAGAGAGACGTATTCCAGGTTTTCAATCTTCTGGGTTCTGGTTGAAGAGAGAGACGAAGAAAGAGAAGAAGACGTCGCTGGGTTTTCTTACAGGTGACGTGAACTGCGGAGATTTTGAGACTTCGCCATTGGGTTTTGGTTAAAGAGAGACGAAGATAGAGATGCCGATGGATGACGGTCGTCGAAGAGAGAGCCACAAGAGAGATCAGATTTTGAAATTATCAGAGAGAGAGAGAGAGGTTTCTGATTTTGAAATGTTGAGAAATTTCAGATTTTGAAATGTGGTATCAGCCTATCAGGACCGAAGAGGGAATTTTGGGGCAATTAAAACAAAATGGAGGACAATTTTGGCAATTCAAGCCAAAAGATGAAAAGTATAATAAAAAATAAACTTTTGGCTAAAAACAATCAGTCCATAAATTTTTTGATCATTTCATGCAATTTTCTATATATATATATATATATATATATATATAAGCCCTAGACAAAGTGGAGTCATTTTGGGAAAAAAACATTTTAGATTTTGTCATGTGTGCTGGTCGAGTAGCACACGACCAGTGCATAACCTTTGCCCGAGTTGCGCTGGTTGTGTGTGCGCATGATGACTAGTGCATGACCAGTAGCAAACTTCTGCCTTAGTTGCGCTGGATGCTGCGTTGGTTCAGCGCCGGTCGACTATCGCAATGCACGGGTGTTGCACGAATTAGAGGACCAGTGCACAACACATATTGCACATATCAAACACAAAAAAATGGTGCAAGTGTGAATAGTGAAATAAATACACACAAAAAGCAATGATCACACATGCATGCTAGAGAAGTGTGTGTGAGTGCAACTAAATCTCTTCAATTTAAGAGTCAAAACAAGTAAGCTACCTTCCTTGAAGCACTTGAAGTCCACAATGAGGTCCATTAGCATTTGAGGAGAATTCTTCAATCCTAAGCTACCCTTACATATTTGAACCCCATTGTGCTTTTGTCAACGAAATAAGCCAATCAAAAAGTGAGGCATTTACAATCTCTCCCTTTGGCTATTTCATGACAAAACCACTACTCACATAGCAACCTCACAAATACAAAAAATGGTTGGTCAACAAAATTTTTCTACACTACAATAAAGCTCATAGTCTAAGTCTTGAATATCTTCAAGTCAATCCCAAGCTTGTAGAAAAATCCAACCTACACACAATCAATAAGAAAGATACCTTCCAAGAACAACTGTGTGAGAGGTGCTTATAACAAGAGCATTTGCAATTTCCTTACCAAAAATTAATCAATACAATCAAAAAATGTAATCATGCAATGTAATGCAACTCCCCCTAAATGCAACATCCCAAAATGGGTTACTCTCTCTCCACTCAACAACCCCCCCCCCCCCCCCCCCCCCCCAAAAAAAAAAAAAAAAAAAAAATATATGATGCCAAAGAAAGCACTATTTCTCATAACCTTACTCCCCATTTTTGTCATGAGATATGCAAAGGAAGTCTTCCTTACTAGGTAAGCATTAGCAAGAAGAGCTTGTAGCACAAACACATATGCATATTCATATAAGCAACTGTAGGGAAAAATACGGTCAACGCAGCGGAAGCGAGACTAAAATCGATTTAGTATGTTTTAAAATTTTTCCTTTGATGAACCTTAACCCTTTAAATTAATTAAACATACATATAAACTAACAAAAAGAAGAATACCTTTTGTCGCGTGATCCGATTGACTTACGTCGATGGTAATCCGCAAGATCTTCAATCCTAGCACGAACATGAATCACCTAGGAGCGTGGTCTCCCTTTTCTTTGAATTGCGTACCTGAGAATGGACAAACAAACTTTCTTTTTCTTATTGTTAGTCACAAAACAACCAAAAGACTACAAACATTATTCCAGTCACTTTTGAGTTCTCAACCTAATTATCGAAACTCGCGTGAACCTTATTCGAAGTTGTACACACAAGCCTATTGATGTATAAGCAATTAGTGTACTATCGAAAGAATAATCTCTTCTCTCTTTTTGTCTTGGCCGAATTTCACACACACTAATCACTAGAGTAGGATGCAAAGCAAGTAGTAGGGTGGCCGAATTTCATCACCTCACTTATATAGGGTGACCAAAATTCAACCCTATTTTCTTTTAGGGTTGCCGCATTCTCTCTTGTGAGAGTTTGTGTGTGACCGAAATCCTCACTCTAAGAGGATTTAGGTTTTACCAAAACTCTTACACTCTTGAGAACCCAAACCCTAATCCAACTCTATAGTGTAGTATTAAATTATGACTAAATTAAAAGACTTCTTATTTGATTAAATAAATAAACTTAATTATTTATTTTTTTACCAAACAAGTCTTTTACTTTTAGTATACTACTACCAATAGTATAATTCTAGGAAATATAGTTCCTGATCAGAAAAAGATTTTGTTTCTTAATTAAATAATTAATTAATAAATTAATTAATTCTCATTTAATCAAACAATAAAATAAAATAATATTTTTGACTAAATAATTAGCCTTGCCGCCCACACCTTGTATATATGGGCTCAATATTATTTTCTTATTTTATTTAATCCATTAGACTTTAATTAAAAAACCCACATGTGAACCAGACCCATTCTTACTAAAAGAAACAAGCCCACATGCCTTTCATTAATATATTAATATAATTGATCAGCCCATTAAATAAATAATGTGCAAATTATATTCTTAATATATTAAATGCAATTCTAGATGGACCCATAAATTGGTCCGGTAGAATATATCAAGTGATCCATGCAAGTCCATGTGGATTGGGGATCTTGGCAGGCTATCTAAATTTAAACTTCAATAGACATAATCTAATCACAATCAACAAATGATTCACTTAGGTCCGATCCATTAATTTTAACTCATTCCACTAAAGAGCTAAAATTGAACTCTTAAATAAAGATAGGATAAGAAGATGTTCCTCATTCATACCCTAGACAATCATGTTGGAGATAGTGTATCCTCGTGATTAATATCAGTAATCGCCAAGAGTTCATAGACCGCCTATAACTCTCCAAGTTACCATATTTACTCATATGACCACGTTTTGAACTTGGATATTTTGACTTGTCCAGAAGCCATGTTTTCAATAGTCACTATCGAAAACTCAACGTTGAGATTTAATATCCAATTACCTCAAAACATCCATATGATGATATTATACTCTCATTTAATAAATGGAGCCACGATGTCCATATCTATAAATAAAGTCCTCTATCGATTAACAAATGAATATCACCAAACTATCAAGGATAGATTATGCTATATAATCGTACTCATTGATAACTCAAATGACACCACTTGCAACCATAAGTCCATCATTTATCTCAGGATTAAGATAGACTCTCCGATTGTCCTGATAATGAAAAGACTATTATCTATTGACGGTTCTAGATAAAGCTTTTCATTGTGATCCAGTTCAATGCACCCAGTGCACTATATTCTTTTGCTCGAAGACCCTCCGATGATTTTAGACTCATCATATCTCATTTGATCCCACTCAAATGTTAGCAAAAGAATTCTACAACTTTAACAAGGTAAAGATGCCCAGCCTTTAACTTAAGTTGTGAACATTATTCAAGACTAACTAAAGAATTGTGTCTACCTCATACATATCCAAATGTACGAACAATTCTTCTTTTCTCATAGTCTTTAGACCTTATGATTATTTACTTTGACAATTATAATATTAAACTATAAATGCTATAAGATTTGTTAAACCAGAAATCACTTTATTAATATGAAAAAGATTGTCAATTACAATATTACACTCTTGCTATTGAGCATAATCCTAATAGCAACTTTATGCAACTCCATTAAGTAAGAGCGATTCAATGAGTTTTATTTTAAGAAAATGTGTGATAAAGATGCTTTGCATGCAAGACATGTTGCATTCAAGTCCAAAAGCAATGGTATTTTGCAAAGCAAACAACAAAGGTTTCCAAAAGAATTCAAACCAATTTCACCCTTTGTCATAAATTAAAGCAAGGATATAGATTTTAAGCATTTCAATTTTAAAGAGCAACTATATCCAACTTTATAAGCAAAACAAGATATGAGCAACTTTGCACCCTATTTGATTTTTCTGGGTAAAATACCCGTATGATAGTAGCCTTGTTCAACTAATAAAGAAAGAAAGAGAGACTTTGGATTTTAAAATCTTTAGAATGAATATAAGATCCTTTATTCATTTGAGTCTCAATATTGCTTTTGCACACATATTTGCATTCAAGGTTAAGCAATCAATCATTTCACACTTTTCATCTTAAGCATGTCATCAGAAAGAATCATCATGTCATAGAGATCAATTATAGGTCATTCAAAAAGTACTCCCAAAGTAATTCTTATAGTCCAAAATGCATGTTTGAGCATAAATATGACATGGATTGCAAGCAAAGCAATGTAGCACACTTATTAAGAAAAAGACATATATGCATGTACAACCAATCATCTCAAGTAATTAAAAAAGAGGCATAAAATATATTAATGTAGCACAATGCAAGATTATGCAACTTTGCTCTTTTTGTTTGAGCTCCCCATATGGGGTCAAGACATACCATTTCAACTCAAGTGACAAATCCCAATAGAATTGCTAAGGTTCCCAAATCTAAGAGTGTCTAAGGGCTTTGTAAACAAATCCGCTAGTTGGTCATTTGTTCCCTCATGCTCCAATGCAATGGTTTTGCTCTCAACTAGCTCTCTTATGAAATGATGCCTAATGTTAATGTGCTTTGTCCTAGAATGTTGGATGGGATTCTTTGAAATGTTAATGGCACTCATGTTTTCACAAACACAATATGAGAGTACCTTGTTCTAAGCCATAATCGGCTAGCATTTGTTTCATCCACAACAATTGAGTGCAAGCACTACTTGTGGCAATGTATTCCGCTTCTGCTATGGTTAGGGAAATTGAGTTTTGCTTCTTGCAAACCCAAGACGCCAAATTGTTCCCAAGGAAGAAGCACACCTAGAGAGGGGGGGGGGGGGGGGGGGGGGGGGGGTGAATAGGTTTTTACACCTTTTTAAAACCATTGAACAAACATTCGTTTGTCCCTCAAGGTAGCCTTACACACAACACAATAAGTCAAGGAAGACATACATAGACAATACGATAATACAATTATAAGAGCAACGTCTAAGTATATCAACAAGTTATGTGAGGTAAAATAGCAAATAAACATAATAACAAAATAAGCTTGTATTTCATAAGATGTTCAATGTGTTACAAGAGTGATCAAAATGTCACTATACAAAAATTACAATATATAAAAGAATCAAAGATACAAAATTGATCTAAGGAATGAATATACTAATCACACTATACAATGTCTTGCTTCACAATACATCACATGTGAATATTATGAATCAAGACAATAAAATATACAATTAAAATATAAGAGAAAGAGATAGGAAGAATTAACACAAGAGATTTTTTAACGTGGTAAAACCTCCAAGGAGGAAACATCCACGGGTTGAACTACAACCATTGGGATATTATTGGAAAGCAAACATAGAACATTCATAAAGTGTCCAATCTTTAGCTCACCCAACCTAGTGAAGTCTAAGCCTACCCAACCCTATTGGAAAGTGTGAAATCCCTCAATGATGCGGAACCATCATATATTGGACAACACACACAACCAACATCGATGGTAGATTATAAATTCCTCAAGAGTGCATACACCTCCCGTGTACCCCGCTCTATCGGACTCTATGTCTAACCATATGCCTAGGCCTACCAATACAATAGCCAACTCCCTATCCAAGGCACTCTTGCCTCTAGGGAGCCTCCCATGCATGACTATCCGAGTCCTCCCGACTCTAGCCATGACTCCTTGCTTACCTATCCGAGTCATCCCGACTCTAGGCAAGACTTCTTGCTTGGCTATCCGAGTCATCCCGACTCTAACCAAGACTTCATGCCTTTTACAAGGACTTCCTAGTGTGATCATGTGAATGCAAATGATGCAAACATTAAATACAACATAGAACATGTGATCAATACATTCTATGGCACAAATAGACCTAAACATGTGAAATCACAAATAATCAAGTCTAGATGCAAAAATACATGAATAGAAACCTAAGTATGTGAAACACCTAACACATACACTCAAAGTCTCATTCACACACATAACACTTGAAACACAATATGTTCATGAAGTACAAATTCAAGATGCTATCAATATACAATTAAATGCTAGATATATGAGATTAAAATCAATCAATATACTAGACAAAAATATAGAGCAAGGTTTTGAGATTTACATCAATCAAAACCTATATTCTCTAAATCACACACAAATACACAAATCCTAGATTTTATCAATCAAAGGATCAAATCAAATCTCAAAGTCATTTTAACACAAAATTAATTCAATTAAGTATCAAACAACCTAAGATGCCATTCTAATCACAATACAACTCACAAACATATGTAAAACCTAGAATCATAGAATCTAGTCAACATTAGTCCACAAATTGAGTTTCAATTAGAATGATAATCAAGCTATCTTTCCAAATAGCTTTTATCAAACATTAACATAGATATAGAAGAAGAAACTCCAAGCAAATGGAAGGTCAAATAACAAGAAATCCCAAAGTTGAGACTCATACCTCGGATTCTGCAGCTGGTTCGGAAATCAGTGTCCAACCACTGGAAATCACGATCAAGCAGCCACCAAACCACTTGGAGATGTTAGAGGACTCAAATACGAACACTCTCCAACTTGAATCACTCAAATCCGACTCCGGATGAGGAAGATATGGTGTTTTGAAGTTTGGAAAAATTGGAGAGAATGTATTGCGGGAAATCTGAATTTTTCTTCTTTATTTTCAAAATGGAGAGAGAGAGGGAAGAAATAGGAGGAGAGAGAGGGAGGTTTTCGGCCAACCACGTGGTGCCACATCACCCCCTAGCCGTGGGGGGCGCGTGGCCCACACGGGAGCAGAGGCTGCTCCAGGCCGTGGGGCCCACAGCCTCAACCACGGCCAGCCCATGTGGCCCACGGCCTGGGCTGTCCTCTCGCGCGCTCCTCCCTCGGTTCGTCGGCCCGTATTTCGGGCGTCCGAACTTCGAATTCAAATCCGTTTTTAGATTACGAACCGTGACTCTTTCACGCATGACGAAGACTATACAACTTTGAAAAATGGTTGAGAAATCATCTCAGAAATCATCGATGAAGTCAACTCAACGAAAGAGAACGTAAAGTAGCATAGTCAACTTGTTTGGACTCGAAACCTTATGAATGAGTAACCGAAACGACCGGAACTCAATAAGGCATTGAATAAGAACATGTTTAAGTCCTAAACACAAAATATGGAAACATACAAACACAAAGACACACACATATGCTAGTTTCCGGATATAGTCCTAGAAAATGCAAAACACAAAGTTTATTAACTAAATATGAATGCATGAGCATATTTTGCCAAGTGTGTGAAAGTGAAATGTAAATGAAATTAAATCATGAAGGGACACACAAGAATGATATGTGTGAGTGTGTACCTAGCCTTGTAAGAGATAAGAGGTCTTTGAATACCTTTGTAGACCGATAATGCCCGAATCTCTTAAAGCCGGCAACTTGAACGAATTGTGGTTGAGACATCCTTCGTCTTCGAAATTCTTCAGTCACTAACCACTAAACATTACAAGTTAAACATGTTTGATATGGAATTAATGCCAACACTAATTATCAACCTAACAATCTCCCCCTTTGGCAAATTCCATGTCAAAACCCCTAAACAAACACTAAAACAATTACAAAGAAAATTTGGTCACAATGAGTACAATGAGTTACACATATAGACACAAATTAACAACAAGTCTTGAACTTTATCTTGGTCTTCTCTTGATATCACCTAAAAAGAACTTGAAAGCACATGAATATCCAAGAGACAACAAGTATGGCAATATCTAATCTTAGGCAAGAAAATAGTAACATATAAGTTCAAATGGATCAAGTATGCTCCCCCTTAATACATACTATCCATCAATATATTCTAAGCCAAGATTCAACAAAAATATTACATGCCATATAGTTCAAGCTAGATACCAAATATATAAAAATATAAAACAACTAACATAAGACTAACTAAGCTAGATTTCTCCCACGTGTTTCTCATATTTCTCCCCATTTTTGACATGATATGAAGCCAAAGGGAAAGAGTAAGAAAATATACCTCATGAAGCTCTCTAGCCACTTGTGCCACCAAGGAAAGAAGAACGGTGTGCGGATCTCACATATTGCCTTGTTGGAGTTGATTTTCCTTCCAACTCTTTGATCCTCTCATCTTGAGCAACAAGCTTGGCACTAAGGTCTTCAATCTTCCTTTGTGACGCTTCAATCAACCTATGAGATTCTTCAACCTCTTTCCTCAATTTTAAAGCCCAACTAGGAAGAGCGGGTGAGTTAGGGACATGGTTAGAATCAAGAGAATCACCAAAAAGCCTAAGTACATCATTAGACTTTCCCTTGTCCTTGTACGACATGGTTGCCATACGTTTCTCACTCAACTTCTCTAAGGGAGGAAGCATAACATCACCATCAAGATTCCTCACACCTTTAGCTAAGCACAATTGAGTTATAAACCCCGGAAAAGCCAATTTCTTGTCCAATCGACTAGTACAAGCCGCAATTTCAATTTGCTCCACAAGCAATTCACCAAGGTTTATAGGTTTGTTAGTCACCAAGGCATATACAATCTTAATTTTGTCTCTATTAAGCTCCGAAACATTAGTAGAAACAACAAGATTGGAGCACACAAATAAATGCCAAAATGCACTAATTTTTGTTAGCTCACCTTGCCTAATAAAAGCACGTTTCCCCCACACAAAATCATTATCATCACATAGAGTCCTACCCATTAAATCAAGGTTTTCCAAGATATCAACATCAAGGAATTCCGATTCAATATCATCGGGCAAGTTAAGAAATTTATTAACCTTTCTAGGACAAACTCTAAAGACAACTTTCCTTATGCTTAGAGTAGCACTAGTCACAGTAGAATCGGATTAGTAAGCATGATAAAACTCTCTAACAACGGTCTCATTTGAGATTCCTAACATGTTCACCCATGAAATCCAATTTCTACTCTTAAGCACATCATAAACATAGGATCCAACACAAGAGTCCAAGTCAATACCTCTTTCTTGAATTATCTTTTTGCAACCAAAAATTCCCAATTCATCAACTTTGTTACCTTTAGAAATTTTGGAAGAAATTGTAGGTTTGGACTTGGCAATGGGAGTTGAAGAAGTATTTCCACCAACCTTCTTTGCTTTTCCCATAATCTTTCTACACAAAAACAAACTAAAAACCAAAGTGAGAGGAAACAAAGAAACAAATAAAGAACCAATAAACATATACAAAGGCAAAACACTATATTCAATAAATCATCATGCAAATAAGAATTTATCATAGCATCTTCATGATTTATCAAAAGTAAGAATAATGCCAACTATTAACAACCTTGAAGAACATGTGAACATATCATAAAAGAGAACAAGAATTTAGCATATTATGCTCCCCCTTGACAAGTGCCTCATCTAAAATCAAGATAGACAAATGTTCACAAAAATCACCACACAATCACATCACAAGCAATTTTTATTAGATTTGCAAATAAGCTTCACATATCTAAGAGAGTTACATCAAGATTTTCAATCACTCTCATATGTCATCAAAAATTGCTAAAGTACCACAAATACTAATTAAGCAAAAGTGAGTGTGTGAAGATTTTGCTTCAAGTATATGAAAAGAAGTAGTTTGATAATCAAGCATGCATACAATTTTAACATCTATTCATCTTAGGCCTTTCCATAAAAAGGTCAAACCGGTTATCATCCGAAATTTTGCTTATAAAGAGAATAGATTTCAACATGTGAGTGTGTGTGTGCATGTGGCTCGTCAACCCATTTCTATTTGTCAACCCGAGCTCATTTGATTATTCAACTATACTCCAAAAGCCTTTTATTTATTTTATTTATTTTTTTATTAAGGCTTGAATCAAAGATTTTTTTTTTTATGATTCAATTCAACACTTCTTTGATTTTTCTAACATAAACATATACACCTCATGGCGGCTTTCACTCATCACAATGGTGTAGCCCTTTCCTACATTGGGTGGCTTCACAACCAAGGTGTGTAGCCCTTTCTATGAGGGTGCTCGTTGAGTTTTATGTTGCCGAAGCAAATGGATACCAACCATTGGTCATTTTTAAATGTACTAGTCCTTAGGACTTCAAGGTGTATCCAAAGTGAACATCAATCAAGCTCAACATACTTAACAAAACATACAAGAGAAGCAAAGTGCATTTTTGAAACCAATTTCAAGGCTTAAAAGTACATGATTTAGAAGCAAGTAAAGAGACTTACTTAAGATCTCTACTTCTCAAGAGAGTAGCTATCAAAGAATATGAAGCTCACATTATTCAAAAATTAGCCACTCAACAATCATACAAATAACAACACACTTCATGAAATAAGATCAATGTGAACACTTATCACCAAAAGATCTTAAACTAGCAAATGTCAAAGAGGACCATATAAACACTATATTAGTTCTCAATTATGACATGCTTCATGAATGTGATACAAACAATGAGTTGATAGATGAAAAATCAAGTAAGCAAGCAATATGATATAGAGATACCTTCGCAAGCTATTTTCACCAAATACAATGTCTTCACCTTTTTTGAGTTCTCTTGGCTTGTAAGTCCTCATGACTACAAGTTATAGGTGTATCGATTCCAAGAGACTAAAGACAATGTAATCCAACTCACAACAAAAAAAAAAAAATGACTTTCTCTAAAAGCCATAACAATAATGTTATCATATAGATTCCAAAAAAAACTTCTTAAAAGTTAATCAACAAATTTTGACTATTATAACAAACAAAGTGAGATAGCTAAGTTCATGTCAAGTTGTAAAGATACAAAGCAAAAAGCTAAGCTTCTTAACAACAACACTAGTCTTAAAGCTAACTCACATGTGCAACTTACACTAATGGTAAGAGCACTCACCCTTGACAAATTTTGTCTTGGGTGGACATACACGAACATCATCAAGATTCTCTTTGACCACAATGTTGAACCTAGAGTAAAGTTCTTCCACAACTTGATTCACAATAATATCATTAATACTCTTTTTCTCAACATTGTTTGCAACACATGCATGGTCAAATTTTGAAGGATATGCATTCTTCACCTTCCGGACATTCTTAACATTCTTTGAAAGATTATCATGCTTTCCATATTCAAAAGCTTTAGCATGCATAGAATTTGGTCCAATCTCTCTATTCCTAGATGCATTTTCTAAGTTGCAATATTCAATGAATTTATAGCACTTGGGCTTGATATGGCCTAAGGTATTGCAAAAATGACATATGCGAACAAAAGGAGAGATTTTACCTTCCGGTGGTGGTGGAGGACAAATGGGAGTTTCAAGGGGTACCTTATTCTTCAATTTATTCTTCTTCTTGGAACGTCTCTTCTTAGGAGCTTTCTTATCAACAAAGACCTTGCTTGTAGGAAGTGATGCTACTATGAGCTTCTCCTCAACTACCAAGTCGCTTGAGCCTCCTAGAGTCAAACTAGAGATGATCCTATCCCTTTCAAGAACAAACCCTTCAACTTCTCTAAGTTTCTTGGCAAGAGCATTCTTTTCACCTAAGAGCCTCTGAGTTGTTGAGACAAACTCATCCACTTGTAGCTTGATCAAATCATCTTAAGCACTCTTAATGATTTGGATCAACCTCCTTATCCAACGAATCTTGACATACATCCTCTAGGATAGAGTGAGAGGTCATGAATGCAACAAAGTTGCTTGCTAACTCTTCTTCACTAGAAGACTCATCACTTGAGGTCTCCTCATCACTAGAGACATAATCACTCAATGTGGATTTCTTCATTATGTTGCTTAAGAAGTGATCAAACCTAAATTGATCAACCTTTGGAACACAAGAACATCTTCTTCTTTGCTTTTGTAACTAACACTCTTTCATGCTTATCAACAAATTTGTTAGTAGACAAATGCAATGAAAAATGAGAAGAACCTTTTCCATAACAAATAAAGGAGGACAACTATGACACAAAAACCTAAGCAATTTACACGTAAGTATAAACCGGATCTCGTCGAGTGCCGTTCGACGACCCGCTCTGATACCAATTGAATGTACACAAATGAAGTTAAATTGCTTAAAGCATACCTAGAGGGGGGGGGGGGGGGGTGAATAGGTTTTTACACCTTTTTCAAACCCTTGAACAAACATTTGTTTGTCCCTCAAGGTAGCCTTACACACAACACAATAAGCCAAGGAAGACATACATAGACAATATGATAATACAATCATAAGAGCAACGTCTAAGTATATCAACAAGTTATGTGAGGTAAAATAGCAAATAAACATAACAACAAAATAAGCTTGTATTTCATAAGATGTTCAATATGTTACAAGAATGATCAAAATGTCACTATACAAAAATTACAATATATAAAAGAATCAAAGATACAAAATTGATCTAAGGAATGAATATACTAATCACACTATACAATGTCTTGCTTCACAATACATCACATGTGAATATTATGAATCAAGACAATAAAATATACAATTAAAATATAAGAGAAAGAGATAGGAAGAATTAACAAAAGGGATTTTTTAACGTGGTAAAACCTCCAAGGAGGAAACATCCACGGGTTGAACTACAACCATTGGGTACTATATTATTGGAAAGCAAACATAGAACATTCACAAAGTGACCAATCTTTAGCTCACCCAACCTAGTGAAGTCTAAGCCTACCCAACCCTATTGGAAAGTGTGAAATCCCTCAATGATGCGGAACCATCATATATTGGACAACACACACAACCAATATCGATGGTAGATTAGAAATTCCTCAAGAGTGCATACACCTCCCGTGTACCCCGCTCTATCGGACTCTATGTCTAACCATACGCCTAGGCCTACCAATACAATAGCCAACTCCCTATCCAAAGCACTCTTGCCTCTAGGGAGCCTCCCATGCATGACTATCCGAGTCCTCCCGACTCTAGCCATGACTCCTTGCTTACCTATCCGAGTCATCCCGACTCTAGGCAAGACTTCTTGCTTGGCTATCCGAGTCATCCCGACTCTAACCAAGACTTCATGCCTTTTACAAGGACTTCCTAGTGTGATCATGTGAATGCAAATGATGCAAACATTTAATACAACATAGAACATGTGATCAATACATTCTATGGCACAAATAGACCTAAACATGTGAAATCACAAATAATCAAGTCTAGATGCAAAAATACATGAATAGAAACCTAAGCATGTGAAACACCTAACACATACACTCAAAGTCTCATTCACACACATAACACTTGAAACACAATATGTTCATGAAGTACAAATTCAAGATGCTATCAATATACAATTAAATGCTAGATATATGAGATTAAAATCAATCAATATACTAGACAAAAATATAGAGCAAGGTTTTGAGATTTACATCAATCAAAACCTATATTCTCTAAATCACACACAAATACACAAATCCTAGATTTTATCAATCAAAGGATCAAATCAAATCTCAAAGTCATTTCAACACAAAATTAATTCAATTAAGTATCAAACAACCTAAGATGCCATTCTAATCACAATACAACTCACAAACATATGTAAAACTTAGAATCATAGAATCTAGTCAACATTAGTCCACAAATTGAGTTTCAATTAGAATGATAATCAAGCTATCTTTCCAAATAGCTTTTACCAAACATTAACATAGATATAGAAGAAGAAACCCCAAGCAAATGGAAGGTCAAATAACAAGAAATCCCAAAGTTGAGACTCATACCTCGGATTCTGCAGCTGGTTTGGAAATCAGTGTCCAACCACTAGAAATCATGATCAATCAGCCACCAAACCACTTGGAGATGTTAGAGGACTCAAATACAAACACTCTCCAACTTGAATCACTCAAATCCGACTCCGGATGAGGAAGATATGGTGTTTTGAAGTTTGGAAAAATTGGAGAGAATGTATTGCGGGAAATCTGAATTTTTCTTCTTTATTTTCAAAATGGAGAGAGAGAGGGAAGAAATAGGAGGAGAGAGAGGGAGGTTTTCGGCCAACCACGTGGTGCCACGTCACCCCCTGGCCATGGGGGGCGCGTGGCCCACACGGGAGCAGAGGCTGCTCCAGGCCGTGGGGCCCACGGCCTCAACCACGGCCAGCCCATGTGGCCCACGGCCTGGGTTGTCCTCTCGCGCGCTCCCTCGGTTCGTCAGCCCGTATCTCGGGCGTCCGAGCTCCGAATTCTAATCTGTTTTCGGATTACAAACCATAACTCTCTCACGCAGGACGACAACTATACAACTTTGAAAAATGGTTGAGAAATCATCTCAGAAATCATCGATGAAGTCAACTCAACGAAAGAGAACGTAAAGTAGCATAGTCAACTTGTTTGGACTCGAAACCTTATGAATGAGTAACTGAAACGACCGGAACTCATTAAGGCATTGAATAAGAACATGTTCAAGTCCTAAACATGAAATACAGAAACATACAAACACAAAGACACACACATATGCTAGGTTCCGGACATAGTCCTAGAAAATGCAAAACACAAAGTTTATTAACTAAATATGAATGCATGAGCATATTTTGCCAAGTGTGTGAAAGTGAAATGTAAATGAAATTAAATCATGAAGGGACACACAAGAATGATATATGTGAGTGCGTACCTAGCCTTGTAAGAGATAAGAGGTCTTTGAATACCTTTGTAGACCGATAATGCCCGAATCTCTTAAAAGCCGGCAACTTGAACGAATTGTGGTTGAGACATCCTTCGTCTTCGAAATTCTTCAATTACTAACCACTAAACATTACAAGTTAAACACGTTTTGATATGAAATTAATGCCAACACTAATTATCAACCTAACCGTTTGGATGGGACCCATACGGTCCATGTGGAGGAGCTCCAATGGCGCTTTGGTGGAAAGGTATTTACCCTTCTTATGCACACACTTGGTTTGCTTCCCTTGTTAACAAGGTCCACAAACTCCCTCAACCTTTTTCCCAAGCTTGAGAAGGCCTCTCACAACATTCAACCTATCAAGGACTTTCAATTCCATATAGTTCATGTGGCCAAGTCTTTGGTGCCACAATTCAACTTGCTCACAAGTAGACAAGTTACAAGAGATGAGATTAGACTCAAGACAATATCACTTGATCTCTTGCCTTTCAACAAAACTTGCCAATTTTCCTCTAGAATAGAGCAATCAACTTTGCCAAACATAACCGAAAGCTTTTCATCACTCAAATTGATATGCTAATGAGATTGGCTTGCAAGCCATCTACATAAAGAGTATTGGGCAAGGAGGGCAAACCATGAATATAATATTTGAAAGTATACAAACGAAGTTAAATAGCTTAAAGCATACCTAGAAGGGGGGGGGGGGGGGGGGGGGGGGGGGGGGGGGGGTGGGGCGGGGGTGGGGGGGGGGGGGGGGGGGGGGGGTGTTGAAAGGTTTTACGCCTTTTTCAATCCCTTGAACAAACTTACGTTTGTCTCTCAAGGTAGCTTTACATACAACACATAAACCAAGAATTCATACATAGACAATATAAGCATGTGATCATTTAAGTATAGTCTATGTATATCAATTAGTTGCATGAGGTATAATAACACAAAAACTCAATAACAAGAAATACTTGTATTTCAATATTTGTTCAATGTATTACAAGTATCAACAAAAATAATAATACACAAAGGTAATACTATACAAAAGAATTATATATACAAATATGATCAAATGAATTTGTTCACAAATCACACTTTACAAATCTTGTTCCAATATATATCACAAGTGAATGATATGCAACAAGATAACAACATACACATAAACATATATAAGAGGTAGAGATATGAAGAATTAACACAAGAGATTTTTAACGTGGTAAAACCTCCAAGGAGAAAACATCCACGGGTTGAACTACAACCGTTGGGTATTATATATATTACATGATAGATTAGAAATTCCTCAAAAGTGACCAGCCTATGATCTACTCTCTATTGGAGTCTATATCTACCCAATCCCTATTGGAAGATACAAAAACCCTCAATGATGCGAAACCACCATATATTGGACTCCATACCAAACCAACGTCGTTGGATGATTAGAAATTCCTTAAGCATGCATACACATCCCATGTACCACACTTTATTGGAGTCTATGTCATACCAAATGCCTAGGCCTACCAATATTGTAGCCAACTCCCTATCCAAGGCACTCATGCCTCTAGAGAGCCTCCCTTGCATAGCTATCCGGACCTTCCCGATCCTAGCCATGACTTCTTACTTAACTATCCAAGTCATCCCAACTCTAGTTAAGACTTCTTGCTTGGTTATCCAGATGCCTTGTCCTAACCAAGTCTTCCTTGCTTGACTATCCGAACACCTTGTCCTAGTCAAGACTTCATGCATTTTACAAGGACTTCCTAGTGTGATCATGTGAATGCAAATGATGCAAACAATCAATTCATCATATAACATGTGATCAATACATTCCATGGAACAACTAGACCTAAACATGTGAGAACACAAGTACTATAGTCTAGATGCCAAAACATGAATTAAACCTAGAGCATGTGAAAAACACCTAACATAAAAGCTCCTAGTTTCATTCACACAATAACACTTGAATAAATCATAATCATGAAGCACATATTCAAGATGTTACAAACATACACAAAAATGCTAGAATCATAAAATATATTCAATGAATATTCTAGCCAAAGATTTAGAGCAATGATATAATGATAAATCAATTAAATCTTAGATGTCTCTAAAAACACATATACAAGCATTAATCCTAGATATTATCAATCAAAGGATCAAAGCACATTTCAAGGATCATTAATCATAAAATGATTCAATCAAGTCACAAATAATCCTAGATATCAATATAATCATAATACAGCTCTCAAACATGTGAACAACCTAGAATCAAAGAAACTAGTTCACATATGTCTATAATTAGACTTTTGATTAGGATTGATTGTGAAGCTATCTTTCTTAATAGCATTCACCATACTACATACATATAGAAGAAAAACCCCAAGCAAATTGAAGGTTATAAAAGAAGAAATCTCAAAGATATGACAACTACCTTGCAATCACGAGCTGGTTTGGTTTTGATGGTGAAACCACTCGAAAACTCAATCAAACATCTACAAGACCACTTAGAAAAGGTAGAGTACTGGAATACGAAAAATTTCCAACTTGAATCAACCAATTTTTTCGTATGAGAAAGTTATGGTGTTTGGAAGGTGAGAAAAAGTTGAGAGAAATTCTGGTGTGAGATTTCTAATTTTTGCTTCTTGAAATGAATGGGAGGGAAATGGAGAATTTAAAAGAGATGAAAGAGGGAGAAACGGACCAATCAATAGTTTCCACATCACCCAGGGTCGTGTGGGGCACATGTGGCACACGTGGGCAGAGAGTTGTTCTGGCTATATGGCACACGGCCTTTACACGTGGCCACTAAGCTTGGCCGTTGGCCATGCTTGCTCCTCTCGTGCACCGCTCGCATTCTTCGACTGTATCCGGGTCTCCGAACTCCAATTTTGAATCCATCTTCGGATTACAAATCGTGATTCATCTCTGAAAAACGAAGAAGACAACTCAACGAATGAGAACGCAAAATAGCATAGCTACATCGTTTGGACTCGAAACCTAATGAATGAGTAACCAAAATGACCAAGACTCAATAAGGAATCATATGAGATCATGTTCAAGTCCAAAATACAAGAAACACAAAAAATTAAACACAAGATCACACATGTATGCCATTTTCTAGATATAGTCTTAGAACATGCAATTCTACAATGTATGACAATTTGAGTTCAATGCATGAGTATACTAACACATGTGAATGTGTTATATAAAATGTGCACAACCATGTAGGGACACTTATGAATGATTTGTGTGTGTGTTCCTATACCTTGTAAGAGGAATGAGGTCAATTATACCTTTGATGAGCAATGAAGCTAATTCCCCTTAACAAGCCACCACCTTGCATGAACCGTAGTCGAGACTTTCCTTGAATCTTTGTATTATCATGATAACGACCACTAATCAATACAAGATAAACATCGTTTTGATATGAAATACATGCCAAGACAAACTAAAAACCTAACAATCTCCCCTTTTGGCAAATTCCATGTCAAAACCCCTATACATATACTAAAACAATTACAAAGAAAATATGGTCACAATGAGTACAATGAGTTACACATTTATAGACACAATATCAAAAACAAGTCTTGAACTTCATCTTGGTCTTCTCTTGATATCATCTAAAATAAACTTGAAAACACAAGAATATCCAAGAGACAACACATATGGCAATATTCATTCTTAGGCAAGAAAATAAAATATTTAAGTTCAAATGGATCATGTATGCTCCCCCTTAATACATCCTATCCAACAAAATATTCTAACCAAGATCAACAAATACCAAAAAATATAACATGCCATAAAGTTCAAACTTGATACCAAAAAAACACCAAAAATAAAAACTAAAAAATGAGACTAAGCAAGCTAGATATATATCTCCTATATTTCTCCCCATTTTTGACATGATATGAAGCCAAAAGGAAAGAGTAAGAAAATATACCTCAAGATACTCTCTAGCCATTTGTGCCACCAAGGAAAGTTGTGTGATATGATGATCTCACATAATGCTTTGCAGTAGTTGCTTTTCCTTCCAATTCTTTGATCTTCTCATCTTGAACCACTATCTTAGCATTAAGATATTCAATCTTCCTTTGTTACGCCTCAATCATCCTTCGTGACTCTTCAACCTCTTTCTTCAATTGTATAGCCCAACTTGGAAGAATAGGTGTGCTAGATACATGGCTTGAATCATGAGATTCACCAAATAGCCTAAATGTATCACTAGGCTTTCTCTTATCCTTGTATGACATGGTCGCCACACGTTTCTCACTTAACTTCTCTAAGGGAGGAAGTAGCACATCATCATCTTTATTCTTCAATCCTTTAGCTAAACACAATTGAGAAATAAACCCCAGAAATGCTAATTTCTTGTCCATACGACTTGCACAAGCTGCGATCTCAATATGTTCAATAAGCACTTCACCAAGATTAATGGGTTTGTTTGTCACCAAAGCATATACAATCTTGATCTTTTCTCTATTAAGTTCGGTAGCATTAGTAGAGACAACAAGATTAGCACAAACAAATAAATGCCAAAAAGCACTAATTTTGGTTAACTCACTTTGCCTAATAAAGGCACGTTTACCCCACTCAAAGTTGACATCATCACAAAGAGTTTTAACCCATCAAATCAAGGTTTTCCAAGACATCAACATCAAGGAAATCCGACTCAATACCATTGGGCAATCCTAGAAACTCATTCAACTTCCAAGAATTAACTCTAAAAACAACACCTCTCATATTCATAACGGCATCCTCAACATTAGTAGTTTCTTTGAACACATGATAGAATTCTCTAACCATGGTTTCATTAGCTATTCCTAGCATATTAATCCAAGTACTCTAATTTCTCTCCATGATAACCTTATAAACATAAGAACCAATACAAGAATTCAAATCAATACCTTTCTCTTACAAAATCTTTTTGCACTCATAACCTTGCAAAGGCCTAAACTTGTTGGCTTTTATTGTCTTGGAAGAGGAAGTAAGATTAGAATTGTCAACAGGCTTTGTAGGATTGCTAACTCCAACTTTCTTAGCTTTTCCCATGACCTTGTATCACAAGAACAATGAAAACACAAATGAGTGGAAACAACAAAGCAAGTTAGTGACCAATAAATATATACAAAGGCAAAAACATCAATTTTGAACAAATCAATATGCAAATAAAGAATTATCATAGCATCTTAATGATTTCTCAAAACAAGAATAATGCCAACAAACAACTATCTTGAAGAACATGTGAACATATCATAAAAGAGAACACAAATTTAGCATATTATGCTCCCCCTTGATAAATGCCTCATCTAAGATCTAGATAGACAAATGTTTACAAAAATTGCCACAGTCACATCTCAAGCAATTTTCATAGTTTTATCAAATAAGCTTCAAATAACAATAAGAGTTTCACCATGATTTTCAATCACTCTCATATGTGTTCAAAAATTGCTAGAGTATCAAAAATACCAAATAAGTAAAATGTGAGTGTGTGAAGATTTTGCTTCAAGTATATAAAATGAAGTAGTTTAGTAATCAAACATGCAAACATTTTCAACATCTATTCATCCTTAGACTTTCCATAAAAAAGTCAAACTGATTTTCATCCGAATTTTGTTTATAAAGAGAATAGTTTTCAATATGTGAGCGTTGTGTGTGCATGTGGCTCGTATATCCGTTTCTATTTGTCAACCTGAGCTAACTTGATTATTCAACTAAACTCCATAAAGCCTTTTTGTTTTGTTTTAAGCTTGAATCAAAGTATTTTTTTTTAATGATTCTTTTCAACACTACTTTGATTTTTCTAACATAAACATATACACCTCATGGTAGCTTTCACTCATCACAATGGCGTAGCCCTTTCTTACATTGGGCGGCTGCACAACCAAGGTGTGTAGCCCTTTCCATGAGGGTGCTCATTGAGTACTATGTTGCCGAAGCAAATGGATACAAACTAAAGGTCATTTCTAAATGTACTAATCTTAGAACTTCAAGAGTATCCAAAACTCACATCTATCAAACTCAATGACATAAAAAGCATATAAGAGAAGCAAAGTGCAATTTGAAACCAAATTTTAAGGTTTAAAAGCACATGATCGAAAAGCAAGTAATGAGACTTAATTAAGATCTCTACTTCTCAAGAGAGTAGCTTTGCATATTTTTCAAAACTTACCACTCAACAATCATACAAACAATAACACACATCATGATTAAGATCAATGTGACCAATTATCACTAAAGATCTCAAAAGAGCAAATGTCAAAGAGGACCATATAAACACTATATTAGTTCTCAATTATGACATGCTTTATGAAGTGGTACACACAATGAGTTGAGAGATGAAAATCAAATAAGCAAGCAATATGATATTAGAGATACATTTACAAGCTATATTCATCAAATGCAAGGCCTTCACCCTTTTTATGAGTCCTCTTGGCTTGTAAGTCCTCATGACTACAAGTTATAGGTGTGTCGATTCCAAGAGACTAAAGACTATGCATTTCAACTCAAAAAAAAAAAAAAAATGACTTTCTCTAAAAGTTTTAACATGATTGTCACCATATAGATTTCATAAAAATAACTTCTCAAAAAGTTAATCAATAGATTTCGACTATTATAACAAGAATGTGAGATAACTAAGTTTATGTCAAGTTGTAGAGATACAAAGCAAACAAGCTAAGCTTCTTAACAACAAAACACTAATCTTAAAGCAAACTTACATGTGCAACTTACACTATTGGTAAGAGCACTCACCCTTGACAAACTTTGTGTTGGGTGAACCTACACAAACATTATCAAGATTCTCTTTGACAACAATGTTGAATCTGGAATAAAGTTCTTCCACAACTTGATTCACAATAATATCATTGATACTCATCTTTTCAACATTGCTAGCAACACATGCTTTGTCAATTTTAGAAGGATTTGCATTCTTCACATTCCGGACATTCTTAACATGCTTTGTGACATTATCATGCTTTCCATCTTCAAAAGCTTTAGCATGCTTAAAATAAAGTCCAATCTCTCTATCCATAGATGCATTTCTATGTTGCAATATTCAACGAATTTAAAGCACTTGGGCTTGATATGGCTTACGATATTGCAAAAATGACATATGTGAACAAAAGAAGAGATTTTACCTTCCGGGATGGGAGAAGCACAAATGGGAGTTTCAAGGGGTACCTTGTTCTTGGTCTTGGAACGTCTCTTCTTAGGAGCTTTGTTGTCAACAATGACCTCGCTTGTAGGAAGTGATGCTTCTATGAGCTTCTCATCAACCACTACATCGCTTAAGCCTCCTATAGTCAAACTAGAGATGATCCTATCCCTTTCAAAAACAATCCCCTCAACTTCTCTAAGCTTCTTGGCAAGAGCACGCTTTTCACCCAAGAGCCTTTGATTAGTTTAAACAAACTTATCCACTTGCAAATTGATCAAAACATCTTTCTCATCAACCTCTCTTAAGGCTATCTCCAATTTCTCTTCAAGACTTTTCACCTTAGCCAAAAGATCAACATAGGTTGAATTATCACTTAAGCACACTTGATGATTCGAATCAACTTCCTTATCCAATGAATCTTGTCATACACCCTGTAGGATAGAGTGAGAGGTCGTGAATACAACAAAGTTGCTCACTAGCTCTTCTTCACTAGAAGACTCATCACTTGAGATCTCCTCATCACTAGAGTCCTCCTCATCACTAGAGTAATCATCTTCACTCCATATGGCCGCCATGGCTTTTCCCTTCTTGTCTTTCTTGGAATCACCAATTGGACAATCCGAAGCATAATACCCTAGCTGTAGGAACCCAGGGTTACAGATCGCGCAGCGGAAAGATTTTAATTTTTTTTTTTAAATGCAATCATAAACTAACCCATTTGTATAGTAATAATCAAATGCAATAAGAAGGAGATGAAACGATTTCATACCAGCGTTGGAGGCTCCTTCTCTTTAATACGTTCTGCTCCCTGATTTGAACCACAAGATCTTCCTTGTTATGACCCGGGATTGATAACGGCGTGTGGGCGCGTCACGGTATTCAGGAACAAGGAGGATGAAGAGACACACAAAAACAACACCTTGCTTTGTGTATAGAATGCGACCGCACAATTTGTGAAGAACAAAAAAAAAAAAACAAAAGAAATTGTTTCTTTTCATTTTTTCTTGAGTTGGCCGCACCCCTGTTTTTCTCTTTCTTTCTTTTGTGTTGCATGAGTTATATATCTCGTGTTAACCAGTTTCTTAAAACATATATATCACATATATATATATATATATATATTAACTGATTGCTTTAATAATTAATCCGTTAAAATATCTAATATTTATAAGGGTAATTAATAACATTGAATTTAAACCTTTTAAATTCAAATTTGATATTTAATTTAATAAAAATAAAATAATCAAATTATCTTATCTTCATTCAAACACAAATATCAATCAACGTACTCCAACTAATGATTAATCACATAATAAATAATCTTATTATTTAATTAATTTAATCACTAATATTTAAATAATCTCATTATTCAATTAATTCCCAAATAAATACGTGTCACTTATGTAACACAATTAATTGGACAATCCAATTAATCAACCATGACCCTTATTACCTAAATCGATCGGGCTAGCAAGGTGACCTAATGGACCCACAGTATTTTGAGCTCCAGTAATCCTCAGAAATAATTAATTAAACCCTTTAATTAATATTCATGATTATTAACTTCGGTGTTATTCCACTAAAAATCCGAAGCTGCACTCTCTCAACTGTAGACGTTTTTACACAAACCAATAACTCTTGGTGTCCATTGATATAGCTATTACATATGGTATAATCCTCCACAAGTAGTTCATAATTAGAGATGGGTCATAATGTCCGTTATACCCCTCTAATTATATCTTTCCATTAAGTACCATTGATCCTCTAATGAACAATAAATCCTACATTCCTTACGGAATTAGGAGAGCGCTCATATTGTTCAAGCCCCGAATCAACCCTTAAGGGAACTACCATCTACTTCTCACAAGAAGGAGTGGATTCCACTATTGTGTACAAACCTTCCCAGCCACAAGCCAAACCGCGATCCCAACATACAGAGCATATTGATCGGTGAAACTAAATATAGCACGGTGTGTATAAAGCTATCTAGAGGGGGGTGAATAGATTTTACGCTTTTTACCCAATTTTTCGTGTTAGTCAAAATTACGAATTTACCCTCAAGATAAAATAAACAAGCAAGTGTAATATGGTGCGGAAATTAAATCAACACTTGATTTTTATGTGGAAACCCTCACGGGAAAAACCACGGGCTATGTAAGTAAGCCACACTCGAACCTCGAATCCACTAAATGTGTAAACGATTACAACCTAATCCCGGAAGTAATCACACACCTACCTAATCCCGATATGAGTGAACCTAGTCCAATTTGCTTGCGATCTAAGCAACCTAATCCCGATTGCTACACACAAGACTTAGCTTCTCTAGAAGAGAATACAACCCTAAGTGAATATATGTGAATATTCAAAATGCAACATAGAGCAAGGGAAACCCTATATGCTTATCTAAGATGATTAATTTGCAATTAAGAACAATCCTAGATATCAAAACTAAATGACATGTCAATTAGTTAAGCTAATCAATATCAAGCACAAAACCTAATTAACTATCACAATACAACACCCAATCATTTCATCACAAATAATCTCTAACTTGTATCTAGCATATAATCAAAAGCATACAAGTAATTAAAGAGATGTATTAATATGGAAAACACTAAAGAGATATGAAATTAGTGAAGAACATACCAAATAAGATGTGATGATTCAAAACCATGCATTGATCAATTCTATGGAGGCATAGAAGATCAAATATGAAATTTGATGCAAAAGTGGTTTGATTTGAGTGGTTAAAGGTGAGTTCTTGATTTGATTTTCTCTCAAATCTCTCTTTCTCTCTCAAGAATATGGAGCCTCTCTCTCTAGGGTTTGATTTTGTGGCACACCCTCAAAATGATGAGAAAGATATATTTATAATGCCCAAATGAAACTACGTCGTTTTGGAAGAAATGGAAAAAGTATGGGCATTTTCGCGGTACTCGCGTCAGTGCAGCGACTCAACATTCGAGCGCTTCGAAACATGACCAAACGACATCGAAACCTTTCATATAATATATCGTTGGAAAGGTATGGATGTCTAATTTCTACTCGTTTTTACAGAATGACATTTTGATATCTGTAGAAAAAGTTATGGTCAATTGAGTGACCAAAGGTCAGAAAAGGACAACAACAGAGTTGCCCTGTTTTGGTTGTAACTTTGGAGATTTTAAAACCAATCCAAACGGTCATGAAATATTACGAATAATATACCGTTGGAAAGGTATGGGTGTCTAGTTTGTACAGAAATTTTCAAACTCATTTTGAAGCTTTGTGTAAAAGTTATGGTCACAAGACCATGCAAAGGTCAGTTTTGAAAACACTTAAAACATTGAAATCCAATATTTTAAAACTAGACACCTTACTCCAATCAACCAAACCAAAACTACCACTTATCCAAGAGAATGAGACCTTCTCAAGTGGTCAACCATCGCGCTAAGACATGCACACCATCGTGCAAGCACGGACGTTTCCGATCACACAAACGGAAACAAATTACACCACACTTAAGACTAATCATGAAGTGCAAGTGTGGGTATTGAATGCATCCTAATGCCTAACATGTCATGGCATTATCATTGAACAAGATGCACTCAATTCAAACATGCATGAATAAAATTCATGACTTTGCATCCTAATGCCTAAACATGTCATGGCATTTCAATAAACTAGATGCAATTAAATAAACATGCATGAAGAGATATTCAACAATTATGAATGCACACATATGAAAACACACAATATATAAGAATAACATTTATGCATGAGTTGTGAGTGTGTGCAACTATCTCTTCAAGACAAGTAAGCACTAGAATATTACCTTTGGTGCTTGTCAATAGTGAGGTCTTCAAAAGGGCCTAAGCAATAACACAACATCTAAGCTACCCTTACAAAGCATCCCCACATGTGGTTTGATCACGAAATAAGCCAATTAAACACAACGGGAATCCTAACAATCTCCCCCTTTGGCTATTTCGTGACAAAACCACCACTCACATTGATTCCTCACATAGAATTAGAAACTACGGGATTACAATGATTATCTACATTACAAAGAGATAAGAAAGTAAAAACTTCAAGTCTTCAATCTCTTGTAGAACAATCAAGCCCTGAAAATAAAGTTTCTAGCATTTCCAATACAAGTAAAGTGTGAGATTAATCATGTGAGAACAATACAAGCATTTGCATTTTAGAATTTAGGCTAACATTATGCAAATGTATGCATGAATGATAAATGCAATGCTCCCCCTCAAAGGGTTACTCCCCCTCAATGTATGTATCTCCCTAAAGTGCACAAAAGCTTCTCTATTTTGCAACTCCCCTTACCATATCCTACTCCCCCTTTTTGTCATGATATAGGCAAAGGAGTAGTCCCCAACCGGGTCACTCAAAGCAACGAGAGATAGAAGCATGCAAGATATGCATATACATATAAGTCACTTTATGCACTTCAATTAATTTGAGAGAAACAAGGAGATTTATTTGAGAAAATGTGTGAATCCAACATGCTTTGCATACAAGACATATAGCATTCAAGTCCAAAATACAATGGTATTTGGCAAAGCAAATGACAAAGGTTTCTAATTTGAATTCAAACCAATTTCACCAATGTCATGGGAAAAGCAAGGATATAGAGATTATTGATTTCAATTTAAGAGCAACTATATCCAACTTTATAAGCGAAACATGGCATGAGCGACTTTGCACCCTATTTGATTTTTCCGGATAAGAAATCCGTATGATAGTAACCATGTTCAACTAATAAAGAAAGAGAGACATTATGGAATGTAATTCCTTTGAACGGATACAAGATCCTTTATTCATTTTGAGTCTCATTAGCTTTCACACAAAGTTTTGCATTTTTAAGAATATGCAATCATCAATTCATGCTTTTCATGTGAGCATGTTGTATGAATTTCATGCTTTTTCATTTAGCATTAGCATGTTATTTAAGAAACATCATGTCATGGAGATAACTATAGGTCATTCACATCATACTTCCTATGTAAATCTCCTAGTCCAAAAATGCATGTTTGAACATAAATATGACATGGATTGTAGACAAGCAAGGTTCACACTTATAGAATTGAAACATATATACATATGTACAACCAAGCTTACTCAAGCAATCAAAAGAAGAGGCATAAGTTATTTCAAATTTTTTGCAAGATACAAGAATGCAAAATAGCTCTCTTTGCTTGAGTTCCCCATATGGGGTCAATCATAGAACATCACTCCACAAGACATATCCCAATAGATCTACTAAGAGTTTTAAATCGAGTAGCATCTAAGGGTTTAGTAAATAAGTCCGCAAGTTGATCATTAGTACCTACATGTTCAAGTACTATGCATTTATTTTCAACAAGCTCTCTAATGAAGTGATGGCGGATGTCAATATGCTTAGTTCTAGAATGTTGCACCGGATTCTTGGAAATATTAATAGCACTCATGTTATCACAAAAGAGAGTGAGAGTACCTTGGATTGAATCCGTAGTCTACAAGCATTTGCTTCATCCATAGGAGTTGTGTGCATCCACTCCCCGCGGCTATGTACTCGGCCTCGGCCGTGGACAAGGAAATCGAGTTTTGCTTCTTGCAAAACCAAGACACCAAGTTGTTGCCTAGAAAGAAGCAACCGCCCGATGTGCTCTTCCTATCATCACAATTTCCTGCCCAATCCGCATCACTAAGCCAACTAGACTAGCATTAGTGTCAAAAGAGTACCAAATCCCATAGTTGGATGTCCCATTCACATAGCGAATGATCCTCTTCACGAAGAGAGGTGGGACTCCTTAGGATCCAGCTTGGTACCTAGCACACACACCCACACTAAAAGATATATCGGGCCTACTTGCAGGTCAAATAAAGCAAGCTACCTATCATGCCTCGATATAGAGTTTGTTCCACACTTTTACCACTAGCATCCTTGCTTAGCTTCAAAGTGGTACTCATGGGTGTATCACAATGTTTGGCTTTCTCTAAACCAAACTTCTTCACTAGGTTCTTAGCATATTTGGCTTGGGTTATGAAAATCCCATCATGCATTTGCCTAATTTGCAAACCTAGGAAGTAACTAAGCTCACCAACAAGACTCATCTCAAATTCAAGAGCACATACATCAACAAATTGTTGGACTTTGGTGTTGTTGGTGGAGCCAAACACTATGTCATCAACATATATTGAGCTATGAAAAGCTCATCATTGTCTCTCTTGATGAATAGTGTCTTGTCAATACTACCTCTTGTGTAGTTATTGTCAACAAGAAATTGAGTGAGGGCTCATACCAAGCCCTCGGTGCTTGTTTCAACCCATAAAGTGCCTTCTTGAGGCGATAGACATGATTGGGGTGGTGTGCATCCACAAACCCCTTAGGTTGTTCAACAAACACTTCCTCTTGCAAGAAGCCATTGAGGAAGGCACTCTTGACGTCCATTTGGTGCAATTTGAACTTGTGCACACAAGAGATGGACAAGAGAAGCCTAATGGACTCTAAGCGGGCAACGGGAGCAAAAGTCTCCTCAAAGTCGATACCCTCAATTTGAGAGTACCCTTGTGCTACAAGTCTAGCCTTGTTCCGCACTATGTTGCCATCCTCATCGGATTTGTTCCTAAATATCCATTTGGTGCCTATGACATTAGTGGTCTTAGGCCTAGGAACTAGAGTCCAAACCTCATTCCTTTCGAATTGGCTTAGCTCTTCTTGCATGGCAAGAACCCAAAATTCATCATTAAGGCTTCTTCAACCTTTTTGGGTTCAATTTGAGAGGTGTAACATGTATAGCTAATAAGATTAGCAAGTTGGCGTCTAGTCCTAACACCCTCATTTACCTCTCCAATGATATCTTCTTTATCATGGAGTTTCCTAACCCATGGAGCGGGTTCTTTAGAGTCCAAGAGAGGAACTCTATCAATAGGTTGTGTGTCCATATTGTTGACATTAGATGTCCCAACATTAGGCGACACCACAACCTCCTCCAAAGGAGAATCATCACTAAAAATAACCTCCTCCTCATGATCATTAGACTTGAGCCTAGTATCATCAAATACGACATTGGATGATTCCATAACACTTAGAGTCTTTAAATTGAAAACTCTATAGGCTCTACTATTTAAGGCATAGCCAATAAAAATACCCTCATCACTCTTAGCATCAAACTTGCCAAGTTGATCACGGTCATTCAAAATGTAGCATTTGCTTCCAAAAGTGTGGAAGTAGCTAACATTTGGCCTCTTGCCTTTCCATAACTCATAGGAGGTGTTTCTAGTACCGGGCCTTAGGAACACTCTATTTCCTATATAGCAAGCCGTGTTGATGGCTTCGGCCCATAGGTTCCTAGGGACATTGTTGCTAAGCAACATCACACGGGCCATCTCTTGAAGGACCCTATTTTTCCTCTCAACAACTCCATTTTGTTGAGGTGTCCTAGGAGCAGAAAATTCATGGAAGATGCCTAAACCATTACAAAAGGTTTCAAAGGTGGCATTCTCAAATTCCTCCCATGGTCACTTCTAATCCGTTTAATGCTTTTAATATTAGAGTTCATTTCATTTGAATTTTATTACAAAGCATTTTAAACTTATCAAAAGTTTCGGATTTTTCTCTAAGAAAATATGTCCATGTGAACCTAGAGAAATCATCAACACAAACAAAAATGTATCTCTTTCCACCCAAACTTTCGGTTTGCATGGGACCCATGAGGTCCATGTGGAGAAGCTCAAGAGGCTCCTTGGTGGTGAGATACTTACCCTTTTTGTGCATGCTTTTAGTTTGCTTTCCTTGTTGGCAAGGTCCACAAATACCATTGGCTTTCTTCCCAAGCTTAGGGAGGCCACGCACACAATTGAACTTTCCAAGGGTCCGTAGATCCCTAAAGTTCATGTGGCCAAGTCTTTCATGCCACAACTCAATTTGCTCATCCATGGACACATGATTAGATACAATTCTAGCTTCAAGACAATAACAATTGTCGCTAGATCTCATGCCCTTCAACAAGGTTTGTCCATCGGGTTTAAGGATAGAGCAATAATCTTTAGAAAACAAGACGGAATATCCTTCATCACTAAGATGTGAAATGCTAATTAAATTGGCTTTCAAGCCATCAACAAATAAAGCATTGGATAAGGAGGGTAATCCGGGAACGGAAATGGTTCCTTTCCCTACAACATTTCTTTTGGAACCATCACCAAAAGTGACATTTCCACCTTCCTCCATAACAAGAGTCTCGAAGAAACTCTTGTTTCCCGTCATGTGCCTAGAGCACCCACTATCCAAATACCAAAAATTAGAAGAATTTGCCTTCAAGGCTATTTGTGCAACATGGCAAACATTTTCATTCTTTCTAATCCACTTAGCAACAATTTTAGCTTTCTTAGTGGTCTTTGGTACATGTGCTCTACTATTTCTAGGATCATGCAAATCAATATTTTCATTCCTAGAAACATGCATCTTGGCTCTATACTTTCTCTTTTCAATCATGCTTTGTTTTCTACACATTTTAATATATTGAAAGCAATTTGGTCTAATATGACCATCACAACCACAAAAGTGACAAATAGGGAATGAAAAAAGGGAATCATACCTCGCCTTTGAGCACGTCCATGTCTTTGTGGATAAGTGGGTTCAATCCATCTTCGTTGTTGAACCGGTCTTGGTTGCTTCCAAGCTTGAGGTTGCATGATTGGTCTCTTTCCTTTGTGAGCCAATTTGGGAGGAGTGTTGGCTTGAGGAACCTTAGGAGGTTGAGCTTGAGATTTCCTTCTTGGCCCCATTTTCACTTGTGCATTAGAACTTGTCCTACTTCTAATTTTTTCTAGGAGGTTGCACAAATGAATTTCTTCGTTCTTCAAGCTCTTGACAAACATGGTCTTGTTAGAGGTTGAGATTTTCTTGCCATCTTCATACCCAAGACCTCTCTTGTCACTTGGACTCTTTCCAACACCAAGTAAATGATCAAGCTTCTTGGTGCTAGAATCTATCCTAGCCAAGGACCCTTTAGCTTCTACAAGTTCCCTCTTCAAGCCTTCTTCACTTCTCTTGGACAAGTCTAACTCCTCAATTAACTTATCCTCTCTCCTCTTCAATCTTTCCACTTGTTCACTTAAGTGGTCATTGTGAGCCGAAAGTTCAAGGTTTTCTTCTCTCAACCTCTCAATCTTTCTTGTGCTTTTAAGTGCTAAATCATTGAACTCGGCATGGTATTTAGCAAGCACCTTTTGCTCCACAAACTTCTTCTTGGAACTAGAAGAGGAGTCACTTTCTTCTTCACTAGAGTCAATTTCCTCTTGACTCAAATCTTCCTTTTCACTAGCACTTTTGCTCTTGTGAGAAGATGCAAAAGCTAGGAAGTTAGCCATGAGCTCTTCCTCACTTGAAGACTCATCTTCCTCATTGGAGTCATCACTACTCCCACTCCATGTGGCGGCCATCACTTTACCCTTCTTCCTCTCATTGTGATTCGCACATTCGGGGGCAAAGTGACCAATCCCACCACACTCAAAGCATCGGACCCCTTTCCTTTCGGTCCTCTCTTGTCTAGGCTCAAACTTCTTGAAGGAACTCTTTTTCTTCAAATCTTGTCCTCTTGACCCAAATCCCTTCTTCTTCTTGAACCCCATAACCTTGTTGAACCGTTTCACAAATAAGGCAAGGTCTTCATCCGATTCATGCTTTGCCTCCTTTGCATCCTTAGATGCTTTCAAAGCTATTCCTTTAGACTTCTTAGGAGGAGTAGTGTTGCTAGGAGCCTTCCTAGACTCATATGCAAGGAGACGCCCAATTACCTCACTTGGCTTCATATCCATGTAGCCACTATTTTCTTCTATGGCCGTCACCTTTGATTCAAACCTATCGGGGAGAGATCTCATAATTTTTTGCTTGACTCTCCTATCCGAATACGGGTCTCCGAGTTGATGGCTTTGATTTACTATGTCCATCAATTTGATTTCGAAGTCGTTGAAGCATTCATCCTCTCCCATCCTAAGTAACTCAAATTGAGTTTGGAGGACTTGAAGCTTGGACTCCTTCACCACCTCGGTTCCCTCATGTGCAACTTGAAGGATGTCCCATGCCACTTTGGCAATTTGAGTATTCTGAATAAGCTTGTACTGATTCTCATCCATGCACACATAATGGCATGCATCGCCTTCCTATTCCACTTAGAAGCCTCAAACTCTTGCGCGTTCCATTGCGCCTTAGGCTTCAAAACATCTTGTCCTCCACCCGCGGGAGTCATCATAGGGAGATCATATCCGTCTTCCACCGCCATCCATGCACGGTCATGAATTTGGCATATGTAGGATTCCATCTTCCCTTTCCATTGGGAATAGTTCAAACCGGTAAGAAGTGGAGGCCTTGTGCTAGAAGCTCCTTCGTGGCCACCACCATTTCCACCGTTTCCACTCATAGTGTTTATGAATGAATGAAATGAATGCAAATGTATGAATCAAAAATCACACAAAATGCAAAACACACCAAAAAAGCAAGGATCACCTATGTATGTCTAGGAACCCGCTCTGATACCAATTGAAACTAAATATACTGTGTATAAAGCTATCTAGAGGGGGGGTGAATAGATTTTACGCTTTTTACCCAATTTTTCGTGTTAGTCAAAATTACGAATTACCCTCAAGATAATATAAACAAGCAAGTGTAATATGGTGCGGAAATTAAATAACACTTGATTTTTACGTGGAAACCCTCACGGGAAAAACCACGGGCTATGTAAGTAAGCCACACTCGAACCTCGAATCCACTAAATGTGCAAACGATTACAACCTAATCCCGGAAGTAATCACACACCTACCTAATCCCGGTATGAGTGAACCTAGTCCAATTTGCTTGCGATCTAAGCAACCTAATCCCGATTGCTACACACAAGACTTAGCTTCTCTTGAAGAGAATACAACCCTAAGTGAATATATGAATATCCAAAATGCAACATAGAGCAAGGGAAACCCTATATGCTTATCTAAGATGATTAATTGCAATTAAAAAATCCTAGATATCAAAACTAAATGACATGTCAATTAGTTAAGCTAATCAATATCAAGCACAAAACCTAATTAACTATCACAATACAACACCCAATCATTTTCATCACAAATAATCTCTAACTTGTATCTAGCATATAATCAAAAGCATACAAGTAATTAAAGAGATGTATTAATATGGAAAACACTAAAGAGATATGAAACTAGTGAAGAACATACCAAATAATGTGATGATTCAAAACCATGCATGGATCAATTCTATGGAGGCATAGAAGATCAAATATGAAATTTGATGCAAAAGTGGTTTGATTTGAGTGGTTAAAGGTGAGTTCTTGATTTGATTTCTCTCAAATCTCTCTTTCTCTCTCAAGAATATGGAGCCTCTCTCTCTAGGGTTTGATTTTGTGGCACACCCTCAAAATGATGAGAAAGATATGTATTTATAATGCCCAAATGAAACTACGTCGTTTTGGAAGAAATGGAAAAAGTATGGGCATTTTCGCGGTACTCGCGTCAGTGCAGCGACTCAACATTCGAGCGCTTCGAAACATGACCAAAAGACATCGAAACCTTTCATATAATAATCGTTGGAAAGGTATGGATGTCTAATTTCTACTCGTTTTTACAGAATGACATTTTGATATCTGTAGAAAAGTTATGGTCAATTGAGTGACCAAAGGTCAGAAAAGGACAACAACAGAGTTGCCCTGTTTTGGTTGTAACTTTGGAGATTTTAAAACCAATCCAAACGGTCATGAAATATTACGAATAATATACCGTTGGAAAGGTATGGGTGTCTAGTTTGTACAGAAATTTTCATAACTCATTTTGAAGCTTTGTGTAAAAAGTTATGGTCACAAGACCATGCAAAGGTCAGTTTTGAAAACACTTAAAACATTGAAATCCAATATTTTAAAACTAGACACCTTACTCCAATCAACCAAACCAAAACTACCACTTATCCAAGAGAAGAATGAGACCTTCTCAAGTGGTCAACCATCGCGCTAAGACATGCACACCATCGTGCAAGCACGGACGTTTCCGATCACACAAACGGAAACAAATTACACCACACTTAAGACTAATCATGAAGTGCAAGTGTGGGTATTGAATGCATCCTAATGCCTAACATGTCATGGCATTATCATTGAACAAGATGCACTCAATTCAAACATGCATGAATAAAATTCATGACTTTGCATCCTAATGCCTAAACATGTCATGGCATTTCAATAAACTAGATGCAATTAAATAAACATGCATGAAGAGATATTCAACAATTATGAATGCACACATATGAAAACACACAATATATAAGAATAACATTTATGCATGAGTTGTGAGTGTGTGCAACTATCTCTTCAAAACAAGTAAGCACCTAGAATATTACCTTTGGTGCTTGTCAATAATGAGGTCTTCAAAGGGCCTAATGCACTAACAACAACATCTAAACTACCCTTACAAAGAATCCCACAAATGGTTTGATCACGAAATAAGCCAATTAACAACAACAGGAATCCTTACAATCGGGAATGCACTCCGACCTTACCTATGGTATATCAAGACCACGATCTAACCTGAAGGAGTCGATAAGACAGATCACCCACTATAGCCATCATTAGTTGATATTATGAATCTCATCGTTAAACGGATCTTAATGAGAGATTTATATAGATCATAGCCCAATCCTATATGATCACATCATACAAGGTGCTACCATTCTCATATCTCCATATGAATGATCCATGATAGGACCACCGTACACTACGAAATAGACCGCAACTGTAGATTAACCACAAATAAAGTACCCAACTTTATTTTCTATCTACGGACTCTTTAGATTGCTCATTTCAAACTGCATCCATCTGTATATGACACTCATATACTTAGTTCGAAATTACATCTGACAATCTTGGATGTTAAGTGGACATGTTATATACATAAAGTATGACACAAAATGAATGAATGTACTACTTCTTTTATTTATGTTGAAATCACATTTACAAATTACAAGTTTTAGGGCAAAAACCCCAACAATCTCCCACTTGCACTAAAGCATGTGAGTCATGTCTCGTAACCCTAGACCTTCTAAGGTGACCTTCAAACACTTTAGCCGGTAAGGTCTTCGTAAATGGATCAACATGATTGTCTTGTGAGGCTATCTTGGTGACGATCACATCTCCTCTCTACACTATCTCTCTAATGAGATGATACTTTCTCTCTATATGCTTACCTCTCTTATGGCTTCTTGTTTCTTTGGAATTAGCCACAGCACCACTGTTATCACAATAAAGTGTGATTGGCTTATCTAGATCTGGAACAACTTTCAGATCGCTCAAGAACTTGCGGAGCCAAATAGCCTCTTTAGCAGCTTCACAAGCAGCTACAGATTCGGCTTCCATGGTGGAATCAGCTATACAAGATTGCTTAATACTCCTCCACACAATGACTCCACCACCAAGGGTGAATACTGATCCAGACTTGGATTTCCTAGAATCTCTGTCTGACTGAAAATCAGAATCTGTATATCCTAACGGGATCCAATCCTGTCCAGAATACACTAGTATATAATTTCTCGTTCTCCGAAGATACTTGAGAATAGTCTTGACAGCAACCCAATGATCCAATCCTAGGTTGGACTGATATCTGCTGGCTAATCCCACTGCGAAGCAGATATCCGGTCTTGTACATAACATAGCATACATGAGACTACCTACTGCTGACATATAGGGAACACGCCTCATATCCTTAACTTCTTGAGGTGTCTTAGGACACTGTTCCTTAGACAAGTGAACTCCATGTCTGGAAGGTAAATTACCTTTCTTGGAGTTCTGCATCGAAAATCGCATAAGAATATTGTCAATATACGATGCCTAAGATAGTGCTATGAGTTTGTTCTTACGATCCCTTATAAGTTGGATCCCTAGAACATAACTCGCCTCTTCCAATCTTTTATTTGGAATTGGCTAGCTAGCCAGCCCTTTACTTCTGATAATACCCCTACATCATTCCCAATGAGTAAGATATCATCTACATAAAGAACTAAGAAAACTACATTCTTGTCAATGATGCGCTTGTAGACACAAGGCTCATCAACGTTTTGCTCGAAGCCATAGGTTTTGATCACATCATCAAACCTTATATTCCAAGATCTAGATGCTTGTTTAAGTCCATAAATGGATCTTTGTAACTTGCAAACTTTTTGCTCTTGACCTGGAGACACGAATCCCTCTGGTTGCATCATGTAGATGCTCTCTTCAAGATTGCCATTCAAGAATGCAGTCTTGACATCCATTTGCCAAATTTCATAATCAAAATAGGCAGCAATGGATAAGAGAATCTGAATAGACTTAAATATAGCTACTGGCAAGAAGGTCTCTTCATAATCGACCCCCTCTTTCTAGGTATAACCCTTGGCCACTAGCCTTGCCTTGAAGGTCTCTACCTTCCCGTCTGCTCCTCTTTTTCTCTTGTAGATCCACTTACACCCTATGGGTTTCACCCTATCCGGTAAGTCTACAAGTTCCCAGACTGAGTTAGAGTACATGGACTCCATCTCAAGATTCATGGCTTTAAGCCATTCCTCTTTATCAGGATCTTCCATTGCATTCTTAAATGTCAATGGATCATCCACACTATCAGTAGAGACAACATCTTGTCCCTCACTTACACCCAAATAGCGTTCAGGCTGTCTCACAACCCTCTAACTACGTCTAGGTGGCATTGTATCCTGACTAGGAATCATCTGACTCTCAGATGTTAATGGATCAACAACTATTGTTAACTGAGTACTGGTCTCACCAGGCTCCAACTCATTCAATACAATCTTAGAACGAGGTTTATGGTCACTAATATAGTTATCCTCAAGAAACATTGCATTTGTCGATACAAATACTTTGTTATCTTCAGGACTATAGAAGTATCCACCTCTGGTTTCCTTGGAGTATCCTACAAACAAGCAAACCACAGACTTGGGATCTAGCTTTGCAGTTTTATTCTTCAGCACGTGTGCTGGACACCCCCATACGCGTAAATGTCGTAAACTAACTTTACAACCATTCCACAACTCTAGGGGAGTCTTAGGAACAGATTTGGATGGCACTCCATTCAAAATGTATGCCACTGTTTGCAATGCATATCCCCAAAAGGAATTTGGTAATGATGAGAAACTAATCATAGATCTCACCATTTCCATTAGGGTTCTATTTCTCCTCTCTGCAACACCATTCTGTTGTGGTGTACCAGGAGCTGTGAGTTGGGACACTATCCCATACTCAACCATAAAGTCTTCAAACTCTTGGTCAAGGTACTCACCTCCACGATCCGAACGTAGAGACTTGATAGTCTTTCCTAACTGGTTCTTAACTTCAGCTCGAAATTCTTTGAACTTTTCAAAAGTTTTCGACTTCCGTTGCATTAAGTAGACATATCCATACCTTGAGTAGTCATCTATAAAGGTGACGTAATACTCATAACCACCCTTTGCTTTAACATTCATCGGTCCACAGACATCTGAATGTATAAGCTCAAGTGGTTCTTTAGCCTTAAGCCCTTTTCCAGTAAAAAGTCTCTTGGTCATTTCACCTTCTAAACAGGATTCACAGATAGGTAAGGTGCCAACCTTTAACTCACTTAAAGATCCGCTTTTAACTAGTCTGTTTATCCGGTCAAGGTTAATATGACCAAGCCTTAGATGCCAGAGATACATTTCGTTTTCTGGAGAAATCTTATGTCGTTTAGTTTTTGGTTTTTCAACCTTAAACATTTCAATGTTGAGGAGTGTTGTATGTATTAACGGTCTTAACACATACAAATTGTTTTCATTGATTCCTAAACAAATATTCAGACCATTCTTTGCAATAATAACTGATTTATTATCAAAAGAAATATAATATAATTGTTCTAACAACTTAGAAATGGAAATTAAATTCTGTGTAAATCCAGGAATGAAAAATACATTGTCCAACAATATAAAATTATTATTACAAAAACGCAATCTAATTACGCCCACTGCTCGAGCGGACACGACATCCCCTGACCCCACACGCATAGAGAAGGCTCCCTCCTCAAGCTGTGTCCAAGAATCAGTCAACTGCAAAGAAGAACAAACATGGTTAGTGGCCCCCGAATCAACTATCCAAGGTGAAGAATCATCTTCCACTAAACACGAGTCAAGAACAAGTAAATCGTATTTACCTTTCGTTTTCTTCTTCTTGGCTACCTCCTCTAGATACTGAGGATAATTCCTCTTCCAGTGCCAAACCTTGTCGCAATGGAAACATTTTCCCTTGCTCTTGTCGATGGAGGCGCCTTTCTTTTTGCTCTGGGCTTTTTTGGGTTTGGGCTTACCCTTCGCCTTCCCAGCAGACCTCTTCCTCTTCTTATTATTGGAGGAAGATGGTTCGGCAACATTTGCCTCACCGGTCTTGCCCTTGCTGTCCTTAGTCAAGGACTCAAAGGTAGTGAGCTCATTGAGCAACTATGTGAGACTGAACCTAAGCTTGTTCATCCCATAGTTGCTCTTGAATTGATCAAAACTCTTCGAAAGAGTCGTCAGTATGATGCTCACTTGACTGGGTTCATCAATGGCCCCGCCATTGATTTTTGCCGTGTTGAAGTAGGACATCATGTTTAGGACATGTTCCCGAATTGATGTACCCTCCTTCATACGAGCGAGCATAGCGGAACAAGCAGCTTCGTGCCGCTTTTGCTCAAAGGGTTACCCAAACATAACCTGCAATGACTCCATTATTTCGAATACGAAAGTCATTGCTTTGTGCTTTGTGACAAGCATGTCTGTCACACTAGCTAACAGATATGTTCGGGCCTTCTCATTAGATGAGACCCATTTCTCGTATGCCTCACGAACTCTTTGTGCGGCATGGGCAGTAGACGCTGGAGGACATTCCTCCGTAAGCACAAACTTAAGGTCCTTGGTGACCAAAATTGCATTGATATTGTGTTTCCATTTAGTATAGTTATCACCAGTTAATTTTTCATTGGCTATGATTGTAATAGTGCAGTTGACATGGCTGAAAAAATATAAATTAAGAATTCATTCAGTCATACATTCAAACATGTGTGAATGTTCGGCATAAAATTAAACATGATGCATGGAAATGTTTAATGAACAAGAACAACCCTAAAAAGTGTTACTACACCACGACAATCCAACATACAACAAGCAAGTGCCGCCTTAGGGTCGGTCAAATTCTTGCATGTTGGATCGAGACATTCTCAATCAAATGTTTATACCAGAACAACTCTTATTCCTCTAACATTCAACCATCGTTTATTTCAGTCAGGTTTATAATTAACCAATTTAATTAAAACCTTGTGAGCATAACCCATCATTTCAAATCTCTAAAACTTAACTCGAGAATTGCCGCCTTAGGGTCAGTCAATCCTGAAATCCCCTTAGAAATCCTATTCATTAGGAAGTTAACCTTGGTATTTATTCTTATGGAAACCCTCCTTAGGGAGGACGAAAGCAAAGCCGTCATGAGGCCCCACTCGAATCTCACGGTGTTGAACTAATGATGGAGACCGCGGGATATAATGTCATATATCCCTCTCCCACTCACTATTTTATAATTAGGGTTTTCTATAGTAGTTAATGCACCTAGATTTTTACAAGATTAAACAACTAATTTCAATCTAAGCGTCAAGTGCATTAATCACAAATTATTAGAATCCTATTCCAATAACTAATAAGCTAATTCAATTTTTAACTCTTAAAAAACTAGTTCATTAGTGATAATTCTAATCTATGTAAATTATTACTAAGACTAGAATTATTAAATGTGTATTTACCAAGTTTTAACTATTAAAACTAAACACATTATTAGGTCCAATTATTATTAGGGGCTTAATTGAATTAATCCTAATATATATAAAGGACCCTACTAATCTAAGTAATTAAACTCTTTAATAAAAAAAAATTAGTGATTAATGAGAATAACCAAGTTTTTACTCCTAAAAACTAATCCCATTAATGTATAGCCAATTATGTGAATTACCCAGTTTAATTAAATTAAAAAAAAATAAACACATAATAGATGGCTATAATGCATGTATGACATATCAACTATATATGTGTAGGCACACCTAATCTAAATGATATGCATATGCATGGCAATGCTTTAATCATCTCATATTAAAAAGCATACATAAGTTGACCAAGTACAATGGGTTTATCTAACTTAAAAAATTTCTAATTACAAAAATATCCTAGGCATTCCTTGGTCTTCTTGTAATCCCAAAAATCTTCAAGTCTATCTGTAATATCTTCTGCGTATTTCGGGTCCAAAAATCAGTCCAACTTGATTTATTTTATTGGATCCATCTCATGGATTAAATCCTTTGAAGCCCAAATGTTACTCTAACATTTTTCGGAGGCTCGGGATTTCCCAAAATCAGCCCAAACGTGCTCGCAAACACGCACATGACTGCTGCACAAAACACACAACCATTGACTGTTTCGTCCTGCCCAACGCTCGCGCATGTGTCATGCATTACAGCAAGCATACAAAAAATTTCATGTGCTTTGCACATCTGGCATGCGTGACATGTGTTGCTGCACAAACATATAACAACAATATGTTGCATCTGTGTATTGTGCTACTATTGTGCAACACGTGCATGGGAGTGCATGTGCTTTGCACATCTGATGTGCGCATGCTGCACACATGCAAAACAATTGTGCTTCATAGCAGTGCGTTGCGCAACACTTAAGCGTGCTGTATGTTTGCGTATCAGGTTCATTCGGCCGCTGTGGTTTGTCTTCCGGATCGTCTTCCTTCGTCTTTGATTTACACAATTAATCAAAGAAATTAAAAAAAAATTATACAACCCGGGATTAATATTACAGCAGAAAATTACAACCATTGAAAAAAAAAAAAAAAAAAACCCTAAAACCCAATGTACCATACAATTAACGATCAACCATGTTTATAATAAATTAAAAAAAAAAATTATAAACATCATACAATCATTAGAAAGTGCCTACACATTCATACATGCTATCAGGAGCAATCGAATTCGATTATATTGCACAAAAATTGGCTTTGATACCAATTGTAGGAACCCAGGGTTACAGATCGCGCAGCGGAAAGATTTTAATTTTTTTTTTTTTTAAAAATGCAATCATAAACTAACCCATTTGTACAGTAATAATCAAATGCAATAAGAAGGAGATGAAACGATTTCATACCAACATTGGAGGCTCCTTCTCTTTAATACGTTCTGCTCCCTGATTTGAACCACAAGATCTTCCTTATTCTGACCCGGGATTGATAACGACGTGTGGGCGCGTCACGGTACTCAGGAACAAGGAGGATGAAGAGACACACGAAAACAACACCTTGCTTTGTGTATAGAATGTGACCACACACTTTGTGAAGAACAAAAAAAACAAAAGAAATTGTTTCTTTTATTTTTTTCTTGAGTTGGCTGCACCCCTGTTTTTCTCTTTCTTTCTTTTGTGTTGCATGAGTTATATATCTCGTGTTAATTAGTTTCTTAAAACATATATATCATATATATATATATATATATATTAACTGATTGCTTTAATTAATTAATCCGATAAAAATATCTAATATTTATAAGGGTAATTAATAACATTGAATTTAAACCTTTTAAATTCAAATTTGATATTTAATTTAATAAAAATAAAATAATCAAATTATTTTATCTTCATTCAAACACAAATATCAATCAACGTACTCCAACTAATGATTAATCACATAATAAATAATCTCATAATTTAATTAATTTAATCACTAATATTTAAATAATCTCATTATTCAATTAATTCCGAAATAAATACGTGTCACTTATGTAACACAATTAATTAGACAATCCAATTAATCAACCATGACCCTTGTTACCTAAATCGATCGGGCTAGCAAGGGGACCTAATGGACCCACAGTATTTTGAGCTCCAATAATCCTCAGAAATAATTAATTAAACTATTTAATTAATATTTCATGATTATTAACTTCGGTGTTATTCCACTAAAAACCCGAAGCTGCACTCTTTCAACTGTAGACGTTTTTACACAAACCAATAACTCTTGGTGTCCATTGATATAGCTATTACATATGGTATAATCCTCCACAAGTAGTTCATAATTAGAGCTGGGTCATAATGTCTGTTATACCCCTCTAATTATATCTTTCCATTAAGTACCATTGATCCTCTAATGAACAATAAATCCTACATTCCTTACGGAATTAGGAGAGCACTCATATTGTTCAAGCCCCAAATCAACCCTTAAGGGAACTACCATCTACTTCTCACAAGAAGGAGTGGATTCCACTATTGTGTACAAACCTTCCCAGCCACAAGCCAAACCGCGATCCCAACATACAGAGCATATTGATCGGGAATGCAACTCCGACCTCACCTATGGTATATCAAAGACCACGATCTAACCTGAAGGAGTCGATAAGACAAATCACCCACATATAGCCATCATTAGTTGATATATATGAATCTCATCGTTAAACGGATCTTAATGAGAGATTCATATAGATCATGGCCTAATCCTATATGATCACATCATACAAGGTGCCTCTATTCTCATATCTCCATATGAATGATCCAGGATAGGATCACTGTACACTACGAAATAGACCGCAGCTGTAGATTAACCACAAATAAAGTACCCAACTTTATTTGCTATCTATGGACTCTTTAGATTGCTCGTTTCAAACTGCATCCATTTGTATATGACACTCATATACTTAGTTCGAAATTACATTGACAATCTTGGATGTTAAGTGCACATGTTATATACATAAAGTATGACACAAAATGAATGAATGTTGAAAGTATACAAACGTAGTTAAATTGCTTAAGGCATACCTAGAGAGGGGGGGGGGGGGGGGGGGGGGGGGGGGGGGGGGGGGGGGGGTGGGGGGGGGGGGGGGGTGAATAGGTTTTTACACTTTTTTTTCAATCCCTGAACAACTTTCGTTTGTCTCTCTCAAGGTAGCCTTACACACAACAAAATAACCAAGAAAGACACACATAGACAATATGAGAATATAATCATGTGAACAAGGTTATTGTATATCACCTATTGTGTGAGGTATAAGAACAAATAAACACAATAACAAAGAAATACTTGTATTTCAATAGATGTTCAATGAGTTACAAGAGTGATCAAATATCACTATACAAAATTAACAATATACAAAAGATCATATATACAAAATGATCAAAAGAAAGAATCCACAAATCACACTTTACAATACTTGCTTCATTATATATCACAGTTGAATAATATGAAACAAGATAATAACATACACAAATAAAATATAAAGATAGAGATAGGAAGAATTAACACAAGAGATTTTTAATGTGGTAAAACCTCCAAGGAGGAAACATCCACGGGTTGAAATACACCATTAGGGTACTATATATAGGATGATAAAAATAGAGAATCCACAAAGTGACCAATCTTTAGCTCACCCAACCTAGTAGAGTCTAAGTCTACCCAACCCTATTGGAAAGTATGAAATCCCTCAATGATGCGGAACCACCATATATTGGACAACACACAAAAGCAACATCGATGGAAGATTAGAAATTCCTCAAGAGTGCATACACCTCCTGTGTATCCCACTCTTTTGGAGTCTATGTCTAACCATACGCCTAGGCTTACCAATATAATAGCCAACTCCCTATCCAAGGCACTCATGCCTCTAGGGAGCCTCCTATGCATGACTATCCGAGTCCTCCCGACTCTAGCCATGACTTCTTGCTTGTTTATCCGAGTCCTCCCGACTCTAGACAAGACTTCTTGCTTGGCTATCCGAGTCATCCCGACTCTAACCAAGACTTCATGCCTTTTACAAGGACTTCCTAGTGTGATCATGTGAATGCAAGAAATGCAAACAACCAATTCAACATAGAACATGTGATCAATACATTCCATGGTACAAATAGACCTAAACATGTGATATCACAAGTAATAAAAGTCTAGATGCAAAATACAAGAATAAAACCTAAAGCATGTGTAAACACCAAACACATAAGCTCAAAGTCTCATTCACACATACAACACTTGAACAAAATATATTCATGAAATACAAGTTCAAGATGCTATAAACATACAATAAAATGCTAGAGACATGAGATCAAATCAATCAATATCTAGCCAAAATATAGAGCAAGGATTTAAGATGTAAATCAATTAAATCCTAGATAGCTCTAAAACACATACAAATACAATAATCCTAGATTTCATCAATTAAAGGATCAAAACAAATCTCAAGGTCATTTATCACAAAATTGATTCAATCAAGTCACAAACAACCTAAGATATCAACATAATCACAATACAACTCACAATCATGTGAAAAACCTAGAATCATGGAAACTAGTTCACAAATGTCTCTAAATAGACTTTTGATTAGGATTGATTGTGAAGCTATCTTTCTCAATAAAATTCACCAAACATACAAGTATATATAGAAGAAGAAACCCCAAGCAAATTGAAGGTTATAAAAGAAGAAATCCCAAAGATAAGACCAATACCTTGGATTCACGAGCTGGTTCGGTTTTCTGTGTAGAACCACCAGAAAAATCGATCAAACAGCTGCCAACCACTTGAAAAGGTAGATGACTCGATTACGAATAATCTCCAACCTGAATCACTCAATTCCTACTTTGTATGAAGAAGTTATGGTGTTTGGAAGGTGAGAAAATTGGAGAGAAAAATTCTGACGGGATTTGCAATTTTCTTCTTGGAAATGAATTGGAAGGTGTTAACCCAAAATTGTCACCGGGGTGCAATTTTAAATTAACGGAATGTGAGGGACCCAGATCTGATTGGATCTGGGCTAGCGGGATACTCTATACGCCGGTACCCCGCAAGTTTTTTGAAATCTGCTAGGCGTGATAGGGGGTTTGTAGATGATGGATCTGGATCGGGATCCGATAAGGGTCAGCGAGATACTCAATAGTCTGATACCCCGCTGGGCGTCACGATCTCGATATTATAGTGGATGTGAGTAGTAAGATGGATGATTTCTCATATGATTGATGCATAAAACAAAAGCTGTTTATATATGTGTATGGATCTCGATCCTAGTGGGATCTTACAACCTGGTATTTGAATTCACAATATTGCAGTAGGAAAAAGTAAAGCATATGGGGAACAAATGGAGGTGGAGCTTTTCGTGCTTGTCGATAAGTAGTAAAAGTGTGGCCGTCCCCTTTTCTTGGTGAATCTATGATTAATTTATAGGCCCCTTTCTCCTCGAGCGCCCCTAGAACCTCGGTCTAGGGTTTTAGTGATGCACGGGTCTTCCTTTGGGGCCCAACTCATTCGTCGGGGAATTGATCCCGAAAGATCAGGTGATTCCTTATTTTCCGTTTCCCATTGAGTTGACTCCTATTAAAAATAGGATCCTAAATTGGCGGGAATGAATGCCGCGTTGTAGCTTGAGCTTTAACCTAGAACGGTGACGTTTTAGTATCTGTTTTTACATGTAGTCTACCCCTCGGGGTGTCTCCCTCCCGCTTCAGCGGGGTAGGTGGGTCGGGATCCCTGTACCTATCTCGTTAAGCGTATGTCACAACCTTTGCTGGCCGGGGTACTCCAGGTACCTCGTGTCCCTCCTGCTCCTCTAAAAAAACGGTGTTTACAGATTCTAGTGGCAATTCCGAGTACCAGGATCTTAGGGCGTCGGGATACTCAGGGTAGTCATGTCCACCAGGCCCCCCGCTATCTTTTTCGGATTCCCAGCGCTTTCCCTGGGTCGCGGAGATTCCAGACCTGGCCGGGTAGGTAGTGGTCCTTTATTCTAGCCTGTCTAATCGTAGGCGGGATGCCCGGACATCTTTCCCCGTTTTGCTATTTATACCTTGAATTCCCTCTCAAAACCAGTGGAAAATTTTTCTTTGGTCCCCACCATTTTTGGCGGTTAACAGAAGTCCCCCCTGACTTGAACACCGGTATCTTGCTGGGATTAGAGTCAGGATCTCCCTATTTGTTTGAAGGATTTTCCATCTTGTCTGCTAGTCTCAACTCGTCTGGCTGGTTTCTCAACAAAGAGGGAAATCTTCTTTCAAAACGGCAGTATTTAGTAACAATCCACGTGTCTGTTAACGACTGCTTTAAAAATTCAAACTGGCCGTTTCCGGCGTGGGTTTTTCAGAGTTTTTCTCGAGCACGTCTTTAGCTATTAATTCTTATTTCCTTCTATGTTTCAGAAATCGCCCTTCTTCTGCCTATATATGAATCCCTTTCCCCTTCTTTCCTTTTGCTGTGCTCCATTTTGCTTTTCAAAAATCAAGAACTGAAATCAAGAACCAAGAAATTTTTTTTTTTTTTTTTCTGTTGAATCTTTTTCTTTCTAACCATGACATCTTCCTCAAAACTTCCTGCCTCTATTCATGGTGTTCCTCCACCTTCTTTGCCTACCTCCTCAGGTTCTCGTTCTGCCTCCTCATATCTTCCTGGTAGCCAGAAGGAGGACTCGGCCGCAAGCTCTAAGTCGATCAAGAAAAAGAAGCGTAATCGAGGTGATGACGATGTTACCGGAGATGGTATCTCGTCCCAGCACCGTCGCTCTACGAGGAATCCCCAAATCGGGCTAGGTTTTCATAATGAGCCTGAGAATCCAGTCCATATAGTGGAAGAAAATGAGGCTGCTTGTGTTGATGACGAAAAAAGGGGGGATGAGGCAGGCGGTATTCTTCCTATGGACTCTTTGGGAGTTCTTGTTGGGTCCCTCATTCCTTTCGGCGAAGGCCATATAATTTCGAATTCGGCCTGCACAACCGATACCTTAGCCCGGCTCAAAAGGGTTTACAGGATCCCGGATGCTATCCGCCTTTCCCTTCCTTATCAGGGGTATGATGTATACAATCCCCCTGCAAGTTGCCTGCTAATTCACGTGGCCGCCTTCGAGTGCGGTGTTCGGCTCCCTCTTCATCCCTCCATCAGCAGATTACTTGTTGCTTTAGGACTGGCCCCGCTACAGATTTCACCTGGATTCTGGAAAAACCTGACCAGGTTCCTGGTGCTCTAGAGGGAGTAGTGTGAAAAAGACGGTGTTGAGAAGGAACCTAGTTTTGACGACTTTCGCTATATTTTCTAAATAACGAGCATGGTCCCTCGGGGTCAATTCTACCTGAGGCCCAAGAATAAGCTGCAATTCGTTGTTCCTGGGGCAAATGTGAAATTCACTCTGCCTTGGAAGGACGAGTGGGTCGTGGTCGAAGGTGATTGGGGGCAGTCGGTGTGTCTGGATGGGGTTAAGCACTCGGTTCCTATTCGCTTTTCTCTACAAGATAAATGGAACGCAGGTGAGCTCTCTGCAGAATCCGGCCAGATTCTTATGAAGATTAAAGATAGGAACTACGTCAAATAACGAGCATGGTCCCTCGGGTTAATTCTACCTGAGGCCCAAGAATAAGCTGCAATTCGTTGTTCCTGGGGCAAATGTGAAATTCACCCCACCTTGGAAGGACGAGTGGGTCGTGGTCGAAGGCGATTGGGGGCAGTCGGTGTGTCTGGATGGGGTTAAGCACTCGGTTCCTATTCGCTTTTCTCTACAAGATAAATGGAACGCGGGTGAGCTCTCTGCAGAATCCGGCCAGATTCTTATGAAGATTAAAGATAGGAACAACTAGGTATGCCTCGCCCAGATTCCTTTCCTGTCAGCTCTCCTACTCCTTCTTCTGTCGTTGTCGGAGTTGCCTCCAAATCCTAGCCACTTGCATCGACTCCACCTCCTGCCTTTGCGGGGTCGGTTCCGTTTTCACCTACTTCCCTTTCAGTAAAAATCGTAGCACCCCCCTCTTTAAGTGAGATGTTAGCACGGGCTGCCAAAACCAGAGCTTCACCGCTCCCTATTTTGAAGAAAACTTCCAAACTGGCTGTTGTACCGCTTGAAATAATGGTGGCTCCTCCTCCCCCTTTCTTTACTGCCACCGTCCAGCTTCCCGCTAGAACGGAGGACAGTAAGACGCTGCTCAAGTTATTTCCTCCACAGATCTTCCTTCTGGATCGGGGTCACGGGACTATGATCATGAGGAAGTCATTGCTAAGTTTGTCACTGCTTGCTCCAGTGGGGGCTTGCAGTCCATGTCCTCTCTTCCAACTAACATCTTAGCATCAAAGGGGGCGTCAGTTATTGCCGAGGTATGCATTGGGTCCCTTCATTTTGTTGCATGCAGACTTTCCTTTCTGATTTCATATCTTCTTTATTTTCTTTTCACAGGGCTTCAAGTTTGCCCTGGCCATAGAGCAGTAAGCAACTGCCCTGAAAGAGGCCAATCTGGCTCTTCAGGCCAAGCTGGAGGAAGCTAGGAACGATTTGGCCCGTGCTGGAGAGAGCGTTTCTTCCTTAGTTCAGGAGGCCTCTGAATCTGATGCTGCAAGAAAGCGGCCTTGGTGGAATTGAAACGGGTAACTCATGCTTACGACACAGGGGTTGATAGATCAAACCGCCAACGAAATGACAGGGAGACCATTAAAACGGAGATGACCGTCCTTTTAGACGACCACAGGGCCCTGCGGGCTTCTATGAGTGCCTTGGAATCCAGGGTGGATTCCTCCTTCGGGGATGGGTACTTTAGTGCTTCATATGAGGTCGCCAAGGCATTTCCTCCTCCTTTTGACTTGCAAACCACTCTTAACTGGGATCGTGATTTGATTATGACCCGAGCTGCCCAATTTGAAAAACAGGATCAAGGAGGTCCTACTCATGTTGCCATTGCTTCTGAATTTATGGAGAAAGGTACCCGGAGTCCACGGGCTTCCCCAATCGACCTGGCACGAGGTTCCATGCCTCCGATCGACTGGATGGGTCCCCCTCCTGGAATAGTTATAGCCGGTGCCGAAGAAGTTCATGACACTACTGGTGATGAGGGGGCTGACAAGCAAGAAAAAATCGAAGGAGGAAACCTGACTTTCTTATTATTTCCTAGTGTCAGTTTTCTTTTGTCTTTTTTTTTTTTTTTTTTTTTTTTTTTTTTTTTTTTTTTTTTTGTGTAGCACCCTACTTGATTTGTAGCCCGGATACGGGGATTGGGCACCCTGCTTGATTAATTGAAGCTCCCTTCCTCTTTTTTTTTTCGCTGTGTGACCGATGATACGAACTCATACCTATATTTGGCAACATCATTCCCGGATGGTGGTTCCTTCGTTCGTTATGCCTTTCCGACGAGTGACTCCGTATAAGTAGGGAGCTTGTCTTGGTCGAAGATTATTAATCTGGGTGACTTCTAAAAATCCATCGGGATGGGTAGCCTAGATTGGGCTGTCTTCACGGATAGAATATGAAATATCTTGAGGCCTTCCTTAACTCTATTCCAAATCAACTTATTGTGTTCACTTTTTTTTAATCAAAATTCGAAAAAGACGGCAACTATTTAACTCGTGGGTCTTCGTTGTCAATACAAAGAATTGCAAAAAGGTCACACAGGTTTTCAAAGAGGTCACACAACTCACACAGAAGTTTAAAAAGGTTTAAAAAAATCAACTTATAAGTTTTTTTTTTTTTTTTTGAATATTTGGAAGTTTACCTAAAAATACCCTCAAAACAATAGAGGGACATACAATTGGTCCCTAAGTTTTCATAAATGTCACTTTTTTACTCTACATATTTGTTATAGCTTCTTTAGTTCACAACTTTAAAAAAATACATAACAAGGTTGCAGGTTTGAGTCCTCATAAAAATAAAATTAAAAATAAATAAATAAATAACTGAATTAAAATAATACTTAAAATAAAAATAAAAAGGGAATATTATTATTTTCCTCCTCTGAGGTTTTCCCTTTGCCCCCTCTAGTTTTAAAAAATGGCCTTTCTTTCCCCCTAAAAAACAAATTATTCGAAGATTTACCCCTTGTCGTTAGTATTTTAGTTAGACTAATAGTTTGACCATGAAGCACCAAGGGCAATATTGTAACTATGCTTGGAGGACTTGAATGGAAATTAATTATGGAAGAGTAAAAAGTAAAAAAGAAAATAACAATGAATGATTTATTAAAACAAAAATTAATGAATTAATAAAATAAATAAATAATACAATTGAAAATAATTGTGTAATTTTTTCTCAATCATAAACCAAGAAACCAACCAATTAAAAAAAAAAAAAAACCCAAACTAAATCAAAACCCATCACCATCACCATCACCAAACACACCAGTTCATCACCATCACCCAGAACAACACCACCAAACACACACATCCAAAACCAAGACATAAATACAATACCTAGAAACCCAAACCCAAACGCTCTCCCTCTCTCTCTCTCTCTCTCACGCGAATCCATATAAGTGAAACACCCACCATCACTCACACCCAAATTCCAAACCGGTCAAACACCATTCATCTCTCTCTCTCTCGATCTCATCTCTCTCTATCTTGATCTCGATCTCATTACATTGATTCACTAAGTTTTTGGTGCTGGTGGTTGGGTGATAGTCGATTCACTAGGTTGTGGGTTATGGTTTGGTGGTTGGGTGATGGCTGATTCACTAGGTTCAGTGTTTGGTGATGATGGTGGATGGTTGTGTTTTGGGGTTGATGATAATGGTGGTGTTCTAGATTTGGTTCTCCAATCTCCATCAATGAAGATGGACAGTGGAGATCCAATGTGGATCTCCACCATCATTTTTTTTTTCTTTTATCTTTTTGTTTACTTTTTTTCTTTTTTTTCCTTTTTCTTTTGTAAATTATCTTTTAATCCCCACCATCCATCTCCAAGATGGATGGTGGAGATCCATTTAAGATTTTTTTTATTAATATTTTTTTTCAAACTCATTTATTCAAAGTTAAAATGAAAACAAAAAGAGATGGATCTCAACTGTCCATCTTTGAGATGGACGGTTGAGATCCATTTTTTTTTTTTTTCATTAAACTGTGTTGGATGGGAAAAATATATAGGGGTAAAAATGTATTTTTGGATTAACCTCTACTGTTTAAGGGTAAAGATGTCCATTTCCTATCAAATTTACATTTTTTAATGGAAATCCTAACGGTAGGGGTAAATCTTTGAAAATTTTGGTTTTTAGGGGGAAGACCGGCCTTTTTCGAAACTAAAGGGGGCAAAGTTATGAATATGACAAACCTCATGGGGAAAATAATAATATCCCTTCAAAAAATGCATCAAAATGTTCAATTTGACAAAAATTTAACAATCAAACATAACATAATTTGTGAAAGAATTATTTTGCCCCTAGTTCAAAAATAATTGTTTGCAGATTTACAATTTAAAGGTAAAAAAAAAAAAAAAAAATGTTATGCAAATAATTCATTATTATAACACTTATAGTAGACAACCTAAAACATTATCTCAAAAATCAACTCAAATGATATGGCAAATGATTGTTTTTACCATATCATCCACGGTGAAGACAACTCACTTGTCACATTATTTTGGTTGTATAATATTACTCTTATTATAAATTTACCCCTATCATAAAAAAATCCAACATAAGCAGTAAATTAAAAAACAAATTCAACAAACCCCCCCCCCCCCCCCCCCCCCCCCCCCCCCCCCCCCCCCCCCCCCAAAAAAAAAAAAAAAAAAAAAAAAAAACCCTTAAAATATATAAAATGTTATTTCTTACTTAAATATTCTTAAACAAAAATAAATATTTTCAGTATATAAGAAATTTAAGTAAATAATAAATATTAAAAAATTAAAGTTAAAAAAACAAAAAAGGGCGGGACGATCTCCTCTAATGGCGGAGGAGATTCCTCGATCTCCTACGACAGGGAAGATCAAGTTATCTCCTTCGCTTCGCTAGAGTAGCAATCTCCTCTACTCGTGGTTGAGATCTTTCAATATACACCTCTGCACCGGGGAAGATCGATCGCCGACCATTTCTATCGGAGATCGACCAGTCAAAGGCCACCTCCATTGGCCTGGTGGTATTTACTAAAAGGCCCTATTCACCTAAGTTTGTGGGCTTAACACTAAGTTAATAAGTTGAGTTTTAATACTAGCTAAGTATTGCAACTCACAAACATGTCCCTTAACTTCACTTTTACTTTTTTTCTTCTTATGAGACTAGAGGTGACCACGGTTCGATTCGAACCACTGGTTCAAACCAAAACCATTACTATTCAAACCGAACTGGGGAGGAATCGGTGATTCCAACCGATTCCACTAATTATTTAATTTTCATTTTTTAAAAATAAACAAGAATTGCACTGTTGGCCAGGCAACCACAATTCGGTCCGAACCGAAATTGTTACTATTAAAATAGAATCGGAATCAAAATTTTGATTCCGATTCAAACCATAATCTATAAGGTTCCGGTTCGATGTTTTTTGGAACTTGGGTGGAACTGGCGGCTCACACCCGGTTTCGATACCGCTGGTTTGGAACCGGCAGTTCCAATTGGTTCCAATAATTATTTAATTTTTTTTTATAAAAAAAAAAAAAACAAGAATTGCACCGTTGGGCCAACAGTGCCATAGTGGGCCAACGGTGCAATTACTTATTTATTTTTTTATTTCATTTTTAATCAACCCTTTTCCTAATTCCCTATTGATTGGATGATTTACATACCTATTTGAGGTCCCCATTTCCTAGATTTTGTATTCGTTTTCAAGCATGTTTTTGTATATAATGCATTTTGTGAGCATTGTGTAGCTTATATGCCATAAAATAAGGTGTTGAGCATAATTGAAGAGTTTCAGAGGTTAATGGGCTGAAATTAGAAATCGTCGTGTAGAACATTCAAATTTCAGGGGCCATATCTCTCTCCTCCGATTGAACTACATTTCGTGTAACCTATTTCTAGAAAGGCCCATGAGTCTAATTTCCAACAATTTTTATGGATCACAATTTTGATTTCTCTAGAGGAAGTTATGGTCATTTTTGTAACGGTGCGCGAAGCTGAAAAACTTCACCCGAGAGAGATACGACCTTAAGGTGAGCCAAGCCCAAGGTCACCCCAAGGTCACTTTCCTCTCTGGTTTTCAACTATTTTCTTGACCAAAGAACCTCTAGGTCGCCCCCAAGTTGCCCCCAAGTTGCCCAAGCTCACCTTTTTACCCAAAAAATGTTAAAATTCAAGAATTTACCTCCTTGCCATTGACCTAATTCATTCCCTTATATAACCTTTGATATTTTTAGACCAAAACACTGATTTCCTACCTAAGAATATTCACCAAATCATTTCCTACATCACCATTACTAAATCCTACACAATCCACCTAACACTTTAACACCAATCCATGATTACTTCTTATTCTTGGGAGATAAGAACTTGAAGGAATTTGGAGGAGAAGAAGAGCAAAGGAAGAAGAGAAGATCTAATCTACATAGTTTTCTCTACACTTTATCTCTTTTATTTTCTTTATATAGCCATGTATTCATTTGATCATATATTTTGTATGGCTTACTTTAGTAATATGAGCTAAATTTCTAGTGCTAGGACTTGATGAAACCTCACCATTGACTTTATATATATTAATCTTTGATTTATCCATTATGTGCAACTGTGATTTGTATGGATGTTTTTGAGTATTTAATGCTTTCAATAGATTGATCTCCTGTTGAATGATTTTTGGTTGCGTGTTATGAACCGATAGGAGACGCATACAACGTGTTTGATAAAATGTCTTATACGCATGTCTAGTAAGGTAGACCAGCCAATGCTAGCGTATAAGACTCCTTTTAGTAGGCCAATGTTCTTAATGAATTCATACGTATATTCCGAGGTAATCGAGAGATAGGCTCGGGTGCGTTTTAGCTGTAACCTCTATTACTTGACCGAGATTAGACGTTAACAATTGGATGCATGAGTCTACAAATTGCATGAGTATAGATTGGGTATGCAAGTGAGTGTAGAAAGGTATTCTTTCTTCCACCATTCCTAATCCACCCATTTCTCCTCTCCAATCTCATCAACAAACAACTAGACTACCTCACCTAAATCATTCCTCTCTTCCCATCTTCTCCACCCATTTCCTTTGTCACTCTCCATATGACTCCACCTATCTAGACACATCCTCTTCTCCCACTCTTTGCACTAGGAGCATCAAAGGAAAGCAAGGATCAAACATTAAAGAAGGAGGCCCAATGGTGATTTCCTTGTTTATTACTTTCTTTTTATTTGATTGTAACTATGTATAATTAAATCCCTAATTTCTATCATTAATTGTTAAGATCATTCTCTTATCTAGTATTGTTGATGTTGGATTTCTATCTATTCAATTTTTTTATATTATTGTTATTTACTTTTCTAGTTTATTATATCTTAATCAATCAAAAACCAAAAATATGATTTATGTTTTATGTACCAAGATTAGACTAACTTAGATTATATCACAAATTGATTAATCTAACCTAATCCCTGTGGAACGAATCCTGACTTATCGTTTTACTAATCTTTACATCCTAAAAGGATTTCTAGTGGTAAAATTGGTTTTATAAATGAACACATAAAAACATCATTTTGTTATGCACAAACGGCCACATCAAAAATTGGCATTTTGCCGGGGATTAGTGTTTAGATTTGTTGATTTGTGCTTTTCTTTTTGTAGTTAGGTTTTTTTTAGGTAATGTGTCATTTTTGTTATTTTTAGATTTTCTAGTCTTGTTTTATTTTGTGTCTTGTGTCTTGTGTAGTTTTTTTTTTTTTTTTTTTTTTTTTTGTCTTTTCAGAAGGAATGGATCCTTTCACTATGCACTTGGAGGAATTTAAGCTTGGACATTTTATGGAATGTATGGGCACGAGACATGGGGTTGCCATTTAAGAGGAGAGCTTGCTAATGATGGAGGACAAGCCCAAGCTTCAAATTACAATCCTTGGCCTATGCATGAACCATGTGGAGATTTCAACAATCCGGGGTCAAGCTATGAATGGTGTGCCGATTTATACAAGTTGGATTGGAGGGGAGATCAAGACACTCAAGCTAATGCCTATGTGCGATCTCAAGAGGAGACTTTGAATGATTTTATTCAAAGTGCTCAAGCCTTCCAACAATGAACTCAAGCCAACATACAAGCCAACGAACAAGGATGGCAACATCAAGATCAAATGTGGCAACAATAAGATGAGAGGATGGAAGCTTCAATTAGAAGAATGGAAGGGCACGTTGAGATCATCGCCGAAGCTATACAAAGTCAGGTGCATGAAGAGTCCTTGAGCCATCCGGAGAAGGAAAATGCCCCCACCATCCTTTCAAATGGTGAAAATGTCAAAACCGAAGTTGGCCATGAACTTTCTAATGATTTGCCTAGTGTTTCAAGAGAGGAAATAGAAAAGGAGAAGACAGAAGAACAAATGAAGGACGCGAATGATGTCTCTTTTAAGGCACCACTCCTATACAAGGAGTCCAAATCTTTGGTTTTAAAATTTGAGCCGAATTTTTCAAATCTTTGCTATAATGCCATATTTGAGCATACTTTTCTTGTTGAGATTGTGCTTTACATGAGTAGTGAGGAATTGCGTATCTTTGCCATTGTTTGGTTTAGATTAACATCATGCCATTTAGGACGTCATTGAACAAAGTGCGTCATCTTTTTCTCATAATGTTAGGGTGAATTATCAATTTTGCTTGAAGGCTAGGAATTAATAGTGAAGATTCCCGTGAGGATCACAAACACGGCTTTTAAAAAGCGTATTTTGAGTTGTCAAATATTCACTCTTTAAACACTCACTCTCAAACACTCATTCAAGCATGTATGGGTCTCATTTGCACTTAAATATTGCTTGCCATAGAATATTATAGACTGCTTGTGCATGCTTTATTTTGCTTTGTGGACAAGCCTTTAGAAATGAGTTTAGGCAATTCATGTGTAAACCACTACTTGGCCTAAAACACTTCCAACCCTCTAATGTGTGTGCTCCCAAGCCCCTTTGAAGCCAAACACGTTTTAAGCTTTTCATTCATGAACCACATCTACATGAACCTTGTAGTCTACATAATGGACTTACCTTGACCAAATGATTTGCTAAGGCTTAGGGAATCAATGTAAGATCTTATACTTGAAAATGTAGAGGTGTGTACCTAGGCATGTAAATGTGTGCAAAAAGTTTTGCAAAGCATGAAAGCTTGAAAAGGAAAAAAGAAAAGCAAAGAAAAAGAAAGCTTGAAAAGAAAAAGAAAAGCAAAGAAAAAGAATATGAAAAGAAAAAGATTGGCAAAAAGAAAAGAAAAAGAGAAAGAGAAGGAAAAGAGAACCAAGAATTAGGCACAATTGGCCTAAGAGAGAAGATGGAAAGTGGAATGAGCTACTCAAATGAAAAATTAGAGTAGAATGCACATATGAATTGAAATTGTAAGCCTGGACGCCTAATGTGTGAACAGTATGTGTGAAGCAATTAGAACTCATAATTATAATGCATGCCTTAGTGTAATCATTGGGTTCTTTGTTATCCATTGTCCAATTCTTTGTTTCACCATCACCTAAGGCCCCATTATCACCAAAAGAAAGACCTTCATGATCTTTACAAGTGTCCACGTTGTAAAATTTTGTTGATTCATGTTCTTTCTAATTCATGGCTTGCAATTCCATTCATGAGACTTACTTATCAGAAATTGTGTTTTAAATGTCATCATATGCAATCAATTAGATATCCATGACATGAATTCATATTGCATATGTATTTTGAGCGAAACCTAGGAATCAATAAGAAGAAAAGAGAGATTTCGGTGAGAATTAGATATCAAGGCGAATTACATTCTAAATCGAATAGCACATTTGCTTTAAAGCTTTGGCATTTTGAATGTAAGGTCGCATTACGTACAATAATATCTAGAGTGGCATGCTCTTAATCTTTACTTAACATTTTCTTACATGTATAAGTCCTCGCTAGTGCATCATTATGTTAATCTCTTCATTTTGGTTAAGCATGTTAATCATTGGATAGTAGATCCTTGCTAGAGTGAGTTAGAACTTCATTGAAAATATTTGAAATGGCTTGATGCATGTCTTTGGGGGTTGATTTATGATTGTTTTGCTCGAGGACGAGCAAAATATAGGTTTTGGGGTATTTGATCAAGCCAAATTTGATATGATTTTGACCTTCATTCCCGTCTCTTTATGCTTGGTTCTCAAGCGTTTCCATGTATTTAATAGTGTTAAATTGAGCATTGCAGGTTTATTTAGGCCTCAAGGGCATTTGTGAAGAAGAGGAGGAACTTAATGCAAAAAGGAGCATAAAGATGTGAAACAGGGCGTTTTCGCCATTTGATCAAGATATGTCGCCATGGCGACAGGGAGGTGCTTCTCAAGTGTACCAATATCGCCACAATGTCGCCCCGAGGTCGCCATGGCGACAAAAGAATTTATTTAAGAAGTTTGCAATCAGGTATTGTCGCCATTTGATGTCGCCATGGCGACATTAAAGGATAAATGGCGACAACGTTGGAATTCCAGTGCTGGAATTCCAACGTTGGACATTATCGCCATAGTGACACAATGGCGACAAAGAAGGACAAAGGGCGATAGCGTAGAACTTCCAACGTTGGAATGTCAGCCATTCAAGAGGGGTATTCTTGTCCTTTCATGCCTATTTCGTACCCTAGCTTTCCAACCTATAAATGCATCACATTTTCTCCTTTGAAAATACACTTGTTTAAGCAAGAAATTCTTTCTTCCACCATTCCTAATCCACCCATTTCTCCTCTCTAATCTCATCAACAAACAACTAGACTACCTCACCTAAATCATTCCTGTCTTCCCATCTTCTCCACCCATTTCCTTTGTCACTCTCCATATGACTCCACCTATCTAGACACATCATCTTCTCCCACTCTTTGCACTAAGAGCATCAAAGGAAAGCAAGGATCAAGTATTAAATAAGGAGGCCCAATGGTGATTTCCTTATTTATTACTTTCTTTTTATTTGATTGTAACTATGTGTAATTAAATCCCTAATATCTATCATTAATTGTTAAGACCATTCTCTCTTATCTAGCATTGTTGATGTTGGATTTCTATCTATTCAATTTCTTTATATTATTGTTATTTACTTTTCTAGTTTATTATATCTTAATCAATCAAAAACCAAAAATATGATTTATGTTTTATGCACTTAGATTAGACTAACTTAGATTATATCACAAATTGATTAATCTAACCTAATCCCTGTGGAATGAATCCTTACTTACCTTTTACTAATCTGTACATCCTAAAATAATTTTCTAGTGGTAAAATTGGTTTTATAAATTAACACATAAAAACATCATTTTGTTGTGCACAAACGGCCACATCAGCGAGATATGTGACACCTTCAAATACAATGGAATTCCCGATGATTTTATTATGATGACCTAAGGTCAAAAAGGCATATATATATATATATAATATCCAATTGAAGCTATGTCATTTTGGAAAATTTCCAAAACTTTTATGTGCAAACTGCTCTACGTAGGGTGTATTTTGGGCAGGTGTAGGCCGGATTGAAAAATCAATCAGGTGCCCGCTCTACGTAGGGCGAGTGAACAGCAGTTTAGGCGCGACAATGCATCAGCTTTAAATTCAAGAGCCTCAAAACATGACCAAACGACATCGAAAACTTTCATATAATATATCGTTGGAAAAGTATGGATGTCTACTTTCTACTTAAATTTTTGGAATGACATTTCAATTTCTGTAGAAAACATTATGGTCAATAGAGTGACCAAAGGTCAGAAACGGACAACAACAGAGTTGCCCTGTTTTGGTGGTCACTTTGGAGATTTCAAAACCAATCCAAACGGTCATGAAATATTATGAATAATATACCTTTGGAAAGGTATGGGTGTCTAGTTTGTCCAAAATTTTACAAAACTCAATTTAAATCTTTTTATAAAAAGTTATGGTCACAAGACCATACAAAAGTCAGTTTTGAAAAACATTTAAAATATTGAAATCCAATCTTTTGAAACTAGACACTTTACTCCAAACAACCAAACCAAAACTAACACATATCCAAGAGAAGAATGAGTCCTTCTCAAGTGGGCAATCATCACGCTAAGACATGCACACCATCGTGCAAGCGTGGACAAATTACACCACGCTTAAGACTAATATACATGAAGTGCAAGTGTGGGATGTGAATGCATCCTAATGCCTAACATGTCATGGCATTGTCATTGTACAAGATACACTCAATTAAAACATGCATGAATAGAATTCATGGCTTTTCATCCTAATGCCTAAACATGTCATGGCATTTCAATGAACAAGATGCAATCACTTGAAACATGCAAGAAGAGAGATTAATGAACATTAATGCACACATAATAAGAACACACAACATACAAGAATAGGAATTATGCATGGATTGTGGGTGTGTGCAACTACATCTCTTCAAAGCAAGTAAGCACTTAAAAATTTACCTTTGAATTGTTTGTCACCTTGAGGTCTTGAAAAGGCCTTTGAGCTTGATCCTCAATCACCTAAACTACCCTTACAATTCAAACCCCAACATATGGTTTGTCCACGAAATAAGCCAATCAATGAATGAGAATCCTTACAAGAACAATTCAAAAGATGAAGGATAAAGCCAAAAATACCAAATATGGTGGCTTTGTGGAAACTAGCATCTTGAAGTACTTTTCTAGTTCTTGATTATTATGTAATATATTTTTTACTTATAGAATTATTAATTTATGTGACAGTTGGAGCCAAAATTTTACACAGGGTTTCAAAAAGAAATTATTAATTATTACGATATAGGAGATTAATTACAAGGGTTCTACTTTATAACTTACGTCTAAAATTAGTCTACTAATTATTAAAACAATAAAAAAAAAATGTATTAACAATAAATAAAAATGATCATTTAAAAATAATTATTAAAAAAATTAAATTATAATAGTAAATAATACCAATATATTTATATGAAATAAATGTTGTAATAAAAATGTATATAATTTGATCTTTTAAAAGATTCAATAAATCTCACAGCCGATTATTTCATAGTCACTTTCTAGAAGTAACACCTTGCTTCTAAAAACTACTGCCAAATCAAATCTAGAATCACATATATTTTTCATACCAAAATTATCGATAACAATTTTTGACATTAGCTGGGTTGCCCTATAAAATAAATAAATAAATAAATAAAATTCTAACAAACAAAAGAAATCCTAGCTATAGTCCCAGCAATTTCAACAATTTTTCGTCTTGTCACACTCATTTACTCCCCATACCCACAGTAAAAAAAATTAAAATTTAATAATTTACTTATTACAATCTCTAAAATATCAAGATTAACCCTAAATATTAATAGTTATCTAAATTAAATTATTTCTATTCAAACCCACACAAAAATTAAATCTGTTAATTTTTTTTTTTTTTTTAAATTGTCAGAGCAACCTTCACCCATGGATCTATGAATGAACTTTTGTTTCGTTGAACCAGCAATGTAAGTTATAATTTCTCCTTATTAATGAACTTTTATCAAGTTTTTGAGTTGGACTTGGTTTTGTCCTAATTTGTGTTTTTCACGATACTACTTTCACTGTTTTTTTTTGTTTTGTTTTGAAAACGGCCGATTACTTGGTCTTTCATAGTTAATGCTGCTTTGGGTTTCCAAAAAAAAAAAAAAGATCAAGGGTGAAAAACCCTAAATCAAACAAAATGAGGATTTTTTTTTTTTTTTTATCTACCTGTAAAACTAAATTGGAACTAAACTAATGAGTAGAGAGAAGATTGTTTGATTTAGGGTTTTCACCCATATTTAGTTTTGTGTGAGTTTGAAAAATGGTTTTTTATTTTTTAAAGTATTACATTTACAACTATTAAAATGATTTTTATGATATGGTGAGACTCGAACCCCAAACCACCAGGAATGAAAGAGAGGTGCACTACCATTTCCTCTAAGAGGTGATGTGCATTAAAACGGTTATTAATAGGATTAATTTTGACATTTTAGAGATTATAAAAAAATTAAATTATTAAATTCCAAAATTTCTATAATGGGTGTGGAGGAGTAAATGAGTGTACCAAGAACGATTTTGGGTGGAAATAGAGCCACCGTATAAAAAACAGTCTACTAATTATTAAAACAATAGATAAAAGAAATTTATAAACAATAAATAAAAATTATCATTTAAAAATAATTATTAAAAAATAAAATTATAATAGTAAATAATAACAATAGATATTTATATGAAATAAATGTTGGAATAAAAATGTATATAATTTGATCTTTTAAAAGATTCATTAAATTCTACAGAAGATTATTTCATAATCACTTTCTTAAAGTAACCTCTAACTTGTTTCTCAAAACTGCTACCAAATCAATCAAGAATCACACATTTTTTTCTTACAAATTTTTTTTTTTGAGAAGCAAGAGAAGATAGATTCAAAGGCAAAGCAGCCAAACATAAACAACAAAGCCAGCAGCTTCAAAAAACTGCGACAGGAGTGACAAATCCACCCCTGTCGCTGGATTTTGAAGAGGGAGGGCCAAACAAACAACAAAAGGCAGCAGCAAAAAACGCAAAACAACCAGCCAAAAAGCAAGCCCCAAAGACATCAGCTCCATTCCAGCATATCACCCAAACCATCAGCTCCCATTTTAGCCAGACTATCAGCCATTGTATTAGACTCTCTAGGACTGAATTCTGAAAACTGACCCCTTTTTCCCAACAAACTTCTTATTTCCATGATTAAATGCAGATTCCTCCAATCTCCTATACCTCTGCTGTTAACCCAGGCCACTGCTTGGTTACAATCACTCACAATAGAAATCCTATTCTCCACCAACTCTGGTCTCGACATACAAAGGGCTGCAGCTCTAGCAATGGCAGTGAGCTCCGCCACAGAGATATCGAGATCCCCCACAAAATCAATAAACTTACACAAAATTTCGCCCTTACTATTTCGAAGAACACCACTAACACCAGCTTAACCTGACGTACCCCTTACAGAAGCGTCAACATTAAACTTCAAAGAATCTGGCTCCGAAGGGATCCATTCTTTTGGGTTTGGAATCTTAACTTTCACAGCATCGAAACATCTCTCAGCTATATTCAGAGTTAAAAGCGTAATTGGTTCCTTAGAACCTCTACCAATATACTTAAACCACCATGCAACCCTAAGCTTAACCAAATCCACCGCCTGCTCGAAAGTGATCAAAACATCCTTAAAAACCTTCTCATTCCTTACTTCCCAAATAGTCCAAGACATAGCAAAGAAAAGAGCACTCCACGCTCTTTCGGCTCTTTTATTTGGACACAAACCACTCCAATTCACCCACCAGGACAGAACAGAACTAGAAGCGCAGCAACTGACATGCCACCAATTCATACAACAAGACCATATCTTCCACGCCCAACTACAATGCAAAAAAGGTGATCAATGGTTTCTTCTTTCTCGCCACACAACGCACAATCCACCATGTTTTCAGACAACAAACCAAAACGCCACAAAACCTCCCTAACAAGCACTCTGCCATGAAGAAGATGCCACACAAAGATTTCAATCTTCAGGGGGCAGATGCTTTTCCAAATCCTATTAAACACCATCGGATCACCTGTAAAATTTTCCTCCAAACTTTTCCACACAGTCTTGACTGCAAATTGACCATCCGAACGTAAGGTCCATCCCACAGCATCCGGAATCGCAGCGCGAATCCTTATGCTGTCAAGAAAACTCAAAAATAATCCCATTGTTCCTTCTCCCAATCAAAACACGGACGTCTTAAATTAATGCACCACTTCCAATTATCACCCAAAAAGCCACCAAATTCCTTAATACAGCCAGTTTTGTTGCAGGCAAGAGAGAAAACCCTAGGGAAAACCTCCTTTAAGGGCACACCTTCGCACCTAACATCTTCCTAAAAACTTGCTCTATCACCGCTGCCAATAATCACTCTAAGCCCCTCCTCTATCACCTTTGCTATTGCCGAATTCTATTGTAGAAGGTTCCCCACAGCCTTGATAAAAAAAGAACTAGACGGGCCTCCGTTCCAATTCCACCTAAGAGCATGCATAGGAACCCCATATTTTGCACAAATGACTCTCCTCCAAAGCGATGTTTCCTCTTTCCCAAACCTCCAAATCCATCTCGCCAAAAGGCCTTTATTCTTGTCTAAGACATTACCAATACCAAGTCCTCTATTATCCTTACTTTTGCACAAAATGTCCCACTTCAATACGTGCAGTTTTCTTTTTTCATGACCATCTCCCCAAAAGAAACATCTCTGCAGCCTCTCAATGCTCCTAGCAACCGCCACCAGAATTTTGAACACTGACATGAAATAGTTTGGGATACTTGACTTAATTGATTTAATTAATACAAGTCTCCCCCCTTTACTTAAAAACGTTTTCTTCCAAGGCGCCAACCGGTTCTCGATTCGATGGATAAGATCTTTCCAAAATAATTTGGAGCAAGGGCGACCCCCTAGAGGAAGACCCAAATATGGAATAGGAAGAGCACCTTGGGTACACTTAAACACCGCAGCCCAATTTATTTCCTCCCTTACACCCCTAGCAACCCGAACAACACACGACTTCCTAAAGTTGATCCGAAGGCCCGAAGCCACTTCAAAGCACCTCAAGATTCTTCTCGTGTTGACTAGATACTCCTCTCTAGGCTGAAGAAACAAGATGGTATCGTCTGCGAATTGAAGGTGAGTCACTTGAACATCCCTACCGAGAGTCACACCTTTCATCAAATCCAACCTCTCCGCCTTAATAAACTTGGCATTGAGACGCTCCACCACAATATTGAAAAGAAAAGGGGATAGAGGATCCCCTTGACGCAATCCTTTTTCCAACCCAAATTGCCTAGTTGGACTACCATTTACCAAAACTGCGAGACTAGGGGATGATATACAGTATCTCATCCATTGTCTCCATTCCTACCAAAACCCATGTCACTCATAATGTCATCCAAAAACGTGTGATCAACTGAATCGTAAGCTTTTTCGAAATCCAACTTCACCACTAATCCCCCCCCCCTTTGCACTTCTTCCAAGAGTGAATAATTTCTTCTGCAATGACGAAACCATCCAGAATCTGACGGCCTTTGACAAAAGCCATTTGAGTTTCACCGACAATTGAGCCAATAATCCTCCTCATACGATTAGCTAAAACCTTAGCTACAATCTTGTAGAGAGATCCCACCAAACTAATGGGTCTATAATCTTTCATTGTCTTGGGTTTCACGCATTTAGGAATCAACGCAATGAACGTCTGATTTAGATCCTTAACAATCCTCCCATCCCGGTGAAACTCCTCCAAAAAAAGCATAAAGTCCCCACTAATGACCGACCAATTCTCCTTAATGAAACTTATGTTAAAACCATCTGGGCCTGGCGCTTTATTACCCTCACAACTATCAAGAGCTGCCTTCACCTCTTCCAACTCGAAATTCTGCTCCAAAAAACCCCTATCCTCACTCGACAACTTCTTGAGAGGAAGGTTTAGAATTTTTGGTCTTCGCCACCTAACATTCTTAAACTGAGACTCAAAGAAATCCGCTGCCCCCCTAGACATGTCCGCCGGATTAGAGCTTAGAACCCCATCAAACTCCATATTTTCTATGAAGTTATTCCTACGCCTCCCACTCGCCACACAATGAAAAAAACGGGTGTTCCTATCACCCTCTAGAAGCCATTTCACTCTCGAGTTCTGTCTCCAACGCTGCTCCTCTCGCCTAAGAGACTTCCAAAGCTCCGATAAAACATCCACTCTTTCCTTTCTCAGCCCATCAGACCATCCCCACTTAGCAGCTTCTTTATCTAGAAAGTCAAGCCTCTCCTCTAGATCCTTAGTTGGAGCACGATCCTTCTCCTTGACTGCTGCCCAGCTTTTAATTCTGTTCTTGGCACCTCTCAACTTAACCTTTAAAATGCTACTACTGGATCCTGTCAAATTCTGCCCCACCCAATCCTTTTTAATGGCTTCCATTAAGGCTTTCTCTTCTAACCAGCAGTTACTAAACCTAAAAGGTCTAGGACCCCAATTAACCTTTATGATACCCAAGCAAATGGCCGAATGATCCGATATAGATCTCGGTAAACAAAACTGATCCAAATTCAAAAACCAAGACAGCAGAATTGGAGAAACCAAAAATCTGTCAAGTCTTGCCCAAGAACCCCCAACTCTATTATTTGACTAAGTAAATTCACCTCCCCTCAAAGGGGTGTCAATAACTTTCGCCTGAAGAATAAACTTGTTAAAAGCTTGCGCCGACCATTTGTTAAAATCCCCCCCTTTCCTCTTCGATTCATTAAGAACCGTATTAAAATCCCCACCTAAACACCATGGCATTAGATAGGACTGCTGCACCTGCAGGATGAAACCCCACAAATCTCTTCTCTCCTTTTCCGAATTCGGTGCGTACACGTTACAAAGAACAACCTCTTTGTCCAACTTGTTCAAAACACCAACCACAATAATACACCATTTATTCGAGATACAATCCCTTACCGTCACCAATTCTTCATTCCACAAAGTTAAAAGGCCCCCTGCTGCTCCATCAGCATCAACACCCACTCCTTTGGTTAATTCCACCCCACCCAAGTCTCTTAAAACCTTACTATCGTACCTACCGAGTTTAGTCTCCTGAATAAAGAAAATTGCAGGATGAAGCCTAAGCATAGCACTTTTAACTTTTCTCCTTTTGACCTCCTTTCCTAGACCCCTCACATTCCAAGAGAGAGCTAACATAAAAACTACCAGAATCCCACCCTCGGAACCAACAGAGAAAGCTAACCTTCTCTAATCTCATCCTCCTTCTCTCTTAGCGTTAAGTACTCTATAATCTCACTCTCTTGACCATTGTAATCAAAACCCAAGGCTGCCCCTGTTTCCAAAACTTTGGCTACCTCCTCCTCCGTATTCCCCGAATTGCCCCTTTCTTGCTCTTCACCTTCTAAATTCTGCCCACCTGAAGCATCTCCGTCTACTCCCCTTCTTTTACTTGCACGTTCTAACCTTCTTGCCACCCCTTTCTCAATAATTTTTGAAATCTCCTCCTCTAAATTCCAAACCACTCTTTTTGTTTTCTCCTTATGGCCAATGACAGTATTGCCTCCCCTCGTTACCATTGGATGAATCTTAAAAGCAGAGTTAGAACATTTACCTCTAGGTTTCTTCGCATTTTTTCCTCTTGGCTTCCTACTATTCTCCTGTTCTGTACACTCTCTGGTCTTGTCTTGCCCAGTGGAATCATCCATCACCGTTCCTTCTTGCACAATCCCCTGAATGCTCCTTTCGTCACCTTCCTCTCTTAAGTCCACCATTAGATCGATGCCTCTTCTTGCTTCCAATTGAGTTTCTGGAACCACCTGGATAGAAGAAGGATTATGATCACTTTTCGATTTTTGACTATTATCGTCTGAATCAGAAGAGCTTGAGTCAGACGTATCTCCATTGGAGCTTTCTACTTGGGCCAAGTGCTCATTAAATCCATTTTGATCTGGCTCATCTCTGTTTTCCCCTTTAAGCCCACTATCATATAGCCCACCCCCTGATTTATTTACTTCCTGTCTCTCTTCTATTCTTTTCGTAGAGCATTCACCTTTTGTCCACTTTCCTTGTAAAAGAGGCCCACTATCTGTATCAGAACTAAAGGATGCTGGACCAGGCCCAAACATCCTTTTCTCCTGACTTGATCCACTCCTGTATTCCACCCTTGCTTTAGACCTTGCTATTGGGATCCAGCAGTCCTCACCTTTGTCCCTTACCTCACTAGGTCCACCCTTTTCCTTTTCTAGGTACTTAGGATTACTCGAAAACTCTTCCCTGACATTCTTTCTATTCTCCTTTCTGAATCTTGAATAAAAAAAGTCATCCTCCTTTTCTCCTTTTCTGCCCTTGTCACTTCTATGGTCAGTCCATGGACAAGCCTCCCTTGTTGATTTTGACAGAACCTGCTCCACCGCCAGCTCTTCTGTGTTACAATTCAAATTTGAACCCATAGGTCTTAGACCCAAGTGCTCAGATAACCATTGACTAGACGGCTGCTCCGCCTGTTCCACCAATTTCACCGGAAAAGAGCCATTTCCCATATTCACAGTGATCTCCTTGTTTAATGACTGACCTAAAGGAGCTTGGATCAATAATTTTCCTATGTCCAATCTCTGCCTGAATTCGGTTTCTTCATTCATCCATATCACTTCTCCCACTTGACCTCCCAATTTCTTGAAAAACTCCTTACACCAGCACCTGACAGGCACTCCCTGTACTTCAACCCAGCTTAGCTTACTCCTGTTTTGCGCCTGCAACTTCCCAGCCCCTGCTTTCATTGATACAAAGCAATCTCTCCAGAAAAAACTGTTATTGGTAAATCCTTCCATGTCACACGCTGATTCGAACGTCCATAAAATGGATTTTTCTCCCAAAAAAGTTGAATAGAAGATATAACCTCTATCCTCTAGTTTTTGATTCACAGATTCCACCGTAGAGAAGTTCTTTAGGACCCCAACTGCACTTCTGGATAGCCACTTATTCACTTCTTGTGAGTAAGTCCAAGAGATGGAACCACCCTTATTAGCCACTTCTGTCAAAGGATTAACCTCCTTTACCACTTCTGCAAAAGACTTCCCTTTTTGAGGATAACGTCTATTGACTAGGCCACCATTAGCACAAACTGTTTCCATCCTGCCTCCTCTGATACTACCAGCCGGTTGCTGGTTAATACCATTCTGATAGGCTCTCGATATTCGCCGCCTGTTCCAGTCATACGACGCTACCTTTGCTGTTATCGGCCACCCATATACATGCATACCATTCACTCTCTGAGCCACCTTGCTTGCCTCCACCAAACTTTCAAACCTGATGAAAGCGAAAACGCTGCTGTTAGCACTCTTCTTTGTCGATAGAAACACGTCCCTAACCCTACCGAAGATCTTGAAAATACTCCATAATGAAGTTGAATCCACTACGGGATTGATGTTTCCAATAAAAACCGATACCAGCCCTTCTCTAAAGTCCTTGTTACCGCCCAAATGCTTAGCCTCTGACAGCCTTACTTGTCCCTTGCTAAGGATTTGAGAGTATCTCTCTCTAGAATTCTCTCTCATCATTCTTGAATTCTTACCAAAATTAATCAATAACAATTTTTGATATTAGCTAAGTAACTGGGTTGCTCTATAAATGTACAATAATCCAAACAAACAAAAGAAACCTTAGCTATAGCTCCTAACAATATATATATATATATATATTTGGTGATCATGGCTGCTTCTCTTAATGGTCTGATCATCCTTGTAATACTATTCTTTTGCCTCTCTCTCCAATCTGCTTCATCACCAGCTCCAGCACCGGCTCCGAGCCCCTACAATTTGCTTGAATTCACATGTGATAAAACCAATGACTACCCAGTCTGCATGAAAATTCTTAAGTCCAATCCCCAAACTGCATCAGCATCAAATCCATTAGATCTCGCAAGAGCTGCACTCAATTTGGCAATGGCTGATACATCAATAGCTCGTGAACAAATTACCGCTTTATCAAGGAGCAAAAAAACTCAGCTAGGATTAAGGAAACCTATTGAAAGGTGCATTAAATAGTATGATTCAGCAGTTGGAGATTTCAATGTCTCGACGCGGGAACTCGTAGAAGATCCTATGTTAGCAAACTATGATGCGGGTGTTGCCGGTATTCAGGCTTATTATTGTGAAAATGGATTTGTTTCTGCTCAGTTTCAGGTGCCAGCTGAAATTGCTTCTTTGAACGAAAAATTGTGGTCCTTTAGTAGGATTGCATCTGCGGTTACAGATACACTACAGCAAGACTACTCCTAGAGTTGTCTCTTATATATCATGGTGTAGTTCTTTTTAATTACTTCTCTTGATGCTCTCGAAGTTTTTATTTCATGAATATTAATAAATTGTGTTTCTTCAGTTTTAATCTATTCGTATAATAATGATGTGTACGGTAATGTAATATTGACACCATTTATTTTAGGGTGGCTCTATCGCTACCCACAAAATATCTTCATACACCCATATTAAAGAATTAAAACTATTAATCTTACTCCCTACACCCTTTAAAATACCAAAACTATCATTTAAGTATTTTTTTTAAAAAAAAATTTAAACATATATATTTTCTCATTACACCCATTTATCTTCATTTGCTTTCACCACCGTAAAAAAAAAATTCTTTTACAAACGGTTTCTTCTTTCAAAAAAAAAAAAAAAAAAAAAACTATGTACAGTCTCTTCATTCCCTTTAACAGATGTTAACGAAGAAATTTCGTTAACCAGAATCTGCAGGGTGACCTTCAGTAGGGAGCTCGCCCCAAAACCAATCTAGACTATTACACTTGAAAAGATGTTGAAATTGTTGAATTAAGCTACGAAAAGTGTTTAGTCATTGTATTAGTACTAAGATGGAATTAGTATAATAGGAATAATACAATATTCTACCATCTAAAGTAAAACAGAGAATGAAATAGTCCATTACTTGAAGGTAAAAAAAAAAAAAAGTATTATTATTTGATCAATCCCTTGTACAATGGTCGCCAAACCCTTTATATACATGTACTTTCACCTTCTGGTGGTTTTATTAACTGTTCTTAGACACCTTAGGATCGTGGGAGTGACTTCCCTATGGATCCGCGGTGTTGTAGTGAAAGTTGTGCCTTTCTCGGTTTCTTGCCCATAACTGCTCATAACTGTTGAAGCATGTCTCTACTAACTTCTTCAGAAGTGGCTTAAGGGTTGGACTTGGTCAAAGCATGGAACTTGTCGTTTTGATGAATGTAGACTTGGATTTGTGCGGAAAATATATGTCATGCTAGTCTTGGACACGTTGGATGCGATTTGGCCTATCGATTGGCTCGCTTGATTACGTGTAATGTCTGTATTGCTTTAGTAGAGTTTGAGTAGAACTAAGACTCTTAAAGAGTTAGTTGTAAGTTAATTTGATTAAAACATAATCAACATGCATAGGCATATAATTAATCCGAATCTTAACCTAAACATGTTTTTAAATCATGATTAATCAAACCCTAAATACATATTACCAACCCATATCAATTCAAGAGAAAAGGGAGATAAGATAATGCGGAAGCGTACCTGAATCCATTGTCGGAGATCGGTGGATGGGTTGTGATCTTCCAAATTATCACGATCTTTATGAACCCTAAAGTGTTCTCTCTTGTTATGGTGATAGGGATGCAGACAAGAAAAAGTCTCGTGTAATTTGGGGACCATAACCCTAATATACTATAATAAGATTATTATAGGTTTTGCTATTTCTAATTTGGCCCCTCATCAAATTAGATATAGCACTCTGGTATCTACACATTAATTCCATGACAATTATACCCTTAAGCTTTAAAACTTTAAATCTTAATTAGATCACTTTATTTAGGCTTAACCAAAAGATAGCACAACACATTTAATATTTACATGTGTGGCCCCACATGATGGAATTTTCCAACAATCTCCCACTGGGCCACATATGTAACTTTACAAATGTGTATGACTTTATGAGCTCCAAAATTTTGCTATCACAATTTTAGGGTATATCTGAACAATCTCGTCCATTGATTATGCTATTATATGATCAAAGCGGTTTTTGTCACATTTAACGTGACTAAACCCATCAATGGTCACGTACACCAATATAACCAAATGACATAGATCAATTAGGGTTGCACATTTTCCCCCGGATCCCCGGATCCCCGCTTCCCCATCCCCATTTGGGGGAAATTTTTTGGGGGAAAATGGGGAAATGGGGAGGGATGGGGATGAAAATCATCCCCAAATTGAAATGGGGATAGGGATGGGGAGACCCCACCCCATCCCCATTTCCCCATTTTCCCCACTAATATAGTGAAATAGTACCCCCATCCCCATTTCCCCATTTCCCCTAAAATATTATAAAAATAATTATATATATATATTTTTGTAATGTATTTTCTTTGACATTATTTTGTAATGTATATATATTTGACATTATTTTGTAATGTATTTTCTTTTGCATTTGTAATGGAATGTTTTTTTTTTTTTTTTAGTTTAATTTATAATTTTCAACCAAATGGGGAAACAGGGGAACGGGGAAAAACGGGGAAACGGGGAAAATGGGGAAATGGGGATGGGGATGGGGGGACCTCCCCTTAAAACTCCCCCATCCCCATTTTCCCCAAATGGGGAAATGGGGAGGGATGGGGAAGGGTTGGAGAAGTGGGGATGGGGATAGGGGGACCTATATCCATCCCCATTTCCCCAATGTGCAACCCTAAGATCAATCATGGATGCATAGCATGGAAATTACATGCAGTGTGATCTATACATGTCTATTTCCAACTGGTCCTACTTTATTCTTTAGTGAGATCAATACTTAACATAATGTAACAGAGTGAAATGAACTGAATACTTTATTTTTGATCAGAAAAATATCCAAATACATAAATACATAAGTATGTCCAAAATCAAACATAAAGCAATATAAAATGATACAAACTCCCACTATAATGTGATATCCTCACACAAAATAACACCCATATGAGCAGTGTGCTCATGAAAGACCTTGGGTGGTAATCCTTTTGTAAGCGGATCCGCTATCATGGAGTTTGTCCTAATGTGCTCTATGGATATCTGTCCACTCTGCACTCTCTCCTTCACAACTAGGAACTTAATGTCAATATACTTTGACCTAGATGAGCTCCTATTGTTGTTGGAATAAATCACTGCTGACTTATTGTCACAATATAGTTTGAGTGGTCTTTCAATACCCTCCATAATGCGCAGCCAGTGACAAAATTCTGCAGCCATATTCCATGGTTGGATGCCTCATAGCATGCTACAAACTTTGCTGCCATGGCATCCAGCATAATCAGAGTCGGAATACCTTATGATCTCTAACTGATCCGATCTCCTATATGTGAGCATGTGATCTTTTGTTCTCTGCAAATACCTCATAACCCGCTTGGCTACTTTCCAATGATCCATCCTAGGGTTACTTAAATATCTGCCTAACATACCAACAATGTACGCAATATCCGGACGCGTACACACCTGAGCATACATTAGACTCGCTACAGCTGATGCATATAGAATCTTCTACATTTCCTTAACTTCAAGGTTATTTTTAGGGCATTGATTAAAACTGAACTTGTCTCCCTTAGTGATAGAGGTGTCACCTGGTTTGCTATCTTGCATGCCAAACCTTTTGAGCACTTTATCGATATAGCTCCTTTCTGATAATCCAATAATACCCCAAGAGCGATCTCATTGTATCTGGATCCCTAATACAAAGGAGGCGTCACCAAGATATTTCATCTCAAAATTCTTTGATTGAAATCTCTTGGTTTCGTGCAACATGCCTATATCATTTGTGGCAAGCAGTATGTCATCGACATATAAAACCAGGAATATGTGCTTACTCCCGCTGAATTTATGATACACACAATTATCAACAACGTTTATCTCAAAACCAAATGAGACAATCACTTGATGAAACTTGTGATACCACTGACGGGAAGCTTGCTTAAGTCCATAGATGGACTTTGTCAATTTGCAGACCATATTCTTTGGGTCTCCTGACTCAAAGTTTTCTGGCTGCACCATATAAATTGTTTCGTCAATGTCACCATTGAGAAACGCTGTTTTGACATCCATCTGATGAAGCTCAATGTCAAAATGTGCAACAAGTGCCATGATTGTCCTAAAAGAGTCTTTCGTTGAAACTGGAGAGAAAGTCTCTTTGAAGTCAATCCCTTCCTTTTAGGTAAAGCCTTTAGCTATAAGACGAGCCTTATACCTCTCCACATTACCTTTCGAATCCTTTTTGGTTTTAAAAATCCATTTACAACCAATGGGCTTCGCACCTTCTGGTAATGGGACAAGTTCCCAAACCTTATTGTCTTGCATAGACTTATACTCCTCATTCATGGCATCAATCCACTTCTGAGAGTTGGAACCTTGCATGGCTTGATGGAGGTTGATTGGATCATCTTCCACCATTCCAATGTCTTCCTCATGTTCTTGGAGAAATACGATAAAATCGTCCGGAATAGCATTTCTCCTTTCTCTATTTTCTAGTGGATCGCCTTAATGGCACTAGTTCTTGAGGTTGTTGAGTTTGTTCCTCAGGAACAATTACCTCATCTTGAATGGGGGGTTGATCAACATTGTCTGATTGAGATCCGGATTTGCTTTTTGATCAATGAGAGGTATAGAAACCTGCACATTGTCAAAAGCGATAGTGGGAATCGAAACTGATTCCTCCTCAAAGATAATGTCTCAATATCCTAACCTTATTTCTCCCCCAAACTCAATATCCTCAAAAAATGTTGCAGTTACCGTCTCAAAAATTGACCTAAGTGTGGGATCATAAAACTTATAGCCCCTAGATCACTCAGCGTAGCCAATAAAGTAGCTGCTCACAGTTTTGGAGTCTAATTTCTTTTCATGTGGCCTATAAGGCCTTACCTCAGTTGGACATCCCCAAATGTGAAAATGTTTTAGACTAGGCATTCTGCCTGTCCAAAGCTCATAAGGTGTTTTTGCAGCTGCTTTAGTTGGCACTTGGTTCAGAATATAAGCTGCTGTTTTGAGCGCTTCATTATTCTTCCTCTTTTTGCCCTTGTCCTTAGAGGTGCTAGCCAAATGAGCACTTTCAGTCCTGTCTTGCTTCAATCTCTCTTCCGTTTGCACACAATAAAAAATGAGCTCATTAAGAGTCAATTTCTCCTTTTGACAGTTGTAACTGACCTTAAGTTGACTGTATTGTGCAAAAAATGATATTAATACCAAATGCACGAGCAAGTCGTCAAACGGCTTGAGCTTCAGTGCCTTAAGCTTAGAAGCAATATGAGACATTTCCATAATGTACTCTTTTATGTTCCCTTTGCCTTTATACTTCATAGAAATCAAGCTTTGCAAAAGCGTGCTTGTTTCTGCCTTATTGTTTTTCGCAAAACGCTTCTCAATTTCGACTAGGAACTCTTTGACTTTGGTTATCTCTTCAGATACCGCACCCCTAAATGCCTCCGGAATGCTGTGCTTGATGATCATAAGACTCATGTGATTTGAGCGATCCTACTTCTCAAAGTTCTTCCTATCATCAGGAGAACTTGCATCCGTAAGAGAAGCGGGCTACTCAATCCAAAGTGCAAAGTCTAGATCCATGCAGCCGAAACAATTTCTATGTTCTCCTTCCAATCCTTAAAGTTGGTCCCATTAAGCATGGGTATGGAGTTGATATGAGCAGATATAGTATAAACACTAGCCGTAAAGAGAACATCACAAACAAACAAACATGCTCACATTAATAACCAAATATAATAATCAACAAATTCAAATAATGGTAAGTCCCATCTCAAGATACCTAGCACAACATTAATATCAAGTCTTTGGACAATAATATTAATTGTAAGTGATACTCTTGTTGCAGTGATCAAACATTGACAATAATTCATGTCAAATAATAAATCTATCTTTGGATCGACTTATTATTCACATGTAAAACCTTATAATTGTCACATGTTTATCACCACAGGTGTGTGTGCAATTCGGCCAAGTATTAACCTTCCTTTGGGTCGGCTAATACCCACATGAATTTACACACACAATATTAACTATAAGTGGTATTCTTGTTGTAGTGATCAATCATTGACAATAATTTATGTTAAATAATGAATCTATCTTTGGATCGATTTATTATTCACATGTAAAACCTTATAATTGTCACATGTTTATCACCATAGATGTATGTGCAATTCGGCCAAGTATTAACCTTCCTTTGGGCCGGCTAATACCCGCATGAATATACACACACACAAACATCCAACATCCCTCATGAACAATCTACACAAGAGAGGTCACTTTGGCGACATCTTGTTTCAATTAGTCCATTTAGAATGATGGACTACTTTATTTAATCATAAAAGATATACCACAAAATATTTGAATTTGAGTTGATTTTTTTTTTTTTTTAATTAAAAAAATAAAATTACAAATCAGCCCCTAATTTTGTAAAATTATAGAAAAGCCCCTCAAGTTTCAGTAATTACAAATTGGCCCCTGATTTTGTAACATTACAGAAAGATCCCTTAATTTTATAATTACAAATCGGTCCCTGAGTTTGTAAAATTACAGAAAATCCCCTAAATGTTCAATAAATACAAAATGACCTCTATATTTTGTCAAAATCACACAATGGCCCAAAAAAAATTACAAAACATACCCCTCAAGAATTTCGAATTTTCAAGAGAGGGGCCTGCCTTAGGTTTGCGATCTCTCGCCCAAAAGATTGGAGGGTTGTAAGCCGTCGCACAAATCCATCCACATAACTCACAAAAAACAAACACAAACAAAACATAATATATTCATGGATTCAACATATATATTAGACAATAAATATGTTTCAGAAGCAGCAGATGAACAAAGCAAATCCAAAATAAAATAAAAGAAAATTCCAACATAAAAGAAGAACAGGAAGTCAAGAACCATGAATTTCATAAATTATTGGCATTATTATCGGTAGCAAAGTTCAAACAGTAGTAACAAAAACTGAAACAATTTTTGCCACAAAACTCTGTCAACACGCAAGCATCAGTACAACACCAAATATTGTATATATATATATATATATTCCTCTACCAAATACCAATACATCAACAACATATATAAAACATATATATTAAACAATGTATCAAGCACGTATCTGATACAAAACAGTGAAGCACCTAATTGTAAAACAACATGCCAGTACATGACAAACTATGATTGACCAACGCAATCAGATATGGATTTAATATACTATACAACAACATGCCAGTATGTGACCAACTATGATTGGCTAAGTTAAACAACTAATCCATGTGATCTAATCAAAACAAAATCCAATTTAGATGCTTCACACAGAATTTTTTTAGAAATATCTTAAAACCTAAAATTCAAATCTCAAATCTCAAGAATCGATCATGGGTGGCTTTGATACCACTTGTAAGTTAATTTGATTAAAACATAATCAACATGCATAGGCACATAATTAATCCGAATCTCAACCTAAACATGTTTTTAAATCATGATTAATCAAACCCTAAATACATATTACCAACCCATATCAATTCAAGAGAAAAGGGAGATAAGATAATGCGGAAGCGTACCTGAATCCATTGTCGGAGATCGGTGGATGGGTTGTGATCTTCCAAATTATCACGATCTTTATGAACCCTAAAGTGTTCTCTCTTGTTCTGGTGATGGGGATGTAGACAAGAAAAAGTCTCGTGTAATTTGGGGACCATAACCCTAATATACTATAATAAGATTATTATAGGTTTTGCTATTTCTAATTTGGCCCCTCATCAAATTAGATATAGCACTTTGGTATCTACACATTAATTCCATGACAATTATACCCTTAAGCCTTAAAACTTTAAATCTTAATTAGATCACTTTATTTAGGCTTAACCAAAAGATAGCACAACACATTTAATATTTACATGTGTGGGCCCACATGATGGAATTTTCCAACATTAGTCTCCTACCTTAGCTAGGACTCTAGTAGAGTCCACCTTCCTTAAATCTCTTAAAAGAAAGGAAATGGCAATTGCCTTCTACTTGTGATGTACCTGGACACTTAATTGTCTAGATTCATTGTTTGCTATTAAAGAGAAAGAGCTGGAAGCTAACCTTTATCTACCCGGTGACACCTTTAAAGCTACTAGGTTAGAGTAAATGTGCATTTTGTAGTGTAACCAACTAAGTGGCAATTATTCATCAAACTAGGTTCCTAGTAGATCATTTTAGCCTGTGAGCATTACTATTTGTCATTCATACCATGATGTACATCCACATCGAGATGTACATGCTCAGAGGAATGTACCTTCTTAAAATGGTCTCTAGAATCTCGCGAGGTCACCTTTCTGAGGTTCAAACTGCATTCTGGCTTGAAAATTAATCTGAAATGATAGCTTTCTTGCCCGTTGAGAGAGGTGACCTTTCATCTAAAATTGTACTTGCAACAGCTAGGTCTTTAAGGCTTATAAATACACTTTTTCTAGTTTTCATAGAACATTTTTAACTCTAACTCAAATTCTCTCCACTATATCTTTGCTTAAAAACAACTTTCACTTCCTCTCAAAAACTTCACTCTTTGATCAAACCTTGGATGGATTTGTCTGGTGATAACTCGAAAAAAATGAAGTCCTATGAGGACGTAAAAGGGTTTGGAACTTCTCCTCCCCCATCTTCTAAGCAAAACCCTCTTGTTACAGAAGCCACCCCTCTTTGATGTACAAAATCGGGTGAGATGATCAGTGAGAGGCTCCGCGACGCTTCTCAAGGAAAGAATCATGAAGTTGACCCTGAGGAGAAATCAGGTGAGACATTTAGGGGAAGTTCTCATACTTCTTCCCAAAGGGAAGAGGACCGTCCTATCAATATTGCCTCACTCTGCTCGAGGGATCAGTGTTCCTTGCAACCCGGTGAGTGTGTAAGTTTCTCATATTTTGATTGGCTTATTTCACTTATAAACCACATTGGGGTTTAATTTGTAAAGGTAGATTAGGTTATTCATTGTTCGTGATCAAGCTTCAATGGCATCCCCAAAACCTCAAGCTCAATAGTACTTCAAAGGTATACCACTTGTTCTTGACTCTTTGAATAGATCTAGTTGCACACACACACAATTCATGCATTTCCATGTCTCTTGCATTTGTGTGTTCCTTGAAGGTGTGCATTTATGTTTCAACTCTCTTCATGCATGTTCATTATTTGTTGCATTTGATTGCCTATTTCCATGATGTTTTTTATGTCAAAAATTGCTTGAGAAGTGAAAAAGCATGGTACGCATGCGATTAGTGCGAGGTACGAACAATGCACATCTTCCGGTGATGTTGCGTGGTTCATGCATTGTTGATGTGTGGTTCATATTATGCAAATGTGAGAAGACATCACATTCCAGCAAAGTTGCGTGGTATGTGCACTGTTCATGCGCAGTTCGTACCATGCATATGTGTGAAAATCCTCTAGTGATGTTGCACGGTACGTGCACACTACATACCGCACATTTGCGGCACAACTTACTTTTTAGTAAGTGTGTGCAGTTCCTGTGAGGTTCATGTGCTATACGAACCATGCATTAGCGTAGATTTTTTATCTTCTTTCTCAAAATGGTGTAGTTTCATTTTTGGTTGATATATAAACCCCATCTTCTCCATATTTGGTTTTAGAGAGCTAGAAATCAAATCTTATTGTGAGAAAGTAATTTTAAGAGAGAGAGAGAGAGAGAGAGAGAAAGAGAGAGAGACTCCATTTTTACTCAACCCATCTCAAATCTCATGTGCATCTAGCATCTCCATTCATCATCCAAGTATGGGTTTTCCTTGTTTTCATGACTAGGTAAGTTGAACATGTTATTATATTTCATTAATACTTTTATTGTTCATCCTTGCCTAGGTTTAGCATTTATTGTATGATTAAATGCATGACTCATTTTCTTAAGCTTATCATTCTTGCCCTCTCTAGCTAAGTCTTTATGTTTTGCATATAGACATTGATAATTAGAAATTATTGATTGCATATTTAATTTTCAAATTAAGCATTTGGTGTTTGTCTAGTATTAATTGCATTTAGAATATTTTAATATATTCACTTAAGTTGTTTAATCTCTTCTTGAGTTAAGTCTTGTGACTAAGAGTGTTAGTGCACAAGCAATTGGTCTAGAATCACTATTAAAGGCCCACAGGTAGAATGGAATGTGTTAGTAACCAATGATGGTTTGATTAGAGGTCAACCTATGTTGTATAATTTCATTCAAATAGTGGATTTGAGGATCGAAAGTGGCTAGATGTATAGCCCGTGAGTGTTGCCCAGTTGGAGGGTTTCTCATGTAAATCAATCAACGTGTTTTTATTATTTTCCGCACTTATATATCGTTGATTGCTTGCTTGTTATTATTGGGTGATTTGATAATATTGATTAATTGAACGTTGGTAATTATTTTTGGTTAAAACCCATTCGCTCCCTCTCTAAGTTGTATTAGACACACTTTGTAATGATTTAATGAAATTCTAGGGAATGGGAGAACGAAATGGATAAAAGAATCACGTTCATTTGTCTAAATATTTGAGAAGAAAACAAAGTAGAATAAAAAATCGATTTTCATGTAAATCAATGTAGATAAAAAAATAAAAATTCTAGTGTTTGTTGTAATATATGATAAAAATAAAAAATAATAATAATAAAAATCTAAATGCAATAGACTATGTGTTTGCTGTAATTGTTAAACCTAGTGTTTGGGGTATTTTTATCCATGCAATAGTTAAATGGCTAGAAATGAAAAGCTGAGACAGTAAGGCTATAAATTATTACACCACTTTAAAATATTTTTTATTTTAGTAATACTATACAACCCAAAAAATTAACCCAAAATTCAACGTAAATGATGAGACAAATAAGTTGTCATCACCACGCAAATCATATGGTGATATGATGAATGATATAGTAAAGACAATTCACTTAACACATCATTTAAGTTGGTTTTTAGGTTAATGTTTTGGGTTGTCTAGCATTAATGTTCGGATTTTTTGAGATACAACAGTAGTGAAATCCCACCACATTCATGACAAATTCCTTATTCATCCATGCCCCTTATATATATATAGTCATTTTCTCATCAGTACACACTGATATAAGCAAAATATTAGGACATCCAAATCTAAATGTTGGTTTCATCCAATTGTTATATTTTGTTCTTTACAATATATATATATATATATATACAACAGATTTACATTAAAGAAAAAGGATGTCTTTAAAAATTATTTTTTACATTATCAACAAAAAATTTCTTTCTATAAAAAAAAATAAATAAATAAACAAACAAAAATCTTTTCTATACGTATTTTCTTCTCTCTCCAACAACAAAACTACTTCTCTTCTCTCCACATCAATTTTCTTCTGCAACATACAGAAAGAAAAAAAAAAAAAAAAACTTTGATGAATTAATTAATGAATAAATTAATCAAGCAAATGAAGATCATTAACAATTCAAATTTATGGTAAATAATTTATTTATTTTTAAATGCATATATAATTTTATATTTACTATAGAGATTTATAGATGTATCCGATTGCAAATTCACATCTTAAGTCCACCATACAATTTTTTTCAACAAAAAAAATGTCCACGATAAAATTACATTCAATGTCATAGTTTTAGAAAACTGCTACCATTTTCCTTCCTAGCCGGAAAATATCATATTGAAGTTTTCTTTTATATATATATTTTTTATTTTTATCATCGATCGGCCATGTTTTGTCTCCGAACTTGATATATTTTTTTTTTCTGTTTGTTACAGAAGAAAATTGATGTGGAGAGAGAAGTAGTTTTGCTGTTGAAGAGAGAAGAAAATACATATAGTAAAGATTTTTGTTTGTTTGTTTTTTTTTTTATATAGAAAGAGAAGATTTTTATTTGTCGATAATGTAAAAAATAATTTTTAAATACAATCTTTTTATTTAATGTATATTATATATATATATATATATAGGGGTTGTCTATAGAACAACGGTGTACTAAACACCGCTACCTGTTGTTTACCTATAAACTTGTTGAGCAGGTTACTATTTAATCCAAGGCAATTTAAATTTTTGCTTTATTAACTGTTCCCTAGTTAAAACAATCATTTCTTTTCAAATTTAAAAAACAATCAATGCAGCTGACAAATAACAATAAATGCGTTTCAAATTTAAACAACAATCATTTATTTTTAAATTAAATATGTTCCCGTCATTCGTTTGGCATTTGTACTGTGTGATAACACTCGATATGAGTAAACAGCATTTAAAATGTGTGATTACATTAGATAAAGGTAATCATCATTAAAAATGTGTGATAACAGTCGATATAGGTGAATAGTTAAAAATATAATGGGGCTGGTGAATCTAATGTCCAACAAAGTTAGAGGATGGATAGAGCTTTGGGTACAGGTTTACAACCCCCTTGTCCGAGTGTTCGAGTTTGATATATTTAATTTTTTTGTCTAGTAAGAGAAGTTTTATTTTTGCAATGAAATAATTGACAATAGTCCTACACCAGGCATACATGCCCATTGTACTTACATCATTCATAACAACAACAACAGTAGTATAATCCAGAAACTTCATTTCTTGTTGTGCTTTTTTTATAGATTCCACATACATCTCTCTTATTAAAAAAAAAAAAAAAAAAAGAATTAAAAAACCTTATTAAAGTCAGACAAGCCCAGGTCTCAAAGAGCTCTAGCTCGTCAATAGACAAGTCCAAGAACCCCAAGACCCAAGCCCATCGTTACTTCAATAGGTTTATATGCTAGGCCCAGTTGGGAGGCTTATTGTTCAATGTCTAGGCATTACTTTACTACTTATAAACCATTTTAAATCCCTTTTTATTTTTCGATGTGGGATTCACATTACACAGTGTTTCAATAAACGGTTCCACCCTCTGCAACGAGTGATATTTACATAATAATATTGTGATTGTATCAAAATATTTACGATCACAAATACCATTTTAAGTTAAAAAAACCTTATTAAAGTTAGACTAGCCTAGGCCTCAAAGGGCTCTAGCTCGTCAAAAGGCAAGCCCAAGAACCCCAAGACCCAAGCCCATTGTTACTTCAATAGGTTTATATGCTAGGCCCAGTTGGGAGGCCTATTGTTCAATGTCTAGGCATTACTTTACTACTTATAAACCATTTTAATCCCTTTTTATTTTTCGATGTGGGATTCACATTACACAGTGTTTCAATAAACAGTTCCACCCTCTGCAACTAGTGATATTTACATAATAATATTGTGATTGTATCAAAATATTTACGATCACAAATACCATTTTAAGTTAAAAAAAACCTTATTAAAGTTAGACTAGCCTAGGCCTCAAAGGGCTCTAGCTCGTCAAAAGGCAAGCCCAAGAACCCCAAGACCCAAGCCCATCGTTACTTCTGTAAATGCCTCACTTTTGATTGGCGTATTTCGTTGGCAAAATCACAATGGGGGTCTATATGTAAGGGTAGCTTAGAATGGAAGAAAACCTCATTGTGGAATCAAGAGCTTCAAGGAAGGTAGATTTCTTGACTTAACTCTAATTTGAAGAGATGTAGTTGCACACACACACAACACCTGCATAATTCTTACTTGTATGTTTGTGTGTGTATTCTTTGTGTGCATCTTTGATTATTTAAGCTTTCCTCTTGCATGCTTATTGATTGCATCTAGCCTATTATTTGCCATAACTTGTTTTGCATAAGAATGCATGTTGTCACCTCACACACTTGCACGTTTGCTTATTGGTTCTTTGTGAGGAGCTGTTGAGAAGGCCAAGTCCTTCTCTGCCGCGGTTATGGTGCCGCGGTGGCCCAACCGCGGCATGCAAGCGACAGAGATTTTCCTGTCTCTGCCACTGTGCACCTGCCGCGGTGGCCCAACCGCGGCAGTTGAGCGACAGCAATATTTTTGCTTGCCGCTGTTATGTTGCCGCGGTGGTGGAACCGCGGCAGTCGAGCCACAGTAATTTTTTGACCTTTGCCGCGGTACATCTGCCGCGGTTCTTCAACCGCGGCAGTCGAGACCGCAGCAGTGAGTCAGCGAGAAGCTGAAAGGTTTTTTTTGCCAAAACGACCTCACTTCACTTGGATCTAATATATATATGTCTTGTTTGCCTTGGCTCGTTCACAACACCAAAAATTACACTTTTGAGAGCCTCTTGAGCATCTTCATCTCCAAGGTATCAAGACTTCACCTTTAAGCTTCAAAATCACAAAAACCCTTCATCTTGCATCTTTCATTCATCATCTAGCATAATTCTAGGATGATTTCATTTAGGGTTTTTAGTTTTGCTCACATGACTTGTATCTAGAACATCATTCTCATATCTACATGTTCTTGCTTTATAAGATAGCTTTTTTATGACTTGAATTGATTCAAGATTGCATCTTTATGACTTGACTTAGCTTCAAGATTGTTTTATTGTGGTTTGTGAGTTGTTTTGTGATAGATTATGCATATAGGTCTTTGGTTGCTTATTTGGTGTTGATTTATGCATGTCATCTAGTAATATGATATCTAGGAATGTTTAACATGTTCATCCATGCCTAGATAAGCTTAAATGTCTAACCTTGCATTTTTAGCTTCTTGAGTATTTCACATATTCACCTTAGGTTGTGCTATCTCTTCACTTTAGAGACAAGTCTTGTATTTACCTCTTAGGTAGTTTGCAAGCAAGGAACTAGAGTCACTATTAAAGGCCCGAGGGTAGCAAAGACGGATTAGTAAATTTAGGTGTGATGTGGTCAACCTAATTTGTAATCGTATTTGCAAATAGTGGATTCGAGGTTCTCATGTGGCGAACATAACAGCCCGTGGTTTTTCCCCGTGTGGGTTTCCACGTAAAAATTGTGTGTCCTTTAATTTCCGCACTTGTATGCTTATTTTTGTATATTGACTTGTTTGGGGCTTTTTCGTAATTTGGACTAATATCGAAAAATTGGGTAAAAATGTTTAAAATCTATTCACCCCCCCTCTAGATTACTTTAGGACACGTTTATATTTATTTTCAACTTCAATAGGTTTATATGCTAGGCCCAGTTGGGAGGCCTATTGTTCAATGTCTAGGCATTACTTTACTACTTATAAACCATTTTAATCCCTTTTTATTTTTCGATGTGGGATTCACATTACACAGTGTTTCAATAAAACGGTTCCACCCTCTGCAATGAGTGATATTTACATAATAATGTTGTGATTGTATCAAAGTACTTACGATCACAAATACCATTTTAAGTTAAAAAAAACCTTATTAAAGTTAGACTAGCCCAAGACTCAAAGGGCTCTAGCTCGTCAAGATGCAAGCCTAAGAACCCCAAGACCCAAGCCCATCGTTACTTCAATAGGTTTATATGCTAGGCCCAGTTGGGAGGCCTATTGTTCAATGTCTAGACATTACTTTACTACTTATAAACCATTTTAATCCCTTTTTATTTTTCGATGTGGTATTTGCATTACACAGTGTTTTAATAAAACGGTTCCACCCTCTGCAACGAGTGATATTTACATAATAATGTTGTAATTGTATCAAAATACTTACGATCACAAATACCATTTTAAGTTAAAAAAAACCTTATTAAAGTCATATTAGCTCAAGCCTCAAAGGGCTGTAGCTTGTTAAGAGACAAGCCCAAGAAACCTAAGACCCAAAGCCTATGGTTCCTTCTTACGATTATATTTTTTATTTAGTGATTATATTAATATATAGTCAATCACATAATATTTGGAACATGGATTCGATTGAAATAATTGTTATCGATGATTTTACATGTAATTATACTTAATATATTGTAATTATAATTATATATTTTCAAACACAGAATATATATAAAATCTATTGTAATGACTAGCCCAAGCATCAAAGGGCTCTAGCTCGTCAAGAGACAAGCCCAAGAACCCAAAGACCCAAATCCCATCATTACTATTTACGATTATACTGTTTTCTAAGTGATTATATAATTAAATTGTCAATCACATAGCATATATAATATGGATTCTATTGAAACTGTTTATATCGACTTTTTTAATGTAATTATACTATTTAAATTGTAAATGTAATAATATATTTTCAAACACAGAATCTATAAAATGAATTTTAATGACTAGCCCAAGTATCAAAGGGCTCTAGCTCATCCAGAAAAGCCCAAGAACCCCAAGACCCAAAGCACATCATTGCATTTTACGATTATACTGTTTAATAAGTGATTATATATATAAATTGTCAAACACAAAACATATGTAATATGGATTCTGATTGAAACTGTTTATATCGACTTGTTTAATGAAATTATATTTTTGAAGTGATAATTGTATATAAATATATTCAAACACAGAATATATGTAAATTATGTTCTAATGACTAGCCAAACCCTCAAAGGGCTCTAGCTGGTCAAGAGACAAGCCCAAGAACCCCAAGACCCAAAGCCCACCATTACTGTTTACGATTATACAGTTTAATAAATGATTATCGAAATAAATAGTCAATCACGTAGGTTATGTAATATGGATTCTGATTGAAAGTTTTTATATATTTAAAGATGTAATTATTATTATATATTTTCAAACACATAATATATGTAAATTGTATTCTAGTCGATATTTTGCCCAAGAACCCCAAGACCCAAAGCACATAATTACAATCTACGATTATACTGTCTACTAAAGTGATTATATATATAAATAGTAAATCACATAACATATGTAATATGGATTCTGATTGAAACTGTTTATATCGACTTTGTTATTGAAATTATATTTTAGTAAGAGTAATTGTAAATTAATATATTCAAACACAGAATATATGTAAATTGTATTCTAATGACTAGCCCATGCCTCAAAGGGCTCTAGCTAGTCAAGAGACAAGCCCAAGAACCCCAAGACCCAAAGCCTATAATTACTGTTTACGCTTATACTGTTTACTAAATGATTATCCAATAAAATAGTCAATCACCAAGATTATCCAAATAAATAGTCAATCATACAAGTTATGTAAATATGGATTCTGATTAAAAGTGTTTATACATATAAAGATGTAATTATTATTATATATTTTCAAACATATAATATATGTAAATTGTATTATAGTTGGTATCTTTAGAATATGTTGTCATGCATTAAATAAAATCGTGACCACATTACATAGATAATATGGATTCTAACTGATGCATATAACCTATCCCACCAACGTGTTGGTGGTTGAAAATATATATAAACGTGTCCTAAAGTAATCTAGAGGGGGGGTGAATAGATTTTAAACATTTTTTACCCAATTTTCGAGATTAGTCAAATTTACGAAAATGCCCCAATTTAGTCAATATACAAAAACAAGCATATAAGTGCGGAAATTAAAGGACACACAATATTTACGTGGAAACCCAAATGGGGAAAAACCACGGGCTGTTATGTGCGCCACACGAGAACCTCGAATCCACTATTTGCAAATACGATTACAATTTAGGTTGACCACATCACACCTAAAATTACTAATCCGTCTTTGCTACCCGCGGGCCTTTAATAGTGACTCTAGTCCCTTGCTTGCAAACTACCTAAGAGGTAAATACAAGACTTGTCTCTAAAGTGAAGAGATAGCATAACCTAAGGTGAATATGTGAAATACTCAAGATGCTAAAAATGCAAGGTTAGACATTCAAGCTTATCTAGGCATGGATGAACATGTTAGACATTCCTAGATATCATATCACTAGATGACATGCATATAACAACACTAAATAAGCAACCAAAATCCTATATGCATTATCTATCACAAAACAACTCACAAACCACGATAAAACAATCTTGAACCTAAGTCAAGTCATAAAGATGCAATCTTGAATCCATTCAAGTGATAAAAAAGCTATCTTGTAAAGCAAGAACATATAGATATGAGAATGATGTTCTAGATACAAGTCATGTGAGCAAAACTAACAACCCTAAATGAAATCAACTGTAAGGATTCCCATATTTTAATTGGCTTATTTCGTGGACAAACCACGTGTTGGGGATTATATGTAAGGGTAGATTAAGTGATTGATATTCAAGCTCAAGACCCTCTCATGTCCTCAAGGTTGATAAGCACCAAAGGTAAATTTCTATATGCTTAATTTGCTTTGAAGAGATTAGTTGCACACACACACTCACATCTCATGCATATGTTTAATCCTTGTATGTTGTGTGTCTTTTATGTGTGCTTTAATGCTAATTAACATCTCTTCTTGCATGTTAGGTTGATTGCATCTTGCATTGCCCATTGCCATGACATGTTTAGAACTAGGTTGCATTATGTAAAAGTATGGGCGTTGTTCACCCGCCCTATAGGCGCCTTACGAACAGCGGTGCCACTGGTGATGTTTTTCACACCTGATGGACCGCCCAAAAATCGCCCTACGAACAGCGGTGAAGGGCGGTTCTCCAGACCCGAGAGCAACCGCCCCTAGGTCGCCTAGAATCCGCCCTACGTAGGGCGGTCACGAAGAACATGTTCTTCACAATCCCAGGTGAACCGCTGTACACCCGCCCTACGTACAGCGGGTGAATAGCGGCCAAGGCAAATTCTGGCCAACTTATCAAAACGACCTCACTTCAATTTGACCCCCCTATATATATGCCACTTTCACTTTAGGTCAATTACAAGAGTTCATATTCAGATTTCATACTTAGGATATTTTTCAAAGAGAAAAAAAATTCCAAGAACTCATTTTTAATCACTCAAACACTTGTTCCATGATCATCAATCATCATCTAGCATCATCTTAGATCATCTAGATGTCATCTAGCATGGATTCTTCATCATACTTTGCTTGGTAAGCTTTTCACTAATATCTTACATATTTTGTGTTTCTCTTATCTAGCAATCTCAATTTAATTACTTGTATGTGATTTTATATACTTTGAATACAAGATTGAGATTAGTATGATGTATGTTTGAGAAGTTGTATTGTGCTAGCATATTAGGTTTTGTGCTTAATATTGATTAGCTTAACTAATTGACATGTCATTTAGCACTTGATATCTAGGATTGATTTTAATTGATTATCTCATCATCCTAGATAAGCATCTAAGGTTCCCTAGCTTTGTTTGTTATTTGAATATTCATACATATTCACATAGGTTGCATAATCTCTTCTTAGAGAATTAAGACTTGAGGCTAAGAGTGCTTAGGCCTCAAGCAAATTGGAATAGGGTTGCTAATAAAGGCCCGCAGGGTAGAAGTGAGGGGTTACAGACCGGATTGTTAGACGAGGTCTACATAGGGGTAAACTTCATTTCAATTAGTGATTTCGAGTTCCGAGTGTGGCGCACTATATAGCCCGTGGTTTTTCTCAGCGGTTGGGTTTCCACGTATACATCAAGTGTCATTTTTAATTCCGCACTATATTACACTTGCTTGTATTTTTGACTAGTAGGGTCATTTTCGTAATATTGACTTGTATGCGAAAATTGGGTAATAATAGCTAAAATCTATTCACCCCCCCTCTAGATTAATATATTGATAACACGCCTCGAGTATTTAGTTATTTACAATTGGTATCAGAGCGGGTTCCTAGATATACTTAGGTGATCCTTTGCTCATTTTTTGGTGTGTTTTGCATTTGTGTGATTTGTGCTCATTCATACATTTTGCATTCATTTGAATTCATTCATTATACACTATGAGTGGATTCGGTGGCAACCATGAGGGTGCTTCAAGCACACGGCCTCCTCTCCTCACCGGTGTGAATTATGCCTCATGGAAAGGCAAGATGGAGGCGTATGTGTGCCAAATCCATGATAGGGCATGGATGGCAATTGAAGATGGGTATGCACCTCTTATGATGACTCCCACGGGTGGTGGAGAAGAAGTACTCAAGCCTAAGGCTCAGTGGTCACCTGAAGAGTTTGAGACTTCAAAATGGAATAGGAAGGCATGGGATGCTCTTCTATGTGCAGTGGATGAAAATCAGTACAAACTGATTCAGAACACTAGGATAGCCAATGAGGCATGGGATATCCTACAGGTTGCACATGAGGGAACTGATGTGGTTAAGGATTCCAAGCTACAAGTCCTTCAAACGCAATTTGAGTTGCTTAAAATGGAGGAGGATGAGTGCTTCAATGACTTTGAAGTCAAGTTGATGGATATTGTGAATCAAAGCCATCAACTCGGTGATCCTTATTCGGATAGGAGAGTTAAGCAGAAAATTATGAGGTCTCTCCCCACTAGGTTCGAATCAAAAGTGATGGCTTTAGAGGAGAATAGCACTTATAAGGACATGAAGCCGAGCGAGGTGATTGGAAGACTCCTCGCCTATGAATCTAGGAAGGCTCCTAGTATTTCACCTCCTAAAAAGCAAAAAGGAATTGCTTTGAATGCTTCCAAGGTTGTGAAGGAGGAAAAAGGTAGCTCGGACGAAGACATGGCATTGTTGCTTAGAAAATTCAAGAAATTCGTCAAGTTCGAGAAGAAGGGCTTTGGATCCAAAGGCCAAGACTTGAAGAAAAAAGCTCCCTTCAAGAGTTTTGAGCCTAGGCAAGAGCATAGTGAGAAGAAAGGGGTCCAATGCTATGAGTGTGGTGGTATAGGTCACATCTCACCGAATTGTGGGAACTTGAAGAACAAGATGGCAAAAGTGATGGCCACCACTTGGAGTGAAAGTGATGACTCCGAAAATGGAGACAAGTCATCAAGTGATGATGAGCTTACCATCAACTACACGGCTTTTGGGGCCACTTGTGTAGATGAGAAAGTTGTTGGTAAGAATGACTTGACTAGTGATCCCATATAAGAAAAAATTGAAGAAGTAGCTCTAGAGAAGATAAATGTAGCTACTCATTGGGATATGGCTCTCATTGACTCAAGAGACCATGGTGAAGGTCTTAATGGGGGAAATGACTCCATTAGTGAGAAAGAGAGTGGAGGAGATAACTCAAGTGAAGATGACTCCTCATCTAACTCTACAAATGGAAGTGTAGAGAAAATGGATGTAAATGACTTCATAGTCAAGTGTGAAAGTTCATTGAAGAAGAACAATAGAAAATTGAAGATTTTAGAGGATGAAAATCTTGAACTTTCAACACACAATGACCACTTAAGTAATCAAGTGGAAGCATCCAAGAAGATTGAAGACAAGCTAAGGGATGAGCTAGCTATGTCTAAGAGGAATGAAGAAGGGTTGAAAAGAGAGCTTGATGAAGCTATAAAGTCATTAACTAGGATGACTACAAGCACCAAGAAACTTGACCACATTCTTGGTGGTGGAAAGAACCCTTGTGACAAGAGAGGTATTGGGTATGAAGAAAGCAAGGAGATCACTACTCCAACCAAGACCGTCTTTGTCAAGAGTTTGGGCAAGATAGAAGCCTCGCCGGTGCACACTCCTAGGAAGAAAATTGATCTAGGACAATGTTAAAAAAATGCACAAGTGAAGGAAGCTCCAAGGAGACAACCTCAAGCTCAAAAAGTTCCTTAACCTAACTTCCCTCAAGCTCACATTCATCAAGGGAAGAGTCCAATCATGCAAAATGGATCAAGGAAGCAAGCAAGAACCGCTCAACCACAAAGTCATGGGAAGGCTCCTATGCATGCACAAGGACATGGTATGAATTCTAAATTTATCCCTACATGTCACTTTTGTGGTATTAATGGTCACATAAGACCAAATTGCTTTCATTTTATTAAATTATGTAGAATCAAAAGCATGATTGAAAAGAGAATGACAAGAGCTAGAATGCATGCTAATAGGAAGGAAAACATTCATATTCATGATCCTATTAATTCTAGAACTCTTGAACCCTTAACCACTAGGAAGAAAAAAGTTATATCTATGTGGATAAGGAAAAATGAACCCGCTTGCTATGAGACTAACAAGTCTCAAATAGGTTCATCCAAGTCAAATGGACTTGGGAGGTCCATAGGACCTCATGACCTTCATTGATGAAGGATGATGATGACCCCATATGGGGAACTCAAGCAAAGAGAGCTAATTGCATACTTGGTGCATGCAAACATTTGAAAAATCTTATGCTTCTTTATTGATTGCTTGAGTAAGCTTGGTTGCACATATGTATATATGTTTTCAATTCAATAAGTGTGAACCTTGCTTGTTTACAATCCATGTCATATTTATGTTCAAACATGCATTTTTGGACTAGGAGATTTACATAGGAAGTAAAATTTGAATGACCTATAGTTATCTCCATGACATGATGATTCTTAATGACATGCTAATGAATATTGAAAAGCATGAAATTCGTATGACATGCTCAAATGAAAAGGCATGAATTGATGATTGCAATTTTTAAATGCAAAACTTGTGTGAAAAAGCTTATGAGACTCAAAATGAATAAAGGATCTTGCATCCGTTCAAAGGAATTAATATTCCAAATTGTCTCTCTTTCTTTATTGGTTGAACATGTCTACTATCATACGGGTTATATTCCCGGAAAAATCAAATAGGGTGCAAAGTTGCTCATGACATGTTTGACTTATAAAGATGGATATGGTTGCTCATAAATTAAAATCAATGAAAACTCTATATCCTTGCTTCTCTTATGACATTGGTGAAATTGGTTTGAATTCTTATTAGAAACCTTTGTCATTTGCTTTGCCAAATACCATTGTATTTTGGACTTGAATGCTACATGTCTTGTATGCAAAGCATTTTTGATTCACACATTTTATCAAAATAAATCTCCTTGTTTCTCTCCATTTGATAGAGTTGCATAAAGTGCATTTAATGATTATGCAAATGACTTGAATGCTATCATCTCTCTTTGCTAAGTGAACCGGTTGGGGACTACCCCTTTGCCTATATCATGACAAAAAGGGGGAGTAGATTGGGGGTAAGGGGAGTTGCAAATTGTGGTGGCAATTGTGCATGTTGGGGAGACAACACATTGAGGGGGAGTAACCCTTTGAGGGAGAGCATTGCATACACAAACATTGCATGATGTTGTGCTTAATTTTTAAAAAATATGCAAATGCTTGTTTTAATCTCACTTGATTCATCTCACATTTTCTTGTTTTGGAAAGTTTAGAAACCTTATTTCAGGGAATGATTGTTCTTCAAGAGATTGAAGACTTCAAGATTTATTTTTTTATATCTCTTTGTATTGTAGAAAATCTTCATTGACCCATAGGTTTATTTTTGTGAGGAATCAATGTGAGTGGTGGTTTTGTCACGAAATAGCCAAAGGGGGAGATTGTAAGGATTCCCATATTTAATTGGCTTATTTCGTGGACAAACCACGTGTTGGGGATTATATGTAAGGGTAGATTAAGTGATTGATATTCAAGCTCAAGACCCTCTCATGTCTTCAAGGTTGATAAGCACCAAAGGTAAATTTCTATGTGCTTAATTTGCTTTGAAGAGATTAGTTGCACACACACACTTACATCTCATGCATATGTTTAATCCTTGTATGTTGTGTGTCTTTTATGTGTGCTTTAATGCTAATTAACATCTCTTCTTGCATGTTAGGTTGATTGCATCTTGCATTGCCCATTGCCATGACATGTTTAGAACTAGGTTGCATTATGTAAAAGTATGGGCGCTGTTCACCCGCCCTACAGGCGCCTTACGAACAGCGGTGCCACTGGTGATGTTTTTCACACCTGATGGACTGCCCAAAAATCATCCTACAAACAGCGGGTAAAGGGCGGTTCTCCAGACCCGAGAGCAACCGCCCCTAGGTCGCCTGGAATCCGCCCTACGTAGGGCGGTCACGAAGAACATGTTCTTCACAATCCCAGGTGAACCGCTGTACACCCGCCCTACGTACAGCGGGTGAACAGCGGCCAAGGCAAATTCTGGCCAACTTATCAAAACGACCTCACTTCAATTTGGCCCCCCTATATATATGCCACTTTGACTTTAGGTCAATTACAAGAGTTCATATTCAGATTTCATACGTAGGATATTTTTCAAAGAGAAGAAAAATTCCAAGAACTCATTTTAATCACTCAAACACTTGTTCCATGATCATCAATCATCATCTAGCATCATCTTAGATCATCTAGATGTCATCTAGCATGGATTCTTCATCATACTTTGCTTGGTAAGCTTTTCACTAATATCTTACATATTTTGTGTCTCTCTTATCTAGCAATCTCAATTTAATTACTTGTATGTGATTTTATATAATTTGAATACAAGATTGAGATTAGTATGATGTATGTTTGAGAAGTTGTATTGTGCTAGCATATTAGGTTTTGTGCTTAATATTGATTAGCTTAACTAATTGACATGTCATTTAGCACTTGATATCTAGGATTGATTTTAATTGATTATCTCATCATCCTAGATAAGAATCTAAGGTTCCCTAGCCTTGTTTGTTATTTGAATATTCATACATATTCACATAGGTTGCATAATCTCTTCTTAGAGAATTAAGACTTGAGGCTAAGAGTGCTTAGGCCTCAAGCAAATTGGAATAGGGTTGCTAATTAAGGCCCGCAGGGTAGAAGTGAGGGGTTACAGACCGAATTGTTAGACGAGGTCTACATAGGTTGTAAACTTCATTTCAATTAGTGATTTCGAGTTCCGAGTGTGGCGCACTATACAGCCCGTGGTTTTTCCCAGCGGTTGGGTTTCCACGTATACATCAAGTGTCATTTTTAATTCCGCACTATATTACACTTACTTGTATTTTTGACTAGTAGGGTCATTTTCGTAATATTGACTTGTATGCGAAAATTAGGTAATAATAGCTAAAATCTATTCACCCCCCCTCTAGATTAATATATTGATAACACGCCTCGAGTATTTAGTTATTTACATCAACCTAGAATCATGCTAGATGATGTATGAAAGATGCAAGATGAAGGGTGTTTGTGTTTTGGAACCTTAAAGATGGAGTCTTGATGCCTTGAAGTGGAAGATGCTCAAGAAGCTCTCAAATGTGTAATTTTTGCTCTCTGAAACGAGCCAAGGCACACAAGACACATATATATATGATCCAAATGAAGTGATGTCGTTTTGAAAAGAAGATAAAAAAAAAAAAAGCAGATCTGCGCCCTTGATTCTGCGGCCGGTGTCCGCAGAATGAGTGCGCCGAATACCAACAGACGTGCAAGACTTTGGATTATGCGGCCTATTTCTGAATGAGACCTGACTTTCTGGTCACTTTCGGCGGCCTGGTTTTTGTGGCCCCTTAACGCCGAACCAAGGGCGCCAAAAAAAACGGCGGCCTAAATCGGCGACCACTGACCGTCGAACCAAGGGCGCCGAAAAAGACCTAACTTTCTGGTCCCTTTCTGCGGCCTGGTTTCTGCGGCCCCTTAACGCCGAACCAAGGGCGCCGAAAAACGGTGGCCTATTATGCGGTCATGGACCGCTGAATAGGGGGGCAAAAAGCCCCTTGGCTTTACAACCTAAAACCTAGCAAGATGCAATTTTGTTTGTGTGAAGAGTGCATGCTAAGTAGGAATCAAACAAGAAATGCACACAAGGAATTCAAATCAAGTAGATGAATGACATATGAGTGTGTGCATTCTAAATATCTTCAAAATAGAGTTAAGTCAAGCAATTTACCTTCCTTGAAGCTTTTGATCACACAATGAGGTTTCCTTCCATTCTAAGCTACCCTTACATATAGAACCCCATTGTGATTTTGCCAACGAAATATGCCAATCAAAAGTGAGACACTTACAATCTCCCCCTTTGGCTATTTCGTGACAAAATCACCACTCACATAGCATCCTCACAAAACAAAAAGATGGTCAACAAACATTTTCTACATTACAATTAAGCTCCTAGACTAAGTCTTGAACATCTTCAAGTTAATACCAAGCTTGTAGAAAATTCCACCCTACACACAATCAACGAGAAATATTCTTTCCAAGAACAAGTGTGAGAAGTGCTAGTGACAAGATAAATTGCAATTTCCAAAGAGAATCAATACAATCAATAGAAAATGTAGTCATGCAATGCAATGCAACTCCCCCTAAATGCAATCATCTCCCAACAAGGGTTACTCACTCTCAACTCCCCCTAAATGCAATGCATAATAGCACAAATTTTCTCAAATTTTCTCCCAAAACTTACTCCCCCTTTTTGTCATGAGATAGGCAAAGGGAGTCTCCCCTAATAGGTAGGCATTAGCAAGGAGAGCTTGAAGCACGAACACATATGCAATCATATAAGCAATTTTATGCACCTCAATCAAGTAAGAGAGAATCTAGGAGGTTTATTTTAGGAGAATGTGTGACAAGGATGCTTTGCAAGCAAGACATGTTGCATCTAAGACCAAAACAATGGTATTCAAACCAATTTCACCCTTTGTCATGGAAAAGGCAAGGATATAGAATTTTAGCATTTCAAAAAAAAAAAAACAACTACATCCAACTTTATAAGCAAAACAAGACATGAGCGACTTTGCACTCTATTTGATTTTTCCGGGTGAGATACCCGTATGATAGTAGCCTTGTTCTACAAATAAAGAAAGAGAGACTTTGGATATGAATATCCTTATTGATTTAAGTCTCAATATTGCTTTTACACACATATTTGCATTCAACATTTGCAGTCAAACATTTCACAATTTCATCTCATACTTTTCAACTTAAGCATGTCATTTAAAAAGAATCATCATGTCATGGAGATCAATTAAAGGTCATTCAAAAAGTACTTCCAAAATACATCTCCTATTCCAAAAAATGCATGTGAAACTAAATATAGCACAGTGTGTATAAACCTATCTAGAGGGGGGGTGAATAGATTTTACGCTTTTCACCCAATTTTTCGTGTTAGTCAAAATTACGAATTTACCCTCAAGATAATATAAACAAGCAAGTGTAATATGGTGCGGAAATTAAATTAACATTTGAATTTTTACGTGGAAACCCTCACGGGAAAAACCACGGGCTATGTAAGTAAGCCACACTCGAACCTCGAATCCACTAAATGTGCAAACGATTACAACCTAATCCCGGAAGTAATCACACACCTACCTAATCCCGGTATGAGTGAACCTAGTCCAATTTGCTTGTGATCTAAGCAACCTAATCCCGATTGCTACACACAAGACTTACCTTCTCTTGAAGAGAATACAACCCTAAGTGAATATGTGAAAATATCCAAAATGCAACATAGAGCAAGGGAAACCCTATATGCTTATCTAAGATGATTAATATGCAATTAAGAGCAATCCTAGATATCAAAACTAAATGACATGTCAAATAGTTAAGCTAATCAATATCAAGCACAAACCCTAATATGCTAGCACAATACAACTTCTCAAACATAAATCATACTAATCTCAATTTTGTATCTAAAGCATACAAAATAACAATCAAGTAATTAATTGAGATTGCTAGATAAAATAAACACAAAATATGTAAGATATTAGTGAAAAGCTTACCAAGCAAAGTATGATGAAGATTCCATGCAAGATGACATCTAGATGATCTATGATGATGCTAGATGATGATTGATGATCATGAAATTGTGTTTGAGTAATTAAAAATGAGTTCTTTGTGTATTTTTCTTCTCTTGAAAAATATCCTAAGTATGAAGCATGAATAAGAACTCTTGTAAGTGACCTAAAATCAAGTTAGCATATATATAGAGGCCATAAGTGAAGTGAGGTCGTTTTGAAATTTCGCCAGAAAAACACTCTGTGGGCTGGTGGACCTGCGCTGGTGGACCAGCGCAGGACCAGCGCACAAGCCAATTTTTGCTTGAGCGCTGGACGTCAGGCGCTGCCACCAGCGCCAGTCCAGCGGCGCCAAACTGGGCGATCGGCGCTGGTGGCCGACGCTGGTCCACACCAGCGCACGACCAGCGGCGCGCCACTGGGCGATTTACGCCGGTGAGCAGCGCTGGTCGACCGGCGCTGGTGGACCAGCGCACAGCCCAAATTTGCACCCCACAAGCAATCATGCAAGGGGTACAAAGTCAAACAAGATGTGTAAGGATTCCCTTTTGTTGATTGGCTTATTTCGTGGTCAAACCACAAGTTGGGGTTTGGTTGTAAGGGTAGTCTAGGTGATTAGTTGAAGATCAAAGACCCTTTCCAAGACCTCAAGAGGACAAGCACCAAAGGTATATATCTAGTGCTTACATTGTCTTGAAGAGATATAGTTGCACACACACACAACATGCATAACTCTTATTCTTGAATGTTGTGTTTATATTTTGTGTGCATTGTGCTTTATTGATTTATTTAATATCTCTTCTTGCATTTATTTGATTGCATCTTGTTCATTGAAATGCCATGACATGTTTAGGCATTAGGATGCAAAGCCATGAATTCTATTCATGCATGTTTAAGTGATTGCATCTTGTTCATTGAAATGCCATGACATGTTTAGGCATTAGGATGCATTCACTTCCCACACTTGCACTTCATGATTAGTCTTAAGTGTGGTGTAATTCGTTTCCGTTTATGTGATCGGAAACGTCCGCGCTTACACGATGGTGTGCATGTCTTAGCGCGATGATTGACCACTTGAGAAGGTCTTATTCTTCTCTTGGATAAGTGTTAGATTTGGTTGGATTGTTTGGAGTAAAATGTCTAGTTTCAAAAGATTGGATTTCAATGTTTAAATGATTTTCAAAACTGACCTTTGCATGGTCTTGTGACCATAACTTTTTACACAAAGCTTCAAAATGAGTTTTGAAAATTTCTGTACAAACTAGACACCCATACCTTTCCAACGGTATATTATTCGTAATATTTCATGACCGTTTGGATTGGTTTTAAATTCTCCAAAGTGACCACCAAAACAGGGCAACTATGTTGTTGTCCGTTTCTGACCTTTAGTCACTCAATTAACCATAACTTTTTCTACAGACATCAAAATGTCATTCTGTAAAAACGAGTAGAAAGTAGACATCCATACCTTTCCAATGATATATCATATGAAAGGTTTCGATGTCATTTGGTCATATTTCGAAGCACTCGAATATTGAGTCGCTGCACTGACGCGAGTACCGCGAAAATGCCCATCATTTTTCCACTTCTTCCAAAACGACATAGTTTCACTTGGGCATTATAAATACATATCTTTCTCATCTTTTTGATGTGAGAGCCACAAAATCAAACCCTAGAGAGAGAGGCTCCTTATTCTTGAGAGAGAAAAAGCTTAAAGATTACATCTTTATCTCTCTAAACCCATTCCCACATGCACAAATCATCATCTAGGCATCATCTAGGTTCATCTAGCATGTGCTAATGCATGGGTCTTCTTCAACACACATGGTATGATTTGTTGAACACTTTTATCTTACATAATTAGTGTTTCTACTTATCAATTTTATCTCATTTATTACTTGTATGTGTTTAGATTAATTTCTACATACATGATTGAGATTATGTGTTGATTGGGTTATTTATGTTAGCTAGGTTTTCATGCCTATTTTATATCTAGCTAATTAATCTCATTATATGATTGAGATTATTTTTGATAGCTTAATTGATTAGGTCATTATTGCCTAAAAGCTATGCCATAAACATTCTTGTGTGATTTATTTATAACTAGGTTGATAGATTGGTTTTTAATCAACTAGTTAATCTTTTGAATGTTTGTGGGTTTTTTGTGATAGCTTTGTATCTAGGATTGGTTATCCTTTACTTAGCTAAAGTTGTATGCCATGACATATAGCTATTTTCATATCTAGGATTGATTTAAATTGAATATATCATCATCCTAGATAAGCATCTAAGGTTCCCTAGCCTTGTTTGTTAATTGAATATTCATACATATTCACATAGGGTTGTGCATCTCTTTTGAGAGATTGAAGTCTTGTGTGATTGACCGGGATTAGGTCGGACACCAGGAATAGGTGGTCACATAAGCAATTGGACTAGAGCCACTTTTAAAGGCCCGCGTGGTAGAAGTGGGGGGTTATTGACCGGAGTGTTAGACGAGGTCTACATAGGTTGTAAACTCCATTTCAATTAGTGGATTTCGAGGTCCGAGTGTGGCGCACTAAACAGCCCGTGGTTTTTCCCAGTGGTTGGGTTTCCACGTAAACATCAAGTGTCATTTATTATTTCCGCATCTTATTACACTTGTATGTATATTTGACTTGCTAGGGGTATTTTCGTAAAATTGACATGCACGCGAAAATTGGGTAATAATTAGCTAAAATCTATTCACCCCCCCCCCCCCCCCCCCCCCCCCCCCCCCCCCCCCCCCTCTAGCTTTATATTATACACACCGCGTATTAGTTTCAAGATGCATCCTAAAAGCCTAAATGCTATGATGTTTTCAACACAAGATGCAATCATATAATTAAGCAAGAAGAGATGTAAATAAGCATTGATGCACAACAAAAAGAAACACAACATACAAAGATTAAACATATGCATGAGTTGTGAGTGTGTGCAACTATCTCTTCAAGACAAGAAAGCACTTAGAATATTACCTTTGGTGCTTGTCAATAATGAGGTCTTCAAAGGGCCTAATGCACTAACAACAACATTTAAACTACCCTTACAAAGTATCCCCATTTATGGTTTGATCACGAAATAAGCCAATTAAAAACAACGGGAATCCTTACAGCATGTTTGAGCATAAATATGACATGGATTGCAAGCAAGGCAATGTAGCACACTTATTAAGAAAAATACATATAAGTATGTACAATCAATCATCTTAAGCAATTAACTAAGAGGCATAAAATATATCAATGTGGCACAATGCATGATCATGCAACTTTGCTCTCTTTGCTTGAGCTCCCCATATGGGGTCAAGACACACCAAATCAACCCAATTGACAAATCCTAATAGACTTGCTAAGGTTCCCAAATCTAATGGTGTCTAAAGGCTTTGTAAACAAATCCGCTAGTTGGTCATTTGTTCCTACATGTTCCAATGCAATAGTTTTGCTCTCAACTAGCTCTCTTATGAAATGGTGTCTAATGTCAATGTGCTTTGTCCTAGAATGTTGGACGGGATTCTTAGAAATGTTAATGGCACTCATGTTATCACAAAATAAAGTAAGAGTACCTTGCTCCAAGCCATAGTCGGCTAGCATTTGTTTCATCCACATCAATTAAGTGCAAGCACTACTGGCGGCAATATATTCCGCCTCAACCGTGGATAGGGAAATTGAGTTTTGCTTCTTTTAAAACCAAGAAACCAAATTGTTCCCAAGGAAGAAACAACCGTCCGATGTACTCTTCCTATCATCATAATTTCCCGCCCAATCGGCATCACTAAATCCAACAAGACTTGGATTAGTGTCAAAGGAGTACCAAATCCCATGATTTGAGGTACCATTCACAAACCGAATGATCCTCTTCACCGCAACAAGGTGAGATTCTTTGGGATTAGCTTGGTACCTAGCACAAACACCCACACTAAAACAAATATCGGGCCTACTTGTGGTCAAGTAAAGCAAGCTACCTATCATACCACGATATAGACTTTGATCAACATCCTTTCCACTTGCATCTTTGCTAAGTTTCAAGGTGGTGCTCATGGGTGTGTCACAATGTTTGGCATTCTCAAGGCCAAACTTTTTAACTAGGCTCTTAGCATACTTAGCTTGGGATATGAAGATCCCATCATGCATTTGCTTGTTTTGCAAGCCTAGGAAATAATTTAGTTCACCAACCATGCTCATTTCAAATTCATGAGACATAACATCAACAAATTGTCTAACTTTGGATTGGTTGGTGGAACCAAATACAATGTCATCAACATAAATTTGAGCTATGAATAGCTCATCTTTAGTGCACTTAATGAACAAGGTCTTGTCAACACTATCTCTAGAGTAGCCATTGTCCATAAAATAAAGAGTAAGGCGCTCATACCAAGCCCTCGGTGCTTGTTTCAACCCATATAGAGCCTTCTTGAGGCGATAGACATGGGAGGGGTGGTGTGGATCCACAAACCCCTTGGGTTGTTCAACAAACACTTCCTCATGCAATAAGCCATTGAGGAAGGCACTCTTGACATCCATTTGGTGTAACTTGAACTTATACACACAAGAAATGGATAAGAGAAGCCTTATGGACTCAAGACGGGCAATGGGAGCAAAAGTCTCCTCAAAGTCAATACCCTCAATTTGAGAGTATCCTTGTGTAACAAGCCTTGCCTTGTTTCGCACAATGTTGCCATCCTCATCGGATTTATTCCTAAACACCCATTTAGTGCCTATGACATTAGTGTTTCTAGGTCTAGGAACAAGAGTCCAAACCTCATTTCTCTCAAATTGGTTTAGCTCTTCTTGCATGGCAAGAACCCAAAACTCATATTCCAAGGCTTCATCAACCTTTTTGGGTTCTATTTAAGAGGTATAACAAGTGTAGCTAATTTGATTAGCTATTTGACGCCTAGTCCTAACACCCTCTCTAACCTCTCCAATGATATCATCCTTATCATGGAGTTTTCTAACCCAAGAAGCGGGTTCATTAGAGTCCAAAGGAGGAACTCTATTAAGAGGCAAATCATCCTATTCATCTTGGTTTGACTTCACTCCACATGAAGTCTCACCACTTTCCTTCAAAGGAAGGACATCCACCTCACAAACACCCTCCTTATGGTCATCATGTTTGGGCCTACAATCATCAAAGACAACATTTGATGATTCCATAACACTTTGAGTCTTTAGATTAAAAACTCTATAGGCCTTGCTATTAAGTGCATACCTAATGAAAATACCCTCATCACTCTTGGCATCAAACTTGCCAAGTTGATCCCGGTCATTTAGTATATAGCACTTGCTCCCAAAGATGTGGAAGTAGCTCACATTGGGTTTTCTACCCTTCCATAACTCATAGGATGCTTGTTTAGTCTCGGGCCTAAGGAAGACTCTATTCCCTATGTAGCAAGCCGTATTGATGGCTTCGGCCTAAAGATTTCTAGGGACTTAGTTGCTAAGCAACATCACACGGGCCATCTCTTAGAGGACTCTATTCTTTCTCTCAACAACACCATTTTGTTGAGGAGTCTTAGGGGCTGAAAATTCATGGGAAATGCCTAGGCTATTGTAAAAATTTTCAAACTTAGCATTTTCAAATTCTTTCCCATGATCACTTCTAATTTTCTTAATGCTTTTAATGTGAGAAGTTTTCTCATTTTGAATTTTGACACAAAGCATTTTAAATTTCTCAAAGGCTTCGGACTTTTCTCTAAGGAAGTAAGTCCATGTAAACCTAGAGAAGTCATCAACAACAACAAGAATGTACCTTCTACCATCTAAGCTTTCGGTTTGAATTGGACCCATAAAGTCCATATGGATGAGCTCCAATGGCTCTTTGGTGGAGAGGTATTTGCCTTTCTTGTGCACACTTTTAGTTTGCTTTCCTTGTTGACAAGGTCCACAAACTCCCTCAACCTTTTTCCCAAACTTGGGAAGGCCCCTAACAACATTCAACCTATCAAGGACTTTCAAGTCCCTATAGTTCATATGGCCAAGTCTTTGGTGCCACACCTCAATTTGCTCACTAGTAGACAAGTTACAAGAGATGAGATTAGACTCAAGACAATAGCAATTGTCACTTGATCTCTTGCCTTTCAACAAAACATGCCCATTTTCCTTAAGAATAGAGCAATCAACTTTGCCAAACATAACCGAAAGCCCTTCATCACTTAAATGTGATATACTAATGAGATTTGCTTGCAAGCCATCAACATAGAGAGCATTGGGCAAGGAAGGTAAACCGGGAATAGATATATTACCTTTCCCTATGACTTTTTTCTTAGATCCATCACCAAAGGTGACAAACCCACCATCCTCCATCACAAGAGTTTCAAAGAAACTCTTGTTTCCGGTCATGTGCCTAGAACACCCACTATCAAGGTACAAAGTGTTAGAGGCATTTGCTTTTAAGGCAACTTGGGCCACATAGCAATAATAGTCATCATGTCTACTCATCTTAGGTGAAACATGGTCATTTCTAGGAGCCATTGGTCCATTAGCTCTAAAATTCCTAGGTGCATGCATTGTGGCTCTTCTAAGCATATTTTTCTCAATCATACTTTCTCTTCTACACAATTTAATATACTTAAAGCAATTAGGCCTAATATGGCCTTCAATTCCACAAAAATGGCAAGTAGGTGTAAAGTAGGAATTCATACCATAGCCTTGTGCAAGCATTTGTGGTCTCCTTCTATTTTGAGTTGCTCTTGGGTGTTGAGGCAACTCTCTCCTTTGTGGTTGAGCCAAGTTGGCACGTCTTCTAGGTTGAGCATGGAAGACCTCATGTTGAGCTTGTGGGATCCTTTGTTGAGGGGGTCTTGGTTGATGAGGTTTTGGTTGTGGAGCTCTAGCTTGTGGTGGTGGAGCTCTTGTTGGAATCCTTGCTTGTGCTTGCTTGGAGGATTCACCAACTTCAACCCATTTTGTTGATTGTTGAGGGGTTTGAGCATTTTCAACCTCTTTGCTCTTGACAAATGTTGTCTTCTTCAAGGATGTGGCTTCCACTTCTTCCACATAACCTAACCCCTTCTTGTCACTTAGACTCTTCCCACAAGATAGCATCTTATCAAGCTTCTCGGTTCCGGAAGTCATCTTAGCAATCAACCCTTTTGCTTCCATGAGCTCTTTCCTCAAGCTTTCTTCATTCTTCTTGGTCAAGACTAACTCCATCTTTAACCCTTCTTCCATCTCTTTTGCTTTACTCATTTCCTTACTCAAATGAGTCACCTTGGAAGTCAATTCAAACTTCTCTCCTTTCAACTTTTGTATCCCCTTTTTCTTCTTCAATCTTGAGTTTTCAAAAAATCTCATGAAGTCATCATAGTCCATCTCTTCATCAAACTCAAAATCAGACATTGAGGAGTTGCTCTCTCCATTTGAGTCATTTTCATCTACTTCCTCTTTGTAAGGTTCCCAATTGTTGATTGGCTAATTTCGTGGACAAACCACATGTTGGGGTACTTTGTAAGGGTAGCTTAGGTATTGGTTTTATTGTTCGAAGCCCTTTAAAGACCTTGTGTTGATAAGCACCGAAGGTAATTTTCTTTGTGCTTACTTGACTTGAAGAGATAGTTGCACACACTCACAACTCATGCATATGTCTTATCTTTGTATGTTGTGTTCATTTGTGTTGTGCATTAATGTCTATTTTCATCTCTTCTTGCTTGTTAAATGATTGCATCTAGCTTATTAATTGCCATATCTTGTTAAGCATTAGGTTGCATTGTTTTCACACTCACACGTGCACTTATTGCATGTTTCTTTTGTGTGAAGTGGCTTAGAAGGCTTGCCCTTCTTGTGCCGCGGTTGTGCTGCCGCGGTTGCCTAATTTTGGCATACCGCGGCATGCAAGCGACAGAGACTTCCATGTCTCTGCCGCGGTTCATCTGCCGCGGTGCCACAACCGCGGCAGTCGAGCGGTAGCAATGTCTTTGCTGTGCCGCGGTTATAGTGCCGCGATTGAGCAACCGCGGCAGGCGAGCCACAGAGATATTTTTGGTGCGTTTTTTCAAAACGACCACACTTCACTTATGGCCCCTATATATATAACACTTTGACTTTAGGTCAGCCAAGAGAGTTCATATCAGATTTCATACTTAGGATATTTTTCAAAGAGAAGAAAAATTCCAAGAACTCATTTTTAATCACTCAAACACTTTTTCATGATCATCAATCATCATCTAGCATCATCTTTGATCATCTAGATGTCATCTAGCATGGATTCTTCATCATACTTTGCTTGGTAAGCTTTTCACTAATATCTTACATATTTTGTGTTTCTCTTATCTAGCAATCTCAAATTAATTACTTGTATGTTATTTTATATACTTTGAATACAAGATTGAGATTAGTATGATGTATGTTTGAGAAGTTGTATTGTGCTAGCATATTAGGTTTTGTGCTTAATATTGATTAGCTAAACTAATTGACTTGTCATTTAGTTTTGATATCTAGGATTGTTCTTAATTGCAAATTAATCATCTTAGATAAGCATATAAGGTTTCCCTTGCTCTATGTTGCATTTTGGATATTCACATATATTCACTTAGGGTTGTATTCTCTTCTAGAGAAAGTAAGTCTTGTGTGTAGCAACCGGGATTAGGTTGCTTAGATCGCAAGCAAATTGGACTAGGTTCACTCATAGCGGGATTAGGTAGGTGTGTGATTACTTCCGGGATTAGGTTGTAATCGTTTGCACATTTAGTGGATTCGAGGTTCGAGTGTGGCTTACTTACATAGCCCGTGGTTTTTCCCGTGAGGGTTTCCACGTAAAAATCAAGTGTTGATTTAATTTCCGCACCATATTAAACTTGCTTGTTTATATTATCTTGAGGGTAAATTCGTAATTTTGACTAACACGAAAAATTGGGTAAAAAGTGTAAAATCTATTCACACCCCCCCCTAGATAGTTTTATACACACCGTGCTATAATTAGTTTCACTCTTCTTTATCACTCATGACTTCATTGCTATTGTGAGAGGATGAGAAGGCAATGAAGTTTGCAACTTGGTCTTCCTCATCAACCAAAGACTTGTCTTCATCTTCTAGGTCATCACTATCACTCCAAGTAACCGCCATGGCTCTTCCTTTCTTTTTTTTCAAATTAGCACACTCGGGAGCAATGTGTCCAAACCCACTACACTCATAGCATTGGACACCCTTCTTATGATCTTTCTCTTGAGCTTGCTCCACTTTCTTGAAAGGAGCCTTCTTCTTTACAAACTTTCCCTTAGAGCCAAACCCTCTCTTCTCAAATCTCATAAATTGCTTGAACTTCTTTGCTATCAAAGCAATTTCTTCATCCGAGTCTTCTTCATCCTTCTCAACCTTGACACTTTTCAAGGCAAGACTCTTTTGCTTCTTTGGAGGTGTAGGTGTAGGACCTTTCCTAGATTCATAGGCCAAGAGCCTTCCAATAACTTCACTTGGCTTCATTCTTGAGTAGTCACTATTTTCCTCCAATGCCGTCACTTTGGATTCAAACCTCTCGGGAAGTGACCTCATGATCTTTTGCTTGATTCTTTTATCCGAGTAGGGATCACCAAGTTGGTGACTTTGGTTCACTATATCCATGAGCTTCACTTGGAAGTCATTGAAGCACTCATCATCCTCCATCCTTATGGTCTCAAATTGTGTTTGGAGAACTTGGAGCTTGGAATCCTTGACCATATCGATTCCTTCATGAGCCGTTTCTAATATATCCTAAGCTTCCTTCGCTATCCTTGTAGTTTGAATGAGCTTGTATTGGTTGTCATCCATGGCACATAGGATTGCATGCATGGCTTTGTTGTTCCATTTTGAAGCCTCAAATTCTTATGGAGTCCATTATGCCTTCGGCTTGAGGACTTCCTCTCCACCTCTCGTAGGAGTCATCATAGGTGGTGTGTATCCATCTTCAATCGCCATCCATGCCCGGTCATGAATTTGACTCACATAAGCTTCCATTTTACCCTTCCATGAAGCGTAATTGACCCTGGTAAGCAAGGGGGGTCTTGTGCTAGAGGCACCCTCACCTCCCATTCCATTTCCACTCATTGTGTTTGAGGATTGAATGAAATGAATGCACACAAACAAGCTAACCACACACAAGGATGCAAACAAATGCAATAGACTCTAACAAGAGCAAGGGATCTCCAAATTATGTTAAGGAACCCGCTCTGATACCAATTGAAAATATATATAAACGTGTCCTAAAGTAATCTAGAGGGGGGGTGAATAGATTTTAAACATTTTTTACCCAATTTTCAAGATTAGTCAAATTTACGAAAATGCCCCAATCTAGTCAATATACAAAAACAAGCATATAAGTGCAGAAATTAAAGGACACACAATATTTACGTGGAAACCCACACGGGGAAAAACCACGGGCTGTTATGTGCGCCACACGAGAACCTCGAATCCACTATTTACAAATATGATTACAATTTAGGTTGACCACATCACACCTAAAATTACTAATCCGTCTTTGCTACCCGCGGGCCTTTAATAGTGACTCTAGTCCCTTGCTTGCAAACTACCTAAGAGGTAAATTGCAAACTACCTAAGAGGTAAATACAAGACTTGTCTCTAAAGTGAAGAGATAGCACAACCTAAGGTGAATATGTGAAATACTCAAGATGCTAAAAATGCAAGGTTAGACATTCAAGCTTATCTAGGCATGGATGAACATGTTAGACATTCCTAGATATCATATCACTAGATGACATGCATATAACAACACTAAATAAGCAACCAAAATCCTATATGCATTATCTATCACAAAACAACTCACAATCCATAATAAAACAATCTTGAACCTAAGTCAAGTCATAAAGATGCAATCTTGAATCAATTCAAGTGATAAAAAAGCTATCTTGTAAAGTAAGAACATATAGATATGAGAATGATGTTCTAGATACAAGTCATGTGAGCAAAACTAACAACCCTAAATGAAATCAACCTAGAATCATGCTAGATGATGTATGAAAGATGCAAGATGAAGGGTGTTTGTGTTTTGGAACCTTAAAGATGGAGTCTTGATGCCTTGAAGTGGAAGATGCTCAAAAAGCTCTCAAATGTGTAATTTTTGCTCTCTGAAACGAGCCAAGGCACACAAGACACATATATATATGATCCAAATGAAGTGATGTCATTTTGAAAAGAAGATCAGAAAAAAGCAGATCTGCGCCCTTGATTTTGCGGCCGGTGTCCGCAGAATAAGGGCGCCGAATACCAACAGACGCGCGAGACTTTGGATTATGCGGCCTATTTCTGCGCCCTTGGCCGCCGAACAAGGGCACCGAAATTAGACCTGACTTTCTGGTCCTTTTCGGCGGCCTGGTTTTTGCGGCCCCTTAACACCGAACCAAGGGCGCCAAAAAAACAGCGGCCTAAATCGGCGGCCACTGACCGCCGAACCAAGGGCGTCGAAAAAGACCTGACTTTCTGGTCCCTTTCTGCAACCTGGTTTTTACGGCCCCTTAACGCCGAACCAAGGGCGCCGAAAAATGGCGGCCTATTATGCGGTCATGGACCGCCGAATAAGGGCGCAAAAAGCCCCTTGGCTTTACAACCTAAAACCTAGCAATATGCAATTTTGTGCAAGTGTGAAGAGTGCATGCTAAGTAGGAATCAAACAAGAAATGCGCACAAGGAATTCAAATCAAGTAGATGAATGACATATGAGTGTGTGCATTCTAAATCTCTTCAAAATAGAGTTAAGTCAAGCAATTTACCTTCCTTGAAGCTCTTGATCACACAATGAGGTTTCCTTCCATTCTAAGCTACCCTTACATACAAAACCCCATTGTGATTTTACCAACGAAATACGCCAATCAAAAGTGAGGCACTTACAGTGGTAACCCACCAACGGCATGCTATGCAGCTCAATAGTGTGCGTAACAGACTGTTGGTGGGATACCACCCACACATTAACCGGCGATTCTTGATACATTGAATAAACTCGTGACCAAACAACAATTATCATCATACAAGAATAAACGACAATAAAACATAAATCTGGGGAGCAAAAATTATCCATCGAAACATGTTCAAGCAAATATATTTGTACATTTCAAAACTTTCATCCAGAATGTAATCATGTTCATATTGAACCGTTGCAATCAAATCTAACATTGGCCATTAATGAAACACATTGCAGATCAAAGAATAAGCAACAGATAAATTCTCTTAGAAGAGCAAAAATTATCCGTCAAAACATGTTTAATCAAATGTGGTTTCATTTTCAAAACTTGCGTGCCGAAGGTAATCATATTCGTAGTGAACCATTGCAATCATATGAAACATTGGCCATTGAACAAACAGGTACTATCACTATAAATCATCCATCCAACACATAACAGATCAAAGAAGAAGCAACACTAATAAATGCTTTTCGAATGTGGATTCTATAAAGAATAAGACATACATATTTTTCATGTTCAGTGTGTGCAAAAACATTTTTCAAACACTAATTACCCCAAAAACCCTTTAAAAAAACACGTGTAAAGATTACGAAACCATTCAAAACATCTTCAAACTTTCAGTACAAAAGCTTGAAAAAACCTACAAGAAACAAAAATATAAACATTTACAAAGATCATACCGTGTGATTTTCACAAACCTCATAGGTCTATCAATCTTATCACATAAGCCTCTCATTAACAGAATAATAGTTGCGTGATGGACAATGTTTAGTGAAAGGAACAACAACGGCATGATGAAAAGAGTTGTATTTAGGGTTTCAAATCGTGAATCCAAGACATAGAGATACTAATGTGTTTTGATGTTAAAAATAAGAGTAAAAAATGAAATTATAATTCGGCTTTGCATTGGAAATTGTTGTAATAATAAAATTCAGGTTGTGCATGCGTTACACATGACTTTGTTTTAAATTCGGACCAACCCATGTCAACTAAAACAACCAATAGAAAGAGAATATTTTAAAAACTTGAAAATGAATAGTTTGAAGTTATAATTCGGCTTTACATTGGAAATTGTTGTAATAATAAATTTCAGTTTGTGCATGCGCGTTACACATGGCTTTGTTTTAAATTCTGACCAACCCATTTCAACTAAAACAACCAATAGAAAGAAAATATTTTAAAATTTTAAAAATGAATAGTTTGAAGTTAAGAGATTTCCCACCTAATCAGTTGAGTATCAATGAGTACAATCTATGTTATTGAGAAATTAAATATCAACCAGCAAACTAAATTTTTATTGAAGAGCATAAGAGGTTTGGATAAGCCTGTATCCCAATTGGCCACTCTTTTTATAAAATAAATAAAACAAAATCTAAAGCAGATGCTACATCATTATATTTTTGGGAAGCCCTAAACTCTGCACATATTTTATGCCCTACATAGTTCGTATGTACACACCTAAATAAAAAAATCCCGTTATAATTATTCGTTGGAAAGTGTAAACAACATTTCGTTTATGTAATATACTTTTTTATAAGCTCCTTTCAGATTGATCTCAACTGTTGGTTTGTTTAATATAATGATCATAGCTTCACACTAGTTGCAGTAAATGGTTACCTCAATGTTACCAATCAACCTACAAAATTAACATCTAAATATCAATTAGAGAACATTTTTGCTCACCCCGTTTCAAGGGAGGTAACCATTACCCCCCTCCCAAATGGATGACATGTGTCCAGGGAGGTAATTATGTTTGGGATGGGGGTAATGCTTACCCCCCTTGTAGGAGGGTGAGAAAAAATGGACTATCAATTATTGTCAACAAGCCTACAAAATTAGCATGGAAAAACGTAAGAGATATCAAATAGCCAGCCACCCTACGTAATGATTAATGATTGATGATTATTATATACTAATAACACTTTCCATGCATGTATACGATCTCTCTGTCCCAATTACTCCATTCTAAACTAGAAGCATAAAATCCTTCAGATTTTCTTAAAATATCTAAATTCTTCATATATACTTTTGAAGCCTATAAACAATGTCTTCAAGTGAAGAAATCCTAGGTTATTGGCAAACTTTGTGCAGCCCTGTAAAGTTTCACGAAGTAATGGACAATCTGACCGAAAAACAAAGAGAATGCGTGGAGGATATGGGATTCGGGGTGTTAATGAACATGAGTTGTCTTCAGTTATTTGGTTCTCTGTGCAATATGTTGCTTACAGTGATCCAAACTGGCACACAGTCTGTAGTGCTCCACGGTAAGTGGATCCCAATAAGGGTGTCAGATTTCTCTAATGTGATGAGCTTGGCAGACGGCATTGATGAAGTCAACTGTGACTCTGAAGAGTTTGACGAAACTTGTATTAGAATGAAAGCACTTCTACAGAGTAGTACTGTTAAGGACAAGATTACACTCTCTTCCTTGCAAAAAAAACTACAGAGTATGAGGGCCGCAGATGATGATTTCAAGATTTCATTTGCTTTGTTTACTATTTCAATACTTTTATGCCCACCTGCATCACCTAATGTTGACGAATCATTGCTGACCCAACTGAAGAATCCAAAATTAATCCGACACAAGAAATGGGCAACATTTTTGTTTCAGTATTTAATGGATGGTGTAAGAAACATCAGAAACCGAGGTACAACATTTTTCCATGGGTGCCTTCCTTTTCTTCAGATCTTTTATTGGGGAGTTCTTTTGCAGAATAAAGTGTACGTGAACAGACTTAATGTTCCCTTGGTTGCTTGGACCAAAAACAAGGTTGAAGTAGTCAATAGGTTGGTGGACAATGATGACGTTATAGGTGGTTACTACAGCAGCACTGTAGAGGTCGACGAGCCATACTAGTCTGTCCTACACCGGGGTTTGGAACAAAGGATAGAAACAATGACAGAAAATCTCGATTCCATCGGAGTTTCACTCGATTATTTTAAAAAAGTCGAAGTACCTGACATGGTGAGAAGAATGGTCGAAACCTTACTGGAGAGTTTCAAGCTTGAAATTTTGAAATTGCTTCCAAACAAAGAATTGAGAGTTGAGCATGTCCATTGCAATGATATGGTATGGTTATTTACTAACTTTTTTAAAGTTTCACTCTGCATGTTTTAATTAACCCCGGCCCCATGTTTACTGTTTGTTGATATTACTTGTCAACATGTATCACTTAGGGAGATTGCAAAACCGTTGAAATAACCAGCTCCAGTACGGAGTCTTTCTCACAAAGCAAGATTTTAACTGGATTAAACAGTCGGCAGGCAAAATCCACCGCAAGGGAAGAAGGATCAACCTTTAAAACTAAGGTTGACACACCTTCGAGACCAAATACCAGATTTTTCACGAGAACACTAGACTTTCCCCCAAACGACCCTCTCTCGTCATTTTCAAAAGAAGAACTTCATTTATTGAATGTATTGTTTAGTCACCCAACAACAAAAAATGGAAGGTAAAACTGTTATTGCATTGTTGTTGATCACTTTCCTCTATAATAATCTTTTATGTATATGTGCGGTTTTACGTATAACTTAACGTTCAGAAAATTGTTCAGCGATAACACATTTTATTATAGAAATCACGATTTATGTTTCTCGTGATTGTTAACCATATTTCCTTTCAGTCTCTCCATCATTACTAATGACGAACTGCATCTAACTCGCGATGATATGGCCAATCTTTTACCTCATGGCTGGTTGAATGATAGCGTGAGCATACATACATTCCTTTCGTTTTTAATTTAATTATTTTTTTGTTTACATCCAATGTACTCACTTAATTTAAATAATTAATCATCAATTGTGCAGCTCATTGATATGGCCATGTACAATCTATCCCGTGATTCTTCAAAACGGGTGTGGTATCTGTCGACATACTTTTCGGTTAGCTGCTTAAACCCGACATTATTATTTTTAATTCTTCCTTTAACAAAACTTGTGGACAATATATATGTAGACGTTCATACCCTGCCCATTCATGATTGCAGTTTTGTGCAATTGAGTCACCCAGAAGTCAGTTGGCATAATTGAGGTTGGTTGGACGCTTGAGCTATCTCACATTTTACTATGGGTCTGAGCGTGAATGCGACAAGGTTACGTTATTTAAATACAGAAATATTATTAATTTCAATACACAACAATATAAAAAAAAAAAAAAATCAATATGAGTCTATCACGTGTAACTTGGTGAAATCACTGAACTATATTAGTCCATGTGCAGATCTATATTCCCATGAACGAGGGGAGTGTGCATTGGTTCTTGTTGGTGATAAATGTTTCGATGCAAAAAGCAGAAGTCTGGGATAGCTTTCCCATGGATGAGCACAATGAACAAAGAATGTTGTCAGCAAAAAAAGTTGTGCGTATCCTGAAGTATTGAATTTTACTCAAGAATGAGTTTCTTATTTTTAATTTGTTTTATATGCAGCTTGCATTTCTGGACCGGTACTTTTCTAAAATCCTAGCTTTAAATTTTGAGTTCAAATCCTTTCCCGTCGAAGCATATGTTGAATGTCCAAAACAGCCTAATAGTTTTGATTGTGGTGTATTCCTAATCAACAATTGTGTGCATGGTTCCATTACATGGTTCGATCAGAGTAATGTACATGGATTACGTCTTCCTCTCCTTTTAAAAAACACTAGATTATTATTTATTTTTCCTGTGGTAACTAAATAAAATATTCTAACTCTTATGATACTTCCATCGATTGCAGTACAACTCTGAGTATCACAGGATGAAAATTGCTTTAGATCTAGCGAACCATCACAGAAATCAAATGCTGAAAGAACTTTTAGAAACGCCAGTACGAGGAAAGCCAAGATTCATTGCAGTCTCTCTAAAAACCCCACAAATTCAATCGGACAAGCAACGCGGCTTGCTAAAAAAATATAACAAGGGAAAGGGGACAACACAGAGTGAGATTGCAAATTATTCAAAAGGTCTTAATATTGGTAAAAATTATCGACGTCGCGGTGGACCGGGGAAAGGGGATAACAAAAAGTGAGATTGCAAATTATTAAAAAGGTCTTCATAGTGATACATTTCTCGACCTCGCGGCGGACCATGAATGCTCTCCATGATTGTTTGCTTGATAGCACACATTTTGATTATTTGTTTTTGAAAGTGTTAATCGATTGTGGACCTTGTTTTGAAATTCCCTTAAGCAATATAGTGTAAAATATACCTAGAGGGGGGGTGAATAGGTATTTACTCAAATTCTTCCAATCTTAAAAATGACGCGGAATATAACAAAGAAAATGCACACTTGATTAGATTTAGCAAATGAATTGATTTCACTAATACAAGAGATAATCAATTTACAAGATAAGCAATCAATGTAAGATATGGAAGATAAAGAAAAGTAAAAACAAAAATGAACACAAGTATTTTTTACGTGGTAAAACCTCAAAGAGGAAACATCCACGGGTTGATACCACAACCACCGGCAAAGCAATCCACTATGTGAAAAAGGACTTACACACTCAAGCTATCACTCATGATATCCGCTCAAGCTATCAACTCCTAATCTACCCTCGGGCTAGTGAATCACCAAGCCTACTTCCTATCCGAGATGTATCCTACACCTCTAGAAAGCAACTTCCTATCCAAGACGCTCACGTCTCTAGGAAGATTTCTTGCTTGCCTATCTGGATCCTCCCGACCCTAGACAAGTCTTCCTTGCTTGATTATCCGAGTCCTCCCGACTCTAATCAAGACTCCATTGCTCTATCCACAAAGCTTCACTCACTTTGCTAGAGACTTCAACCTAATGCAAGGCTATGATCTAAGTGATGCAAGTGATGCAAACACAATCAAATTAAGCTAGATGATCAATCAAGCAAAATGTACATGTTCAATGACAATCTAGAATATACTTCCAACACACAATCACAAAGATTATCTAGAAATCAAGACATGTAAATCAATAAGAACAAGGTATGAATATTCAATATATCACACTAAAAACCTAGTTCTTAGATCATGAAATTAAACATAGAAAATAACAAGAAGCACATCACACATACATTTTCTAGAATCAATTTCATGATAAATCAAGTTTAGCACATATATGTCAAAACAAATCATAAAGCTAAAACTCAATTAACTAATGATCAAACACCCCTAGCATATGATCTAACATACTTCTTAACAAATTTCATCAATCAAATAATAAGAATCAAGAGATGATCAAAGATGAAATTGAAAAAGAAGAAGTTGAAACAAACAACCTGACCACGTACTGAAGATGAGACTGCTGGTAAAAATGTCGAAGTCAAATGCCTCTGAAAATGCTTGGAGTTTGTAGCTCTCTTCAAGACCAACAATTTTGGCTTTTGAATCGATTGATTTCGAGTTCGTATGAGAAAGTTATGATCAAAATAAGAAAACAAAAAATTGAAGAAAACTGCAGAAATTTCGTGAAAATCACTTCAAGTTCTTCAACAAGTGAGGAGGGAAGGAGAGGAGTTTAAAAGGGAGGAAAGAGAAGGTTTTTCAGGGCCAATCACCATGAGCCACGTCACCCTCCCGTGGGGGGCGCGTGGGCCACACGGGACCAGAGAGGGTCCCTGGCCGTGGGCCCCACGGCCTCCCCCACGGGGAGGGGCACACGTGGTCTCATGGCCACTCTAGCCTCTCTCGCGCACTCTCACGTTCTTCAGCCGTATCTTGGGCATCCGAACTCCGATTTCGAATCTGTTTTCGGATTACAAACTGTGACTCCCTCATGCACGACTATGACTACTCAACTTTGAAAAATGGTTGAGAAATCATCTCGGAATCCGATGATGAAGTCAACACAACAAATGAGAACGAAAAGTAGCATAGTCAACTTGTTTGGACTCGAAACCTTATGAATGAGTAACCGAAACAACCGGAACTCAATAAGGAATTAAATAAGAACATGTTCAAGTCCTAAACACAAAATACGGAAACAAATAAATACATATTCACACAAACATGCCATATCAAAGAGATAGTCACAAAGCATGCAATTTCACAATGTTTGTCAATACAAGATCAATGCATGAGCATGCTATGAAGTGTGTGAATGTGTTATACCAAATGTTTGAACCACGGTGCAGGGACACACATGTATGAATTGTGCGTGTGTGCGCTAACGCCTTGCAAGAGGATGGAAGTCAAGATTTACCTTTGACGTTTTTCACCTCTTGAAGACGACTTTTGCACTAGACGTTGCTCTTCACTCTTTAAGCTTCTTTTCTTCAAATAATGTCCTAAGCAACAACTAATACAATCATAGAGTGTTTTGCAATGGAATTAAGCCAATACAAATCATAAACCTTACATGTTTTTTCTTTAAAATTGTTACATGTTCAGTGAGTATTTTTTAATCCTTATAACTACTACATAACTCGTCCATCCATACAGTTTCATACAATAATAAGTTTCAGTGAGCGCAATTATCCACAGAATACAAAATAGTTCATTAAATGAACAACCACATCATTTCTAGTGTAATTACAAAATACCACGCTTCATAAGTTGTGATTACAAACAATTCAGGATAAACAAACAAACAAAAAAAAAACACAAGAAACAGAATAACAAAGACAAAACAGAAACAGAAACATCATGGATTACAACTACGTTGTTCAATAAGGAGAATCAAACGATTGCATTCCTCCATCAAGCTGTTAACTTCAATGGTTTTTGCTTCGACCTCCATCTCCAGTTTCATGATGCAGATATCAGCATCTTCGGCCTTCTTATTCTCCTGTCTCCAATCCTCTACCAGGTTCCTACAACGTATGCGCTCGTTCTCCAGTGCACGTTCAAGAATATTGTGTTTTTCCTTCCACAAATCAAAAATGGCATGATTGATGAAACCATTGGTGTTGGAATCCATTTTTCATAAATAAAGAGAGAAACTCAAGTACATGCTCTATCTGATTCGAACACCCTTTATATATTACTTGCATGATTTGTAATTAAAAAGTAGATAAGTTAATTAACTGGACGCCATATAATGACAGTGGTTGCTTGAACTCGTAAATAAATGATATTCCAATTTTTTAATTAATCGTTTCAACTTACCACTTACATTCATGTACTTTAATTAATGCTAGACAACCTACCTACAATCTCACCAGGATTCAAATCATCTTTAAAAAAATGGTGTCTCAATTTGTGTGTACTCAACCAATTGGTCCATTTGTATACGTTTTTCGTTAAATGGCGGTGGTTCAGCTGAAATGATTACTGGGAAATCGTGTATCATTATTACTTCATCTGAATGCCAATTGATTATTTAAACAATATTAAAACAATATTAAAACTCAAGTAATCATTTGAAAATTTTATTAAAGCAATATTAAATCTTAATACAGTTTCGATAAAAACAAAATGTCAACGTTAATGGTTGATGACATCTTTTTTTTTTTTTGGAAAAATAAGAAGATTGAAATTATTCATTATGCCAATTCCGAAGAGGTGTGTATCGATATATGAATAGATATGGTTGATAAACATTTATTTACACTTATTTCACTCTAACTACTCCTTATTCATAAACTCTAACGGTCATTTTGGTGTTTGCTCACATCCTTATCCTTAATTACAACTGGTTACCACCATGTAAGTCAAACAACTATTCAGAAGTCATAAATTACTACAACTACTATACTCCTTCGTAATGATAGACATCAAAGTTCTATAATTATGCGTTTTCAATTCATTTCAAGAAAACTGTTCTAACAAATGCGAAGGATGGATTCCGGAGATAGAGAGACTTTGGAGTTTTTGAAAGGGAAGGTAGCCATCGTTGAGAAAGCGCTCGAGCATGAGCGTCGTCGTTGTAGGAATCTGCATCGTGAGTGGATTGTGGAGAATGCTAGAGTCAACGATCGAGAGAAGCGCGTCATGCAACTGGAAATGGAAGTTGATGGTCTTGCAGATCAAATTTACTCTTTGATAGACCAATCCACCTGTTTAAGGACATGTCTGGCAGACCTTGATAACGTCTAAAGTAGCGTTATGTTTGTTTGTTTAGTTTTATTTGTCTTAGCGAAGTGTGCTGCCTTTTGTTTTTGTAATTGCATCGGATGTTATGAAAATATGTTTCCTTTACTTTAAGTGTAGTAGTGTTCTCCTTATGATGAAAATTAATTTCTTCTTAATCCTTTAAGAAAGGAATGCAAATTAATTTGTTTCAATATGATGTTTCATTTCATTCAACTAACCCATGTGTGTGAACAAATTATGGTAATAAAATGAAAAAAAAAAAATTTTACAAAACAATAGTTTAATGAATAATTTCAATCTTCTTATTTTTAAAAGAGATGCCATCTTTCATATTGCTTTAATAAAATTTTCAAATGATTACTTGAGTTTTGTTAGAGTGAAAGAAGTGTAAAGCTGGAAAATGAAATATTTGACTATAACTCCTCTGATAACATTGGTAAGGTGAAAATTGGCAAGGAAGGACACATTAGGATAACGATGTACATACTTCATAATAACAATATGATCACTTCAAGATTTACTAACTATACTATTAAGTAGTTGTCATATTCCATACGTAATACTGTTATCACCATTACAAACGTACTGAGTTCAAAGATTAATTGACGTCATAACTGTGTGATCACAAATAAACAACACCTTCAAGGTGTGATCAGTATTCAAAAAATGTCTTAGTCATTTCATCCCACCAGTTCTATTTGACATCATTACCCTGTGATCACAAATATAACAATACCTTCAAGGTGTGATCACAAATATAACAACACCTTCAAGGTGTGATCAGCAAACAAAAAACGTCTTAGTCATTTCATCCTACTAGTTCTACTTGACATGATATTTTGTTGCAGTCATATTACCTAAATATACATTTATATGTTCAACAAGTCCATATTAGATCACAAACAGGAATTCGGTTTTGCTTAGGTTAAACATAAAATTACACCAACGTATTCAAATCACCTTGCTGCTATTCTAGATGACTTCCTTGTCGATGCTTTCTTTGATGTCTTTTTCTTATCTTTTTTCTCTGCTAACTTCACCTTGTCCTTGGGTTGAACAGTTGGAAGAACAACCTCTGTCTTCTTGGTATTGGGAGCTTTCTACACCTTTTTGTTTGGTTCAACAATTGGCACTTTTTCCTTTCCACTGTTTGAGAGTTTTGTTGCTTCCTTAGCCTTCTTGTTAGGTTGATCACCATCTGCAGTTGGTTTTCTCTTTTTCTTATGTACGGCTTGCTCCAGGATATCCTTCGGTGTAACACTATGAAGGTTGTCTTTCTTCTTCTTCTGCTTAGGAGATCGACTGTTGTTCCCTTTGGATGCATCACTGGCGCCAATTGCTTTAGCTGATTCACTTGAGTATCACAAGGTTGTTCTTCATCTCCTGTTTCCTCACTCACACTTTTTTGATCTCCTGTTTCCTCACTCACACTTTTTTGATCTCCTGTATCCTCACTCATTTTTTCATCTCCACCATTCAAACACATCACATTGTCACCCCCATCCGTTTTCACATTGTCATCTCCTGATTCCTCCTCATCATGCACACCCTCCGTTACATCATCTGCTTTTGCTACATTATCTGTGTACATTATTCATAAAAATTGATCCTGATCTATTCAATAAGTTTAACATGCAATATACAGGGAAGCACAGTTAAGTATATACAGTAATTTAGAAGCATTCATGAAATAAGTTGACTTGTTAATTTTGTTTACAATATTTTTTAAACACAAAACAGCTTATATACACTCACCTGGTGTCCTCTTGTCTGTCGTACCATCTGTGTATGTTATTCCATCTTCACTACCATCATCCCTATCCTCACTATCATGAGATCTACTGCCCGAACTAATGTTAACATCTAGTACCAATTTTGATGACGGACCAGACATTTTAAAGTCTTGTTCGTTCGAAGTACCCACAACCGGATTCTAAAAACAAACCAATATAGATAATCATAATTTTAAAAAGTAAATTGTATTTCTGTAAACTTAATTTCAAACAATGGTAACTAAACACATTTTTAATAACAGTAACCACACCGCAGCATCAGTGGTATGGAGCTTATTAACCTGGCCCTCCATCACAAGTTGTGTCAATCCAGAAATCATAGTGAGCAGCTCTTTCACTTGGGCAATGGACACCTATCTCACCAATAATTAAGCTATAAGCTCACTTATGTTAACCAAAAAACACAAATCATTACACATAAATGTAATAAATAACTCACATATTTTATTCGATCAGGCACTGGTAAGTGGTGATTGTTCTTAGGAATTTGTAGATATTTGCAAATGAATCCGGAATTTGTGCGCCCTATCAGGGGGAGTTGCCAAGGTGGCAATGCCAATTGTCCAACAGAATTTTGGTCTAGTGTATCCTCCTGCCCGTAGATAAACATAACAAATTAAGAACAATTACAGCATGCTAGTGGTATTTCAGGTGTACTATTGGTTATTGATAATTTTCGGATAAACTCACCATATCATCAAGGTACTTTTTAAACCTTATGTGCCGCTTTACGAAATCTCTGTAACTATTTGGACCACCATCAAGCTTAAGGTACTCAAGCGCATCCACGGCCACAAATTCTGATTTGGCCACTTCTTTTGTTATTGGGTAGTCCCCAAGCATGGATGGTGGTGGCACCTTCGGAACACGTGGTGATATCAATCCCAAGCTCTGAACGGATACACGCACTCCTAGGTACCATGCTGGGCCGCAAGACCCATCCAAAAGAACCCTACTCTTGGTGTACTGTGAAGATTGCCATACATAAGTCGACAACTTGTCCTGGTCCGTTCCCCATGGGTGCATGTTTACCTCCTTCCGTCTAAGTTTCCTCAACATATCCTTTAAATCATCGTAATCAAATTTTTTCTTCAAAGAGCCCCATCCTTTTGCCCGAGGGAACGGCTTCTTATCTATCAAGCATGTCACCAATCTTGCAATAGGTTTTATGTATTCACAAGCCCAAATCTGGTTAGCAAGCAATAGATCAATCACACGAAAATTGTTAAAATACCACAAACTTAAGAAGTAAATGTACATTTTAAAATACATGTCCAAATCACAATACCTCCCAGGCCCTCCAAAATCCACCGGTGCTTTGATTCTTTCTCACAATAGCATCCATATTTTTGTACAGAGTAGACAAGGCGGCTCCGCCCCAATTGTACTGACCTATGGATGATATGCCTTTAAGACTTGGCAGGTAATAAAGGTTGGCAACTCCAGTTTTGTCACACAGTAATGTGCCTGATAGCAATGCCAAGATGAAAACCCGAGTCAGTCTTTCAATGTCTTCCACAGTCATATTGTTCCCACCAAAACCTTTGTAAGCTGCATAGATATCCACAAAAGGAACCCTTTTCATCTTGGCTAAATTGGCCATAGGCTCTCCAAACCACCTCACCAGCTCATCCACCTTCTTGTAAGCATACACGTCATACTCCACCGGCATTCCAAAAATAGGTATGCCAATTATTGCGCTTAAATCCGATGGAGTCATCGTCATCTCCCCAAATTCATCAAACTGAAATGTATAGGTCGTATCCCACCATCGGTCCACTAGGGCCCTCAGTATTGTTCTTTTTCGGCAGCTGTATTCATTTCCTAAAACCTTCACAAATTCTCCAAAACCAGCTTCTGCAACCTTTAACTTCACAGAAGTGGTCTTTATACCACTTATCACAAAGTATCATGTTTCCGCATCCCCTTAGTCTCCCATTAATAGGCTGTAGGCAAAAGACATTGGTAAGGAATAATTAAACAATTACTAACAACGGACAAAGTTTTCAATTAAAATCGTATACTGTATATGCATACAATAGTTATAAGACAATAGTTATAAAAGTTGTTTTTCTTCCTAAACATTAAAACAAGTAATCATACATAAAGATAGCCATACTTACATTGATCACTACGTGCATGTGAGGATCAATGTGGAGTTGATTCTTCCTAATGTCCCGATTCCCACACGGCTTCCATGACTTGATTCCATACTTCGCTGGGAACATTCCACCTGAACCTTCCGCTACGGTCGACACGGAATCCTACTGTCTCCTGGTAATCTGCTGCTTACCCTTTCCACTGTCCTGTTCTGTCATCTTATGGTGCTTTCTCTTTCCACCCTTTTCCATTATAATATATATGAAACCTCTATAAATCACTAATATAGAGAAATCAGTCAGAAGGTATCACCGGAGGTAAACCAGTGGAAAAATTAGAAGCAGATATCACTGAACAAAAACATTGCAAAGAAGATTATAGAAGAGTGACTTAGGGTTCATTGGTATACCATTTAAAAAACCCTAATTGCAATGGACAAACTATAATTAACAAACTCGGCATGCAAAATTATTCAACAAACAACAATCAAGATAACTGTTACATGCAAAATTATTCAATAAACACGAATCAAGATACCTGTTACTGAAATCGGCAAATTTAACAACAATAAACAAAATACCTTTTACTAAACTTGGCATCCAATATTATTCAACAAACGAGAAACAAGATACCTGTTACTAACTCGGCATGCAAAATTATTCAGGAAACAAGAATCAAGATAAAGCATATCGAATTCCTTCAGCAAACACAACAAAAACAAAAAAACATTACAAAACAAGGTTGAGAAGAGAATGTGCATTGACCGTAGTAGCGTGGAGTCAGGATTATAGATGTGTGGGAAGGCTTCAATGTTGCTGAAGAGACGAATTCCAGTCTTTGCGCAGCTCACATCAACCAACTTCGAATTCTTTTGATGAGTTTTTAGGGTTTATATTTAGGGATTTCCTAATAACTTTTGTGAAACCAACTTTCTAATACCTTAAGGCCAACTTTCTAATACCTTAAGGCTTAAACCCTAACGCTAATCTATAAAAACACGACATTTACACATATTTGGTACTTTTTAAAAAAAAAATTAGGTTTAGGTTTGTGCAGTAAATCCTTTTTTTTTTCTTTTTTTTTTAAAAGATTAATGCTACAAATCCCAACACTTGTGGTAGTTGAATTGTCATTTGATGAGTGGATACACATTAAATGTTGTGTCTGATCCCTCTTTTTTTTTTTTTTTTAATTATATCTTGATTCACTGATCCTGATCTATTGTCATAGGTATTTGATACTTTTTAAAAATTTTAATAAACTAAGATTAAAATTGAGATTCACTATTACTATTATTTGTTTTTTTATATATATATATAAAAGTCAACAAATACATTCAGTGCATTCAATACTTGTTTAAGGAGTTGCTTTCGTTTTAGGTAGAAGATTTTTTATAAAACTAAAGCTTATGTAGAAGATTTTTTATAAGTAAATCTTCTATCACGTATCATACAACGAGAAGTCACTATTTAGTTTGGGGTCCGGTCAAGCGGGCTATCACACTTTCTGGCGTGATCACACCAACAAAAACTGCATCATTTTTCCGTGAACATAGCATCTAACAGTTGATTACCTAAACTGTAATCAAAAGAACTAAAATATTTGAAGACAAAGTATATTTAGAAACAAACAACAAATTCACAATAAGATGCCCAGGTCCAATATAGGTTTCACATGCAGTGGAGTAAGACTGACCTGAATTTTTTTCAATTAATAATGCATATGGGAAGTGTGCAATTGGTAATTAACGAAACACTAACTGACCATAAACTAGAAATCAATAATAACCTATATTGCATTTTTGAGAAAGTAATACAGATATTGATCATGCATTGGGCAATTACTTAAAGCAGATATTGAATTAGCTGCATCTCTTTATCTAAGGACACATTATTGATGCTTTTAATACATGATTGGGATTTTGGTTGGATGATTATGCTATTTTTAATTTTTATTTTTGACAACAAAAATTGGAAATTGAATCACTCTTTCTTATAATTATTTACGTCTCTTGGTGATCTCTGATATAATCTATATACGGATATATTTTTAAACTGGTATTGTTCATAGATTAAATCAAGGGTTCAACATATAAATTACCGAAAATTCAAGCAAATGTCCTTCGAGGTCTAAATAATGAATGTATTCAATTATGAAATAATAGAACACATCATTCCAGGTTTTTTTAAACTAAAGGGAATTCCTCAAAGAGTTCATACAATGACCAAGCGCACTATATCTGATGTCAAACAGATTACAAACAGACCCAAAAAGGTGTGATCGACAAAGCTTACACACTTGAACGGTGTGATTGCATAGAAAATAATTTTTTTTGAAAAAAAAATACTAATCAGATGGCCTGGTCTAATCAACCCAAAATATTGCAATGGAAAAATACGAACATAGCTTACTCATAGGAAAGTTTTAGTTGTAAACGGCAGGTTGGGCAGTTGAGTGCCTTCTCGAACCACTTGGTGATACAAGTATGATGATAAATATAGGAGCATGGCATCAAAACAATTTCCCCTCTCGATGAAGAAAAATCTTCAAAACAAATCACACAATGTTCTCCCGGTAACAAACCCTTATCAATTTCCATCTTTATCAATTCTGACTTGAACAAACTTTCTTCTTTCATAGAGAGTCGAAGCACAATCCCAATTTGCATCAAAATTGGTACAACTTTGTACTCTGGCATAGTACAGGCTATAGACATTGACATATCCACAATTATTTTCATCATAGTCTATTCAACGTCTTTTGGCAGGTCACTATTGGAAAAGCATCCACACAACTTACCTGACAATGAATATTCATCTTCTGCGTAAAGATTATCAAATTGGACGTGAAACTCGCATTGCATTGCGTCGTCTTCAATTGCTAAAGTGCGAATCGGATAAACAAGCTTAGTGGTGTAGTAGAATTGCACTGTGAAGAAAAAACCTTGTGCCAGATTTATCTGTTGTTCCGGAACTACAATCGAATCATTCTCATGTTCCACTTTCCGGAGTTGGAATCGGTAATCTCCACAGTTTCTGCAATATATCATCTTGATTGATAATGAAGAATACAATGTTGCAATTTCACTCTTCATCTTGACTGTTCAGCTGCCATCTTTATTAATACAGATGACATGTGGGAGCCTTTTTTAGTTTCAATTAAAAATTCGTTTGCTGCTTTGTGGTGGGAAGCACATTGATGACATATTAAATAACTTACCACATGCATAAAACAAAAATTACAACTACTACATGTGAATTATTTCCAAAATATTATGTGGTATGATATATTGATATCAACATTAAATAGGTATTAATTTTATACTTATACAACAGTATATTTGTAATGCTGTTATACCTAATACATTTCAATCTATATACATGATTATGTGAACATAAATTGAGCTAGTGTACACATTATGTATGTTAATTTTATAACTAATGTATGTTAATTTTTAAAATGTGGTACTAATTTTATACTTATACAATAATATATTTGTAATACCGTTATACCTATTACATTTCAATCTATATACATGATTATGTGAACATGAATTGAGCTAGTGTACACATTATGTATGTTAATTTTATAACTAATGTATGTTAATTTTTAAAATGTGGTACTAATTTTATACTTATACAACAATATATTTGTAATACCGTTATACCTATTACATTTCAATCTATATACATGATTATGTGAACATGATACATTATGTATGTTAATTTTATAACTAATGTATGTTAATTTTTTAAACAGTTCTTTATATCTCCTAAATATAGTTATGATTTGTCAATGTTAAGGTTAATTGTGTAATTTTACCATCAGTTTATAAATAAATAAAATGGAACCCTAATCCCATTTGTACGTCGTTCATCACTTCAACCAAACATACCTCTCTCATTCTCTCTCTCTATCTGTGAACGCAACTAGCGAGAAATGGCAGAGGTCATTATCTATACTAGGGAAGAGTTGGAACGCACTATCCAACATCTTCATGATCGTCTAGAAGCATTGGCCAGTAGCAAATATTAGAGGTCAGATGTTGGTGATTCCAACAATCTTGGTTTGGAGAGGGAACATTTGCTACGAGGTATACAACGTCTTAAGGACCGTCAAGATGAATTGTCCACCACCATTTATCGCTGTCCATCTATTGTGAAAATCAAGTCCAAATCCTTTTCGGGTTCAGATGTTGCTGGTTCCTACCAGCTTGGTCTGGAGGACGGTTTCAAGTTGCTTAAGGATTATTTGAAGAAGATTAAACCTGATGGTAATTGGGATGAGGTTTGTGGAAATAATGCAAAGGAAATGTTGAACAAGAGATGACTCTTTTATCTTGAACAAGTGATGACTCTTTTGTTATTTTTATATGTTTTTGTATCTGTTTTTCTTTTTAATAGTTTTTGTCTGTAATCACACCAAAAAGGTGTTGTTGAATTTGCGTTGACATCTCTGAAGATGTTTAGGTGTTTTTGTTCTCACCATTTATAGTGTGGTTGACTGGTTCTGTAATATCGTATGTTTGATCATTGTCATTGTATTTCTGGTGATTTCATGAGGGTTGGAGGTAATTACAGATGACCTTAAGGAAGATAATATCGTATAAAGTATACTTGAAAAGTAATGGTGTTTGAACAAATTTTCAGATCGTAATTCAATTGATGTGATAGATTCATTGAAAAAAAAAAATTCAAACTGTCTACACAATATCCAATGGATTTGGTGTTTACGATTACAAAATTTTTCTTCAGGATATGCTGACTACTTAAATAAATTAATTATTTAAACAAAATTATTGATTGTGAAATATAAATATAAATACATTACTCATTTAAATATTACACTGTGTAGAGTAAATAATAACTATTATTAATGGGAATACGGAATCATGATTTCTAATGATGTTAAATGGAGAAAATGCAATGATATTAAATGTTAGAAATTAATTTTAGATGAACATCAATGTAAACTTGTAAAGTAACATTAAAAATCCGCGTGGCAATTGGTTTAGCAAGTAAGGAGACATTAACTGGCCATACAATACAAAGCAATCTTTTTGTCTTCCTATTTAATACAAATATTGATCATGCATTGGGTAATTAATTACAGCATAAAGATTTTAATTGATTTTAAACACTGATCATGCATTAGGCAGTTAATTACAGCCTATTGATTTTAAATACTGATCATGCATTGGGCAATTAATTATAGCCTTTTGGGTTATCAAAACATAAAGATTTTAATTGATTTTAAATACTGATTATGCATTGGGCAATTAATTACAGCATATTGGGTTATCAAAACATAAAGATTTAATTGAATTTAAATACTGATCATGCATTGGGCAATTAAGTAAAGCCTAATGAGATATAAAAACATAAAGATTTTAATGGCATTTTAAATACTGATCATGCATTGGGCAACTAATTGTAACATATAGGGATATCATTACCTAAATATTTTAATGGAGTCTAAATATTGATCATGCAATTGGCCATTTATCTGCATCCCTTTATCCTTTTGTTATGCATTTAAGTAATCATTGAAAAATGCATGTACATTTCTCAATTAATATGATGTTTTCAGACTATTAAATAGCAGTAGTTCATAGACTTAAGAAACGCAATTGAACAAATTTCGTACATGATGTTTTCAGACTATTCATTGAACAAATTTCGTAGGGAAATGATTCAGTTGATATTGGACCTGTACAAATTTGTCATCCTCAGAAAATTGTGTAAATGTAGTTATGATTGTCAATGTTAAGGTTAATTGTGTAATTTTACCATCAGTTTATAAATAAGTAAAACGGAACCCTAATCCATTTGTACGTCGTTCATCACTTAAACCAAACATACCTCTCTCATTCTCTCTCTCTATCTGTGAACGCAACAAATGGGATTATGGTTCCATTTTATTTATTTATAAACTTATGGTAAAATTACACAATTAACCTTAACAAATCTTAAATTGACAATAATAATTTATTAACACCATCAACTGGTTGGATATGGTCAATCTGTTGATTTGATGGACTCATTTAATGATTTTGAAAAATGAAACAAATAAATTCATACCGCCATCACAATATCTAATGGATTTGATAGATGCAATCTGAATTAAATATGCTTATAAGATTTGCTGACAGCAGTTTCTATATAATAATTGAATCAATTTAAATTTGATTCCAAATAACAAAAACCAACTGAATTAAAAAATATTAAATAAGTTTGTTCAGCCGAGAAGATGAATTGGAAAACGAGATGATGATTAATAGTTGTTGGTAATATCAACTTGCACTATAAAAGATGTAGTAATAAATAAATACGCCCTCACTCTATCCAATGGATTTTATGGATTACAGTTGAATGAAATGTTTTTGTACGGATTTGCTAAGTTAAGTAAAAATATAATTATTGAAACATTTCGTATTCGTTTTCACATCAAATAAAATCAATTGAATTAAAAAAAAAATTAAATAAATTGGTTCACACGAAAAGATTAATGGGAAAACGAGATGACTATTACATTAACTTTTTGGTAATTTAAAGTTACACTCCAAAAGATGTAGTAAATACATAAATATTTATAAAATTTATTGCGGTGGTTCATCTGAAACTATTAATGGGAAATCGGGATCATTATTACTTCATCTGCATTCCAAGTAATTATTTAAACAATATTATAATCATTAGAAAATTGTATTAAGCAATATTAAATCGTATTACGGTTTCAACAAAAACAAATTGTAAACGTTAATGGTTGATGATATCTTTTTTATTAATAACTGATGATATCTTGTTTTAAATTATAATTACACTTACAAAAGTACAAGTTAATTCAACTTTATCAATTAGTCATGAAATAATAATTCAAATTCATTGAATCCAGAATTACTTCAGATCAGTTTAATAAACACAAGTAATAAAGACGTTATATTATTAGAAACAAAAAGAAACACACCTTTGTTCTTCTCACGAAGAAACACACAAAAGAAATTTACAAAACATGATCATGAAACCAAAAAAAAAATCCAAGGTGTGATTAAAAGCACTTTACATAACAAAAGAGTGAAAAAAAAAAAAAGATACCAAAAACTGCATCAGTCCTTCAACATATCCTTTGCATGACTTTGGTCAACCACATCCCAATTGCCTTCCGGATGAACCTTCTTCATATAATCCTTAAAAAGCTTAAACCCGTCCTCCATACCTAGATTGTAAGCACCAGATACATCATTTCCAGTAAAACGTTTGAAATAGATTTGATCAACAGCAGGGTGGCGATAAAGCTTACGATTGACTGCAATTATATCGCGTTCCAGTTTCTGTATGTCACGAACCATCTTCTCTTGATTATCATGGCATGAGTTGGAGTCAGTTTTCAATTTCTTTGTCAAAGTTGGTGAAGGGTTTTCTATGATGGAGAAACAAAGAAAAATCAGATTTAAAATACACAGAGAGAAAGAGTAGATATGGAGACAAAACATTATTTGGTGAATATATACATAGAGTAAACATAAAGAATAGTTACAATTTTTGGCATTCAATTCGGTGCCAAACACCTGGAATCCAAAACGGTCAGAGTAAATATATAATATATAAGTCATAATTGTTGGCATTTGGTGCCAATCAGACCCTTTGAAATCCAAACCGGTGTGACATAATTTCATTCAGTGCCAAACACCTGAAATCCAAAACGGTCAGAGTAAATATATAATATATAAGTCATAATTGTTGGCATTTGGTGCCAATCAGACCCTTTGGAATCCAAACCGGTGTGACATAATTTCATATAACTTAAGAGTATAGTTCAGTAATGTGTTACCGTATACAATCTTATTCAACTTTGATTGCAAATATAAAATATTATACTGTGAGTTTAACATGGGACCATGCATGGATTGAACAATTATACACATTACTGATAACGTACATAAATGACTATATGGGAAAATGAATTGACCTGTTGTAACTACTATATGTTAACTCGTCATTATGTAGTATTGTGTGCATGTGGGAGGGGAGTCATATGATATAGGTATAACATTGATATCCTTTGATATAAACATTACACTATGAATGTGCATTCAACACTTTATTTGCATATGGGGACAACATTTGGATACTCAGACAACGATTTGTACTACCGTTATAACTAATAAATTTCAATTAATATGAATGACTATATGGGAAAATGAATTGACCTATTGTAACTACTATATGTTAACTCGTCATTTGTAGTATTGTGTGCATGTGGGAGGGGAATCATATGATATAGGTATAACATTGATATCCTTTGATATAAACATTACACTATGAATGTGCATTCAACACTTTATTTACATATGGGGACAACAATTGGATAGTCGGACAACGGTTTGTACTTCCGTTATAACTAATAAATTTCAATTAATATGAATAACTATATGGGAAAATGAATTGACCTGTTATAACTACTATATGTTAATTCGTCATTTGTAGTATTGTGTGCATGTGGGAGGGGAATCATATGATATAGGTATAACATTGATATCCTTTGATATAAACATTAAACTATGAATGTGCATTCAACACTTTATTTGCATATGGGGACAACAATTGGATAGTCGGACAACAATTGAATAGTCGGACAACAATTTGTACTACCGTTATAACTAATAAATTTCAATTAATATGAATGACTATATGGGAACATGAATTGACCTGTTGTAACTACTATATGTTAACTCGTCATTTGTAGTATTGTGTGCATGTGAGAGGGGAATCATATGATATAGGTATAACATTGATATCCTTTGATATAAACATTACACTATGAATGTGCATTCAACACTTTATTTGCATATGGGGACAACAATTGGATAGTCGGACAACGATTTGTACTACCGTTATAACTAATAAATTTCAATTAATATGAATGACTATATGGGAAAATGATTTGACATGTTGTACACATGTACGAATAATTCGGTAACTACTATATGTTAACTCGTCATTTGTAGTATTGTGTGCATGTGGGAAGGGAATCATATGATATAGGTATAACATTGATATCCTTTTATATAAATATTACACTATGAATGTGCATTCAACAATTTATTTGCATATAGGGACAACAATTGGATAGTCGGACAACGATTTGTACTACCGTTATAACTAATAAATTTCAATTAATATGAATGACTATATAGGAAAATGATTTGACTTGTTGTACATATGTACGAATAATTCAGTAACTAATATATGTTAACTCGTCATTTGTAGTATTGTGTGCATGTGGGAGGGGAATCATATGATATAGGTATAACATTGATATCCTTTGAGGACAAGAATTGGATAGTCATATGATAGGGAAGATAAAACGTTATTTTATTTTATTTTTATTCTTAAATGGATTCGGGATATTAAAGAAATGAAAGAGGAATAAACATGTGCAATAAATGCATCATTTGAGATAATGTTTTATGTTTTATGGTGCAATAAAAAAACCTAAAACTCTAAACAATCATCATTTAGAAACCCTAAAACTCTCTCTCTCTCTCTCTCTCACTCTCACTGTCTATCTCTCTCTCTCTCTTTCTCTCTCTCACGGTCTGCTGTGTACATCCATCAATCTTCAAACAATCTTCAAACAATCTACAACGCGCCAGGTTGGTTACATTTTTTTTTTTGTTATTTAATAACTTCTGATTAATATTTTTGTAATTTAATAATTTCGAATTAATATATTACAATTTGTTGTGATGATTATTGGTTTTCATATGTAATTGGAAGAAGCAAAGATGAAAATTTATACTCGACTATGTCTAATAATGGTGTGCTGGTTTATCGCATTCATACCTAGATGGTGTAGCCACGTTTTCATGATTTTTAGTTTGTTTAAAGTTAACCTGACTGTTGTATTTAAAAAAATTGTCTTAATTTATAGCTGCAGCTAAGTTTGAACTTGTTTAAATTTTATATATAATCTTATTCCGCGATATTATACTTGTGTAATTAGTGTTTGCTTGTACTTGATCTGACTTTTAGATTGTTATTTTTGAAAATTAGATAAATCTAGATATTATGATAGCTTTTTTTTATTGAAAAATAGTAGTAGTTGCAATTTGTTTGCTTTGTTGGGGAAGGTTTTATTCATATTCTCTCACTTGCACAATAAAAGGTTTTGTTAATGTCATCTTCCTCTTCTTCAAACGTACGTGGGTATGGGGAGGGAAAATGCAAATGTGGGCTACCATTGAGAGAATATCTAGCCATAACACCTTGGAACTATAAAAGACTATTCGAAGGGTGTTCCAAAGGAAAGGTTAGTGAACTATAAGTGACTGTTTTAATTTATACTTATATAGATTGATTTATGAACTAATAGAGCTTACATTTCTGGTTTTAAACTACATAAAGAATTTGGTGGATGCAGTTACTTCAAATGGTTGGGTCCTGAAGTACCGGTTACAATTATCCCAGCTGATATCTCATTGAATGAAGAATTGCAGAGGTTACAAAGGGAGTTTCATAGGTCGGAAAGACTTCGTCGGTTCTACGAAAGCGAAAATATGGGCTTAACAAATCGTGTTCAGGTGTTGGAGTTTGATTTGGCTAAGAAGAGGGCAACCATTCAGAAAACTAGGGCTTTTATATTTCTATCTTCGATTGCCATTCTTTGGCTGCTTTGTAAATTCCCATACAATGTGTAGTGTGGAGTAATCGAAAAATATCAAATGTTATATACCCTGTAATGTAAAATTACTATGGTTCCTGTAATTTCATTTTATTTAACGTGATCGCATTGTTTCTATAGATTTATAGTACTATGTTCTTCATATTAGGTTATTTATGTTGTACCTTATTAATTGCAATCAGAGGTAAGGTAAGTCCAGGTTTTGAGTTGGAGGATAATTTTTTTTTTTTTTTTTTTTTTGAAAAAGCCCAAACAGGACGCCACAAGTCGGTAAAAACTAGACACAGCTGGGCAAGGAGAAAAACAAAACATGATAAAACAAAGAAAAGCAGAGGAAAACGAGCAGAGAACACCACAAAACGGTTGGAGGATAATTTTGGTTAACTATGTATATGGCAACTTTTATAATCATTAAAAACTTCTAGGCCGTCTTTGAAGCAGTTGTTCGGTTTTAGACACATAATTATTTAATTCGATCGTCATTCTCTAAACATAAACTAAAACTTTTACATTTACGAACAACCTCTTTAAACATATTGGCTCATTGTGGCCTAGTACAAAATATGCAAACCACATGGCTCGCTGTGGCCTAGTGGCCCAGTTAAATTTCAATGGAAGTCATCTAGACCACATGGACACATAATTTGCATATAGAAAATTATGTGTCCTTGTGGTCCTGCTCAAAATCCATAAATCAAAGAAAGTACATGTCAATTAAAATCATACAACAAACAACTCAAAGAGAATTATCAACACAACAAACAATAACGAAAGTAACTAACATTCATGAGAATTAAATAACAACCCAGTGACAACCAAATATATATAAAAAACAAGACAAATGAAAAAATCCAAATGCATTATCAACCCAAAACACTAATGAAAGTGACTAACTGTCTAATTCTCTTTTTGGACAATTACGCCAGTCATGCCCAGAAATGTGGCATATACGGCACTGATTTGGTCTTTTACGCTTCTGCGGCTTGCCTGCGGTGTAATGGGTGCAGTCGGACCAGTGGGTATGCCTTTGGTCTTCACAACATTTGGATCTTTTAAAATTTGGCTATTTGTACTAGAATCATCACCATTTTTGTTGCAATTATTTCGGAACTCATCATCCAACCCTTGCAGAGTATTTCTCAGAATATTGAGTTCCCTTTTAATCAAATTGAAACCTTCTTCGGTTTGGCTCCCACGGTGATAGATATAGTTGCACTCTGCACTCTGCACTCAATGAAGCGAACCGGGCAATATCAACACTATTCGAACAGTCATCGTCGAGCTGGAGATGGATACGAACGTCATCTGCAGCTGACTTCGTCCACCTCTTAAATATCAAGGACTCTGGAATCTTTGTAATGTTCTCCACTTTCATAACATAAAACATATGACAGCAGGGAATTCCTTTATTTTGTAAAAACTTGCATTCACACGAAAGTACTGGTAGATTGTGCTTTGACGAATCCCAATCACCATCCTCAACGACTTGCTGAAAATCAATTCTGTCCCTATAGTAAAAAACACTCACAGTCTTTTTATATGGAGAATCATATTCGGTGAGAACGTATTCGACTTCATTCTCCTCATTCTATGGTGCAAAGTGTGAATACTTTATTGAATCGTTGATCTCTTTAGTAATGTCACAGTAGATACGATAAGTGTAGGTGGAAGATGCATGCTTCTCCAACGACTTCATGTGGCTTAAGATAACTGGACTCTTAGTGTTTGAAGCATATTCGTCAGTAAAGAAATTGTTTCATAACCTCATGAGTGCCCTGTCGATTTGAGGGAATAAGTCGAACAATTTCTCACAGCTGCAAACATATTCTTTCATGTAATTATTCATTGACTCTGATCTTTGAGTGCTACGCATTCCGGTAAAAAAATGGCCCTTGGAATATGTTTCTGCCCATCTATGCCTCTTTTCGTACATCATATTAACCCAAATGTTGTCTTCCAGACCGTGTTGTTTTATCATTTCATTCCAACATTCATCGAATTTGTCCTCGTCTATGTGGTCAAAGATGAAGGATCTAAAGGTCGATGACTTCTTAGGGCCGTTAATGTGAGCACATGCGTTTCTTGCTACATGCCATCCGCATACCCTGTGCTGACAGTTTGGAAATACCTCATCGATTGCCTGTCGCATTGCTTCGTCTCCATCTGTCATTATAGAAAGGGGATGCTTGCTGTCCATTGAATCCATGAGTTTAGTAAGGGCCCATTTGTATGAAGTAAAAGTCTCGTCTAACAAAAGTGCAACACCAAATACACAAGTTGCACTATGGTTGTTGACACCAACAAATAAAACCAAAGGCTTGCCATAGGCATTTGTCTTGTAAGTGGTATCAAAAACAAGAACATCTCCGAAGCACTTGTACTCGAATAGAGAATGGAAGTCCCTCCAAAATATATTAGCAAGCCTATCATCATCATTTGTGTTGAACCTGCAGTAAAAGTTTGCTTCAGTAAATGCCTTTGACTCGAGATACGAAATTGCCGCTTGTGAATCACTTTCAAAAGCTTTTGATCGTCTCAACTTAGCAATCTTGTTATACATGTCCTTCTGAGTGAATCCAATTTTGGAGTATCCTCCCTTCTGGTCAACCATGTACTCAAATGTTTGAAAACCTCTTATGCAGTTTTTGCCCATGGCGTCAATTTGGGCATAGTCACCTTCATCTAAGTTTCTACGAGATCGATGGGATGAAACCTCACGAAAAGTTGCTAGTTTGTGTGAATGATCATCCATGAATACCCTTACGCTGTACTTTAACGTATCACTGTCTAGGCCAATTGAGAAACAACCTTTGCAATTTTGTCTTGTCTGCAGCCTTGGCTTGCGTTTCCTATTTTTATTGGTCAAATACTCCTCCCTTCTTGATCCCTGCTTATCACAAACCCACTTTCTCCTTAATACTCTACCTTCACGGTCATGGTCCAAGTTTGTCGCTCTTATACCAAACCCATTACCCCTAGCATAACCAAGATAAAACGACCTTGCATCATCCACAGAATCAAATTTCATATTTTTGATCTGATTGATATCAACATCTTGATTGCCACTGCCTTCCCATGACGAAAATTGCACAGAATTCACCCAAGTAGAACACATATTATTTGGTGTGAAAAACAATCCTTCCTTGTTGTCAGGCTTACTTTGCGATTCACTCCCATCCATTACTATACAAAGTCAAAACAGGATGATCGAAGTATAAGTAAAATTTTAATCGCAAAAAAATGTGTTGATCGAAGGATAATGAAAGTAATAGCAAACAGAAAATAATATTGATGCGAGGAAACACCGACATTTTGAACATGCATCTTTCAGCATAGAAATTATAGAAATTATAGAAATTATAGAAATATCACTATAAAGATAACATACAAAAACAATTACATACAGGAAAACATTATTGATTCTACGAATTCGAACACTAATTAACTTCATATTGATTTCGAAACTAATCAAAACAACCGTATGGATGTATTGTAGATATGAGATAAAAAGAAAGATTCAAACAATAAGTAATTTCATATTGAATTCAAAGCTTACTGACAAAAAGAACAATTCAAACAATAAGCTAATTCATATTGAATTCGAAGCTAACCGAAAAAAGCCATGGATGAGACATACCTGTGAGATCAAACTTGATGAAGCAAAAATGAATAGGTTGGAGACGAGATTTCAATACGAACGCAATTAGACGAGTCAGACCACCAGACCGAAACACCAATGAGTAAGACGAATGATCGATTGAAGTGGATGTTTACCTGTGAGATCAAACTTGATGAAGCATAAAAGAATAGGTTGTAGACTAGATTTTAATACGAACGCATTTGAGTCTGAACATCATAACGAAACACCAATCAGAAAGACGAATGTTCGATTGAAGTGTTTGAGCTGGTAACAAATACAAGTTCACAACAGTTTTTGAGCTGGTAAACCAGAAAAGTTAAAGAAGAAGATAGCATTGGGAAGAAGAAGAGTTGGATTTGCAAAGGAGAAGAAGTGTTTTGTACGTAGAAGAGTTGGATTTGCAAAGGAGAATAAGTGTTTTTGTATGTTTAAATAAAAAGAGTTAGATTTGGAAAGGAGAAGAAAATTGCGTTGGGAAGGAGGAAAATTAAAAACGGTAACTATTGGGTTTTGTGAAGAACAAACGGTCATTAGGTTTTGTGACCAGCTAAGAAGGTAATATTAGGATGCATAGGAAATCACAACAACTTTAAAACATAACCATTATATGTCAAAGTTGGACAAATCAAGGGTCAAGATTTGATGAGCTGGATTTTTTTTTAAAGGTGTATAGAAACACCAGCGTTGTATAGATTGTCCCATATATATATGTATATATATATATATATATATTTACATAACCAAATCTAATCATTAGATGAAACCAACGTTTAGATTTGGATGTCCTAAGATTTCTTTCCATCAATGTGCATGGAGGAGAAAATGACTATATATATATATATATATATATGAGAGAGTTTGATAACCATTTTAGTATTTTTATAAAAATAGTTTGTAGCCACTATCTAAAAAAGAGATCGTTTCTAAGTTCTAACCAATAAAAACATGATTTTACAAAAATACTCATCGTAAAAGTTTTCCCTACAAGTTGAATCTAGCTCATGCAAAACTGAACCCAGGTCACGTATAGATCACGGAAAATCGACAATTGAAAATCTCATCAAGAAAATCACCAACTCACGCAAAGCTAAAAAAGAGATAGGTTTTTTTTTTTTTGCAAGTGGGGTCACGTCCCACTACCCTATATATAATGAACTTTTTTCTGTTCAACTAACTTTGACTTCACGCTATTTTCCTTAGCTTGACTTTTTTCTTTTTCTGACTGATGCTCAAATCCTCTCGCTCATTTGAGCGAATCTGAGACTGATTTTAGTGTTGTTCAGCTTTTCTTGGATCATTTTATCTTTTAGCGGTTTTTACTAATGCTCAGATCCTCTCGTAGTAAGTTCTTTATTCGGCTTTGAGGCATCCTTTGGCACTTGGTCAGGATTTCCTGTTAGTTCCTCGTATTTTGATTGGCTTATTTTGTTGACAAACCACATTTTGGGATGTCTATGTAATGGGTAGCTTAGGTTCTCGTTGACAAGCTTCCAAGCAACCCAGTGACTTCAAGAGCAAGAGCGAAAGGTAAATCACTTGACTTGCCTCTTGAAGAAATTAGTTGCACACACACACTTCTTCATGCATGTTTTATTCATCTTGCATTTGTGCTTCAATTCTTATGTGTGCATTCCTCACACTTCACACTTGCACCTCTTTGTTGGATTTTGTTGTGTGATAGTGTCTCTAGTAATTCATTTCCGGTTGTGATCAGAAACGTCTGCACATGCATGATGGTTTGATTGTCATAGCACGATGGTTGACCATTTGAGAATGTCTCATTCTTCTCTTAAATAAGTGATAGATTTGGTTTGGTTGTTTAGAGTAAAGTGTCTAGTTTTAAAAGATTGGATTTCAATGACTTAAATGATTTTCAAAATTGACCTTTGTATGATATTGTGACCATAATGTTTTATACAAAGTTTCAAAATGAGTTTTGAAAAATTATGTACAAACCACAAAAACATGGCAATTCTGTTGTTGTCCTTTTCTGACCTTTGGTCACTCAATTGACCATAACTTTTTCTACAGACATTGAATGTCATTCCATAAAAAGGAGTAGAAAGTAGACATCCATACCTTTCCAACGATATATATACGAAAGGTTTAGATGTCGTTTGGTCATGTTTTGGGTCGCTCGAAATTGGAGCTACAATGCTGTCGCGTGTTTACTCGAGAGCATTGAGACCTTAACGCGACCTCACCTTCTAGGTCACCTTGAGGTTGCCTTTTGACTCCAAAAATGAGTTTTCCTTCCAAAACGACATAGTTTCATTTAGGGCTCATATATATATATATATATATATATATGATGTCTTCTCTCTTGTATGCTTCTAAAAGTTCAAAATTACTTCTTTGAAAGAAAGAGTATTTCCCAAGAAAGAAAAACTCCCAAGAACTCATTTTTACTCATCCAAACTCATTTCCATGTGCATTAAACATCACATAAACATCATCTAGGATCATCTAGGATGTATCTATGCATGGGTTTTCTTCAACATACATGACTTGGTAAGTTGAACACCATCTATTCATTTTTATGTTTTAACTTAGCAAGAAATCTCATTTATAACTTGTTGGCATCTAGATTAAGATTTATTTACAAGTTGAGATATTTGTATTGATTGATTGAGTTGTTGTTTTGTGATAGCTAGGATTTCAAGCTTACATAACATCTAGCTAAGTTATCTCATTGATTGATTGAGATTGTTTGTGATAGCTAGGATTTCAAGTTTATATAACATCTAGCTAAGTTATCTCATTGATTGATTAAGATTGTTTGTGATAGCTATTGTATCTAGAATTGGTTATCCTTTACATAGCTAAGTTGTATGCCATGACATATAGCAATATTCATATCTATGATTGATTTTATTGACATCATTTAATCTCTAGATAAACATTTAGTATTGCCTAGTATTAATTGCATTTTAGATATTTCATAATATTCACGCAGGTTGTTGATCTCTTCGTAAGAGTTAAGTCTTGTGACTAAGTTGCTCAGTGCACAAGCAAGATTGGTCAAGTGCCACTGTTAAAGGCTTGCGGGCAGAGTAGGAGGCGCTTACGCCAAGAGTAGTGGATCGGGGGATATCACTAAGGATTGAACCAAGAGTGGTGAGTGGCAGTGTCCATAGCCTGAGGTTGTCTAGAGTGATAGCCCGTGTATCACTTGAGGGTGTAACCTTTTATTCATGTAGTGAATTTCGGTGACCGTGTGTGGCTAGCATAATAGCACATGGGTTTTCCTTGTTAAAGGTTTCCACATAAAAATCAAGTATTCTTTAATTTCCGCACTTTATACTTGATTTTATTGTTTGTTGAATTGGGTTTATTTTTTAATATTGACTAATCTGACAAATTTGGTAATAATTGGATTAACAACCCATTCACCCACCTCTAGGTTGTTTTAGACACACACTATATTTGTTTCATTTCCTTTTCGGTCATTCTTCATATATACTCGACCAAGCAGTGTTCTAGGATCCTTGTCCCATTTTATTTTGTTTTTTCCCATGTATACAAGTCACCGAGACGTCTCTAGGTTTTTTCTGTTACAAGGGTCTACCGAATCATTAGTGAATATTAACACGGCTTCATGCATCTCACCAGGTTTTTCCCGATCGCCTACCTAAGTGTTTTTCAGGTAACACCAGCATCTTTGGGGTGGCTGGATTGCTAACTATGTTAGTTCAGCAGGTGCACTGGATCTACACCAGCTTCTCAGCCCCTCAGGCACCTTGACCCACTTTGGCGAGTATCAGCGCTGCGAGTTTATCTTTGATAACATAGATGATTAAAATTCGAACATTGTTCTTGGCTTACACTCCGGAAATGGCCTTTTTGACCTTTGTTGGTGAGGATTTTGGCCATTTTAGCCTCTTTGCTTTATGTCGTTGAAGACATCCATCTTCAAGTTTATAGCACTATGAAGACGAATATTTTATTTTTTTGGCTGGTCTTTCTCATAGATCAAGCTTCTTTTTAGCCCGATCTTATAGATCGGGCTTCTTTTTGGCCGATCTTTCTTATAAATCAGGCTTTTTTTTTTACCGATCTTTCTTATAAATTGGGCTTCTTTTTGTGTTTGGATGTTTAGCCTAACTAAGTCTGATCTTTAATGTTTCTTTAGTATTGACACTCGTTGAGGAGGTTCTGTCTTTCTTTAACTTCATTAAATGGGAGATTCAGAATTGATAGCCTTTTCATTCTGAATTAGCAAATCGCAAGACGTTCTTTCCTTGTGCTTTTGTATAATATTTTGTCTCATGCTTTCCTAGATTATTATATAAGAAACTGGCGAGATTAAATAATTAAAACTAACCTATGTAATAATCGTCTCAACCACTAATGTAGAACGTGGTGTCCCAAAGACAGTCAAATATTCTATGGGGTGAACAACTTTTAGGACCTTATTCAAATTTGCAACGATCCATCTTTTTATACTGGCCAGAAATGACTGGAATTTTTGGTTGCGAGGAATCCTTTGATCGAACTGCCAAGGTTGAGATGGTTTGTTGTTATTCGAATTTCTGCATGTGCTGAGAGGTGGTGATTGATCCACCAATTTTTGTTTGTTATTTATTTTTTATTTTTTTACCGTATTGAAAATATATACTCGCGTGTGTCTAAACAACCTAGAGGGGGGGTGAATGGGTTGTTAATCGATTATTACCAATTTTTCGATTAGTCAAGATTAATCACTATTAACCCGATTCAACAAACAATAAAAATCAAGTAAAAGTGCAGAAATTAAAGAACACTTGATTTTTACGTGGAAACCCTCAACAGGGAAAAACCACGGGCTGTTATGTGCACCACACACGAACCTCGAATCCACTAATTGTAATGGTGTTTACAACCTAGATTGACCTCAACCTCTCACGGTCTATAACCCACCACTACTACCCGCAGGCCTTTAAAAGTGAACCTAGTCCAATTTGCTTGAGCACTACACACTGGTAGTCACAAGACTTAACTCTCAATGAAGAGATCAATAACCTATGTGAATATATGACAATATCTAAAATGCAAATAATGCTAGACTACACTAAATGCTTAACTAGATGTTAAAATGCAAATCAACACTCTAATTATCAACAATGCCTACATGCACATACATGAGGACTCAATTAGATGCAAAGAGACTCTAGCAACCTAATTGTTAACAAACAAAGCCAATTCAACACATGTTGTCAATAATCATGGCAAGGACTAAAAACATGCAATTAACTAATACAATCAAGGAATTGTCAATCAAAAAACCAATCAACACAAGTTGTCAATGAACATTGTAAGGACAATAAATGCAATTAATAAATGCAATCAATGAGTCCTACAATCAATGTCTAAATGAAAATCATGTAGACTTAGCTAGAGGGCAAAATGGTCCTAATTGCTAGCTATCAACAAACAACTCATCTCAATCTAAATCAAAGACTCAATTGTGTTATAAACAACATTAAGTAACAAGTCATGCATTTAATCAACGACTAAATGCTAATCCTAGGCAAACATGTCATAAATATGAAACAAAGAGATGTAGAACATGTAGAGATTTCCTAGTCAAAGAAATCAACAAAACCCATGCTTGGATGATGCTAGGAATATGCTAGATGCTCATGGGAAGTGGTTTGGTTGAGTAAAGATGAGTTCTTGTGAGCTTCTCTCTCTAGGGTTTGAGTAAAAATGGGAACTTGGAAGTCTTTCTCTTGAAAAATATTTCTCTCTCTAAAATGAATTTTTACTCTCCAAAATGTGTGTGTGAAAACCGAGTGAAGAAGAAAGTAAAATATATATGTATTAGGTCTAGCAAAATGAGTTGCACCGTTTATATAAAAATATATATACATATATTAGGTTTATACAAAAGACAAAAGGTGCACAATTATATATATATATATATATATATATATATAATATTTAGGTGAAGCAAAAGTCAAAAAGATGATTATATATTTTTTTTTTTTTGTTTAACAAACACAAATGCACCTGATATATAATATATATAAAGATTAACATATAAAACACACCGGATTTGGATCATAAAAAGTAAAAGACAAAAGAGAGAATCCGGTGTGGTGAGCTCACGAGAGAGAAAGTCAAGTGGTCAAATAAAAGGTCATGTCAATTCCACTCAAGCAACAAGTCAACACACAAAATAAAAGAGCTCACATGAACTTAATGCATACAATAAAATAACAAGAGAAAAACAAAACAAAAAATGAATCAGGTGATATGTGTGTGCGCATGAGAGGGGGCTGTGGGGCAAACAGGACCAAAGAGAGGTTTTCCCCGTGGGCCACACGCCACCACCTCTCTCTTGGTGTGGCTTTCATGCCACACCACACCGACTTCCGTTCCGAGCGATCTTTAGTCCAGTTTTGACCTCGAAACTTGGAATTCAATTCCGTCTTCGGAATATTGACCTGGACTCAATCATAAATATGGAAAATTACATAACTTTCCAATTTAAGCTCGAAATTGAATTTCGGTTTTCGATAAAAACTCGGAATGTCCCAAATGTCTCAGAAATCATTCGAAACACATAGATAAGTCTCCGAATCACTCGGAACTAATCTAGGGACAATCCACACACAGTTGAACTCATAAAAAAATATGAAAAATCTCAAAAATATATTTCTTTGAAACACAATGAGATTTTACCAACCATACCAAAACAAACACAAATACTAAAATGCATGGGTTGTGTGTGTGCACTCTAAATCTCTTCAATAGAGAGTTAAGTCAAGTAATCTACCTTCCTTGAAGCTCTTGATTCCACAATGAGGTCCTTTGGCACTTGATGAGGATTTCTTCAATCCTAAGCTAACCTTACAAATTGAACCTCATTGTGATTTTGTCAACGAAATACGCCAATCAAAAGTGAGGCACTTACACGTATGGTTCTTCAATCTTCTCACACTCCTTGAACTTCCACCTTTTCTTTTTTTTTTTTCAATTGTTGGGGTGGAAAAGAGACTTCATAAAAACCACTTTCACAATTGCGAATTTCCTTGCGGTTACGTCCTCTGCTACTATGTTGTAGGTGATCCACCCCTTAGCCCCCCAGCTGTTGTTGTAAGTAGGTTTAGGCTTGCTGTAGCGCTTTTAACACCGAATACACCCCTCTCTTTTTTATGTGCGCTAGATTCTGTTTCTGGGTTTAGTGGTAAGGTTAGGAATTCCTTGGTGACTTCTTCCTCCTCTCGGGCAAAACTATTTTCGCCATAATCTATCTGCAAATTCGCATTTTTTTTTTTTTTTTGTTAAAAGTTCAGACTTGCTAGAGTGCTTCGAGCATTTTGCCTGCTTGGGTTGTAGTCACGAAGATGTTCTTATTCCTTACGAGTTGGTGATGCACCAAATGATTAACTTTGGCTGCTGCATGTGACCCGCTATAATGATTCCACAAATACCAAATTCTTCTATTCGGATTGGTCTTTCTCACAAACAGTGCTCTTCTTTTCAGGCTGGTCATTCTGAATTCAACAGCCGATGGAGTAATGTTATTCGGTAATTGACCGATACAATCGCAGTTTGGAGTTTTACTAATATGTTCTAGAAAACAATCTTATCTAGGCCGAATCTGATAAACTTTCTGCTATATAAAAATTCTTAACAATTTATCAGTCAAAAGAAAATATTCAATGGTTGAGCAATTAGATATTCAGTGACCGTTTAGGGATTGATCCCAAAACGAATCTTTTTTAAGCATCTGTTAGCTCCATTTATGGTCTAACTGTTCACATCAGTGCGCACTGATGTAACTACATCAGTACCAATGTATGTGGACGACTAATTATGGAGAAACTTTGACAAGTGCATACACTTTGAGTTAAAGTATGTAAATCTAATGATCCATATCCAACGTACTAATGAATTTATATCAGTGCACATTGATTTGAACATTTATCTATATATATATATATATATATATGGCAGTATCCATGGCCCCATGGACACTTTTATGTCCATTAGATCCTAGGTATTTGAATAGTCCATATTTAATGGTCATTAATTCACTTTTATATTTTCTATTAATATTTGTATTTTTCTCTCACCTAAATTTTAATATTTCATTCTCTCTCCTCATTTAAATTTCCTTTTTCCTCTCTTATCTTTTTTTTTTTCTTTTACATCTCTAGTCTCAAAAGACAACAGTTTTTTTTTTTTTTTTTAGCACTTTGATCTCAAGTCTCATTTATTTCAATTTTTTTTCTCAAATTTGGATTGATAATGTTATCTAAATTTCAAATAAAAATATTTTGTACTAGCATATTATCGCGAAAATAAATCCATATTTTCTTAAATGATAAATTTAATTGATAAAAAAAAATAAATTAAAATCAATATTCCACTTAAATTTCTTTTATAACATAAATTAAAACTTGTTCAGTATTAAAAAAATCAAGAAAAAAAAAAAACTAATTAACAAAATCATGCCATACACTTTCAATTCCTATATATATATATATATATATATATATATATTGACATTTTGATAAGGGTGAAATATTAAAGAAATATGAAGAAAGAAGAAAGGAAAAAAAAAAGATTAAGATAGTGAGGAAAGAAGTCACATAGAGTGAGATGGGGGAGGGAAAAAAAAGATAAAAAATAAATGAGGAAAGATAATGAAATATAACTTTAAAATTTAGGAGAGAGAATAGAAAAAATAGGAAGTGAAAAAAAAAATTTAAGATAGTGAGAAAAGAAGTCACATAGAGTGAGATGAGGGAGGGAAAAAAAAAAAGATAACAAATAAATGAGGAAAGATAATGAAATATAACATTAAAATTTAAGAGAGAGAATAGAAAAAATAGGAAGTAAATAAAAACATCAATCGAAGAAAGAGAAAGAAAATTAGGGGGTATACAATCTAGACCATTCAAACATCTAGGATCTAATGGACACAAAAGTGTGTCAAATCCTGTGTAAAAAAATGGGGCTATAGATTCTGCCCATATATATATAGTTATATATATGAGTAATGCTACATTGTCCAAATTTGGTGCCTAAATATAGTGCCCAAATGACATGGCAACACTGTAATCCATTCATTTAAATCATGCAAATCTAATATAATTTAAATGAATGGATTACAATAATGCCACATCATTTGGACATCAGATTTGAGCAAAGTAACATATTGATATATATATATATATATATAGCCTTTCTACTGTCAGTTCATCCTGATATAAAATTTATCAGGACGAAGAATGTGGATCATAGATTATGGAGAATTTTTGGCAAATAATTAACAACAGATTTACTGTATTTTGAGTAAAAGTGAGGGCCACGATGTTCTACTAAATTATCGTTAGAGATACAATATGGTGTTAGCAGTAATAACTAGTAACAATATGTATAATAGTCAAATGAGAGCGTACCTCCCTTCTCGAACGGTTCTGGCACTGCATCTAAATTTTTCGGAAGTGCTCTTTACCAAGAACAAAGCCTCGATTAAATTCCACCAAATGCTTGGCCAATTTTATTATTTTCATTTTTACCATATACCTCTCTCTCTCTCTCTCTCTATATATATATATATATATATATATACAGTCTTTCTATTATCAGTTCGAACTGATAAAAGTTATATCAGTTCCTTGTATGTGGGCCGCTGAATTTAAATACTTTGACTGACAAGTGCATACAGCCAAGTCAAAGTATTTAAATCCAGTGGCCCACATGCAAGGAACTAATATAACTTTTGTCAGTTCGAACTGATAATAAAATTTCTGTATATATATATATATATATATTCTCTATTTGCGTAATAGATCAATAAAATCATAAAATTAAACGATGTGTAAATTGGCTTACCTCGGCCACTTACTAAACCTGGTGTCTAGTTGTTTTATTTTAAGATCCTTCGCATTCAAATTAGCAAAGAGCTGAAAATTAACATTGGGTGTTTTCTACCGAGATTGGCCCGGTTTCTAACACGTGTCATGGTCTCTTTATGCTAAACCGTAATGTTTCGAAGGTCGTCAAATATTCCTCATGATGAATTGTGTTGAGAATCACATATCATCGGAAAGCTCTATGTGTCTATTTTACAGCAAAATTTTCGGTTTGTAATTCCATGGTTTCTAGAGAGAGTTACCTCTGTTTTAGCAACTGGTGGTCAAATGGCTTTCTTTAATATTACGAGGGCCATAAAATCTTCCATAGGTCGAAATAGGTTGTGGACCACATATGCTTGGAAAGACCTGGATGTCTAGTTTCCAACGATTTTTACAGCTCGCGGTTTCGAGGTTTGTAGAGGAAGATATGCTTGTTTTAGTGCTCGATGGTCAAATCAAGAAATCCTCCACGAATTGCTTTCTTCAAAATTGCGGGGCCCACCAAATATTGCACGAACCGAACTAGGTTACAAATCATATATGCTTGGAAAGGTTTGGAGGTCTGGTTGCCAGTGGTTTTTTCGGTTCTCGATTCCAAGTTTTCTAAAGGGAGTTATGCTCACTTTAGTGAATGATGGTCAGAAGTTCTACAACTTGAGACAATTTTTGTATTGTAAGTTGTTGGAATGAGAAAGTAATTCCTCGAACGGATTGTGGACACCTTGAAGCTTTGTGAGAACTGCTCTTACAATATCCTACCTCTGAATTTTGTCACAACCATGCCTCCTACTACGGGTATTGTTAATGATCCACCCCTTAGCACTTCCAATAGTCATTCACTAAGGTGCTTTAGATGTTGCATTTGCTGGTGTTGTAATCGCCATGACTGGAAATTGAATTTGTAGTGAGTTTTTTGGTTATCACCTTCGTTTGGATCCATGTTGGAATTATTTCTGTAGTCTATTCACGAGGGTTCCTTGAAGTTGAGTTCACCCCCCTCCTTCTAGCGTCAATTGTTGACGGTGATTTTGGATCGTTGAAAAGTCAATCCTCCAGACAATAACAATACTGATGATGATGATGCTAAGAAATAAGAAAGTAAAGATTAAACATGCATAACACGGATTTTACGTGGAAAACCCTAAAAAGGGAAAAACCACGGTTGTCGGAGACGGTAGAGAGGAATATTACCATGAATATTGGAGATTACACACTCAAAGGCCGCTTTCTCTCAGATAATTGCTCATGTTTCTTATCTTTTTCCTCATGTACCTATACAATGATATCTACTAGTATTTATATGGGTTGATAGGGTGTTGCCCTAATCCTTGCCATATAAGTAACATATTCATAATTAGAATCTTTGTTGGATTCTAGTCAAGTAACTCGGTTAGGACTCGTTTCCTATTGGGTATTTATCTCCTGGAAGCTGAGTTTCTTCCCAATTAAAATTATCTATTACTAGAGAGGAAATAGGGATATTTCCTTATTTAGAGTATGCTTCTAAGATTTCGTATATGAGTAGATCTTCGCTTGATACGGTGTGTCCTGGTAGGATTATATTTCCTATTCTAGCCAAACAGATCTCGTTGAGTAGAGATTTTTGGCGAGTAGGACTCTAACTGAATAAGATTCCTTAGCCGAGTAGATCTTATCTACTGAATGGATTCTACTCATAGATTGCCTCTTACGTGGTGCTACCACGTGTACCTGATGACCATCTGATGACATGTCTCCTATTTGACTTTTGGTGACGTGGGCTACTCTATCTTTCCTAATGTATCATGCTGACGAAAAATCAATATAACAATCGGGATTAGTAATGTAAATAGCATCAAAGTATCCTTTTAGTATTGCTAGAAAAACATAATAAAATAAATAAACCAATTTCAAATATTCAAAAAATTTACCTCTCCAAGATTACTTTCAAATATAATAAAAACAAACATATTGCAAGGCTAAATCTGATTTGGTACAATGCATAACATATTATCTCTTACACTTGCTTACAAAAGCTGTGCAATATATCATTCTGACAGAATAATTATCAATTAACTAAATACTTGATAAGAATTCTTTTGTATTTGTTGAGTGGTGTCATAATTAAAATTTTGTTGGGTTTGCTTTGATCATGTTGTTGCTTAGTTGGGTTTATGAATTTGTGATAAGAATTGGATAAAAGGGTCAACGATTAAGGTTAGTTTATTTAGTTGCGAATGTTGCTTGGATTTCAATTCCTTCCTACTAATTAATGAAAGCTTGGTTGTTCAACATTTGAAATTAATTGAGCAGGTGCCATGGATCTGTAGGGATAAAAGTAGATACTCCATTTTTTTCTTAGTTAAAATTAAAATAAATAAAAAATTCAAATGAAATTCTTTTTTTTTTTTTTTTTTGATTAAACATATTTTTCGGTGGGTTAAACCCAAGGGATTACAACACCTGGAATACAGAACCAGGGCAAAAAATATTAATGAATAAAAAATAAATAAAAAAATTAATGAATAAAAAAAATTGATATAAAAAATTGAATATTAATGAATTTTGCGATTTGAGATAAAGAAAGAGATTGAGAAATCAATGAATAAAAATATAATTTGATTCACTCCTTCACATTTCAGTAAGGTATTTTACATGTGTATATACATAAAAAAATAAATACAAAAAATATTTGAAATAAAAAAAGAGTAATGCTACATTGCCCAAATTTGGTGCCCAAATTGGTGCCCAAATGATGTGGCAACACTCTCATCCATTCATTTAAATCAAGCAAATCTAATACAATCTAAATGAATGGACGAGAGTGTTGCCATGTCATTTGGACACTAGATTTGGACACCAAATTTGGGCAAAGTAGCATTACTCATAAAAAAAAATGCGAACAATTTCTTAAGATTTAGTTTCAAATAAGTCTCCAGAAGGGAAGAACATTAGTTGTGGCAAAGGATCATGTTGTGTTTGTCTCCAATGGTTAACAAGTGATTGAGGCAATTTTGGGTTGATTGATTTGAAACGGTCACAAGGGATTGACTTCCTCTTTTTTTGATTTGTTGCAATCTTTGTGATTTTCTTTTTGATCTAGAGCATATCCAATGCAAGAGTGGCTTGTGGAAAAAAAAAAATGACACTTAGGATAAATAGACAGTCTTTTAATAAATGTATTTTCAATACAGCTGTGCATATTCAACCTAAAAAATAAAAATAAAAAATATATATATATATATAAATATATATTAGAGCATCTCCAATACAAAGGTGACTTACATACCAAAAATCATTGATGTAAGGATTCCCGTTGTTTTTAATTAGCTTATTTCGTGATCAAACCATAAATGGGGATCCTTTGTAAGGGTAGTTTAGATGTTATTATAAGTGCTTTAGGCCCTTTGAAGACCTCATTATTGACAAGCACCAAAGGTAATATTCTAAGTGCTTTCTTGTCTTGAAGAGATAGTTGCACACACTCACAACTCATGCATATGTTTAATCTTTGTATGTTGTGTTTCTTTTTGTTGTGCATAAATGCTTATTTACATCTCTTCTTGCTTGAATTAATGATTGCATCTTGTGTTTATAACATCATAGCATTTAGGCTTTTAGGATGCATATTGGTTGACTTTTGTTCCCCTTGCATGATTGCTTGTGGGGACAAAATTGAAGGCTGTGCGCTGGTCCACCAGCGCCGCTCACCGGCGCAAAACGCCCAGTGGAGCGCCGCTGGTCGTGTGCTGGTGTGGACCAGCGCCAATCGCCCAGGTGTGCGCCGCTGGACTGGCGCTGGTGGCAGCGCCTGTCGTCCAGCGCTCAAGCCAAAATTGGCTTGTGCGCTGGTCCACCAGCGCAGGTCCACCAGCGCACAGAGCATTTTTCTGGCGAAATTTCAAAACGACCTCACTTCACTTATGGCCTCTATATATATGCTAACTTGATTTTAGGTCACTTACAAGAGTTCTTATTCATGCTTCATACTTAGGATATTTTTCAAGAGAAGAAAAATACACAAAGAACTCATTTTTAATTACTCAAACACAATTTCATGATCATCAATCATCATCTAGCATCATCATAGATCATCTAGATGTCATCTTGCATGGAATCTTCATCATACTTTGCTTGGTAAGCTTTTCACTAATATCTTACATATTTTGTGTTTAATTTATCTAGCAATCTCAATTAATTACTTGATTGTTATTTTGTATGCTTTGGATACAAAATTGAGATTAGTATGATGTATGTTTGAGAAGTTGTATTGTGCTAGCATATTAGGTTTTGTGCTTGATATTGATTAGCTTAACTAATTGACATGTCATTTAGTTTTGATATCTAGGATTGTTCTTAATTGCATATTAATCATCTTAGATAAGCATGTTTCCCTTGCTCTATGTTGCATTTTGGATATTTTCACATATTCACTTAGGGTTGTATTCTCTTCAAGAGAAGGTAAGTCTTGTGTGTAGCAATCGAGATTAGGTTGCTTAGATCACAAGCAAATTGGACTAGGTTCACTCATACCGGGATTAGGTAGGTGTGTGATTACTTCCGAGATTAGGTTGTAATCGTTTGCACATTTAGTAGATTCGAGGTTCGAGTGTGGCTTACTTACATAGCCCGTGGTTTTTCCCGTGAGGGTTTCCACGTAAAAATCAAGTGTTGATTTAATTTCCGCACCATATTACACTTGCTTGTTTATATTATCTTGAGGGTAAATTCGTAATTTTGACTAACACGAAAAATTGGGTAAAAAGCGTAAAATCTATTCACCCCCCCCCCCCCCCCCCCCTCTCTAGATAGCTTTATACACACCGTGCTATATTTAGTTTCAATTGGTATCAGAGCGGGTTCCTAGACATACATAGGTGATCCTTGCTTATTTTGGTGTGTTTTGCATTTTGTGTGATTTTTGATCATTCATACATTTGCATTCATTTCATTCATTCATAAACACTATGAGTGGAAACGGTGGAAATGGTGGTGGCCACGAAGGAGCTTCTAGCACAAGGCCTCCACTTCTTACCGGTTTGAACTATTCCCAATGGAAAGAGAAGATGGAATCCTACATATGCCAAATTCATGACCGTGCATGGATGGCAGTGGAAGACGGATATGATCTCCCTATGATGACTCCCGCGGGTGGAGGACAAGATGTTTTGAAGCCTAAGGCGCAATGGAACGCGCAAGAGTTTGAGGCTTCAAAGTGGAATAGGAAGGCGATGCATGCCATTATGTGTGCAATGGATGAGAATTAGTACAAGCTTATTCAGAATACTCAGATTGCCAAAGTGGCATGGGACATCCTTCAAGTTGCACATGAGGGAACCGAGGTGGTGAAGGAGTCCAAGCTTCAAGTCCTCCAAACTCAATTTGAGTTACTTATGATGGGAGAGGATGAATGCTTCAACGACTTCGAAATCAAATTGATGGACATAGTAAATCAAAGCCATCAACTCGGAGACCCCTATTCGGATAGGAGAGTCAAGCAAAAAATTATGAGATCTCTCCCCGATAGGTTTGAATCAAAGGTGACGGCCATAGAAGAAAATAGTGGCTACATGGATATGAAGCCAAGTGAGGTAATTGGGCGTCTCCTTGCATATGAGTCTAGGAAGGCTCCTAGCAACACTACTCCTCCTAAGAAGTCTAAAGGAATAGCTTTGAAAGCATCTAAGGATGCAAAGGAGGCAAAGCATGAATCGGATGAAGACCTTGCCTTATTTGTGAAAAGGTTCAACAAGGTTATGGGGTTCAAGAAGAAGAAGGGATTTAGGTCAAGAGGACAAGATTTGAAGAAAAAGAATTCCTTCAAGAAGTTTGAGCCTAGACAAGAGAGGACCGAAAGGAAAGGGGTCCGATGCTTTGAGTGTGGTGGGATTGGTCACTTTGCCCCCGAATGTGCGAATCACAATGAAAAGAAGAAGGGCAAAGTGATGGCCGCCACTTGGAGTGGGAGTAGTGATGACTCCAATGAGGAAGATGAGTCTTCAAGTGAAGAAGAGCTCATGGCTAACTTCCTAGCTTTTGCCTCTTCTCACAAGAGCAAAAGTGCTAGTGAAAAGGAAGATTTGAGTCAAGAGGAAATTGACTCTAGTGAAGAAGAAAGTGACTCCTCTTCTAGTTCCAAAAAGAAGTTTGTGGAGCAAAAGGTGCTTGCTAAATACCATGCCGAGTTCAATGATTTAGCACTTAAAAGCACAAGAAAGATTGAGAGGTTGAGAGAAGAAAACCTTGAACTTTCGGCTCACAATGACCACTTAAGTGGACAAGTGGAAAGATTGAAGAGGAGAGAGGATAAGTTAATTGAGGAGTTAGACTTGTCCAAGAGAAGTGAAGAAGGCTTGAAGAGGGAACTTGTAGAAGCTAAAGGGTCCTTGGCTAGGATAGATTCTAGCACCAAGAAGCTTGATCATTTACTTGGTGTTGGAAAGAGTCCAAGTGACAAGAGAGGTCTTGGGTATGAAGATGGCAAGAAAATCTCAACCTCTAACAAGACCGTGTTTGTCAAGAGCTTGAAGAATGAAGAAACTTCATTTGTGCAACCTCCTAAGAAAAAGTTAGAAGTAAGACAATGTTCTAATGCACAAGTGAAAATGGGGCCAAGAAGGAAATCTCAAGCTCAACCCCCTAGGGTCCCTCAAGCCAACACTCCTCCCAAATTGGCTCACAAAGGAAAGAGACCAATCATGCAACCTCAAGCTTGGAAGCAACCAAGACCGGTTCAACAACGAAGATGGATTGAACCCACTTATCCACAAAGACATGGACGTGCTCAAAGGCGAGGTATGATTCCTTTTTTCATCCCTATTTGTCACTTTTGTGGTTGTGATGGTCATATTAGACCAAATTGCTTTCAATATATTAAAATGTGTAGAAAACAAAGCATGATTGAAAAGAGAAAGAATAGAGCCAAGATGCATGTTTCTAGGAATGAAAATATTGATTTGCATGATCCTAGAAATAGTAGAGCACATGTACCAAAGACCACTAAGAAAGCTAAAATTGTTGCTAAGTGGATTAGAAAGAATGAAAATGTTTGCCATGTTGCACAAATAGCTTTGAAGGCAAATTCTTCTAATTTTTGGTATTTGGATAGTGGGTGCTCTAGGCACATGACGGGAAACAAGAGTTTCTTCGAGACTCTTGTTATAGAGGAAGGTGGAAATGTCACTTTTGGTGATGGTTCCAAAAGAAATGTTGTAGGGAAAGGAACCATTTCCGTTCCCGGATTACCCTCATTATCCAATGCTTTATTTGTTGATGGCTTGAAAGCCAATTTAATAAGCATTTCACATCTTAGTGATGAAGGATATTCCGTCTTGTTTTCTAAAGACTATTGCTCTATCCTAAAACCCGATGGACAAACCTTGTTGAAGGGCATGAGATCTAGCGACAATTGTTATTGTCTTGAAGCTAGAATTGTATCTAATCATGTGTCCATGGATGAGCAAATTGAGTTGTGGCATGAAAGACTTGGCCACATGAACTTTAGGGATCTACGGACCCTTGGAAAGTTCAATTGTGTGCGTGGCCTCCCTAAGCTTGGGAAGAAAGCCAATGGTATTTGTGGACCTTGCCAACAAGGAAAGCAAACTAAAAGCATGCACAAAAAGGGTAAGTATCTCACCACCAAGGAGCCACTTGAGCTTCTCCACATGGACCTTATGGGTCCCATGCAAACCGAAAGTTTGGGTGGAAAGAGATACATTTTTGTTTGTGTTGATGATTTCTCTAGGTTCACATGGACAAATTTTCTTAGAGAAAAATCCGAAACTTTTGATAAGTTTAAAATGCTTTGTAATAAAATTCAAAATGAAATGAACTCTAATATTAAAAGCATAAAACGGATTAGAAGTGACCATGGGAGAGAATTTAAGAATGCCACCTTTGAAACCTTTTGTAATGGTTTAGGCATCTCCCATGAATTTTCTGCTCCTAGGACACCTCAACAAAATGGAGTTGTTGAGAGGAAAAATAGGGTCCTCCAAGAGATGGCCCGTGTGATGTTGCTTAGCAACAATGTCCCTAGGAACCTATGGGCCGAAGCCATCAACACAGCTTGCTATATAGGAAATAGAGTGTTCCTAAGGCCCGGTACTAGAAACACCTCCTATGAGTTATGGAAAGGCAAGAGGCCAAATGTTAGCTACTTCCACACTTTTGGAAGCAAATGCTACATTTTGAATGACCGTGATCAACTTGGCAAATTCGATGCTAAGAGTGATGAGGGTATTTTTATTGGCTATGCCTTAAATAGTAGAGCCTATAGAGTTTTCAATTTAAAGACTCTAAGTGTTATGGAATCATCCAATGTCGTATTTGATGATACTAGGCTCAAGTCTAATGATCATAAGGAAGAGGTTATTTTTAGTGATGATTCTCCTTTGGAGGAGGTTGTGGTGTCACCTAATGTTGGGACATCTAATGTCAACAATAATGACACACAACCTATTGATAGAGTTCCTCTCTTGAACTCTAAAGAACCCGCTCCATGGGTTAGGAAACTCCATGATAAAGAAGATATCATTAGAGAGGTTAATGAGGGTGTTAGGACTAGACGTCAACTTGCTAATCTTATTAGCTATACATGCTACACCTCTCAAATTGAACCCAAAAAGGTTGAAGAAGCCTTAAATGATGAATTTTGGGTTCTTGCCATGCAAGAAGAGCTAAACCAATTCGAAAGGAATGAGGTTTGGACTCTAGTTCCTAGGCCTAAGACCACTAATGTCATAGGCACTAAATGGATATTTATGAACAAATCCGATGAGGATGGCAATATAGTGCGGAACAAGGCTAGACTTGTAGCACAAGGGTACTCTCAAATTGAGGGTATCGACTTTGAGGAGACTTTTGCTCCCGTTGCCCGCTTAGAGTCCATTAGGCTTCTCTTGTCCATCTCTTGTGTGCACAAGTTCAAATTGCACCAAATGGACGTCAAAAGTGCCTTCCTCAATGGCTTCTTGCAAGAGGAAGTGTTTGTTGAACAACCTAAGGGGTTTGTGGATGCACACCACCCCAATCATGTTTATAGCCTCAAGAAGGCACTTTATGGGTTGAAACAAGCACCGAAGGCTTGGTATGAGCGCCTCACTCAATTTCTTGTTGACAACAACTACACAAGAGGTAGTGTTGACAAGACGCTATTCATCAAGAGAGACAATGATGAGCTTTTCATAGCTCAAATATATGTTGATGATATAGTTTTTGGCTCCACCAACAACACCAAAGTCCAACAATTTGTTGATGTCATGTCTCTTGAATTTGAGATGAGTCTTGTTGGTGAGCTTAGTTACTTCCTAGGTTTGCAAATTAGGCAAATGCATGATGGGATTTTCATAACCTAAGCCAAATATGCTAAGAACCTAGTGAAGAAGTTTGGTTTAGAGAAAGCCAAACATTGTGATACACCCATGAGTACCACTTTGAAGCTAAGCAAGGATGCTAGTGGTAAAAGTGTGGAACAAACTCTATATCGAGGCATGATAGGTAGCTTGCTTTATTTGACCGTAAGTAGGCCCGATATATCTTTTAGTGTGGGTGTGTGTGCTAGGTACCAAGCGGATCCTAAGGAGTCCCACCTCTCTTCCGTGAAGAGGATCATTCGCTATGTGAATGGGACATCCAACTATGGGATTTGGTACTCTTTTGACACTAATGCTAGTTTAGTTGGCTTTAGTGATGCGGATTGGGCAGGAAATTGTGATGATAGGAAGAGCACATCGGGCGGTTGCTTCTTTCTAGGCAACAACTTGGTGTCTTGGTTTTGCAAGAAGCAAAACTCGATTTCCTTGTCCACGGCCAAGGCCGAGTACATAGCCGCGGGGAGTGGATGCACTCAACTTATGTGGATGAAGCAAATGCTAGTAGACTACGGATTCAACCAAGGTACTCTCACTCTCTTTTGTGATAACATGAGTGCTATTAATATTTCCAAGAATCCGGTTCAACATTCTAGAACTAAGCATATTGACATCCGCCATCACTTCATTAGAGAGCTTGTTGAAAATAAATGCATAGTACTTGAACATGTAGGTACTAATGATCAACTTGCGGACCTATTTACTAAACCTTTAGATGCTACTCGATTTAAAACTCTTAGTAGATCTATTGGGATATGTCTTGTGGAGTGATGTGTTCTATGATTGACCCCATATGGGGAACTCAAGCAAAGAAAACTATTTTGCATTCTTTTAACTTGCAAAAAAAAATAAAATTTTGAAATAACTTATGCCTCTTCTTTTGATTGCTTGAGTAAGCTTGGTTGTACATATGTATATATGTTTTCTATTCTATAAGTGTGAACCTTGCTTGTTTACAATCCATGTCATATTTATGTTCAAACATGCATTTTTGGACTAGGAGATTTACATAGGAAGTATGATGTGAATGACCTATAGTTATCTCCATGACATGATGATTCTTAATTAACATGCTAATGCTAAATAAAAAAGCATGAAATTCATACAACATGCTCACATGAAAAGCATGAATTGATGATTGCATATTCTTAAAAATGCAAAACTTGTGTGAAAGCTTATGAGACTCAAAATGAATAAAGGATCTTGTATCCGTTCAAAGGAATTTACATTCCAAATGTCTCTCTTTCTTTATTAGTTGAACATGGTTACTATCATACGGATATCTTATCCGGAAAAATCTAATAGGGTGCAAAGTCGCTCATGCCATGTTTCACGTATAAAGTTGGATATAGTTACTCTTAAATTGAAATCAATAATCTCTATATCCTTGCTTTTCCCATGACATTGGTGAAATTGGTTTGAATTCGAATTAGAAACCTTTGTCATTTGCTTTGCCAAATACCATTGTATTTTGGACTTGAATGCTATATGTCTTGTATGCAAAACATGTTGGATTCACACAATTTATCAAATAAATCTCCTTGTTTCTCTCAAATTAATTGAAGTGCATAACGTGACTTATATGTATATGCATATCTTGCATGCTTCTATCTCTCGTTGCTATGAGTGACCCGGTTGGGGACTACTCCTTTGCCTATATCATGACAAAAAGGGGGAGTAGGATATTGTAAGGGGAGTTGCAAAATAGAGAAGCTATTGTGCACTTTGGGGAGATAAAACATTGAGGGGGAGTAACCCTTTGAGGGGGAGCATTGCATTTATCATACATTGCATACATTGGGTAATGTTGTGCCTAAATTCTACAAATGCAAATGCTTGGTGTTAGGTTGATAATTAGTGTTGGCATTAATTCCATATCAAAACGTGTTTTACTTGTAATGTTTAGTGGTTAGTAAATGAAGGATTTCGAAGACGAAGGACGTCTCTACCATTATTCGTTCAAGTTGCCGGCTTTTAAGAGTTTCGGACATTATCGGTCTACAAAGGTATACATGACCTCTTATCTCTTACAAGGCTAGGCACACACTCACACATATCATTCTTGTGTGTCCCTTCATGATTTTATTTCATTTACATTTCACTTTCACACACTTGGCAAAATATGCTCATGCATTCACATTTAGTTAATAAACTTTGTGTTTTGCATTTTCTAGGACTATGTCCGGAAACTAGCATATGTGTGTGTATTTGTGTTTATATGTTTCCGTATTTTGTGTTTAGGACTTGAACATGTTCTTATTCAATGCCTTATTGAGTTCCGGTCGTTTCGGTTACTCATTCATAAGGTTTCGAGTCCAAACGTGTTGACTATGCCACTTTACGTTCTCTTACGTTGTGTTGACTTCATCGATGATTTCCGAGATGATTTCTCAACCGTTTTTCAAAGTTGTATAGTTGTTTTCGTGCGTGAGAGAGTCACAGTTCGTAATCCAAAAACGGATTCGAATTCGGAGTTCGGACGCTCGAGATACGGGCCGACGAACCGAGAGTGTGCGGGAGAGGACAGCCCAGGCCGTGGGCCACATGGGCTGGCCGTGGTTGAGGCCGTGGGCCCCACGGCCTGGAGCCCCTTCTGCTCCCGTGTGGGCCACGCGCCCCCCATGGCCTGGGGGTGACGTGGCACCACGTGATTGGCCGAAAAATGCCTTCTCTCTCCTCCTATTTCTTCCCTCTCTCTCTCATTTTGAATTTCCAAGAAGAAAAATTTCAGAATTCCCGTCTAGAGTTCTCTCCAATTTTTCCAAACTTCAAAACACCATATCTTCCTCATCCGGAGTCGGATTTGAGTGATTCAAGTTGGAGAGTGTTCGTATTTGAGTCCTCTAACATCTCCAAGTGATTTGGTGGCTGATTGATCGTGATTTCAAGTGGTTGGACACTGAAATTCGCACCAGCTGCAGAATTCGAGGTTTGAGTCTCAACTTTGGGATTTCTTGTTATTTCACCTTCCATTTGCTTGGGGTTTCTTCTTCTATATATATGTTATTGTTTTATGAAAGCTATTTGAAAAGGTAGCTTGATTATCATTCCAATTGAAACTCAATTTGTGGACTTATGTTGACTAGATTTTATGATTCTAGGTTTTACATTTGTTTGTGAGTTGTATTGTGATTAGAATGGCATCTTAGGTTGTTTGATACTTAATTGAATTAATTTTGTGTTAAAATGACTTTGAGATTTGATTTGGTCCTTTGATTGAAGAAATCAAGGATTTGTGTATTTGTTTGTGATTTAGAGAATATAGGTTTTGATTGATGTAAATCTCAAAACCTTGCTCTATATTTTTGTCTAGTATATTGATTGATTTTAATCTCATATATCTAGACTTTGATTGTATATTGATAGCATCTTGAATTAGGACTTAATGAACATTTTGTGATTCAAGTGTTATATGTGTGAATGAGACTTTGAGTATATGTGTTAGGTGTTTCACATGCTTAGGTTTCTATTCATGGATTTTTGCATCTAGACTTGATTAATTGTGTTTTCACATGTTTAGGTCTATTTGTGCCATAGAATGTATTGATCACATTTTTTATGTTGAAATGAATGTTTTCATCATTTGCATTCACATGATCACACTAGGAAGTCCTTGTAAAAGGCATGAAGTCTTGGTTAGAGTCGGGATGACTCGGATAGCCAAGCAAGAAGTCTTGCCTAGAGTCGGGATGACTCGGATAGGTAAGCAAGAAGTCATGGCTAGAGTCGGGAGGACTCGGATAGTCATGCATGGGAGGCTCCCTAGAGGCAAGAGTGCCTTGGATAGGGAGTTGGCTAACATATTGGTAGGCCTAGGCGTATGGTTAGACATAGACTCCGATAGAGCGGGGTACACGGGATGTGTATGCACTCTTGAGGAATTTCTAATCTACCATCGATGTTGGTTGAGTGTGTTGTCCAATATATGGTGGTTCCGCATCATTGAGGGATTTCATACTTTCCAATAGGGTTGGGTAGGCTTAGACTTCACTAGGTTGGGTGAGCTAAAGATTGGTCACTTTGTGAATGTTCTATGTTTACTTTCCAATAATATAGTACCCAATGGTTGTAATTCAACCCATGGATGTTTCCTCCTTGGAGGTTTTATCACGTTAAAAAATCCCTTGTGTTAATTCTTTCTATCTCTTCTCTTATATTTTAATTGTATATTTTATTGTCTTGATTCATAATATTCACTTGCGATGTATTTTGAACCAAGTCTTTGTATAGTGTGATTAGTGTATTCATTCTATAGATCAATTTGTATCTTTGATTCTTTTGTATATTGTAATATTTGTTTAGTGACATTTTGCTCACTCTTGTAACACATTGAACATCTTATGAAATACAAGTTTATTTTGTTGTTATGATTATTTGATATTTTACCTCACATGACTTGTTAATATACTTAGACATTTCAATTATGATTGTGTCATCATATTGTCTATGTATGTCTATCTTGGATTATAGTGTTGTGTGTAAGGCTACCTTGAGGGACAAACGGATGTTTGTTCAAGGGTTTGAAAAAAGGTGTAAAAACCTATTCACCCCCCCTCTAGGTATGCTTTAAGCAATTTAACTTCGTTTGTGTACATTCACTTGGTATTGTTCTCACATGATTACTCTCACACTTTACTTGAATTGGAAATGGTAGAAACTCTTTTCAGGGATTGATTATTCTACAAGAGGATTGAAGACTTCAAGTTGCATTCTCTTATCTCTTTGTAATGTAGAATATTATTGTAATCCCGTAGTTTCTATTTTTTGTGAGGAATCAATGTGAGTGATGGTTTTGTCACGAAATAGCCAAAGGGGGAGATTGTAAGGATTCCCGTTGTTTTTAATTGGCTTATTTCGTGATCAAACCATAAATGGGGATCCTTTGTAAGGGTAGTTTAGATGTTGTTATAAGTGCTTTAGGCCCTTTGAAGACCTCATTATTGACAAGCACCAAAGGTAATATTCTAAGTGCTTTCTTGTCTTGAAGAGATAGTTGCACACACTCACAACTCATGCATATGTTTAATCTTTGTATGTTGTGTTTCTTTTTGTTGTGCATAAATGCTTATTTACATCTCTTCTTGCTTGAATTAATGATTGCATCTTGTGTTTATAACATCATAGCATTTAGGCTTTTAGGATGCATATTGGTTGACTTTTGTTCCCCTTGCATGATTGCTTGTGGGGACAAAATTGAAGGCTGTGCGCTGGTCCACCAGCGCCGCTCACCGGCGCAAAACGCCCAGTGGAGCGCCGCTGGTCGTGTTCTGGTGTGGACCAGCGCCAATCGCCCAGGTGTGCGCCGCTGGACTGGCGCTGGTGGCAGCGCCTGTCGTCCAGCGCTCAAGCCAAAATTGGCTTGTGCGCTGGTCCACCAGCGCAGGTCCACCAGCGCACAGAGCATTTTTCTGGCGAAATTTCAAAACGACCTCACTTCACTTATGGCCTCTATATATATGCTAACTTGATTTTAGGTCACTTACAAGAGTTCTTATTCATGCTTCATACTTAGGATATTTTTCAAGAGAAGAAAAATACACAAAGAACTCATTTTTAATTACTCAAACACAATTTCATGATCATCAATCATCATCTAGCATCATCATAGATCATCTAGATGTCATCTTGCATGGAATCTTCATCATACTTTGCTTGGTAAGCTTTTCACTAATATCTTACATATTTTGTGTTTAATTTATCTAGCAATCTCAATTAATTACTTGATTGTTATTTTGTATGCTTTGGATACAAAATTGAGATTAGTATGATGTATGTTTGAGAAGTTGTATTGTGCTAGCATATTAGGTTTTGTGCTTGATATTGATTAGCTTAACTAATTGACATGTCATTTAGTTTTGATATCTAGGATTGTTCTTAATTGCATATTAATCATCTTAGATAAGCATATAGGGTTTCCCTTGCTCTATGTTGCATTTGGATATTTTCACATATTCACTTAGGGTTGTATTCTCTTCAAGAAAAGGTAAGTCTTGTGTGTAGCAATCGGGATTAGGTTGCTTAGATCACAAGCAAATTGGACTAGGTTCACTCATATCGGGATTAGGTAGGTGTGTGATTACTTCCGGGATTAGGTTGTAATCGTTTGCACATTTAGTGGATTCGAGGTTCGAGTGTGGCTTACTTACATAGCCCGTGGTTTTTTCCCGTGAGGGTTTCCACGTAAAAATCAAGTGTTGATTTAATTTCCGCACCATATTACACTTGCTTGTTTATATTATCTTGAGGGTAAATTCGTAATTTTGACTAACACGAAAAATTGGGTAAAAAGCGTAAAATCTATTCACCCCCCCCCCCCCCCCCCCCCCCCTCTAGATAGCTTTATACACACCGTGCTATATTTAGTTTCAATTGACATGACAACAATGTCAAGAGACTTCTTCCTATGTGGTATAAATATAGACTTTATAGAAAATCAACTCAAAATTTGGTTTACAATGTTTCTGTTTAAAACACATTTATTTTCAATAACGTGTCCAATTTTTTTTTTCCTTTTTTTTTTTTTTTCTTTAATTTCCTTACCAAAAATGCATGATAAATTAATGTTAATTTAAAATATTTGCTGAGTCAACCTAAAAAATATATTTGCAACATGCCATCTGAAAGTAGATAGTCATGTTAACAATGTCTAATATATTTTTTGTCACATCAGTATGAGGTTGAATATGCACAGATACATTGGAGATACATTTTTTAATAGACTATCTGTTTATCCTATGTGACATCTTTTTTTTTCAAAAGTCATTCTTGCATTGGAGATGTACTTAGACAATGTCAACATGACCATCTACTTTTAGACGGTTTGTCGTACAACTACTTTTTTTATTGACTCGGCTAGTATTTATAATTGACATTAATTTTTCATCTACTTTTGGTAAGGAAATAAAATAAAAAAGGAAACAATAAAAAAAAAATTGACACATCATTCAAAAAATGTGTTTTGAACAGAAGCATTGAAAAGTGGAGACCCAACTTTGAGTTGATTGTCTATCAAGTCTATCTTCATGTCACATAAAAAGCGAGTCTCTTCACATTGTTGTCATGTCTGTAGGGAAAAATACGTGTACGCAGCGGAAGCGAGACTAAAATCAGTTTTAGTATAGTTTAAAATTTTTCCATAATTTGAACCTTAACCCTCTAATTAATTAACATATAATACTAAAGATATCATACCTTTGTTGCGTGATCCGATTGACATTGCGTCGATGGTAATCCGCAAGATCTTCCAATCCAATCACGAACGTGAATCACCTAGAAGCGTGGTCTCTCTTCTCTTTGAATTGTGTACCTGAGGATGGATTAACAAAACTTTTTCTTTTTCGTTAGTCACAACAAGTTCCAAGAGACAACAAAGAATGTTCCGGTCACTTTTGAATTCACAATATTTAGATCGAAACTCGCGTGAACCTTATTCGAAATTATGCACAAAACCTTTTGATGTAAAAGTAACTAGTGCACTATCGAAATAAGAACAAACTTTTCTCTCTATTCCTCTTAGCCGAAAATCACACTAGTCTAAGAGTTGGATTCTATTTTTCTCTAGCAAAAGAAAAAACTCTTGTTGACGGTGATTTTTGATGGTCACCGAATCAATGATTTATTTTCGAATTGCTATAGTTTATGAATGAGAATGATTAAAGATCAAGAAGAAATAACAAGCAATTACGTGGCAAAACTCCAATGATTGGAGAAACATCCACGGGTTGTTGCCTTAGCAACGAAGCCAAATTCACTATGAAGAATCGTTACAAGAATACTCTCTCTCTCTTCGCTCTTTCTCGCATACCCCTTATTCAAATATAAAAGGGGGGTATTTATACATGTTGTTTTTAGGGTTTTAAGGTGGCCGCTAGGGTTTAGTGTTGTGGTGCCCAAGTCTTAAGCGGTTGCCTAGTCCTAGTTGGATTATGTTTCCTCTTTGGGCGTGATATGTTTCCTGTTTTGGCTGAGTCCAATTCCGGACGAGATTCTTTCTCCTTTATTCGCGGGAGAACTGCTTGTTTCCTTGTTAAACTCTAATGGTCCACACCGTTGCTTATCGTGGATGCGCTGGTCGCTGATTATGTCCTGTGTTTGGAATATGAACGCTGGTGACTATCTGTCTTATTGATTCCCGAGTATGCCCGAGTATGCCCGAGTATGTGCCCGAGTATGTGCCCGAGTAAGATTTACTGCCCGAGCTGATTGTCTTTGTTTGCGGTCGAACTACTTACTCGTTTTCCGAGTAAGTTGTCGTGGGGGATTTCTGCTCCATAAGTTGACTTATCTTGACTCCTGTTTTCCTGGCCTTTTATGGTGATGACGTGTCCTTCATGACTAATTTTTACCTATAACAATACCCCTTTAAATATTTGAGCCGATCGCGCTGAGTCGGGTCCTCTCGGGACGAATATTTAATATCAATACTTTTTCCATAACTAGTCCTCGTTTGTCGTTTTCTGTATTAATGTATCCTCGTTTAATTCGAAGCCTTTAATGACATGTCTTAATTGCGACCGCACACATTTGATTCATCACTCATTTCAGAAATCTCTTAATGGTGACGCTTCTGCTCTCTGGCGGCTCAAGATGCTCTCCGGTTGCCACTTGTCTTTTTTTGCTTGGCTGTGGTACGATGCATTTATGAGACATAACCTCTCTGTTCACCTGTGTGCAGCCCACGTCACGGCCCACGCCCCTCTATTTTCCCGCTTTTCTGCGCTTCTCCTAGGGTTTCGGTCGTTTTTGAAATCAATGTGCCGCCTATATATGCTGGCTATTCACTTTCCTTTCCCTTCTTATTTCTTCTTCAACCATCTTTGTATTTCTTCGAAAGAGAAGTTTGCCTGTGTCTCTTGCTTTTCTGGGCACTTTGTTTCATTTTCCAACTTGTCTTTTTAATCCTGCTTCATTGAGATCATCAGCTTCAACCCCCAGACTTTTTCTCGAAGATTCTTCCTCAGGGGTCTACATCGCCTCTGTTTTTTCGCTATTTCAAGGTTAGTTCTCATGGATTCTGCAGCTAGGTACCGTCTTTTTACTGTTGGTATGATTGCCATTGAGCAAAATGATGCTCTCACTGCATCGGTTGTTCACAAGTTATTGAAAGAACCCCTCTTTGATCAACCGCATTTTACTAACGCCGACGTTTCTGAAATTTATCGTGACAGCCCTGCTACTTCCGGAGTTCCTCCCACTCCTAAAGTTCATTCTGTTTCTTCGGGTTCATCGCAGCCTGACTCCTATCAGCCTGAAGCTCGGTCAGACTCTTCGGCTTCCACTTGTGTTGATACTCAGCCTTGGAGAAGACCGGGGAAGAGGATGAGTACTCGTAAAATTTATAAGGATTGTGACTCCCGGGAGAGCCGAGTCGCAGCCCAAAGGATCGTTGAGAATGATATCGAAGAGGAGCATAGGGCCGCTCGCATTCCTTTCTCTCCCGAGCGAATATGCGCCTATAACGTCGAGCCGAACGTGGTCAACCCTGAAGAGATAACAAAGTACATGCGGCGGTTCGATCTGGACAGCAACGTGATTTCGCTGATTCCTGCCGAGGGTCGAGCTGCATGGAACCCTCCCCCTGGCCACGTGGCAATCTATGGGTCAATGCTCACTTGTGGTGTTACTCTTCCTTTGCAGCCTTTCATCACTTGGTTTTTGGCTGAGGCCCGACTCACTCCGGCGCAGCTAACTCCGAATAGCTACCGGATCTTGATGTGCATGTGGCACATGTGGCATAGGATGAAGCGACCACCTCCCACACCTCGCGAAATCCGGCACTTCTATGCGTTGAGGCCTGTGGGGAAGACTGGGGTCTATTTCCTTCAATCGACCCAGCCCGAGTTCTGGATCCCAAAAGATATGGTGGTCAAGGGTGAGATCGAGCCGACCACAGACGAGAAGATGAAGGGATTTGTTTGGGGCTTCCCCACTTCAAACAAATTTTGGAAGAACAGTTGGTTTTTTGTGAGCAAAAGCTGGGGCCAGTCAATAAGTTTCAATCTTGACGGTACTCGGATAACTTGCAAGGTCCCTCGGTACTTTTGTTCGCCCCAATGGAACCATATGACTTCCACCTTCACTGACGAGGAGTTAAAGACTCTGGCTCGGGTGGTCGTCCGTCCTTTGGAGAAGAGGGGCAAACCGTATCTCTATAATGAGGGGAAAATGATTAAAGCTCTCCTTTTTCCCCAGATTTCTGCATGCCGCAAACGCCGTAAGTTAATTGTTTTGCTTGGTTGCTCTTGTATTCTTTTAAAATTAGTCTACTGACTCGGGCTCCCTTTCTCTTCCTTTTTTTTTTTTTTGTTAAGTGTTCGATGTAGACATAGTCTGCGATGCTCTGGCACGCCGGATGAAAGGCATCGTGGAGGCGAGCCGAAAAGCAGTTCTTCGCCAGAGAGATGCTGGGATAGCCCCTCTCGAAGATGAATCTGATGAGAGTACTCCCGAGAATCCTCCCGAGGGAGATGATGAGGAGGGAGTACCCGATTATATGCCTAAGGAGAACCATGGTCAAGAAACGACCGTGTGTTCGGCGGAGGCCGTGGGCTTCCCGGAGAGCTTTGGAGTAAGTAGGATCGCTGCTGATCAGGACAATCCAGCAGGTCCTTCTTCTAAGGGGAAAGAAAGAATGGGGCACCCCTCTGAGCCAGAGCAGGCGACATTTCCCAGGGTGCTGAAGCGGTTGGGGGACATTCGGGCGTAGTCACTCCAGAAATTCTAACTCCTACCGAGCTAATTTCTACTCCAAGTCTGGAGATTCCAACTTCTACCGAGCCAATTTCCACTCCTGGGGAGGTCGGCGTTGAAATGAGGCATCCTGATCCGGATTCTGAGGACCCGGCGACTGACTTGAATCCTCGCAGGAGGCAGTCGGGGAAGAGAAAAGCCTCGTTTCCTCCTGGTCACCTGACCCCCTAGATCCCCGAGTCGTGGCATATGTTGATTCATCAAGTGATGAGGGGGAAAGAGGGGTTGGAAAGAATGCGGGTACGACCCCTCCGTAGGACCAGATCAAAGGCAGCGCTGGTGGCTCGGCTGTTTCTCCTCGGGTGACTACGTCTGCTGAGCTCCCTAGAACTTGCGTTGGTGATTCGGGCCCCTCAAATCAAACAGGCGATCTTGCTCCCGAATCTATGCTACGGGCCATGGCTTCAGGCCGAGCCTACATTGGAGAGGATCATTGGAGTCGCTTTAGAGTTGGCACCGTTTCCGACCGCCTTTGCAACTTCTTTAATAGCGCTTCTTATGTGAGTAGCGCCTTGGTTATATGCGTAATTTATTATTTTTCCTTTTACTTTTGCTCTTGTTTTTACTTCACTTTCGTTTGCTGTTAATTTGCCGCAAATGGTGGCTGAGATGTCCAGGGCTTGCCAGGCTGGTGAAGCTCAGGCGGAAAGAATAAGGCAGCTTGAAGCCCAACTGAAGGAGAGTGAGTACCGTCGCTCTCGTGCTGAGTTAGCTTGCTAAGAGGGGGTTAGATCGAGTCAGGTGCTTCTGGATCAATGCTTGGCACGGCAACTGGAGGCTGAGCAAAGAGCATCTCTCGCTGCTGAGGAGGTCAAAACTCTGCAGGATCAACTATCATCCACTCAGGATGCTTTGCTTCAGGCCGAGCAGAGTGCTGAAGACGCCAAGTCAACTTATGAACGCCGAATCGAAGACTTGGAGCGTCAAGCCCTGACAGTTAGGTCCCTGTCGAAGGAAGCTAGGCTGGAACTGGAGATACAAAGCGTTGACCGTTTCAAGAGATCTCCAGCCTATGATGCTTTGCTTCTTTAGGAATTCCAGCGGGGAATGGTCTCGGCTGGAGAATTCTTTAAGCAGAAAAATAGGGCGACTAATTGGGTCAGGGCCAACTGGAGCCTCTCAATCAAAAAGCATGTGGACATATCTCTGGAGTCCCTTCGGATCCAGATGAAGGAGTGGTGGGCATATTGCAAAAGTAAAGGTAAAGCACCACATCCCATGCACCTTGAGGTTCCTACTGCCGACTCTTTCTCCACTTTTTATGCTTGTGAGAAAGCAGGAATTGACAATGAAACCCCTAACTTGGGACCCATCCCCGGGACTACCTATAGCGCCTGGGTGAATGACGAAGAGGAGGATGTGATTGTGTGGCCCTCGGACGACAGCCTCTTGAATGAATACGTAATGGAACCTGATCCGAGTGTCGGCGGAAGCAGCTCACAACCCCCAGCACCACCTACTTGATCTCTTAATTGCTGTCTTTTTGTAATACTCTTTGTATTTACCTTTTCCCATATATACATACGGAATTTTATTTTTATATTGTTCCTCTGTTGCTAATTTTGGATTTTTTGGAAATCCCTAGCTTTTCTTTGGCCGAGTATCTTATTTGCTGGCAGTTTAATCAATTTAGACCGAGTATCTTATTTAACTGGTAACTAATTTTAGCCGAGTATCTTATGCAACTGGCAGTTTAATCAATTAGATCGAGTATCTTATTTAACTGGTAACTAATTTTAGCCGAGTATCTTATGCAACTGGCAGTTTAATCAATTAGACCGAGTATCTTATTTAACTGGTAACTAATTTTAGCCGAGTATCTTATGTAACTGGCTTTTATCTTGCGATTCTAAATTCGCTTCACCTCAACGTTACGCCGAGGCTCACCACGACCATACGTTTAAGGTCCTTGCACAAGTTACCTAGGACGTCTCCTGGTTTTATCTGTGCGAGGTTTCGCCCAATCGTTGGGGTAACTTATACCGGCCAACACGACTGCGCATCTCACTAGTCTTTCTAGCGGCGCTCCGAGCAATTTTCCAATTACTCTGGTGCCTCGGTTTTGCCTTTTTGCTAAGGGACACGTTTGTATCGCCTTAACTAAGCGGGCAAGCTATTGCAGCTTATTCGCCCTTCGAGCACTACTCGTCCGCTCTTTTGCGGCTTTATAGCGCCCGACTCTTTTTTGGTGTTTTATTCGGTCTGCTTTTGAGTGACCGCTGCTGAAGTATTTGTTCTTTGATTATGGATTTATTTGATTCCATCGAGTACCTCCATACTAGCAACTGAACTTGAACTTTATTAGGTGATCAACATGATTATGAAGTCAATAAATAAATCTGAAATAATTAAAGCGGAAACTAAAACTGAGCTAAAGCAGAATAAATTAATCATAGAACCATGGTCAGATTCCTTAGGGATAGAAAATCTTTAGATACTGTGCGTTGCATGGTCGGATTCCTTAGGGATAGAAAATCTTTAGATACTGTGCATTGCATGGTCGGGGTACCAGGCTGCCCTCTGGTCGGGCTATCATGTAGGCCCCGTGCCCTACATTTCCTTTGATGATGTATGGCCCTTCCCATTTATCGGCGAGAGATCCCGCAGATTTATCTTTGGTATTCGGGGATACTCTTCTTAGCACTAAATCTCCGAGTTAGAATCTTCGCTCCCAAACGTGGGAATTGTAGTACCTTGCGGCCCTTTGCTGGTACGCGAAATTTCTTACTTGCGCTGTATCTCTGATCTCCTCAAGCTCGTCTAAGTTTTGCTGCAGCATATCTACATTGTGCTCGGGGCTGTATAATTGAACCCTGGGGGATGTGAAAGTTGTTTCTGCTGGGATAACAGCCTCTGTCCCGAATGCCAGCGCAAAAGGGGTCTCCCCCGTAGACAACCTTATAGTTGTTCGGTATGCCCATAGTACCTCGGGTAGTTTGTCCGCCCAGCCACCTTTCTTTGCCTCTAGTTTTGCTTTCAGTGTGTGCTTGATCACTTTATTCACAGCCTTGGTCTGGCCATTGGTTTGGGGGTGAGCAGGCGATGCGTAGTAGTTTGCGATCTTGAATTCTTCACACATTTCTCTGAACTTCTTATTGTCGAATTGGGTTCCGTTGTCTGTTATGATGATACTCGGGATCCCGAACCTATATATTATGTTCTTCTTGACAAAGCTGGTGGTGTTTGCCTCGGTGATGTGTACGAGTGCCTCTGCTTCTACCCATTTGGTGAAATAGTCTACTACCACAATAGTGTGCTTTACCCCTCCCTTTGTTCCTGTGGGCATTGGTCCTATCAGGTCGAGTCCCCACATGGCAAAGGGCCAAGGTGAGGTTAAGCTTCTAAGTAATTCAGGGGGTTGTCGAATGTCATTTGCTATTCTTTGGCATGTTTCGCAACTCTCTACGAATCGCTGCGCCTTTGAGAACAGAGTCGGCTAGTAGAATCCTTGCCTAAGTATCTTGTGTGCTAGGCTTTTACCCCCGATATGGTTCTCGTATACTCCACTATGGACGTTCTTTAGGAACTTTCCGGTTTCCTCGCCGGCAACACATCTTTGCTACACCTTTGAGAATCCTCTCCTGTATAATTCTCCCCTCATAATTGTGTACCGGGTTGACCTGTATTTGATGCGTTTAGCTTCCACAGCATCCTTCGGTAGTATGTTCTCCTCCAAGTACTTTCTGAGTTGGTACGTCCAGTCGCCTGGGCTTGGTCGGATCTCTGCTATTATGATTTCCTTGGATTCTGTTGTACTTGGTTTAATCAGATGTGCCACTGGTATTGTTTTGGATCTGATACTTGTGGTGGTTAAAGCTAATTTGGATAAAGCATCTGCTTTTTCGTTCTCTTCCCAAGGGATCTGAGAGATTCTGTACACTATGAACTTTCTAAGTAGCCTCTTTGCAATGTCCAAGTAAGCTATCATGTGCTCTTCCCTTGCCTAATATTCATTCAGTATCTGGTTAACCACAACTTGAGAATCGTTGTAAATTTCCAGCTTGTCTGCCCCTAATGCTATACAGAACCTTAGGCCGGCGAACAAGGCTTCATACTCTGCTTGATTGTTGGTTGCTTTGAAATCGAACCTCATGGCACACTCCACAGCATCACCTTTGGGGGTTGTTATGACTATTCCTGCCCCGCTGCCATGTGTGTTTGATGATCCGTCTACATGCAACTTCCATTGGAATTCACTAGTCTGTTCATCTTCCATCATCCTTCTTATCTCGACGTCTGGCTCGGTGAATTCTGCTATAAAATCAGATACCGCTTGCCCTTTGACTGCCGCTTTTGGTTTGTACCTGATGTCGTATTCGTTGAGCTCCACTGCCCATTTGGTCAGTCTTCCGGACACCTCCGGCTTTTGAAGAATGAGTTTCAATGGGCAGTCTGTGTACACCTCTATTATATGCGCTTGGAAATATGGCCTCAATTTCCTGGTCGATGTGATCAGAGCTAGCGCTATTTTTTCCGCCGGCGAATACCTGGTTTCTGCTAGTAACAATGCCTTGCTTATGTAATATACTGGCTTTTGTATTCCTTCTTCCAATCGGATCAATACCGAACTTGTCGCCACTTCTGTAACCGAGAGGTATAAATACAATATTTCTCCCACCACTGGTTTTGAAAGGATGGGTGCTCTCCCCAAATACTCTTTCAATTTCTGAAAGGCTTCTTCACATTCTTTACTCCATTCGAGCCCTTTTCCCTTTTTTATTGCTCTGAAGAATGGGGCGCATTTGTCTGTTGACTTGGCTATAAACCGGTTGAGTGACGCAAGACATCCCGTTAGCCTTTGCACATCTTTCAGTGTTTTTGGTGAAGCCATTCCTTCTAGTGCTTTGATCTTCTCGGGATTTACCTCAATTCCCCTTTGGTGCACCTGAAAACCTAGAAACCTTCCTGACGGTACTCCGAACACACATTTGCTTGGGTTGAGCTTCATCTTATACTTCCTTAGGACGTCAAAGGTTTCCTTCAAATCTTCCGAATGTTTTTCTGCCGTAGTGCTCTTGGTCAACATATCATCCACATAGACCTCCATGTTTTTCCCAATCTGCCGAGCGAATATCCTATTTACCAACCTCTGGTACGTTGCCCCAGCATTTTTTAATCCGAATGACATCACTTTGTAGCAATACAAACCCTGGTCTGTGGTAAAAGATGTTTTTTCCTCGTCTGCTTTGTTCATTCGGATCTGATTGTATCCCGAGTAAGCATCCATGAAACTCAACAGTTCGTGTCCCACTGTTGCATCTACCAATTGGTCGATCCTCGGTAGTGGGAAACTATCTTTTGGGCAAGCTTTGTTCAAGTCTGTGAAATCCACGCACATCCTCCATTGTTTGTTCTTTTTCTTGACCAGTACTATGTTGGCTACCCATTCCGGGTACTTGACTTCCCTTATCGATCCTACGGAAAGCAGCTTCTCCACCTCTTTCTTGATTGCGATGCTTCTCTCTGGATTGAACAATCTTCTCTTTTGTACCACTGGTCAGAACTCTGGGTTGATGGAAAGGTGATGTGATATCACCCTCGGGTCTACCCCCTGCATATCTTTGTGACTCCAAGCAAAAACATCCTTATAATCTCTCAGCGGCGTAACAAGTTGGGCTTTGACATGTACACTCAAGCTTGCCCCTACCTTCACTGTCCTACTCGGATCCTCTGGATCTAGTGCCACTTCTTCGGTCGGCTCGTCTTTCCTAACCTCGGGCTCTTCTCTGGGATCCAGCTCAAATTCTCTCGGCTCCTCCACCAACTCTTCGGGTTCTCCAACTTCTTGCTTGGTTGTTACTGCGTATACTTGGTGTACTTCCCTATCTTTATACACTGACAAGTTTGCTCTTCAGGCCATTTCTTGTGATCCCTTGACCACTCCTACCCCATATTTGGTCGGGAACTTCATCATGAGAGCATAGGTTGCTGTCACCGCTTTGGCTTTGTTCAAGAATGGTCGGCCCAATAAGGCGTTGTATGGCCAGTTTTCTGTATCCACTACTACAAAGTCGAGTAGCACTGTTTTTTGGCAAGGTGCCTTCCCGATTTTCACAGGTAATTTCACCGTGCCAAGCGACCTTACTTCGACTCCTCCAAATCCTCTAAGGGGCGTGGGAAATGGTTGTAGGTCTTTCCTATCTAGCCTCAGCTGGTCATATACCTCTGCACTTAGAATATCTGCTGAACTCCCATTGTCAATCAAAATTCAATGAACCTCTCTATGCCCGATCCGTGCGCTGATCACCAGTGCATCATCTGGCCTAACATCTACTCCGTGTGAGTAGGCTTCTATGAATATGATCGGGTCCCAACCCTCCTTGATTCTCTTTGGGTCAGGTTCAATAGAATTGACGTCCAGGTCTCTCCGTGCTTCCATGGCCTCCCGGATTTCCTGGGTCCTTTCTTTGTTACTCTTGCCGGTCGCTGGTCCTCCAAAGATGGTGTTAATTGCACCTTCATCCTCGGCCTTCTTGGGGCTAAGTTTTCTTGCCCGTCCGTCCTGTCGGCTATCCTTCTGTCCATCCGCCCTGTCCACTTTTTTGAAGACAATGTCTTTCAAATGCCCTTCCCTAATGAGGGTTTCGATGTGGTCCCTTAGCTGGAAACACTTAAATGTCTCGTGCCCATTCTCCTTGTGGAACCGGCAATACTTGGTGGTGTCCCTCCGAGCATATGTCGACTGCTTAGGCGGTTCTTTAGACATGTTCTTCTCTTCTAGGATTGCCAGGATTTCCTCTTGATCTTTCTTCAATGGGGTATAATTTGTATATCTGCCTTGGAACTTCTGCCGCGGTTGATCGGTTTTTGGGTCATATGCTTGTCGTCCATCTCGACCATCCCGTGCTTTATTCTTCTGCTTATCACCTTTGGCCTCGAGCGCCTTTGTTTGGTCTTTGGTTCTAGATCCCTCTGGGCGACCGCCATGCACGAAGTAGCCTCTTGTGGCGATTTCTTCCTCCTCCGCCAAGGCGTAACCCCCTGCCATGTCCATCATATCGGCATAACTGGTTAGTCGGGCTCTTCTGAGGTCAAAAGATAATTGGTCGTTCTGAAGGTTGTTGATGAACGTGGCAATTATCGCTTCGTCATTTGCACTTCCAATCTCAGATACTTCCTAGCCGAACCTCCCCAGATATCTCTTCAGCGACTCGTCTTTTCCCTGTTTGAGTTGGGATAAATGAGCCACTGATTTTTTTCTGTGTACATTCCCAAGGAATTGCCTTGAGAAGGCTTTGCTCAGTTCGCCGAAGCTGCTTATGCTTGCTGCTGGTAGTCTACCAAACCACCGAGAGTCTAGATCCCCGAGAGTTTGGGGGAAATTCAAACATAGCAGTGCATCATTGTGGACGTATTGCGCCATAGCGCTCCTATACCTCCGGACGTGTTCTTTCGGATCGGTATCTTTTTTGAACAGCTCTACGTGTGGCATCCTGAATCTCTCTGGGAAAGGCATCCTCAGAACTCCACTGGTGAAGGGGCTTCCGGACTCATCGTCTGATAGCTCGTTACGCCCATATCGCCTAACTAAAGCATCCATTTGTCGACGATTATTCTGAACTTCCCGGGTCAGACTCTATATGAGTATGTCCCTGTCTCCTTCTGGCTTCCCTATCGCATTGAAATTCTGACTTATGGTCAGTTTTTGGCCCCTTTCCTCCGGATTCGACTCTCTACGTTCTCGGTTTAGGCCATGCAGCCGAACTGTGCCCCTTTGGCGCTTGTGATGATGATTCTGCTCACTTTCTTCCGAGGATGATGACCAGTCTCTCTGGTGAATGCGTTTCCTAGGGCAATCTCGATCCCCAGCTATCCGATCCTGATCGTACCTTTTGTCAGAATCATTCCCCTCTCTATGCTCCCTGCTTCCCCTAGCCACTCATTCGGATAACATCTCCGGTCTGCCGGTAGGATCTCGCCTTGCCTTTAAGGGTGCATCAGGTGTTGGTATCACTACTGCAGAACGCAACCTTGCTGCCTGCTGGTTTGGGGCGGACAGATTGTGAGGCGACATCAAACCCTCCATAGTGGAAAGGTCAATTCCCTGCCTTGCTGCGTCTGATATAAGTTGTTGTAGAGAAGTACGGAACCGTTGCGTGATTTCTTCATTAGTTGTAGGGAAACGTTGAACACCAACCAGGGTGGCTGACTGGTCCGCCGTTGTTAGGGTTGCATCCACAGTATTGAGCGCGGTGTCATCTTCCAGCTGGTTACTTGGCATGCCTTGACTGTACCTGGAATCGCTACCATCTCCTTCGTTAGCCATTGTTTTCACAAACTTTCGGGTCCCCCTCCTTCGAGCGCCAATTGTTGACGGTGATTTTTGATGGTCACCAAATCAATGATTTATTTTCGAATTGCTATAGTTTATAAATGAGAATGATTAAAGATCAAGAAGAAATAACAAGCAATTACGTGGTAAAACTCCAATGATTGGAGAAACATCCACGGGTTGTTGCCTTAGCAACGAAGCCAAATTCACTATGAAGAATCGTTATAAGAATACTCTCTCTCTCTTCGCTCTTTCTCGCATACCCCCTATTCAAATATAAAAGGGGGGTATTTATACATGTTGTTTTAGGGTTTTAAGGTGGCCGCTAGGGTTTAGTGTTGTGGTGCCCAAGTCTCAAGCGGTTGCCTAGTCCTAGTTGGATTATGTTTCCTCTTTGGGCGTGATATGTTTCCTATTTTGGCTGAATCCAATTCCGGACGAAATTCTTTCTCCTTTATTCACGGGAGAACTGCTTGTTTCCTTGTTAACTCTAATGGTCCACACCGTTGCTTATCGTGGATGCGCTAGTCGCTGATTATGTCCTGTGTTTGGAATATGAACGCTGGTGACTATCTGTCTTATTGATTCCCGAGTATGCCCGAGTATGCCCGAGTATGTGCCCGAGTAAGATTTACTGCCCGAGCTGATTGTCTTTGTTTACGGTCGGACTACTTACTCTTTTTCCGAGTAAGTTGTCGTGGGGGATTTCTGCTCCATAAGTTGACTTATCTTGACTCCTGTTTTCCTGGCCTTTTATGGTGATGACGTGTCCTTCACGACTAATTTTTACCTATAACAACTCTCAAGTCCAAGACATTAGGGTTAATCAAATTCCTCTTGCCAAAAAAAATAATATGATGCACCGAATTCTCTTTACATTAAATATATATAATGTGGATGCACCGAATTATCTTTACACATATATCTATAGTGTATAAATAATATATATATAAATTCTGCATGCCTATTAAAATATATATCTTATGCACAAATTCTGCATCCTATTAAAATATATATATATATATATATATATATATATATCCCCAATTCTGCATGCTTTATATGAATATATATACAGTCCGGCCGAAATTGCCACATATATCTCGGCCATGTGCCATATATTGTCTTTACCATGTAGGATTTGTGTCTATTGACTTAAATCCTAACCCTAGGTAGATTTCCTTAGAATTCCAAACCCTAATCCAACTCTTTAGTGTATTTGTGACTATATCAAAAACTTCCTAATTTGACTAGATAAATAAATTCCCTTATTTATCTACTTACCAAATAAAGTCTTTAATATTTATTATACTACCACAATAGTATACTACTAAGAAACATATTTCCTAATCAGAAAAAGATTTTAATTTTAATTAAATAATTAATCAATCAATTAATTAATTTCCATTTAATCAATTAATAAAAATAAAACAATATAATATTATATATATCTCGGCCATGTGCCATATATATTAATATATCTATATATTGTTTTTATATTTTATTAAATCCATTGGACCTTAACAAAAGGCCCACATGTGAACTAGGCCCATTCTTACTAAAAGAAACAAGTCCACATACCTTAATACAATTCTAGATGGACCCATAAATTAGTCCGGTAGAATATATCAAGTGATTTATGCAAGTCCATGTGGATTGAGGATCTTGGCAGGCCTATCTAAATTTAAACTCCAATAGACATAACCCAATCACAATCAACAAATGATTCACTTAGGTTCAATCTATTAATTTTAGTTGATTCCATTAAAGAACTAAAATTGCACTCTTAAATAAAGATGGAATAAGTAAATGATTCTCATTCATACCCTAGACAATCTTGTAGGAGATAGTGAATCCTCGTAAAGAATATCAGTAATCGCCAAGAGCTCATAGACCGCCTATAGCTCTCCAAGTTACCATATTTACTCATATGACCACACTTTGAACTTGGATATATATTATGACTTGTCCAGAAGTCATCTTTCAATAGTCACTATTGAAAACTCAACGTTAAGATTTAATATCCAAAAACTCAAAACATCCATATAATGATATTCTACTCACATTTAATAAATGGAGCCACGATGTCCATATCTATAAATGAAGTCCTCTATCGATTAACAAATGAATATTACCAAACTATCGAGGATAGACTATGTTATATAATCGTACTCATTGATAACTCAAATGATACCACTTGGAACCATAAGTCCATCATTTATCTCAAGATTAAGATAGACTCTCCGATTGTCCTGATAATGAAAAGACTATTATTTATTGACGGTTCTAGATAAAGTATTTCATTGTGATCCAGTTCAATGCACCCAGTGCACTAGATTCTTTTACTCGAAGACCCTCTGATGATTTTAGACTCATCATAATACATTTGATCCCACTCAAATGCTAGTAAAAGAATTCTACAACTTTAACAAGATAAAGGTGCCCAACCTTTAACTTAAGTTGTGAACTAAAGAATTGTGTCTACCTTATACAGATCCAAATATACGAACAATTCTTCTTTTCTCATGGTCTTTTGACCTTATGATTATTTACTTTTGACAATTATAATATTCAATCTATAAATGCTATCAGATTTGTTTAAATCAGAAATCAATTTATTAATATGAAAAGATTGTCAAAAACAATATTACACTCTTGCTATTGAGCATAATCCTAACAATGTCAACGATTATGGGTATACATATCACTTTTGCATTGAAGATGCTCTTATTGAACTAGAATTAAAAAAAAATTATCAAATATGTGATTAATTTTTACATGTGATTCTAAAGCTATAAAAATAACTTTAAAAACATAATATAACTATACACATCACCTCATAGCAGAAATGATAGTAGTACACCTCTTTTCCATAGTTGTGGTGAAAGGTTCGAATCCTAACATGCGCATTATATTAATACTTCAAAAAAAATTATAACTTTATTAATTAATAAGTTTATTTACAAAAACACAATCAAATGGTATATATTATGTGGATTGTATTTACATATTACATATATATATATATATATATATATATCGTGTATAGTGGTTCTCTCATAAGGAATCCCTTATTTTAATTTCGATAAGGACCTTGATAAAATCACAACGATTTCTATAAATTTTAATCTGAATTTTGTTGTGGATGAAAAGTTCAATGAAATTTACCTATTAATAAAATTTAAGAATTTTTCAAGCACTACAACTATTTATCCTAATTTTGTTAAATATGAAGGTATCGGAAAATGGGCGAAATATAGGAAAATTTAAGAAAAATAGTTGTAGTGCTTGAAAAATTCTCAAATTTTATTCATAAATAGATTTCAATGAGCATATCATCCATACAAAAATTCAGATCAAATTTCATAAAAATGGATGTAATTTCATTAAGGTCCTTACCGAAATTAAAATAAGGGATTCCTTATAAGAGAACCAATATATATATATATATATATAACACTAAACCTTCGCATCAAGCGCAAGCTACTAACGTGAGAAAGGTACCTACTTGATATATATAACACTAAACCCTTACATCAAGCGCAAGCTACTGACGTGAGAAAGGTACCAACTCAAGTACACGTAGCTCATGTGAGCTTATTGCAAGAATAAGTGTTTTTATGTTGGCTTTATTCCGTATTTGTAATACTTTTAATTGCTTAGGTTTTCCTTTGGCATCGTGCTTCAAGTTCAACCAACTCTACAGTCTACAAGATATACGAAGTATTCAAGAGATTGGTCAGTGCGTAGTACTCGATTTGAACTCTTGAGAGATTGTAGGAATACACACATTTCATGATCATGTATTTCATTCTTTATGCTATTAGATTTGACTTCTTACTTGTTAGGATTGATTAGATGCATGTGTGACGTTCATGTGTGTTTAAGCTGTTTTCTTTCGAAATATGTTTTCATTAATGTTTTAAGGTTTTTTAAATCCGGTCTTTCTATTGTTTTGTTGCCATATCTGTTTTGAAATATTATGAGAAAACTAAACATCCATATCTTTCCAACATGTATTACTCAAATTGTTTCTATCTATGGCTCTATGCTGGTTGGATTTCGAAGTTCTCAAAGTTGTGGTCTTTATATTTTTGGGAACGTGCGTGTTTTCCAATATGACTTTTCATTACTTAAACGACCATAATTTTTTCTACTAACATTCAAATAATGTTTTGTAAAAAGATGTAGAAATGACCATAGATTTAATAGTGTTTTAGCCTGCGAGATCGTGCAGGTAGTGGAGGTCGCGCATGAGCATGAGTCTTTGCTCCCTAGTGCGACGTCAGTGCCAGTGGACAGAACTCTCTGCTCCCTAGTGCGACAACCCATGGTTTAGCAGTTTTTCTTTAGCAACCCTAGAAGCCTCTCTATAAATGCATAGCTTCATTTCTTATAGCAAAGACTCCCTTGGAAAACATTTTGAACTAATGAACTATCAAAAAACTCTCTCTCCTCCTCTATTTTCTTAATTTGTGGTTGTGGACCGAAAAGAATTTTACATTATGTTAATTAATTGTTAAAACTTCATATGTGGTTAAAAGTAAAATTTATATATTTTGATAAAAAAATAAAAATTATAACATGGAATATGCGTGTAAAAGATTAAAACATAAAAGGTTTTTATTATTATTATTATTATTGAAAACTCTACAATTACATTTATTAAAATAAGACAATAAATACTGTAGTTGATTTTCTTTTTATAATAATTTTTGTGTTTTAACATCGTCCTTTATTGCATCATTTGTGTAGCTTATGCACGTCATCACGTCAATCCAAAGTTTATCATTCTCTAAAAAAAATCTTATCAATTCTCTTGAAGTACCCAATAACAAGAAACTTGAGATATTTGATTGACAATTTGACACTACACCAAAATCAATAAATCCAAGCTTGACAACACAACACCTTTTATTCAACAAATTAGGCTGCCCATCAATAGCAATAGCACAGCAAATGAAAATTGTCACTTTTTTCTGACTCTTCTGACTTTGGTATGACATATTTTGACTCTTTAGGCAGCTCATGAAATCCACCAATTTGGTGAACAATGATTATTAACCCAAATTTTGATTGACAATTCTCATCAATGAATTAGAAACCCATCTTAATCAAAAGGGAAATTATTATTCTCTCCCTTGTAGTTTGCTGTATTCTCCAGTCTCCTCCCTCTAATTTCAAAATTCTCTAATTTCCCCCTTTCTAATTGGAGAATTTTGAAACTAGAGGGGGGAGATTGGAGAATACAGCAAACTACAGGGGGAGAATAATAATTTCCCTAATCAAAAAGATTGTTTGGTTTCAGTCATTTCTATCTGTGAAGAAACAGAAACCTTCCCTTATTATTTCTATCTGTGAAGAAAACAGAAACCTTCACTAATTCTTTGTGAGCATGCATTTTGGGTTCAACTAACTAATTTTTAAGCTCTCAGTTGGGCGACTGTCACCTTCTTTTACTCAAAATGTACCATGCAATTGCCCTATCCATCATCACCCAACCTCCCAATTCATGATTCATGATTCAGGAAAAAGAACAAGTTTTTATTACCACAAAGTTGTTAATTGCCAACTTTCTCAAAACTCTTTAATGTTAAGAACGGTTGTTCTTTTTTAATTGCTAATAATTTTCTAGTTTATATATTACTTGCACTGCGATGATTCACACCACCTGAGACATTGTCAGACTGGTAGAATATAAGGTTTTTTTTTTTTTTTTTTCTCTCTTAACATATATGTGTATATATTTATGTTTGTGTAGTAATTAAGTTGTGAGGAATGATTGTTGATTGTTACGTAATTAATTGGATTGGCAATATTTATAAATAAATATATATATATACAGCCTTTCTATTATCAGTTCGAACTGACAATAAATATATCAGTTCCTTGCATGTGGGCCATTGGATTTAAAAGATGTTTTGACAAGTGCATGTAGTTACGTCAAAGTATTTAAATCCAATGGCCCACATGCAAGGAACTGATATATCTTTTGTCAGTTCGAACTGATAATAGAAAAACTGTATATATATATATATATAATGAATATTTTTAGTATGATAAAATATTGGACATCTTTCATTTGAAGAACAACGAGTGACTTTTACAACTAAAAAAAGTGTAATTAACTTTCTCCCAAAAAAAAAAAAAAAAAAAAAAAAAAAAAAGTTCTCAAAATTTTTCACCGAAGTTTGTTTCAAAGAGGATCTAACTTCTTTCACCATTTGTATGTGATTTTCTCATCCTTTTTCTACAGAAGTTAAGAAATTATAGAAAAATATATAATAATAATAAAAAGTTGCGTTTGCTTATAGAGATATAGGACTTTGAGAAATTTATCATATCCTACAATCACATTTGAAATTTGGTATTCTATGGCATATATTTTTTTTTTTTGTATTCGGAATAATAAAAACATATATATATATATATATATACAAATTTTCTATTATCAGTTCGTCCTGACAATAAATATATCATGACGAAGAATATGGACCACTGGATTTACATACTTTGACTTAAAGTGTATGCACTTTTCAAAACTTCTCCATAATCTATGGTCCACATTCTTCGTCCTAATATATTTATTGTTAGGACGAACTAATAATAAAAAGACTGCATATATATATATAACTTACATCAGTGCATTGTATGTGGGCCATTGATTATGGAGAAATACTTACAAATGCATACGCACTGAGTCAAAGTATGTAAATCTAGTGGTCCACATGCAATGCACTGATGTAAGTTATATCAGTGCACAGAAAATTTCTATATATATATATATTAAAACCCCTCTAAAATTAATATTCTTCTGACCCACCCTTGATTATTAATTTAGATGGATTATTAATTTGAAGAGAATTTTATCTTGTAAAGTTTTATTTTGTCTTAGAAAACGTATGGAAGTCTATTTTCTTGTTTAGAGAAATTTCCTTTTCAGGATTTCTTGTTAAATTGGTTTTTTTCGTAGATTGAGATAGATGATGACGACAATAGTCGTGAAGTACCTAAAATCTCTATAAATAAAGCTGTTGAAATGATAAATTTAGTTGAAACCCAATAACTTATTGTGGACAATTCAAAATATGAAGTCAAAAATATAAAACACGGTAGCCATGTGTAAATTAGCATCTTGAAGTACTTTTCTAGTTTTTGAATATTATGTAATATATCCTATGAAATTATTAATATGAGGTAGTCGGGACTAAAATTTTACTCTAGGTTTTAAAAAGAAATTATTAATTATTACGATATAGGTGTTTATTAATTTTTACAGTGGCCCGAGTCGTGACCGAGATTTTTTTTTAATTTAGAGAGGTTATTAATTTAAAAGAGATTAATTTACAAGGGTTTTACTGTATATATACCACATGCGGTAGCAGCAACTCAAACCTAAAACATTATCAAGAAGAATGAGTGATTTTACCACCAAGAAACATTGAAACCGTGGTAATAAAAACTCCATTAAGAACGTTAAGTAAAATAATATATTAATATATATATATATATATATATTATACTTAGAAATAAGAATTGCCTAAGGGCATCTCCAACCTGAATAGTGCTTTTGGTGCAACTTTTGTACTAAAATAGTGCAACTTTTACACTATTTCACTATTCCATCTCCAACCCACTGCACCAAATTTTACACTAAAAAGAATATTCCCTTTCTTTCCCTTTTTTTTAATATTTCTCCACAATTAACATTTCACCCATAATTAACAGAATATTACAAGACGATAAGAAATTATGAAATTAATACATTAAAAGAAATTAAATTTAAGTAGGTAAATATTGCATTTATTATTAAAATAACTTAAACATTACATTTCATAAAATAAAATAAAATAAAGCATAAAAATAAAAGTACATATTGATCATCATCTAATTATCTGAATTAGTATATTCATCCCACAAAATGATCTATTAAGGCATTTTAGGGTGTAATGTGAGCCTCTTTATCCCTGATTTCTCTATGTCGAGCTAGAAATTCTTGAAATCGGGTATTTTCATCTAACATCATCTCAACTTCTGGAGTTGGTGCTTCCATATGATCATCAATTGATGCATTAACATCACACTCATCCTCGATTATCATGTTGTGCATAATAATACACGTAGTCATTATATCATGTAAAACATGTTTATGCCAAAAACGCATCGGTCCTGCCATAATTGCAAACCGTGATTGGAGAACTTCAAATGCACGTTCTACGTCTTTTCTACATCTTTCTTGTTTCATTGCAAAGAATTTTTTTTTCCGAACACGTGGATCGTGAATAGTTTGTACAAGCGTAGACCATTTTGGGTATATATCATCAGCTAAATAATAACCCATATTATATTCTTTTCCTTAAATGATATAATGAGCTAGAAGAGCAATACCTTGAGCGAGGTTGGCAAAAAGATGGGATGCCTCCAACACATTAATATCATTGTTCATACCCGGCAAACCAAAATAGGCATGCCATATCCACAGATCATAATCAGCTACAACCTCTAGAATAATAGTTAGGGATCCACTACGACCTGCATATTGTCATGCCCAAGCCATTGGACAATTTTTCCACTTCTAGTGCATAAAATCTAGACTACCCAACATTCCTGGAAAATAACGATCTTTATCGACACGGTGTATTCTAGCAACATCAGTAGCGTTAGGTGATCTTAGATACTCAGCTGCAAATTCCTCCACAACAGCACGACAAAATCTTTTCAAACTTTCAATTGTTGTAAACTCTCCTATTTTAATATACTCATTAGTAGCATATGCTGGTAGACCATATCCCAACATTTGAAATATTGTTGTTATTTTTTGAAGAGCAGACAAACCCAGTCTACCCACACTATCTCTTCTTCGTTGCATAAAGTAGTTGTCACGAGCTTCCACTTTTTCAACAATACAAAGGAATAAACTTCTACCCATTCGAAAGCGTCAACGGGACATTATGTGATCGTTATACCATGGGTTCTCGGTAAAATAGTCATAGAACAAACGATGATCAGCACTTTTTCGGTCTCGATTGATCACTATATGACCAGGAATTGAGCCTCCATGGGTCACTGCGTTGTTTTGTTAATTGAGATACTAAACGATGGCCCATTGGATGTTACCATGTTGGGCAATTATCTCTTCTTGTTTTGCATCAATCGTTTCAAGATCTGCCATAAGTTACCCTTTCTCATCATTGGAAGATAAAGATGAGAAATTAGATGGACCTCCGATATTGAAATTCATTTTTACTTGGAGTTGAATTGAATGAGTTTTAGCGGACTTTGGTATAGGCTATTTATCATTGTGAAATATACTATTCTAGATAAGAAATATGAGCGTGGCTAATTGCCAACCATTTGATTGATTGCATCACCATCTGAATCGTAGGTCACCTCTCGATTATAATATCTGATCTTTTCGATGTGGAGTGATTGGTAAGTTTTGACCTGGGTCGCGTATTTACCAAAACAGAGCTGAAAAAACCCCAATTCGATCGAAGAACATGAGCAGTGACAAATATAAACAAGTTAAAAATTAAAAATAAAAAGATATAATTACACAAAATTGACCAATGAATCGTCTAATTCGCATGCTCAATTGCATATTCCAACACTTAACTCGATCGAGTAGCTCCATTTGAAAGAATCCCCAATTCTCTCGAAGAACATGAGCAAGTGACATATATAAACAAATTCAAAATTAAGATTAACATGAGTTGATTACACAAAATTAACCAATGGATCGTCTAATTCACATGCTCAATTGCATATTCCAACACTTAACTCGGTCGAGTAGCTCCATCTCATACGAATCCCCAATTCAATCGAACAAGATGAGGAGTAAATCATAATATCCAAAATATAATTTTCAATTTAAAATAGCGATTGCAATACATGTGCTTCTAGAAGAGCGAGTGGATGACAGTTGTATCCAGGTTGTTACAGCTCAGAACGTGGCCGACAATAGTTGTAAGCCCACGTGGAAAAAGTAGATATGGACAAAAATACTTTAATTCAAAAATCCAATGCGTGAACTAGATTCATTGAACCTAGACATCCAGTACGTGTTGTGGGGCCCACTCACTCACTGGCAAACCATTTGATGGGTTTCCAGAGCATCTAAACTGTAGGACACCTCTCTGCAATAATATCTCAACTTTTTCAAAAACCTAATCTTCACTATTCCCAAAATATCAAGATAAGATATCTGAGCTATTAAATGTCAACCATTGGATGGATTGCATCACCATTTGAACCGTAGGATTAAATCTCGAAAATAGTATCTAGACTTCTCTAGAATTCTTATCTTCACCTTTCCCAAAATCTAAAGATAAGAAATCTGATTTCAGATGCCAACTAATGGATGGATTTCCTCACCATTTGAACAGTAGGATTAAATCTGAAAAGAGTACCTCCTAATTTCTATAAATATCAACCCATACTAAATTAAACCTATCCCTTCAAATCTCTTATCTCTTCCAATCACTTATCTCTTCAAATCAATTTTCCCTTCAAATCACTTTTTTTCCAAAAAATGTCTTCAAGCCGAAGTTCTTCATACACATATGTAGAAGACACACACATTTGTCACGTATATCTTGATGTTTCGCAAAACCCGATCATAGGTATTTATCGATCGAATGATATGTTCTGGTCTCGAGTTGATAGTGATTACAACAACAACAACACACTAGATTTTATCACTGAACTTCGTGGCAAGAGAAGTTTGCAATGTCAAATGGGAACTATCCTTACCGCAGTTGGGAAATTGCGGGGATGCCTACGACAGATCGAAAGTTTTAATCCTAGTGGTGCCTCCGAAGCTAATATTGTGAGTTTTTGCTAAATTTAAAGTTGTAGAAAAATTATATTTAATATTTAATTTTAAAAATATATATTTGTATCATTTTGCAGATAAACCAGGCAAAAATCTTATTAGCACAAGATAAAAAATACAAAAATGGATTCAAGTTTGACCATGAGTGGTCCATCCTTAAAGATATGTAAAAATTTGCAAATAACGATACTTCAACATCATCCTTTCGAAGGCAAAGTGGTCATTTTGTATTAGCACAAGAAGACTCTTCAACTCCAGAGTCTCCCACAACGGCATCTCCTAGACTATCTTCATTTTCTCTGAATATAACTAGTGATGACATTGGGGGTAATTCATCTCAACGGCCCGTTAGGGTGAAGAAAGCAAAATTGAAAAGGAGGGCTGAGAAAGAAAATTCAATAATTGTTGACACTTTGAAAGAAGGAACAGAAAAACTCATGGGAGTTTATAAAAAATAAATAAATAAATAAATAAAAACAGTCTTAAGAGGCAAAGAACTAACGATATTATAGAGAGAAAATTGGAGCTGCAAGAAACAAAAATTGTAATGATGGATTTGGAAATCATAACTGATCCAAACCGACGCGAGTTTGTGCATCAGGAACAATTAAGAATTATGGCAAAACGAGCTCAACAACAAAGCCAGAGATCCCAAAATACATCTGGTTTTTTGGTGATTTTTTCAATAATCTCGAAGGATCTGGAAATAGTCCTAAATCGTTGTTGCAATTTATGTTGTATTTTTCCTTAATTTTAGTGTCTTCCAATTAGTGGTAATTTATTTTATCACTATGAAGTTTGTATTTCATTTTTAATGTTGTTATTAATTAATATATTTTGCTTAAATTTTTGCTATTTTAAATTAAGTGATTTATTTAAAAAAAAAATTGCATTAAATTTTTGTAATTATACACTTCATTTTAGTTTATTATAAATGTTAATATCAATAATAATTAAATCAAAACAAAATCATTAAATAATAAAAAGGACCAAATTGGAATAAATTTAATTGACTAAGGGTAAAACTGTGATTAAACAAAACCTTTAAATAATGATATAATCGGAATAGATTTTAATAAATAAGGTTAGACTGTGATTTTATAAAAGTTGAGGGATGGAAAAAAAAAATGGGACCCATCTTTGTGCAAAATGAACATTGTCGCACAATGTATTGCGCGACACTGTTCATCAGTACACAGATGCCGCAAAGAATGAAGCTGGGTTGGAGGGGATTTTTGCTACAAATTGGAGATGGCGTAAGGTTTTGCGCTGGTTGGAGATGGTCTAAGCTGGTTGCAGCTTTCCTTTCAAAGTTTTTGAATAGATATTATATAGTTATTTCTTTGGAAGACAAAAATTCAGATGACTTGATTTTTGAGATAGATTTCGATTGACCATCACCAAAATAGATTTTAACATAATATCCATATGTATATATATTTTTAAGGAAACATTATGTCTATTTGATCAATGAACACAATAATAAGTTAATAACCACTATACTTAGTATCGGATTAATAGATATTGTCAAAAAATAATAATAAGTCAATAACCACTACAAGAAACTTGGCCTTTCGAAATGCGTTGCAAAATGTTTTCACAATGTACAGGTGTATGTTGTTGATATGTCTGTTACCAAAAGTCTCAAAGCTTTTGGCAACGCGTAATGTGTGTAGTTGTAGAATAATAACAACGTACTATGCACGTTGTCATTAACATTTAATGCAACGCACGGTTGATGTATATTGCCTTATTATGAGTTGTTTTAGACAATTTTACCATATGTTGCCTTAGACAATTTTTGCAACACGCATTATACGTTTCCTTAAGTTAAGAAAAAAATAACAAAATAAAAAAACAAAAAAAAAAATGATTGCTAATGTAAGATCCTAGATCTTTGTTGGCTTGATTCCATTGCAAAACGCTTTTTATTTGTAATGATTAGTTGTTAAGGTTGTTCTTGGTGAAAAGAAGCTTCAAAGAAGAAAAGCAACGTATCTTGCAAATATCGTCTTCAAAAGGAACATCAAGTACTTAGATGCTAAGGTATTTAGATTCTTCTTCTTCTTGCAAGGCATAAGCGCACACACACACACAATTCATACATGTGTGTCCCTGCATCGTAGTGCAAACATTTGGTATAACACATTCACACACTTCTTAGTATGCTCTTGCATTGGTCTCTAATAGACAAACATTGTAGAATTGCATGCTTTGTGACTATCTCTTTGATATGGCATGCTTGTGTGAATTTGTGTTTATTTGTTTGTGTGTTTTGTATTTTGGACTTGAATATATTCTTATTTGATTCCTTATTGAGTCCAAGTCGTTTCGGTTACTCATTCATAAGGTTTCGAGTCCAAACGACTTAGCTACGCTACTTTGCATTCTCATTCGTTAAGTTGACTTCATCGTCATTTTCCAAGATGATTTCTCAACCATTTTTCAAAGTTTTGTAGTCATAGTCGTGCATGAGGGAGCCACGGTTTGTAATCTAAAAACGGATTCAAAATCGGAGTTCGGATGCCCAAGATATGGCTGACGAACGTGAGGGAGCGCGCGAGAGACAAGCATGGCCAAAGGCCATGCATTGGCCACCACGTGTGGAGGCCATGGGACACATGGCCAGAGCACCCCTCTGGTCCCATGTGGCCCACGTGCCCCCCACGGGGTGTTGACATGGCAACCTCTGATTGGCTCACATCTTCCTCTCTCTTCTCCATCACTTTTCCCTCCATTTATATTCGAAATCCCGTACAGAATTCTTTACAATTTTTGATTTCTTATTTTGATCATATCTCTCTCATTTCAACTCCGAATTGAGTGATTCAAAAGCCAAAATTGTTGATCTTGAAGAGAGCTACAAACCCAAGCATTTTCAGAGCCAGTTGAGTTTGTAATTTTTCCCAGTGATCTGATTTCAGTACGTGACTCAACTTTTGTATGTGAAACTTCTTCTCACTTCATCTTTTGATCATCTCTTTTAATCTTCCTAATTGATAGATGATATGTGTTTAGAATGTTGTTAGATCATATTCTAGGGGTGGTTGATCTATTGATTGTTGAGTTTTAGCCATTTGATTTCAATTGAACATATATTGCTAAACTTGACCTATCTTGATATTGATTCTAGAAATACTTTTTGTTCTTGAGCTTGATTGTTGATTTCTAGGTTTTTGTCACATGTTCATGAACTAGGATTTTTTTATTGTGCTATCTACCATTTAAATCTAGTTCTTGTTTGGATTGAATATGTTGTGGATTTCAAGTGTTAACTTGTTCACTTGATTTCAAAGCTAGTTTTGATTTCTATTGAAAATTTGTTACTCTAGCTTTGTTTGAAATGTTTAGGTTTCTAGATATTTTTGTGAATGACTTTGAATGTCTAATCTAGATTTCTAATCACATGTTCATAAGAATTAGCTACATTTGCTTGTGAGCTTGATTTTTGCAAATCTAATTCTTCATAGAGTGTGTTTGATCTACTTGCTCTTTTTGCTTGTGTTTGCATCATTTGCATCACATAGATCATTGCCTTGTGAAAGGTTGAAGTCTCTTGCAAAGTGAGTGAAGTTTTGTCTTGAGCAAGAAGTCTTGGCTAAGAAAGTGTTCCGGATAGCCAAGCAAGAAGTCTTGATTGAAGTCAGGAGGACTCGAATAGTCAAGCAAGAAATCTTCCTAGAGACGTGAGCGTCTTGGATAGGAAGTTGCTTCCTAGAGGTGTAGGACACATCTTGGATAGGAAGTAGGCTTGGTAGTTCACTAGGCCGGAGGGTAGATTAGGAGGTGATAGCTTAAGCGGATATCATGTGTTGATAGCTTGAGTGTGTAAGTCATTTTCATATAGTGGATTGCTTTGCCGGTGGTTGTGGTATCAACCCGTGGATGTTTCCTCTTTGAGGTTTTACCACGTAAAAATCTTTATGTCACATTTCGCTTTATGTTTCATTACCTTCCATATCGTATATTGATTACATCACTTGTATATTGATTTTCACATGTGTTGAGTAAATCAATTCAATTGTTAAAACTTATCAAGTGTGCTTTTAATTCTTGTATTCCGCATATTTTTTAATATTGGAAGAATTTAGGCCTATACCTATTCACACACCAGCCCCCCCCCCCCCCCCCCCCCCCCCCCCCCCCCCCCCCCCCCCCCCCCCCCCTAAGTATATATTACACTATATTGCTTAAGGGAATTTCAGCTAACATTATAAATTTTAACCTAACATTTAATCAAAGGGCTTGGTTACTATACAGGTTCCCTATAGTTATAAGTTAAATTTTATTTCTTTTTGAATTATTACAATAATTTGAGATTTGTGGGAAGAGGACATACTCGAACCCACAATCTCATAGTATAGGTGTGAGGGCAAACCATTAGGCCAACCTCATATTGTCATTGGATTTCTCCAATAATCTACAAAAATCAAGAATTTAAAAATAAAATAACTTTTTATCATAACTACTCATGTAACTATACATGTCGTGTATAATAGCTAAATTAGTAATTTGAAATAAAAAAACAATCAGGTTAAGGGTCTATCGAAACCTAATGATATTAATCGTTATAAACACACAACTCATAATGCAGCTCCCACTATATGATAACGGATCTCCACATTTTACAATTAATTGTGTAAAAGTAATAGTCAAATCATTTTCTTAAAAGAGAAGAGAAAGTGCATCACTTTTGAATATATATATATATATATATATATATAACGTGTCAAAAGAACCTAGTTGGAGGGGTGGTGAATAGGTTTTAACCAAATTAATCGCCAACTATTTCGATTAATCAATATTAATTGTAAACACCCATAATCTTTAACACAAATCATCATGTAAAGAGTGCGGAAATAATCTAAATGAAACAATGATTTGTTTTATGTGAGAAAACCCCAAAAGGGTAAAAATAAATAAATAAATAAAAAAAAAAAAAAAAAACTCATGGGCATAATTACCAATCAAACCCTCAAATCTACTACAATTACAATCTAGGTTACTAATCCGTCTTTGCTACTCATAGGCTTTGAATATTGATTCTAGGCTCTTGCTTGCAAACTACCAAAGGTAAATACAAGACTTAACTCTCAAAGAGAAGAGATAAACAACCTAAAGTGAATATGAGCAATATTCAAAGTGTATAAATGCAAGGTCAAACATTTAAGCTTATCTAAGTATGGATGAACATGTCAAAGACATTCCTAGATATCATGTGGCTATATGACATGCAAACAACTTAGCTATATGTGTAAATAAAAACCTATATGCAATAGCTATCACAAACAAACTACAAACCACAATAAAAAAAGCGTTCTTGAAACAAGTCAAGTCATAAAGATACTATCTTGTAAAGCAAGAACATGTGAAAAGATGAAGATGATATTCTAACTACAAGTCATGTGAGCAATAAAGAAAACCCATAAGAAATCATACCTAAAACATGCTAGATGATGTATAAATCATGAAAGAATGATAGGTGATTGTGTTTTGGAAGGTAAAAATCAAATCTTGCTTACTTATCTTACAAGTCACTTTCTAGCTTTCAAAAAACACAAAATATGAGCTTTAGGTTGTCTATGAAGAGAAAGCAACATATTTATAGAAGCCCCAAATTGAAGTGAGGTCGTTTTGACAATTAGAAAACCAAAGGTCGCTAGGACTGCTGCGTATACCGCGGTACGAACATGGTGTCTTAGCCGTAGTATGCCAAGCGTACAGGCGCTGGACTTTTATGCGGTGGGGACCGCTTAGGAGGTAGGATGCACCTACCGTGGTATGCACGGCGTAAAGACACCACTATTTGCACCTGATGTGAATCGCGGTCAAGGCAAGTGCACCAGGAGCTGTACACACGGTGGTAAGAGAAAAACTTCTCTTTTTCAAAAACACCAAGTCACACTTAGTCTATATGCAAGTTATGCAAGTATGAGGTGAATGAATGACATGCATAAGAGTCAAACAAGAAACACACAAGTATATTCAAAACCTGTAAATGTATGAGATGTGTGTGTGTGTAATATAAATCTCTTCAATTAAGAGTCAAGACAAGTAAGCTACTATCCTTGAAGCTCTTGATGCCCACAATGAGGTCCATTAGCATTTGAGAAGAGTTTCTTCAATCCTAAGCTACCCTTACATATTTGAACCCCATTGTGATTTTGTCAACGAAATAAGCCAATCAAAAAGTGAGGCATTTACAATCTCCCCATTTAGCTATTTCGTGACAAAACCACTACTCACAAAACAACCTCACCAATACAAAAAAAAAAAAAAAATGTTGGTCAACAAATTTTTCTACATTACAATAAAACTCCTAGTCAGTCTTGAACATCTTCAAGTCAATCCCAAGCTTGTAGAAAAATCCAACTTACACACAATCAACAAGAAGGATACCTTCCAAGAACAAGTGTGTGAGAGATGCTTATAATAAGAGTAATTGCAATTGCCAAAAATAAACCTACACAATCAAATAATGTAATCATGCAACTCCCCCTAAATGTAACATCCCAAAAAAATGGGTTACTCTCTCTCAACTCCCCATAAATGCAATGCCATGAGATAGGAAAAAATTATCCCCAACTTTACTCCCCATTTTTGTCATGAGATAGGCAAATGGAGTCTCCCCTAATAGGTAAGCATTATCAAGGAGAGCTTGTAGCACAAGCACATATGCATAATCATATAAGAAACTTTATGCAACTCAATTAAGTAAGAGAGATTCAACGAGTTTTATTTTAAAAAAATGTGTGACAGAGATGCTTTGCATGCAAGACATGTTGCATTTAAGTTCAAAAACAATGGTATTTGACAAAGCAAATAACAAAGGTTTCCAATAGAATTCAAACCAATTTCACCCTTTTGTCATGGATTAAGGCAATGACATAGAGTTTAAGCATTTCAATTTAAACAGCAACTATATCCAACTTTATAAGCAAAACAAGACATGAGCGACTTTGAACCCTATTTGATTTTTCCGGGTGAGATACCCGTATGATCGTAGCCTTGTTCTACAAATAAAAAGAGAGAGACTTTGGATTTTAAGATCCTTATTTATTTGAGTCTCAATATTGCTTTTGCACACAAATTTGCATTCAAGATTTTGCAATCAAACATATCACTTTACATTTCACACTTTTCATCTTAAGCACATCATTTAGAGAGAATCATCATGTCATAGAGATCAATTATAGGTCATTCAAAAAGTACTCCCAAAGTACATCTCCTACTCCAAAAATGTTTGTTTGAGCATAAATATGACATGGATTACAAGCAAGGCAATGTAGCACACTTATTAACAAAAATACATATAAGCATGTACAACCAATCATCTCAAGCAATTAAGTAAGAGGCATAAAACATATTAATATAGCACAATGCATGATCATGCAACTTTGCTCTCTTTGCTTGAGCTCCCCATATGGGGTCAAAACATACCATTTCAACCCAAGTGACACATCCCAATAGACTTGCTAAGGTTCCCAAATCTAAGGGTGTTTAAAGGCTTTGTAAACAAATCCACTAGTTAGTCATTTGTTCCTACATGCTCCAATGTAATGATTTTGCTCTCAACTAGCTCTCTTATGAAATGGTGTCTAATATCAATGTGCTTTGTCCTAGAATGTTGGACGGGATTTTTGGAAATGTTAATGGCACTCATGTTATCACAAAACAATGTAAGAGTACCTTGCTCTAAGCTATAATCGGCTAGCATTTGTTTCATCCACATCAATTGAGTGCAAGCACTACTGGCGGCAATGTATTCCGCCTCGATTGTGGATAGAGAAATTGAGTTTTGCTTCTTACAAAACCAAGATACAAGATTGTTCCCAAGGAAGAAGACACCGCCTGATATACTCTTCCTGTCATCACAATTTCCTGCCCAATCGGCATCACTAAATCCAATAAGACTTGGATTAGTGTCAAAGGAGTACCAAATCCCATGGTTTGCGATACCATTCACAAACCGAATGATCCTCTTTACCGCAACAAGGTGAGATTCCTTGGGATTAGCTTGGTATCTAGCACAAACACCCACACTAAATGATATATCGGGTCTACTTGTGGTTAAGTAAAGCAAGTTACCTATCATCCCCCGATATAAGCTTTGCTCAACATCCTTTCCACTAGCATATTTGCTTAGCTTCAAGGTGGTGCTCATGGGTGTGTCACAATGTTTGGCATTCTCAAGGCCAAATTTCTTAGCATATTTAGCTTGGGATATGAATATCTCATCATGCATTTGCTTAATTTGCAAACCTTGGAAGTAATTTAGTTCACCAACGATGATCATCTCAAATTCATGAGATATGACATCAACAAATTGTTGCACTTTAAATTTGTTGGTGGAACCAAACACAATGTCATCACATAAATTTAAGCTATGATTAGCTCATCTTTATTGCACTTGATGAACAATGTCTTGTCAACACTACCTCTAGAGTAGCCATTGTCAACAAGATAAAGAGTGAGGCACTCATACCAAGCCCTTGGTGCTTGTTTCAACCCACATAAAGCCTTCTTAAAGCGATAGACATGAGAGGGGTGGTATGGATCCACAAACCCCTTAGGTTGCTCAATAAACACTTCCTCATGCAAGAAGCCATTGAGGAAGGCACTCTTGACATCCATTTAGTATAATTTGAACTTGTACACACAAGAAATAGACAAGAGAAGCCTTATGGACTCAAGGCGGGCAACGGGAGCAAAAGTCTCCTTAAAGTCAATACCCTTAATTTGAGAGTATCTTTGTGCAACAATCCTAGCTTTGTTTCGCACAATGTTGCCATCCTCATCAGATTTGTTCCTAAACACCCATTTAGTGTCTATGACATTGGTGTTCCTAGGTCTAGGAACAAGAGTCCAAACCTCATTTCTTTCGAATTGGTTTAGCTCTTCTTGTATGGTAAGAACCCAAAATTCATTATTCAAGGTCTCATCAACCTTTTTGGGTTCTATTTGAGAGGTGTAACAAGTATAGCTAATTTGATTAGCTATTTGGCACCCAGTCCTAACACCCTCATTAACTTCTTCAATGATATCATCCTTATCATGGAGTTTCCTTACCCAAGAAGCGGTTTCACTAGAGTCCAAAGGAGGAACTCTAGTAAAAGAAAGATCATCCTTTTCATTTTGGTTTGACTTCACACCACTTGAAGTCTCACTACACTCCTTCAAAGGAAGGTCATCTATCTCACAAACATCCTCCTCATGGTTATCATGATTGGTCCTACAATCATCAAAGACAACATTTGATGATTTCATAACACTTCGAGTCTTTAAATTAAAAACTCTATAGGTCTTGCTATTAAATGCATACCCAATGAAAATACCCTCATCACTCTTGGCATCAAACTTGCCAAGTTGATCACGGTCATTAAGTAAATAGCATTTGCTTCCAAAGATGTTGAAGTAGCTAACATTGGGTTTTCTACCCTTACATAACTCATAGGATGTTTGTTTAATCCCAAGCCTAAGGAACACTCTATTCCCTATATAACAAGCCATATTGATGGCTTTGGCCCAAAGGTTCCTAGGGACTTTATTGCTAAGAAACATCACACAGGCCATCTCTTAAATGACCCTATTCTTCCTCTCAACAACACCATTTTGTTGAGAAGTCCTAGGAGCCGAAAATTCATGGAAAACGCCTAAGCTTTTACAAAAGCTTTCAAAGCTAGCATTTTCAAATTCTTTCCCATGATCACTCCTAATTTTCTTAATGCTTTTAATGTAAGAAGTTTTCTCATTTTGAATTTTGACACAAAGCATTTGAATTTCTCAAAGGCTTCAGACTTCTCTCTAAAAAAGTAAGTCCATGTAAACTTAAAGAAGTCATCAATTACCACAAAAATGTACCTTCTACTACCTAAGCTTTCGGTTTAAATAGGACCCATTAGGTCCATGTGGAAAAGCTCCAATGGCTCTTTGGTGGAAAGGTATTTACCTTTCCCATGATCACTCCTAATTTTCTTAATGCTTTTAATGTGAGAAGTTTTCTCATTTTGAATTTTGACATAAAGCATTTGAATTTCTCAAAGGCTTCGGACTTCTCTCTAAAAAATTAAATCCATGTGAACTTAAAGAAGTCATCAATTACCACAAGAATGTACCTTCTACTACCTAAGCTTTCGGTTTAAATAGGACCCATTAGGTCCATGTGGAAAAGCTCCAATGGCTCTTTGGTGGAAAGGTATTTACCTTTCTTATGCACACTCTTGGTTTGCTTCCCTTGTTGACAAGATCCACAAACTCCCTCAACCTTTTTCCCAAGTTTGGGAAGGCCTCTAATAACATTCAATCTATCAAGGACTTTCAAGTCCCTATAGTTCATGTGGCCAAATCTTTGGTGCCATAATTCAACTTGCTCACAAGTAGACAAGTTACAAGAGATGGGATTAAACTCAAGACAATAGCAATTGTCACTTGATCTCTTGCCTTTCAACAAAACTTACCTATTTTCCTTAAGAATAAAGAAATCAACTTTGCCAAACATAACCGAAAGCCCTTCATCACTTAAATGTGATATGCTAATAAGATTGGCTTGCAAGTCACCTATATAAAGAGCATTGGGCAAGGAGGGTAAACCAGGAATAGATATATTACCTATCCCTATGACCTTTTTCTTTAACCCATCACCAAATGTGACAAATCCACCACCTCCATCACAAGAGTTTCTTTTACAAGATTTTTAAAGAAACTCTTGTTTCCGGTCATATGCCTAAAACACCCACTATTAAGGTACCAAGTGTTGGAGGCATTGGCTTTTAAAGCTACTTGAGTCACATAGCAAAAATATTTATCATTTCTATTCATCCTAGGTGCAACATGGTCATTCATAGGAGCCATGAGTCCATTAGCTCTAAATTTCCTAGGTGCATGCATTTTGGCTCTTCTAAGCATATTTTTCTCAATCATGCTTTCTCTTCTACACGATTTAATATACTTAAAACAATTAGGCCTAATGTGGCCTTCAATACCATAAAAATGACAAGTATGAGTAAAATAGGAATTCATACCATAGCCTTGTGCAAGCATTTGTGGCCTCTTTCTATTTTGAGTTGCTCTTTGATGTTGAGGCAACTCTCTCCTTTGTGGTTGAGCCAAGTTAGCATGTCTTCTTGGTTGAGCATGAAGGACCCTATGTTGAGCTTATGGAGGTCTTAGTTGTGGAGGTCTTGGTTGTGGTACTCTAGCTTGTTAAGGTAGAGCTCTTATTGGAACCCTTACTTGAGCTTGCTTTGAAGACTCACCAACTTTAACCCATTTGGTTGATTGTTGAGGGATTTGAGCATTTTCAATCTCCTTGCTCTTGAAAAATGTTGTCTTCTTCAAAGATGTAGTCTCTATTTCTTCCACATATCCTAACCCCTTCTTGTCACTAGGACTCTTCCCATAAGATAGCATCTTGTCAAGCTTTTTAGTTCTGGAGGTCATTTTAGTAATCAACTCTTTTGCTTCTTTAAGCTCCATCTTCAAGCTTTCTTCACTCCTTTTGGCCAAGACTAGCTCTATCTTCAATCCTTCTTCCATTTCTCTTGCTCTACTCATTTCCTCACTCAAATGAGTCACCTTGGAAGTTAATTCAAGCTTCTCCCCTTTTAACTTTTGTATCTCCTTCTTCTTCTTCAATCTTGAGTTCTCAAAGAACCTCAAGAAGTCATCATAGTCCATTTCATCACTAAAGTTGTAAGGATTCCCTTTATTTGATTGGCTTATTTCGTGGGCAAACCACATGTTGGGGTTTGGTTGTAAGGGTAGTCTAGGTGATTTGTTGAAGATCAAAGACCCTTTCCAAGACCTCAAGAGGACAAGCACCAAAGGTATATCTTGTGCTTACATTGGCTTGAAGAGATATAGTTGCACACACACAACATGCATAACTCTTATTCTTGAATGTTGTGTTTGTATTTTGTGTGCATTGTGTTTTATTGATTTATTCAATATCTCTTCTTGCATTTAATTGATTGCATCTTGTTCTATGAAATGCCATGTCATGATAGGCATTAGGATGCATTCAATACCCACACTTGCACTTCATGATTAGTCTTAAGTGTGGTGTAATTCGTTTCCGTTTGTGTGATCGGAAACGTCCGCGCTTGCACGATGGTGTGCATGTCTTAGCGCGATGGTTGACCACTTGAGAAGGTCTCATTCTTCTCTTGGATAAGTGGTAGTTTTGGTTTGGTTGATTGGAGTAAGGTGTCTAGTTTTAAAAGATTGGATTTCAATGTTTTAAGTGTTTTCAAAACTGACCTTTGCATGGTCTTGTGACCATAACTTTTTACACAAAGCTTCAAAATGAGTTTTGAAAATTTCTGTACAAACTAGACACCCATACCTTTCCAACGGTATATTATTCGTAATATTTCATGACCGTTTGGATTGGTTTTAAATTCTCCAAAGTGACCACCAAAACAGGGCAACTATGTTGTTGTCCGTTTCTGACCTTTGGTCACTCAATTGACCATAACTTTTTCTACAGATATCAAAATGTCATTCTGTAAAAACGAGTAGAAAGTAGACATCGAAACCTTTCCTTTAGATTGTGGTAAAGGGAGTTGCAAATTGTAGTAGCAATTGTGCATGTTGGGGAGAATACTTATTGAAGGGGAGTAACCCTTTGAGGGGGAGCATTTGCACATACATACATTGCATGATGTTGTACTTAAATTCTTAAATGCAAATGCTTGTTTTATCTCACTTGATTCATCTCACCTTGTCTTGTATTGGATAGTATAGAAACTTTGTTTTTCAGGGATTGATTGTTCTACTTGAGATTGAAGACTTCAAGATTATTTATCTTATCTCTTTGTAATGTAGAAAATCATAGTAGACCCGTAGTTTCTATTATGTTGTGAGGAATCATTGTGAGTGGTGGTTTTGTCACGAAATAGCCAAAGGGGGAGATTGTAAGGATTCCCTTTATTTGATTGGCTTATTTCGTGGGCAAACCACATGTTGGGGTTTGGTTGTAAGGGTAGTCTAGGTGATTTGTTGAAGATCAAAGACCCTTTCCAAGACCTCAAGAGGACAAGCACCAAAGGTATATCTTGTGCTTACATTGGCTTGAAGAGATATAGTTGCACACACACAACATGCATAACTCTTATTCTTGAATGTTGTGTTTGTATTTTGTGTGCATTGTGTTTTATTGATTTATTCAATATCTCTTCTTGCATTTAATTGATTGCATCTTGTTCTATGAAATGCCATGTCATGATAGGCATTAGGATGCATTCAATACCCACACTTGCACTTCATGATTAGTCTTAAGTGTGGTGTAATTCGTTTCCGTTTGTGTGATCGGAAACGTCCGCGCTTGCACGATGGTGTGCATGTCTTAGCGCGATGGTTGACCACTTGAGAAGGTCTCATTCTTCTCTTGGATAAGTGGTAGTTTTGGTTTGGTTGATTGGAGTAAGGTGTCTAGTTTTAAAAGATTGGATTTCAATGTTTTAAGTGTTTTCAAAACTGACCTTTGCATGGTCTTGTGACCATAACTTTTTACACAAAGCTTCAAAATGAGTTTTGAAAATTTCTGTACAAACTAGACACCCATACCTTTCCAACGGTATATTATTCGTAATATTTCATGACCGTTTGGATTGGTTTTAAATTCTCCAAAGTGACCACCAAAACAGGGCAACTATGTTGTTGTCCGTTTCTGACCTTTGGTCACTCAATTGACCATAACTTTTTCTACAGATATCAAAATGTCATTCTGTAAAAACGAGTAGAAAGTAGACATCGAAACCTTTCCTTTAGATTGTGGTAAAGGGAGTTGCAAATTGTAGTAGCAATTGTGCATGTTGGGGAGAATACTTATTGAAGGGGAGTAACCCTTTGAGGGGGAGCATTTGCACATACATACATTGCATGATGTTGTACTTAAATTCTTAAATGCAAATGCTTGTTTTATCTCACTTGATTCATCTCACCTTGTCTTGTATTGGATAGTATAGAAACTTTGTTTTTCAGGGATTGATTGTTCTACTTGAGATTGAAGACTTCAAGATTATTTATCTTATCTCTTTGTAATGTAGAAAATCATAGTAGACCCGTAGTTTCTATTATGTTGTGAGGAATCATTGTGAGTGGTGGTTTTGTCACGAAATAGCCAAAGGGGGAGATTGTAAGGATTCCCTTTATTTGATTGGCTTATTTCGTGGGCAAACCACATGTTGGGGTTTGGTTGTAAGGGTAGTCTAGGTGATTTGTTGAAGATCAAAGACCCTTTCCAAGACCTCAAGAGGACAAGCACCAAAGGTATATCTTGTGCTTACATTGGCTTGAAGAGATATAGTTGCACACACACAACATGCATAACTCTTATTCTTGAATGTTGTGTTTGTATTTTGTGTGCATTGTGTTTTATTGATTTATTCAATATCTCTTCTTGCATTTAATTGATTGCATCTTGTTCTATGAAATGCCATGTCATGATAGGCATTAGGATGCATTCAATACCCACACTTGCACTTCATGATTAGTCTTAAGTGTGGTGTAATTCGTTTCCGTTTGTGTGATCGGAAACGTCCGCGCTTGCACGATGGTGTGCATGTCTTAGCGCGATGGTTGACCACTTGAGAAGGTCTCATTCTTCTCTTGGATAAGTGGTAGTTTTGGTTTGGTTGATTGGAGTAAGGTGTCTAGTTTTAAAAGATTGGATTTCAATGTTTTAAGTGTTTTCAAAACTGACCTTTGCATGGTCTTGTGACCATAACTTTTTACACAAAGCTTCAAAATGAGTTTTGAAAATTTCTGTACAAACTAGACACCCATACCTTTCCAACGGTATATTATTCGTAATATTTCATGACCGTTTGGATTGGTTTTAAATTCTCCAAAGTGACCACCAAAACAGGGCAACTATGTTGTTGTCCGTTTCTGACCTTTGGTCACTCAATTGACCATAACTTTTTCTACAGATATCAAAATGTCATTCTGTAAAAACGAGTAGAAAGTAGACATCCATACCTTTCCAACGATATATTATATGAAAGGTTTCGATGTCGTTTGGTCATGTTTCGAAGCACTCGAATATTGAGTCGCTGCACTGACGCGAGTACCGCGAAAATGCCCATCATTTTTCCACTTCTTCCAAAACGACATAGTTTCACTTGGGCATTATAAATACATATCTTTCTCATCATTTTGAGTAGAGAGCCACAAAATCAAACCCTAGAGAGAGAGGCTCCTTATTCTTGAGAGAGAAAGAGAGACTTGAGAGAAAAAGCTTAAAGATTACATCTTTATCTCTCTAAACCCATTCCCACATGCACAAATCATCATCTAGGCATCATCTAGGTTCATCTAGCATGTGCTAATGCATGGGTCTTCTTCAACACACATGGTATGATTTGTTGAACACTTTTATCTTACATAATTAGTGTTTCTACTTATCAATTTTATCTCATTTATTACTTGTATGTGTTTAGATTAATTTCTACATACATGATTGAGATTATGTGTTGATTGGGTTATTTATGTTAGCTAGGTTTTCATGCCTATTTTATATCTAGCTAATTAATCTCATTATATGATTGAGATTATTTTTGATAGCTTAATTGATTAGGTCATTATTGCCTAAAAGCTATGCCATAAACATTCTTGTGTGATTTATTTATAACTAGGTTGATAGATTGTTTTTTAATCAACTAGTTAATCTTTTGAATGTTTGTGGGTTTTTTGTGATAGCTTTGTATCTAGGATTGGTTATCCTTTACTTAGCTAAAGTTGTATGCCATGACATATAGCTATTTTCATATCTAGGATTGATTTAAATTGAATATATTATCATCCTAGATAAGCATCTAAGGTTCCCTAGCCTTGTTTGTTAATTGAATATTCATACATATTCACATAGGGTTGTGCATCTCTTTTGAGAGATTGAAGTCTTGTGTGATTGACCGGGATTAGGTCGGACACCGGGAACAGGTGGTCACATAAGCAATTGGACTAGAGCCACTTTTAAAGGCCCGCGTGGTAGAAGTGGGGGGTTATTGACCGGAGTGTTAGACGAGGTCTACATAGGTTGTAAACTCCATTTCAATTAGTGGATTTCGAGGTCCGAGTGTGGCGCACTAAACAGCCCGTGGTTTTTCCCAGTGGTTGGGTTTCCACGTAAACATCAAGTGTCATTTATTATTTCCGCATCTTATTACACTTGTATGTATATTTGACTTGCTAGGGGTATTTTCGTAAAATTGACATGCACGCGAAAATTGGGTAATAATTAGCTAAAATCTATTCACCCCCCCTCTAGCTTTATATTAAACACGCCTCCAGGACTTTTCAAAAGTCAAAATTGGACTTAGAAGAGTTGCTCTCACCATTTGAGTCACTTTCTTCTACTTCTTCTTGCTTGTTCTCTTCCTCTTCTTTGTCACTCATAACTTCATTCCTATTGTGAGAGAATGAGAAAGCAATGAAGTTGGCAACTTGGTCTTCATCATCATCTGAAGACTTATCTTCATCTTCTAGGTCATCACTATCACTCCAAGTAACCGTCATGGCTTTTCCTTTCTTTTTCTTCAAATTTGCACACTCGGGAGCAATATGTCCAAAGCCACTACACTCATAGCATTGGACACCCTTCTTGTGGTACTTCTCTTAAGTTTGCTCCACTTTCTTGAAAGAAGCCTTCTTCTTCAGCAACTTTCCCTTGGAGCCAAAACCTTTCTTCTCAAACCTCATAAATTTCTTGAACTTCTTTGCCGTTAAAGCAATTTCTTCATCTGAGTCTTCTTCCTTCTTCTCTACCTTGATGCTCTTCAAGGCAAGGCTCTTTTGCTTATTGGGAGGTGTAGTTGTAGGAGCCTTCCTAGATTCATAGGCCAAGAGCATTCCAATCACTTCACTTGGCTTCATTTTTGAGTAGTCACTATTTTCCTCCAAAGCCGTCACTTTGGATTCGAATCTCTCGGGAAGCGACCTCATAATCTTTTGCTTGATCTTCCTATCCGAGTAAGGGTCACCAAGTTGGTGACTTTGATTCACTATATCCATAAGCTTCACTTGGAAGTCATTGAAGCACTCATCCTCCTCCATTCTAATGGTCTCAAATTGTGTTTAAAGGACTTGGAGCTTGGAGTCCTCGACCACCTCGGTTCCTTCATGAGCCGTCTCTAGGATGTCCTAAGCTTCCTTTGCAATCCTTATGGTTTGAATCAGTTTGTATTGATTATCATCCATAGCACAAAGGATTGCATGCATGGCTTTGTTGTTCCACTTGGACACCTCGAACTCTTGGGGAGTCTATTGTGCCTTTGGCTTGGGAACTTCCTCTCCACCTCTTGTAGGAGTCATCATAGGTGAGGTGTAACCATCTCCAATTGCCATCCATGCACGGTCATGAATTTGGCACACATATGCTTCCATTTTTCCTTTCCACGAGGCGTAGTTCACCTTGGTGAGCAAGGGGGGTCTTGTACTAGAAGCACCCTCGCCTCCAATTCCGTTTCCACTCATTGTGTTTGGGTAAGAATGGAATGAATGCAAACAAACAAGCAAGACACACAAGACACACACAAAAAATGCAAACAAATACAAGACATTCTAACTAGAGCAAGGGATCTCCTAATTATGTTAATGAACCCGCTCTGATACCAATTGAAAATATATATAAAATGCGTCTAAATAAACCTAGAGGGGGGGTGAATAGGTTTTAACCAAATTAATCGCCAACTATTTCGGTTAATCAATATTAATTGCAAACACCCATAATCTCTAACACAAATCATCATGTAAAAAGTGCAGAAATAATCTAAATGACACAATGATTTGTTTTACGTGAGAAAACCCCAAAAGGGTGAAAAAAAAAAAAAAAAAAAAAAAAAAAAAAAAAAAAAAAAAAAAAAACCCAAACGGGCATAATTGCCAATCAAACCCTCAAATCTACTACTTGCAAATACGATTACAATCTAGGTTGACCACATTACACCTATATGATTACTAATCCATTTTTGCTACCCGCAAGCCTTTAATAGTGATTCTAGGCTCTTGCTTGCAAGCTACCAAAGGTAAATACAAGACTTAACTCTCAAAGAGAAGAGATAAACAACCTAAAGTGAATATGAGCAATATTCAAAGTGCATAAATGCAAGGTCAAACATTTAAGCTTATCTAGGCATGGATTAACATGTCAAAGACGTTCCTAGATATCATGTGACTATATGACATGCATACAACTTAGCTATATGTGCAAATAAAAACCTATATGCAATAGTTATCACAAACAAACCACAAAACACAATAAAAAAGCATAAACAAGTCAAGTCATAAAGATGCTATCTTGTAGAGCAAGAACATGTGAAAAGATGAAGATGATGTTCTAACTACAAGTCATGTGAGCAATAAAGAAAACCCATGAGAAATCATGCCTAGAACATGCTAGATGATGTATGAATCATGAAAGGATGATGGGTGATTGTGATTTGGAAGGTAAAAATCAAATGTTGTTTACTTATCTTGCCAATCACTCTCTAGCTTTCAAGAAACACAAAATATGAGCTCTAGGTTGTCTATGAAAAGAAAGCAACATATTTATAGAAGACCCAAACTGAAGTGAGGTCATTTTGACAATTGAATAACCAAAGGTCACTACGATCGTTGCGCATGCTGTGGTACGGATAAGGTGTCCTAGCTGCGGTACGCCAAGCATACAGGCAATGGACTTTTACACGGTGGGGACCGCTCCGGAGGTAGGATGCACCCATTGCGGTATGCACGCATAAAGACACCACTGATTGCACCTAATATGAACCACGATCCAAGCAAGTGCACCAAGAGTGGTACATACGGCAGTAAGAGAAAAACTTCTCTTTTTCAAAAACACCAAGTCACACTTAGTCTATATGCAAGTTGTGCAAGTGTGAGGTGAATGAATGACATGCATAATAGTCAAACAAGAAACACATAAGTATATTCAAAACATGTAAATGTATGAGATGTTTGTGTGTACAATCTAAATCTCTTCAATTAAGATTCAAGACAAGTAAGCTACCTTCCTTAAAGCTCTTGATGTCCACAATGAGGTCCATTAGCATTTGAGGAGAGTTTCTTCAATCCTAAGCTACCCTTACATATTTGAACCCCATTGTGATTTTGTCAATGAAGTAAGCCAATCAAAAAGTGAGGCATTTACAACTTTGCTAATGATGGTTGTGTATTTTAATATTTACGATAACAATGTCCATGATGTGTATATTGCCAAATATTAACGTTTTGCAACACACAAGTGAACAATTTCTCATACGCCAACGTGCATATTATATATGTGTACAGAATAGTAGCCTTTTTTTCATAGTTACTGAATATTAGCTTTTCACAAGGTGCAAGCCAGTAGTTGATAAAGAGGATCCTACAACAACGTGCATAATATGTTGGTTTCAAAATATTAGCTTTTTAGCAACACGCAAGCCAACAGTTGCTAAAAAGACACATACGGTAATATGCATGATATGTGTATTGTGGAATATTAGACTTTTTTCGCAATGCGTAAGGCCTATGACAACTTCCATGATGTGTGTGTTGCTAAATATTAGTTTTTCAACAACGTGCACATTTGTGTGTTGCTAAAAATACACATACGACAGTACGCATGATATGTCTGTTGTGGAATACTAGACTTTTTTCGCAATGCGTAAGTCCTTTGACAACATCCATGATTTGTGTGTTGCTAAATATTAGCTTTTCAACAACATATACATTTGTTTGTTGCTAAAGACACCTACGACAACATGTATGATATGTGTGTTACGGAATATTAAACTTTTTCGCAACGCGCAAGGCCTATGACTACATCCATGATGTGTGTGTTGCTAAATATTAGCTTTTCAACGACGAGCACAATTGTATGTTGATAAAAGCATGTTTATAGTAACGTGCACAAAATATGCATATTCTAATGATTTAACTACGATAACATGCAACTATTGTGCGTTGCCGTAGGTGGTTTCCACAACACACATTTTTTACGCGTTGCGATAAATGACCTTTAGCAACGTGCATAGTCTGCGTGTTGCGATAGACCATTTTTATTAACACGCACAGCATGTGTGTTGCCTTTTAAATATTGCTAAAAGTCATTTTTCTTGTAGTGAACATTTAAATCAAACTAACCAAATATATAATTATTATTATTTTTTGAAGTAATATAATAATTATTTTGAAAATCAACAAAGATGAGGTTGGCCTAGTGGTTTATCCCTCACAACTACATCATGAGTTTATGGTTTCAAGTATGTTCCCCTCCTTAAATCTCGAATTATTCTAATTTTTTTTTTTAAAAATCAACAATTCTAAAAGCAAGTTCACCAAACACTTAAAATCAAATTACCAAACATTTGGCTACTTCTTAAATTAATTATATTTTTAGTAATAAAAGTGTTAACCATAAAATTTGGTCATTTATCCAAAGGAGAATTCTCAAGGCATCCATCTAGGAGGACCTCTCTTTAGGCCTCCCCCACACGAGCTCCACTACGAGATCCCCTCTAAATCACCCCTATGGGATCTCCCCTACCGAATCCTCCCTTCTGGGTAGCGTGTCAACACTAGTGCAGCTCTTCTACAGTAAATTCCCCATACATCAAACCTACACGAGGTACCAAGGTACCGGGTCCTCCAAATGGAGCAGCTCCCCTACATGTCTTATGGGCTGTATTCCATGAGATAATATTGGTCAAAGTAATCGGGACCCGTCAGATTTGAATTAAAGACAACATAAGAACTTTCCACCAATTAGGGGGACAAATGGGGCCCACTGATGGTGACCTTTCAGCAACTTTCCAACCACTTTCCAGCACTATTTATGGATCTATGACAACCCCATGTGAGGGTCATTTGGTCAAGAAGCCACCTATACATCTCCTCCAATGGAAAGGCACCCAAATGCCACCAAAGCACCTCGTCATCGCCACACCATCGCCACGTATGCCCTAAATCTGATGTGGCATGTCCTACACCACTTAAAGAGTGTGTTTGCATGTGCTCACGTGTGCCAAACACATGCCCTCGATATCACCACCTAGGCTCACTATATAAGTGAAATCCTAGGCACTTCTCCAGAGGGGGCTCCTCCACCACGAAATGGCTATCTTCTCCTCTACAAAGTGACCCTCCTACATCATTTTAGAAGGTTCTGCAGTACCTCTACCACATAGGGTGGTACCTCCTCCGAAAGGGGCAGCCCTCATGCATCCCTCCTTTAAACTCCATCTCTTTTTGGCACTTCCACGAAATCCCCCTTCTCCACTATTTTTAGTGTGTTCTCCAGCAGCTCTACCATTATGAGGGACCATACAACTAGAGGGAGGTACCTCTCCAAGGGGAGCCCCCACGCTCCCCTCCTTAGCAAGATGGATATTCTACTTGGCTACTTATCTCCTAGATAATCTACTACATAGGTTTATACTACTTGTCTACTATTGTAAGCTCTCCGGAGCCCCAATGTTGTACGACCTTGCTACTTATGTAAGCTCTCCGGAGCACTCCTTGTTAATATATATGAAGAATGGCCTCCCTCTCCACTGGATACTACCTAGGGTTTTTCAACATATGATCATATGTGATACTTTTTCCCCCTAGGCCAATCCAATTCTAATAAAGAAATTGTCATTCTCCCCTCTATCTCTTTTATTATGCATGTATGGAAGCTAGGCTCCGACCCTACTGGTCCTAACTTTCTTATCCACCTATTTGCATGTCAAGTCACACATAAAAAAGGGGAAAGACCTTCTAGACCCGCTAGAAAGGAGTCGGGGTACCAGGAAGCCGAGGAGCTCCCCCATACCTTTTCTATGGGAGTGAGTAGCCCTGTAGAGGATCTATAACCAGAGCTAGCGGGGCAAGGCCAAATCCATGCCAAAAACCAGAGGACCCCCGCTAGACTCACCAGAGGACCAACCAAGCCCTACCACCTCCCCCAAGGGAGCCCGATGCCTTTTATAAGGATTCGATACAGGGACTAGGGGGCCTGCTCCTGCACACTCTAAAAGCCTTAAAGCGTCATTGGACTAGCTAGAATAACCGGGACGGGTTTCGACCCCGACCGAAGGAACCGAAGCATGGGAAGAGTCATGTAGAGGTGGTCTTATCCTTTGTGACCACGTCCACCATTGAGGAGCACCTATTCCTCTTTGTATTGGGGAACTACAGAGGAAAATCGGAAAGGAGATCGGGTACCGGGGACGACAGGCATGGTACCACGGACCAGGGACGATTGACAGGGTACCCGGTACCACCAACCAGAAATCGGTATTAGAGCGACAAGCGCCCACCTCCTCTCCTTACCCTCATGACCCCGCTGGGGGGTACCAGTACCTCCTGGTTGATCGTTGTCCGGAAAATCCCGACGGATTTTTCTAGATAACAAAAAGTAATCATTTTACCAAACATTTGGGAGAGAGAGAAGATGAGAGAAGAGAGAGAGTTTGGAGAATGTTTTTATGTAAGAGTATAAGGTCATCTCCAATCCAAAAACCCAATTTGGTGCAACTATTGCACTAAAATGGTTTAACTTTCACACTATTTATTTTTCTATCTCCAACCTTTTGTACCAAATGTTACACTAAAAATAATATTCTCTTAAATATTAATGTTTTTATGTAAGAGTATAAAGCTATCTCCAACCCAAAAACCTAATTTGATGCAACTTTTGCATTAAAATGGTGCAACTTTCACACTATTTATTTTTCCATCTCCAATCCATTGCACCAAATGTTACATTAAAAAGAATATTCTCTTTTTTTTTATTATTATTATTTATCAATAAATATTAAACTCCAACCAATCAAAAATAATGAAACAATTAAAAAAAAAAATATGCTATTTGAACAGTACTGTACTAAGGATTGTGCAGCACTGTTCATTGCTGCAAAAATAGCAGAAACAATGACGTTGGGTTGGAGCTCTCTTTTTGCTTCAAATTGCCTTTTTTTTTCACTAAAATAGTGGAGGGTTAGAGATGTCGGTAATTTCTCACAAAGTAATTATTAAAAGTTAAACTTCTATATATAATTAAAAATAAAACTTCAATATTTTTAGGGGCTACTTGCCTACTTTTTATTTTCTATTCATTAATTATACTTGGACCTTACGATGATGATCTGTGGAGTGGAACCCACAAAAAACGATGGGTCCAAAGATACTTTGGATGGAAGATTGGTGCTGACCTGTGCACATCGTTCAACTCCCCAAAAATGAAATACTTGGTTTAACTTTTCTCTGTACCCGTAATGGTAGGTAAACAACCAATCACCCCAAATCCACCACATCAAAATCTAGATTCTAAACACCCCTTAGCTAGTCCCCCAACTTCTAGTAGGTACACTATATTACAACTTTAGTGGGACGAACTCACTATAAAATTAAAATCGATGCGTAATATAAAATAATAAATAATTGATACGTAATAGTGTAATACGTTTCTATCTTTTAAATCGTCAAATATTCAAAATGTTCCACATAATTCATATCATGTGTCATGAATTATAAATTGTAGGGGTAAAGGCCCTGTTGATGACAAAGAGGTCATGAACCACTACCCAATAGAAAAACAATTTAATATTTAAAATATATAATTTTTTTTTTAAATGTATATTATTAGTCTTATCGATTTTAAGTTTTTCTTATTCAGCTCTTCGGCTAATTTGACATAAGGTGGTGAGTGGGAGAAGATCTTGTGTGCATCCAAAGGTGTAAATCAGATCAAATGATCCGAAAATTCGGATATAAAATATCTATATCCAAAGTTATCAATATCTGAAAATCGGATATATATGGATCGAAAATTTTACTATTTGGATTCAGATAATCCGAATCTAATGATAATCTATTACTCTAAAACCGATCCAGATCATAATCTGAATCCGGTCCAAAACCAAATCATCTAAACCAAGTCTAAATCCGATCCGAATCGGATATATCCAAATCCAAAAAAAAATGATTTTTTAAAAAAAAATTATTGCAATGTATAATATACACATTGATTTTTAATCGATCATTTATAAAATGATTCCAAAAATCACACTACACATTCATTGCATATTGCACATTTTTTTTTTTAAATGATTGTTTAATTTAAATTGTTTAAAAAAAATCCCAACATAAGTCTAATTCTAATCCAAAAATGTCCATGTCCAATTCCGAATCCAAGTCCGAGTCCGAATCCCAATCCAAAAAAGTTCATATCCGATTTCGGTACATATTATCAAATTGGAAGATTTTGTTTTGGAAAAATTTGATCCGGAATTTTTTAGACCAAGACCGATCCAGATCCTTAAATCCAAAAAAATAAAAATAAAAATAAAAAATCGAATAATCCGATTGACACCTCCTGCATCTGATGCATCATATATCCCCCACTATGATGTTTCCACGTGTGCCACCAAGTTTTTGCTGGTGAGCGAAGGGTGTCCGATCTAGTGCACCGGTTGGTATACCGGTATATGCTAGAGAAACTATTTCTCCTAAGTATTTTGTCGCACGTGTCAAAAAATGAGGTTGGCAAAGCGACGGTCACCGTGGTTGATGTTGATATTTCTGAACAACGCATCCCAACGCATTTGGCTTAACCAGATTGTGTCATTTGCCATGGACAATCTGTCACACGTCTTTAGTTGGACCCACTCTCAAAATTTGACCACATCCCTTGATCCTCATGTCACGTGTGCTTCCACGTGCACAATTTAAAAGACATTCTAGAGTTGATAAAGAGACACATCTTCGCTCCTGGATCGCTGAGACGTAAACCTCAATCTCAAGTAACCTCTCACCCCACCTATTATATTTATGAGTAATAACTAGACTAATATTTATTTTATTAACTTAATTAATCAAATTAATATTCATGGAGATTAACATTATGTTACGTTGTGCAATAGGATACAAATCAAACTATTATAAAGGAACCGTGACCACATTAAATTTGTAAAATTCAATATTAAATTTACAGAGTTAATATTATTATTAGAGATTGGGGGAATGTATATAACTCGAATCAATAACTTCATAAATGTTGGTGTGAGGGAATTATCACTTAACCAACATCATCCAGACATCTTATCAATTAATAATGTAATTTTTTAATTCATTGATTAAACGATATGACAAACTGATATTAATTATGAGAATCATACCATCTCATTTGGATAAATTTTTCAACAGTGTAGCATTAGTCGTATGATATTTTTGTGAGCTCCTATTATCGATATAAAATATTTGACGATGATCTTAATTAGGCATCATCCATGACACTTGGTTCCAACCTGTTGAACATGAAATGTTTGTAGTATTTGTTTATGTACATGAAAACAATGTTTAAGATTTGTTTCAAAAGTGGGTCTACAAATAGATGGGCCAACCTTATTTTTTAATGTGAGTTGAGAAATAAGGTTGCCAATTAATATCCGCAGGATGCGGCGTTTTGAGATGCGAACGGGAGAATAATACAATGCAGCATTAAAAAGTATAAAAAATGCTTCTTCTTTTTTTGCACGTTTTCTTGCGTTTAAAAACGTGTTTTTGCCAACATGTGTTTACATTCCAATGACAAAACAAAAATTGGAAACACATTTGTTAGTGTGGTAGTTGAGTGTAACAATTCACTTTGAGGAAAATTGTAAAATCTTTACAGTGAGAAGGAGGCGATATAGACAAGTATTAAAAGAAAAATTTTTAAGTATTAAAAGAAAATCTAGCATCGACCGGTTGGGTCACATGTCGAGATCAAACAACATATGTGTGATCCAGATATCTACTTCTATAACAGAATATATCTACCCCCATGACACTTCATCACTCATGCTTGTATATTGGGCATGATGAAACTTAGGGAAGGAACCAAAAATTCAAATTTGAAGGCCTATTATATAAAAACAAAAAACTATAGGGACCAAAGTGAAAAAGGTTAAAATTTTGGTAATAATTCTATACTTTTTTACCATGAATTTTAAAAGTTTGGGGGGGTGGTGTTCATAGGTCTTGCCAGTCCCCTTCCTCCCCTCTAGTGGGACTTAAACTTCCACCACTAATTTAAAAGGGATGTATATATTACCACTTGTGCTAAGAGGTGATATGGATCGTAGAACGTTTTTGTAGGACTATTAATTTCAATGGTTCGATTAAAATTAATCCATATAAATATTTTAAGATTGATATTACTAATTGTATGTTTTGATGAACTAAAATAAAATAGAATTGGAATGATTTTAAAATTCATTATAAACCATCTCTAAATTTAAAGGAAACAAAGATCATTGAATTAAAAATAGTCAAATGAATCTGTAATAGCATCTCCAATGTAAAAGTGGTTTGTGAAAAATTGAATTAAACAACCAGGGAGTGTAAATCTTTGTTTTCCTCTAACAATCAAACAAACAAAAATAAAACCAAATCTTTGTAAGGGACTATGGAAATGACATTTTCAACTTTAGTCACTTCAAAATCAATAATTGACAAGCCACTAAAGATAAAATAGCACAACATTCAATCACAAAGAAGCTCATTCTCACATGGAACGGAACCCCTCCAACTTGGTTGGTTTAAATGTATACTACTCAAAAACTATGACGTGACTTGTTCATAATTTACAACCACAAACACATAATTTTACATTATCCATGTATTTTTTACTGAGCTATATCAAGATTATTCTTTTTGTCCATATTTGTTTGAGAACCCATGTTTAAATGCTCAAGAAAACAGGATGAATCTAACGTGAAAAAATAAATAAGTAAATTGTAATTACAAAAAGAGAAATGAAATATATATTTTTAGCAACGACAAACAGAAACTTCAAGATGCAAATTATAAGAAACGTGACACATAAAATTTTGTTGTATCCGTGTGCTGGCTAGTAAATTATACAATAGCGACGAGGAGGATATAATAGTCAGAACAACGATTAAAGATATAGTAAATCACATGATGAACAGATAATCATCATCAAAATATGATTTAATTAATTGAAAGAAAAGAAAGTATACAATTGTTAATGATTCTTAGGCTGTAAAGCAAATAGCAGACAAGTTGACAAAAAGCTGTTTGGTTTCTATATCTTTCGTTTCGATGAGTGAGAGGAACGAAAACATCAAATCTAGAGAACCTTTAAAAAAATCCTAAAATTCCTCTTTGGTATTTCCTCAAAACTTTTTTAAATTCTGTTTCTTTTCTTTACAACAACAATATTGTTATAATTCAAAATAATCAAACCAAAGTTACATGCAAATAAAGAAAAAATAAAAATAACAACAAATTAAGGAGACAAAGAAACTGATAAATAAGAAAAAAAATGTCCTAAATTGTTTTTTTTTTTTTTTTTTTAATGGAAAATATTTCAATATCTAACCAGACGAGGAAGGATTGTGACCGGAATGTGACCAAGGCGGCAAGGGAAAATCTGACCCACTAGGCTGATTTTGATTCTGCGGTGGCCGGAAAAAACCCTGTTGTTGTTCACCGAAAAGCAGAGGAAATGAAGCAGAGGAGGACGATGAAGCAGAGGAAGCTCCTAATGAAAAAGATGATGATGAAGAAGACAACAATGAAGCCATTCGAGTGGACTGCAACATCTGTTCAAACAAGCTTGTGGGTTGTTGATTCTGCAACAACTGAGAGTAGTCATAGTAATCTTGGTAGTTTTGTGTCATGAAAAATGGTGGCATTGGTGGAGGAGTTGCCGTTTGCTGCGGCCGTACTAGCGGTGGCTGATTGTTATAAGTTGTTAGAGAACTCGCAATTGCTGATTGGTTTGAAGGAAAGTTTTGCAATAACTGCTGTTGTTGTCGTCGTTGTTGTTGTTGTGGTGGTGGTGGTGGTGGTTGTGGGACGAGTCGAACGTTTTCTGGGAAATTGAGTTTGGCCCTGTTTCCTCTGAACCTCAGAGCAGCTTCGTCGTAGGCTCTGGCGGCGGCCTCTGCCGTGTCGAATGTGCCAAGCCATACTCTCGCCGCTTTGTGTGGGTCGCGAATCTCTGCTGCCCACTTTCCCCACGGCCTCTGCCTCACTCCTCTGTATCTTCTGCGCTGTTCTCCGGTTTCTTCGTATGATGCAGAGCTTTCTGTTGACGGTGTGGCGGTGGCGGTGGCGGTGGCAGTGGTCGGTTGTGCTGAGACGGTTGTGGGTTCTTCTGTTACTGCAAACGAAAAGAGATTGTTCAGCATGTCTGAAATTCAAGTGATTGAGATTTTGAAATAATTCAAAGTTGATTAATGAAATGACTTGATTAAACTTCTAATAAATCAACATGAGAAAATGAGAAAAAAAAAAAAAGTCTCAAATACATGCAATAATAGATAAGTTTATAAAAATATAATTGTGGGAAAAAAAAAAAGGAATTTTGTGGAATACTTTAATTATTAAAAATTAAACTAAAAGAAAAAGATAAAAAAAAAGAAGGAAAACAATGGAGTTCATCAAATCACCAAGAACATATATATATTTATAGACTGTTAAATCTTAAGAGACAATCTGTTGCCAGATTTAAACAATGTTTTAATGATGAAAACAACTATTTACCTATAATTGTTACTATTATTATTATTATTATTATTATTATTATTATTATTTGTTGAGTAATTTTGAAGAATGGAATTGAATTAGAAATGAATTAATGAAGAAGAAAATGGATGATGAGTACAAACCAGTTGCACCAGAAGATGAAGAATCAGCTCTGAAATCAACAAAACCTCGATAAACCCTAGGCACAGGCTCCATCGATTGATGAGCTCCAATATTCTCTTCATCTCTGCCTCTTTTGTGCCCAATATTATTCCACACACCATAACCAGAAGACATGGTTGAACCAGAAGAAGAAGGACCAACAGCAACCCGATCACTGCCTCTCTGGCCCGAGACAACGTGAGTCAGAGCCGAGACCATTGCAGACATCTCTCCAGCTCTACTGTAACCCAGCAACACAGAACCACCTGCTGTCTCATGATGATCAACCGACGTCGATTCATTTCTCTGCTGATTTTGTTCATGAAAATGAGACAATTGAGACTCTATAAGCTCCTGGGTGTAATTCTCATCTGCATCATCGCCGCTACTACTGTGAGCTGTAGCCGGAAACCCGCCTGAGCCTCTTCTGTTCGCCACCTTGAGCAAGCACATGTAACCGAGCTATGAATCCTTCGGATGATAATATGACAAAATAAGAAGTACCCAGATGGTTTTTTTCACAAATATAAATAACCTTTTGTGCTAGAGATTTATATATGATGGAAATCTCATGAGCCGCCGTTACTAGAACAGTTTCTCTCTCTCTCTCTCTCTCTTTACCGGTTACCACCTTTCTCTTTCTTTGCTGATAATTATCAATTTTTCTTTTTTCTCTCTTTTTTAAAATAAATGTGACGAATTTGAAAGGAAAAATAAATTTACTTATGCCGACTATGGTAGCGTTCACACAAGAAATTTGACCGGTTTTTTTATTGAAGATGTAAAACGGAAGTACTGATCGATGCATCTAGCCTCTCTGGAGCTAGTAGAGAAAATGTCAGTGATTTTGGAGCGTTAGATTGATATTGAAGAGACAGAGTTCATCTTTGAATTGAGTTCTACACTTCTATACCGACTTTATTATTTCGGTAAATTGGGCTTCTTATCAATTATTTTATTTTATTATTAGCGCATAATTATTATAGAAATTGGCTACTAATAAAAAGTAATTTGGGTAAATTAAGTACATTCCTAATGTATTTTACATGGAACATTAGATCATCTCTGAGAGTAAATTGTCTATCAAAAATTTTGACATCGTAATAATACCAAGACACTTGTTTTCAATGTGTCATAAATATACATTTGATAGAATCAAATTAATATTTAGTCTCTTCAAAACACATCTTTTTAATGATGTGTCCAAATATATTTTTCCTACTTTCCATTTTATTTTGTTTCTTTAACAAATAATTTTCTTATTTTAATAAAAATACCTACCACTTTCAAACTTGCATATCAACTGTTTGATAAAATTACTCAATAAAACTTGCATACCAAATGTTCTAGGATTTGTTTTCTCTAGATTATTTGTTCATTGAAGCAAGAAATGTCCAGAAATGAAAAATAAAATATTTACAAGAGTTAAAAGAGGAATATATATTCTGATAACTTTCAAAAATGAGAACATGTATTTTTATTAGATCATGTATTTTATTTTAGATGAGAAATTAATGCAAATTTTAAACATATACTGAGTCAGCTATATAATGGCTATCAAACAGAACATATGAAAGTGAACAGTCATGTTGACAATTCTGGTTTTTTTTTTTTTTTTCTTTTCACTTTAGGTTGACATTAAATCGGGATGGTCACATTGGAGAAGTATATTTGAATTTATTTACCATAAATTGGTATCCAATTTTTTCACAACCTAAAGCTGCAATGGATATTTGGATATGCTCTCGGTGGTTCAAATTGTTAAACTAGATGTTGATAAAACTAGTTTTTGAGGTCAAAAATAGTTTGAATTGCATAATTAATTGATTGTTGTTAGACCGGACAAAAATAATTGTGTAGATCAGTATGAACTATTTTTCACAATTTGGTGTAATATATCAAGTGGGTACACGGATTGATTTATAAAATTATCCATGAATGAAAATCATTAATTAATTATAAAAAAATAAAGAATGAACAGTGACTTGGTGGGCAAGTTGGTTCGAGGAGATTGCTTAGTGAAGTAGTTGTACGAAGTAGTGGACACAAAAGGGAAAGATACTACATGGTAAAAACAAAGAGTCGATATTTGAAGTTGATCAACAAAGCTGTTTGGGAGTTGGGACATGTTCACACTTCACTTCGAGAGCCACTTGGCAACTCGTGTTCTGATTGTAAGGAACTGATCAGAGATCCGGACATATCCAATAATTTGAAGGTTCTTAATCGTAAGTTTGAACTAATAATTCAAAAAAGTACATCAGAATTTTTAGTCCTTAGAGAACAAATTCATAAATTAAAATTAAATATCTTTCAAAGACCCTTTTGTCGTGCTTGACTTTAAAATGGTCAATCAATAGAAGTTGCATTACACCCATCTTTTTAGTCATTTTAATTTGTTTTAGTAGTACATAATGTGCACAAGATCCTTATTATAGTAAGTTTCAGAATAGTCTCAGTTCTATAGTCGAACATAGAAAATGACATCTAAATATTCAAAGTTCAAGGTTGGAATTTCCTAATAGATGTCAAAATAATCATAATTATTATATAGAATTACATGCCAACAGGGACGTAGCTCAGTTGGTAGATGGATGAGCTTGGGGCTTAGGCAAATGACTCATAGGTCAGCGGCTCGAGTCCTACCAATAGCAAAAGCTTTCAAAAATATACATGGTCCTGAATTAATAGATATTATTATATATAATTGCATTATTGTTTCTCATATCGTTTAACAATTCATCTATACACTTATTATCATTATTATTTTATTTTTATTTTTATTTATTAAAAAAAAAAAAAGATAAACGGTCAAAACACGTTTCTTTCTTCTTTTATGCATTTTTTTTTCAGATAAGCAACATTGAAAAGAAAACGAATACAATACTAGTAAAACATAAATAGAATCATTCAATTCATTTGGGTACCACCATTTTCAACTCGTTGAAAACACATTTACTGGGTCAAGCCCATATAATCAACACTAAATTTACCAAGGCCCAACTTTAGGCCCATTACTTTTTGTCAGTGTTAACTTAAAACCGGAAACCGACTAATGTTTTTGAGAAGCTTCAGTGGGACGGGCGTATATAACCCAATCCACTATAAACACGTGGATGAGATCATATATTACGGAAAAAAAATTATTATGGTACCACGTGACATATTTTGAAAATAAGAATTTGGATTCTTTATTAATTTTTTTTTTTTCTTAACCTCACATAATCTCATTACATATACAAATTGTAATTAATTGGTGGTTAAAATGTGATTGGTTTTTACAACCACTTTATCAACAACCAATCAAATATTTTAAAAATATCAAAAAAAATATCAGATTAGCAAAGGATCTAAATCCTTTAGGATTTTGAAAGGGATAGGCTCAAACCAACAATTAGTACATGTATGATGGACAGGGACAGCAAACCATTGTGAAAATCTTATCAGATATTTATTTATGGTAATCAAAGTTCGGCTGAAATGGAACTAACAAAATTGAATTCTTGGATATAATAAATTTGATTGCTTTATGATTCGGTGGAGGTCGGCTGTATTTTGGAAAAGGATAATGACAAGTAAGAAATAAGGTGATGTCAAGTTTGGACTGTGGTCAACTCTTTAAAATCACACGTGGAAAATTAGTAGGTACGGCATGGGAAGATCTAGATCAGTAGAGTTAGGTCCCACTATTAGTGCCTATAAAGTGCCTCACTTGTGTCTAGTCCTTGCCACGTCCTTACATTTCTGTACAGACAGAAACTACGCTCTCTTTTTAACAACGTAAATGTGACTTATAATTCGTATAAACAATGACTTGTATTTTCATACAAATAATAGAAAATTGATTCTTTAAATCCCATATGGAATGGTCATAGAAGGTGTTATGAAATAGCAAATTTATAAATAACTACATACAAAAGACATCAAATTTTACGTGATTCAATACAAATCTACATCCACAAAACGCACTATCACTTAAATTTAATTATCAAATTAGTGTTTACAAGGGTGAAGCACACACCCTCTCTCATTCAGCTCCCAATATCATTTTCTCTTTGTTATCTTGAAACCCTAAGAATACTAGAGATTAAATACTAAAACCATAAGGGTAAAATTATCACTCCAAAAATAAAACGAGAAATCACTTCTGAATAGGATAACAAACTAAAATTGTGTTCAGGTGTGTTCCCTCTCTAATGTGTCAAGCGTCACTATGTCAATGTAACACAACATTACTGATTCAGGCTTCACAACCCTATCAATCTCTACATTCACGATCTAAAAGTATATGTTCTCACGGTACTTAAGTATTTTTTTTTTTTTTATTCATTGATATCATTAATCATCATACTCGTTTAAATATAAATTGACATGTATTCCAATAAAAGTAGCTATAGCAATAATTATTGGATAAGTCTCACACAATTTTTTCAAACTCAACTAATAAATTTTCAAGGATTTAAAAGACTAATTATACATAATTACAAATATTTGACACAAAAGATTTTCACATAAACATGCCACGTGACCGCAATCTTTTAAAGAATAAGATCTAATATAAGATCACAATATCTATATTTTGAAATAAAGGCAAAAAATAAATAAATAAATAAGGACCGTTAACTTTTCCGAAAAGATTTTTAAGATACAGATCACAAATATTTTGAAAATAAGAGCCATGAAAAAAGGGGAAAAAAAGAAGAAAAAGATCAATAACATGTTTTTCACAAGGGATAAAGTTTAATTATCAAATATTGTTATCCAATCTTCAACATTTGACGCTCCCAAAGCCTCAACTACTAAAAACAAATGATTTATGAAGATAATCCCAATCTCTGAATTCTGATGTGAGTGACAAAAGTTTCAATATGACATGCTTACTAATTACTTGATGGTGGGACATGTTTTCCTGTATTTAGTTACTCAATTATTAAGTTTAAGTATATACCGGTCCGTGCAACACTTTCCTAATTTCATATTACTTTTTGAATTACCAGAAACCCCACAATATTTTCTTTTATTATTATTTTACATTGAATTTTTATCTAATGAAGTTTGAAAATGATAGGAATTACACTGCAAGTTTTTCTACTTTAAATTATACAAATTTTAAATGATAAAATGAGGTATCATGTGTGGATTAGGTAACCATCCTCTTACTACACAAATTCATCTTCGCCAAGTAACTTCCATAAAAATATTGCTAGTAGCTCTTAACTTTTGACCACATGAATATTAAAATTGAATAAATGTACGAGAGATTTCATATTTGAGAAAATTTATACTCAAAGGTAACTATATTATTATTATTTTTTTTGGTAGAATTTCACCCTAGCTAAGTCCCATCTCTTTTGCAATTTGCCTCCTTTATAAATTTCTTTACCATTTTCATCAGTTTATTCCCTCTTTTATTCAAAATCCATCGCTTCGATCCTTCCGTTAGTCCATGTTTAGTCAAAGATAACGGTTATATGGGTATTTCAGTCCTATAGTATATTATCCACACATACAATGACACGTTTAAAAAAAAATAAAGGTGTCAAAAAAATAAAAATATAGTTTGAGTAATGACGTTTTTTAATTAAATATTTAATGGTGAAAATGTAAATAATTTTGTGTAATGATGGCATTTTGGGCAATTAAGTTAATTGTAAAGTTGTAAAATTTTAAAGTGTGTTGGTAAAATAATAAATAATGTTGTGTAATGATGGTATATAATTGCTAAAGTTTTAAAAAAATTTTAAAAAATCAGAGTAAAATTACCATTCTAATTTAAGTAAATAGTAAAAAGGGTAAAATTGTATTTTAACACAATATGTTATAGTTGACTGTTAAATATTTGGTCAAAGGACCAAAGTGATGAATTTTGAATAAAGAAGGGACTAAACTACTAAAGTAATGAAAATGGCAAAGACATTTATAAAGGTTATAAACCGTAAAAAAGATGGGACTTAGGTGAAATTCTGTCTTTTTTTTTTTTAACAACCATCTTTTGAGACTTACGGAGATCAAACACACTATTTCTATAATCAGAAGTAGTTGGCTTCCAACACTGGAAGAAGTCTCCCGATAGTTATTGCAGTTTGATAGATAATGATAAGACAATATATATAAGACGTCAAAGAGTTGAAGTTTGGTGGGTTGATGGAATGTGCAAGTGTCAAGGATCAAGATCCTCTCCTTGGTCTTTGTTTTTCCTTGACATTTTTCATATGTAATTAAAACATCAAGTTGTATGAGAGAAAAAAAAAAGTGATCAAATTTTGACCATATATTTTTTATTTTGCTTAAGTGACATTAGATTATGAAAATTCAAGGAAAAACAAGATAAGGAGAGGATCTTGATCCAAGTGTCAAACCACCAAGGCTGTGAAATTTATGCAATCTAATGGTAAATATTAAAGAATATTGAATTGCGTTTAATTACATTTATACAACTCAATGGTTAATAACTGTCCCGATAAAATTAATGTATTAATAAATTATACAGATGTTAATTAAATGTATAAATATGATTAATTATTTGTTTATTCAAATTATATAATGTAAAACATATAGTTTTTGTACACTATAGAACCTTTTTGTCGACTGACTTTTCAAGGAGGACGAATTTATCAAAGCTTGGAGGCGAAGGAAGAACATGTTCCCATTGGTCTTATCTTATAGGTCATACCTATAAGATATTTCAAGAAATTAAGGCACGTTATTAATTTATTTATTTTTCAATTTAAATGAATTTTTAGTTTTAACCAATTTAATATCTATTTGTTTTTTAGAAGATTAGGGATAATTTTTTTCAAAACAGCATATGCTTCTAGTCATCTTTTGTTTCAATTAATTATTTGAATCCTATTATCTACTAGTTACTACATTTTAGTTTTTAAAAAATAAATTAAAATCTACTAAGTTACTTTTGATCTCATTCTATTACTTACATTTAAATATGTTTAACTAGTAATTATACAGTATTAAAATTTTTACGGTGCATTCATGTTTCTTTCTTATTCAAATTTCTTTTAGAAAGATGAGAAATACAATATAAAACAATTTCATTATTATAATATTTGTTAACTCATGTTTTTATTTCCAATAAACAGAATTTCTATTTGTAATTTCGTATCATTGATAAATAGAGAAATAAATATTCATCAATTAGTATGCCCGTTAAATAAAATCTTCATTAATTTATATATCACTATTGAAAAATACCGGTTGTAGTTAAATTCATATATGATAAAACTTTATCAGATGATGTATGGAATGATTTGAAAAAAATAAAAGAAAATGATGAAAAAGGATGGTGACAATCAAACTACAATTGGACAAAACATGCCTAATTTTGTATGTCGGCAATGCTAGTACTGTAGTACATGATTAAGAAGAAATTTAATTAAAACCAAATCATTTTTTAAGTAATAGGGATTAACTATAATTAATGTTATGTACAAATTATTATTACATATATAGGGAAAATTGCACAAACATACCTTGACTTTAACACATATATGAGGTAGAATTCAGTTTTGTCTTAAATACAAGAAAATACCCTTGACTTAGGGGTTGACTGTTAAATTTAACAGTGATATAAACTTTTATCTCAAAAATACCAAAATGCCCTTCAACAATATCTGTTTAAATTATTTTAATATATTTTAAAAAAATCAACAGATCTCCATTGAAAAAAAAAATCAATTTCCTTCAATCAAATTGAACCTTCTGTTTTTTATTTTCTTTAAAACTCCAGAACCCAAAAAAAAAAAAAAAAAAAAACACCATAATCCAAACCAGAAATTAAAAATCAATTGAAAAAAAAAGTCAGAAATTGAAAATCAATTGAAAAAAAAAAAAAAAAAAAAAAGCCAGAAACATTTTTCTAGATCATAAACCACCATCTTCTAAACCAAAACCCACCACCATCCATCTCAATCATCAAACCCAAACCCAATCACACAAGCCAACAAAAAACCTACATTGTAGCATCAATTAAAAATCCTTTTAAGTAATTAGTTCCAGTGACACCATTGATCAAAAATCAAATATTCAACAAGTTCTCTGGTTTGTTCCTTGATTTTTTAAAACTTTCACAACACTACAATCCAAAAAAAATAGCAATGAAATTGCTTATGCATACGGCATACCAGTTAAATAACTTCCCTATTTAAATTTCAATCACTAATCCAACTATACAAAATCTCCATACTTCAACAAATTTATATCTAAAATAAAAATTAAACAAAATCTTTTGAGTCCTCAAATCCAGCCTCCCCACCAACATCCACCCCAAACCTAAACCCAATCTCTGTGTCTCCACCAAAACTAAAATTCAACCCACAGTGACTGCCGCGAAATGCCTATCATCTCACCTCGCACCGGCGACCATCCTCTGTCAAAGGAAAGAAGAGGGATAAGAGTGATGGTAAGACAAAGAGAAGTAGATCGGCGGTGAGAGGAAATTAAACGGCGGGAAGGAGGAGTCAAGAGCGACGAAAAGAAAGAGATTGAGTGCAGTGGTTGGTGTGATTTCGGTGGGCTTGGAGTGGTAGTGGTGGCTAGGATTAGCTGTTTGAGTTTAGGTTAGGGTTTGGGTATTAGAGAAGATGATGATGGGAAGATGATGATGGGATTTGGGTGGGTGTTAGTTTTTGGAAATAGATCTAGAGACTTCCAAAATCTTTATCTCCTTTTTTTTTTCTTTTTATTTATTTTGTTTGTTTCCAGATCTCTTTAGTTTTTTATTTTAATTATCTTGTTTTTTTTAAAATAATTTAATTTTGAACTATCACATAAAGTCATCAGCTAGCATGAAGGGCATTTTGGTCATTTTATCAAAAAGTTATAACAAGCTTCAGTCAAGATGGTTAATTGATGACGGTCAACTCAGTCAAGGGGAAGTTTGTGTCATTTTGGCAAAAGTTGCTGCTCGGTGCAATATTACATAAACTCATGGGAAGTTTGTGCAATTTTCCCATATATAAAATATGAAAAAAAAAAAAAATGGTTAATTGGCACTGATGCCCCTAAACTCTTCCAAAATATGCACTATGCCCCCTATATTATTTTTTTTGCCATTAAACCCCTTGAATTCTCACAAATTGGCAAATGCCGACTGTATATACCCTCTCACATGAGGTAAAAAAACCCAAGTGTTTGTCAAAATACGAGAGTTTAGGGGGTTTAGTAGCGAAAAAAAAAGTATAGGGAGTATAGTGTATGTTTTGGAAGAGTTTAGGGGCATCGTGCCACTTAGCTCCAAAAAAAAAAAAAAAAAAAATTAATTGGGGATGGGTTAGTGGGTACAGATTGCCAGAAACAAGGTTCAATGTTTTCAGATCTCAAAAGACCAAAAATAAAAACAACAATAATAATAAAAATAAAAATGAGTACTAACACGACTCTCTACATTTCCTTAAAAAAAGAAAAAAAAAAACAAAAAAAAAAAACGACTCACTACATATTTTATTTATCTATGCCCTAAAACGTGGGTAGTTGCCAATCCCACAACCTTTTTTTTTTTTTTTCTTATAATTATTTTAATGAATTAATAAGGTTTTGTTCCATATCCCATGTTATAGAATCTTTGAAAATTATATTGGCTTAATTTTAATATCCAAGTATCCAACTATGTCACGTGTGCAATCTCAGTCAAGTTCTGTGAACTTGAAGTGTATAAATATTTATATAAGTTTTTTTTTTTTTTTTTTTGAGGAAATAAATATTTATATAAGTGAGGGGTGTGTTAGCCAAACTCGTCTTCTATACAAGATTTACTGAGCAATAAAACTCTAAAGAAAAAAACAAAAAAAGAATTGAAGCTTCTTTTTAAAAAATAAAAAATAAAAAAAAAATTCAAGCGTGCATGCGCGGTGGAAATGATGATAAAGATCGAAAATATTGTTGCTTATTTTTGTGATTGGATCCCCTCATCAATCTAAAGAGGAGGTGATTATGATTTATGACTTGATAGTTTTTGTTATTTCGTATGAAAACAAAAAAAGGATTTTGAGTTTAAATTCTCTTGAAAAGTTAACATTCTATTCCCATCTTTTTGGCAAAGAAATGTGAACATCGAGACATCTTCATTATAAACAATTACGTGTAACTTTAGCATAAAGATATTCGGTTAGATGCATGAATTTTACATATTCCATTTCCATTTTACCTCTTCTTCTTTTTTTTTTTTTTCTTTTTTTTAATAATAATAATAATAATAATAATAATAATAATAATGTAAGAAATATTCTACCTAAAATCCCTACTAAATGTAGGAGAATGAAAACAATTATTATTAATATATATTTTTTGACAATATCTATTAATCCGGGATCAGATTTTTTTAAAAAATTTACAACATTTGTAAGATTCAAGCTGCTGACATGTGAGTCATTTGTCCAAACCTCAATATTGATATCAATATTATAACAACCCAAACCAAAATAATGACTTTGTCGAAAGAAGTAAATTTTTAATTGTAATTTATGATTAAAACTTAATAAATTACAAACATGACATAACATGATATTCTCATTCAAAATATATGTGTGTGTGGGGTCAAAGAGGTAGTAGGATTAAATTAAAATTTAATCTGTAAACAAGTAATCAATTATTCAAGGCAACTATACTTTTGATTTAACTAAGAAAATTAAATTGTTCGATCAACTACTTTTCATAGTTGAACGTGCAAATTGTGTGCTGATTTTCTTTGCCTCATAGTTCAAGTTCATTGAATCCCATCACTTACCTTTCATTTTCAATTGGTACTTCTTAAAATTTCCTGTACAAAAAGTGTGCTACTTTTTCTTTTCATCTTAATTAACACACTTATTGTTGTAGTGTCACTTTTTTGTTTGTCTTTAAAACATAATTTAAAAGGCATGGGGGAGATTAAGTGCTCGTTTGGTTGAGCTTTCTACTGTCTCAAAAGGTCTACCAACGTCTATTTGAGTTTTTTAGAGTTGTTTGGTTAGGCTTTTGAAATTGTCTATTTTAAATTGAATAGAGACCAGTAGAGTTTAAACCACTACTAGGCAAAAGCTCATAGGGAGGTGCTTCTCCAAATAGACATTTTTTTTAAAAAAATCTACCAACCAAACAACTATAATTTTTTTTTCAAAAACTCTATTTCTAATAGATCTACTGCAAGTAGATTTTTTACTAATAGAGGTTTTTCAAAAGCCCAACCAAACAAGCTCTAAATTAGGTATATTTATAACTTGATAATTCTTTATAATCAGTTTGTGACTATGAGATTTATCTTCTGTTATATTGTGAATTCTTATATATATTAAATGGAATCATCTTGAAGTTTATAAGCAGAGACGTTCCATATGAACTCAAGTTAGCTCAATTTGAATTTGGGCCAAGTGTTTGAACCCGAGAGACGGGTGTCACTCTCTCCACCAAAGATCTCATCCAAAGGTGGGAATGTCAAATCCTACGGTCCCATATGAATCCGTAATTTGTCATAATTTTTAAAAGAGTAATGTTAGAGGACCCAAAAAACTAACCCAAATTTTGAATCCAAATCTATGTGGCAACATCACATGGGATTTTTGGGAAGAGTGACGTGGGCTCATGTTGTGTGTGATGTTGCCACATAGGCATTACATTAGACTATCTCCAATACATATGCCAATGTCAATGCCAAATTTGACACGAAATATAGTAAAATGTTATATTTGGCACATCATTTTAGCATTATACTCCAATATAAAATTCTATTTGATATGCTATTTTTTATTTTTTAATTATTTAAAATTATAAAAGTCAACAAATACAACCAATGCATTTAATAAATACATTGAATATTTTGTTAGAATTGTTTCAATCTCAATTTTCCCTACCAAATTTGTTAAATTTTTATTATTTAAAATTTTTAAAAGTCAACAAATACGGCTACATTTATTGTTGTGTCAAATTTGACATAAGCTATACACTGTGCTAAATTTGACACAGCTTTTAACATTGCATTAGAGTTTTTTTTTATTTTTTTATTTTTTTTATTTTTTATTTTTATTTATTACTTTGTGCTAAATTATAGCATTATCACAATTATTTAGCATTGTGTTGGATATGTTCTTACAATAATTAGAAATTTGGGGAGAGGGATAGACTTGAATCCACAACCTCATGATCATGGATGGACCTGTGTGGGGTCCCCTTAAGAAATTAAAATAACAAAGAAAAATTTTAAATTAATTAAATAATTAATTTTAATTCCTAATCAAAGTAAAAAAAAAAATTTTATCCAATTATTATTTAAATTAAAATTTTAGAGTTATTGTTAAATATAGATAATGAGATTTTAGGAGTAATCCAATTATTATTTAATCCAATTTTAAATGTACAAAGTAACAATATTGTTAAATGAATTTCATTAAATTTATAAGAACTTTGTATTAATATATTTCGAATGAATCAAACTAATATAAGAATATTTTATAATTTAATTTGTGTCCACATTTGCGTTTCATGTTTCTCTTATAATTTAATTTGAATTTTTAAAAATAAAATAAATTTTGTAACGTATTTATTTAGAATATACATTTTGCGGGGACGTCTCATTATGCCCTCCTAACTAGGTGATGTCGATGTAGTAAAAAAAAATAAAAATTCTAACATAATCTAGTCTTCAATCCTGGTTACGTCCCTGTTCATGATATAGGTGAGGGAGGCAATCCACTGAGCCAACCTCATCTTATGTATTTTAAATATTAATTTATGTGTTAATATTAATTGATTGGCAAAATTGCACAAACTTACCGTGAGATTAGGCCTAATTACATCTGGATAAACCTTTTACCTAATATTACACAAACCTCTCCTGCCACCAATTGACTTCTGGCAATCATACTTGTTGACCAACTTTATGATACAAAATGACTAAAATTCCCTTTACGAGATATTTTACTTATTATTTTAATATATATTTTAAAAAATATATAATAAAGAATATCAAACAATTAATTTTGGTTCAGAAGAGTAAAATAAAATAACCTCTCCACCTGCGGTAGAGCATTTGATCCTCTTGGAGCAGCAAAGAGAGTAGATATGCGAGGAGTTGATCTACTAGCTCATCCACCATATGTAAACTTTTTTCTTTATTAGTAATGAAGTCGGAGGGAAATTTGTTTCCCTCCTCTATTAAAAGTTAACGAATAACCATTAACGACAAAGGAAGTTTGTGCTATTTTAGACAAAAGGTCAGTTGCAATTGAAATTATGCCTAAATTAAGGGGAGTTTGTGCAATTTCCCCTAATTTACTATTTCAAATATGTTTCATTATACTTCAAAAACATTTTTGAAACAAAAATAAAATATACAAAATTAGAGTGTGATTTGTTTGTTTCTTTTTCTTTAATATGATTTGAAGTCAGTATAGAAAAAATATATTATTTCAGATAAGTGTAAGTGTAACTTTATTATTTTTGAATGTAGGTGAGGATGGATAGATATTCAACCTTCAGACAATAAGACAAAAAACACAACAAATTAACTGAAAATTGCAAAGAATCATCGTCTTGAAAACTTCACTATCATTTCATGGACTTGCCATTTGTCATTTGTCTTGTATTGAAATATTAGTCTTTTTGGAAATTAACAAGTCTTGCATATTTGTCCTCTTCTTGATATAATCCATGACCTATTGAATATATCAGCTTACGACTTGTTAAAAAGTAGAACCACTTTTTTCACGCCGAACATAATTAGAACTGTACGTGTAATTATCTCGATCTTAATAGTACAATGAATACAATGTGAAAGCTTTTACCATTTTCCTTTAAGCAAAACAGAACACATGAAATTAGCAGATTTTCTCCTGAAAATTGTGAGGCTCAACTGTAATAGACATGAAAAGTTGGAATTTGATAATTAAATCGATAAGTCTTGTACACTAGCTAGCAGAATCCTAGTATCAATATTGTTTAAACTTTGATTCACGTTATAAGTAAATCTAGCTTTCCACGGGATGCGGTTTGTGTTCATTCCAATGCTACCCATCAATCACTAAAGAGCAATGTGGTGATGTGAATAAAATATAAAGGAAGTTGTAAAGATTCCCAATCGAGTTAAAATTAGAATAAAAATATTTTTAATTATAAGTCGAAAATAACTAATTCAGATTAGTCTAAATTAACTTAAAATTTAGAATTAAATTAGTGACTTCTATTTTCATCTATCTATTTGTAATTAATTCAATGGTGGAGAAGAATAGTAAATGATAACTCTTATATTTAAACCAAGTAATTAAATTGATGAATTTTGAAATGGGTATGGATATTGACACCCATAAATATGATATGATAAGCAAGCTCATGTCTAAAATTTAAAATTAAAACATTACTATAAACGTCCATCTTAATGCCAATAGTACCATTATTTAAATGAATGTTTTCATTTTAATACAATTTATTTATAAACCTTCTTAAGTTATTAGTATACCTAATTTCTCTAAACTAACATCTAAAGATGGATAAGATTCTGAATGGTCATCTGAAAAACAAGGAATTTATCAGGTTGAGGAAATTAAAGTATTGGCATGGCTAGAATCATTTGAAGTGAAAGATTGGATTTCTTGTGTTGATGGAACGAGTCAAGATGCAATGATATCTCATATCATTGTTGCAGTAGCATTGTCGATTTGGTATCCTATTCTTGTGAAACCTACTCTTGCCACACTATTGTTCATCTGTTGATGAAGTTGGTTATAACAATAAATGAGAAATATAGTTCCACTACGGCTAGCGCAGAGCTTCTTCCAGAAGGCATGGAGAGTACATGGATGATGTGCATTGGTTCTGAAATATATCGTCTAATTATGGATATATTTTTCTAGATAGAGTACATAAGCGGTCCATCACCCAACTCAATTGGAGAACATCATGTTGTACCAGCATCGATTAGGAAGACTTTAGAAACCTTACTTTGATTCTTTCGAATCCAAAGAGAACACCCAAAATTCAGTTTTCAATTAAAATTAATTTAAGTCTGGTTTCTCTTCTACAAAAACTAAAATTTTGATACTTGAAATATAATTAGGGTTTAGTTTTTTATTTTTATTTTAATAAAGTGATATAGTTGAATATATGAGTATAATTAATGGGTGTACATAGTATTTGGTTTATTTTTAATTAAACTAATTTATCCTTATTGGAAAATTCCTATTGGGATATTTTTGTAATTAAATTTTTTATTAAAACATGGGTATACTTATCATATTTATGGGTGTCAATATCGGTACCCTTTTGAAATCACACAATTTAAACCAAATTTTTTAGTTGATATAATTTGACACTATTTATAATGTCAAAGAAATAAAATCATATATCAGAAGTATGTACACGAATCTTATGGGTTACTGATCGAGGTTAAGTAAACCCAATTTAAAGAATAAGTACGTACTAATCTGAACAGATTTCAAGATAATGTTAATTTAGAGATAATAATATGCAGTAGTTTCAATAACAGTAACATGTATTTCAAAATAATAATAAATAACATAGCAACAAGCAGTAAACTGTAATCGAAGTCAAACTAGTTAACAAGTAAGCTTTTTTTATTTGACCAACTAAAAAAACAAAATTTGATTTACTTTGTAAATGTATTAACATTAAGTAATTTAAATAAAATAAAAACATTAAGCAGTGCCTAGAAAATCTATTATGATGAACAGAGATTCAAACCGAGTCTCACTCTAAATTTGAATGTAGAATAATTTGTCTGATCTAGACTTTGTAAAGATTCATATTCCTTTTTCATGAAGTTGATGAAAAGAATATATATATATATATATATATATATCAAAGAAATTAATGATGATTTCAAAAGTATATACTATCTTCATCACACACCTTTGACTATGATAGAATGGCTCCAAATATTATATAAGCCCATAGACCATTCTACGATCATATTCATGGCGGCGCAAGTCATTTTGATTCGCTAGCTACACTTGCCACACTTGCCAATTGCCATCACCATCAAATCATTCCCCAATTCCTTACATCAATCATTTGAGAAATACTAACTTTTTCTGCTAAAATCTAGTGAACAAAATATAGTGCAATCATGCAAAACTGGATTTACAACCATAACATGAACAAAATATTCTCACTAATGGTGCCATATTCCTCACCCCGGCCAATTGGAAAAATAAAAAAGCTAGAAATATTGAAAATTTTGTCATAATCTATGTCTTTTTCAAAGTCATTAACCCATTAAATCTTAATATTCTACTTTCTCTTATGTCAACCTTCGATATTTAGTTTTCTTCGCAATATGTTTCAAATTTGACGACGTAGTTGACTAGCATCAAAAATCATATGTAGAAAATAAATTAAAAATGGTAAAACTGACTGAGCAACATGCAATGTTATGAATATACAAGGAGGTGCCTGAAATACCTCAAGAGTTACATTGCTCGGTCTTATACGTATCATGAAATACCTCTTCATCTCTCATCTAAAAATATGCAAACAACAAACCATCTTTGACATAATTTTGCCATCGTCCATTCATGCCGTGGTGATAAGCATATTTTGTATATATTTATTACCTCTAAATATATTTTTGTTCTATTAATTAAACCTATTTTCTTGCAAAACAGGAATTTTGTGGATTGACAAGTGAAGTTAATTTGCCTTGTGACTTCTTGTAAAGATTTGAATCATCACATGTGGGCTTCAAAACAATAGCCCATATACATTGCTTTGCATTGGGCCTGTCAACTTCCTACAAAAAAAGAGAACTTGTGGTATAATTTGGAAGAGAAGAGAACACGTGGAATCAAGGATTTAGGCATCACATTACATTCAATTTTCAAGGGATACTGTCCATGCAGTTCCTCTGGTTCACACTATTCCACATTATCCCCCATTCCGTTACTTTTTCCGTTAAAAGGACATTGTGGATGTTAATGACGAATGGCGGAATGGTAAGTGGACAACATGTACTTGAATGAGTATTAACTCTAAAGGGTAGAAAAGTAAAAAAGGGATACAAGGGGCATTCATTTTGATGTATTTAATAATGGGCTGCCCTTGGATGCAACGTTACATGATGCAACGAAAATTTTTTGACTGTGATCATGTATTCTTTGATACAACCACATCAGCTAATATGTGATTGTATTTTTTAACATGCGATCACAATAATTTAATTGTGCGATCACGTGCAATTCATATGCGATAACATTATATATATTTATAATCACATATAATCATATGTGATCACATACCATTTTTAAAAATTGTATGGTGTCATGTTGCACTGAAGAATGTGCCTTTAATAATAGAGAACTTCTCCTTACAATCCACAAATTATCTATTATGACAATTTTAACCTAAATTAAAATTACTAAACAAGACAAAAAACAAAAAAAAAAAAAACAAAAAAATTAAAGACACTCTAAACTAATTAAATTATTAAAAAAAAAAAAAAATCTCTCTCCTAAATCATTAGATTAAATATTATGTATTAAACCCTCTCTCCTAAATATGTTATTACCATGTTAAACACTCTCTTCTAATTAATCTCTCTCCATTTTTCAAAAAAATAAAATAAAAAATCATATCTCTAATTAATAGTTAAAGAAAAAAAAACTTATAAATATTTTAGTTTTTTACTAACAGTAATATATATATATATATATATATACACTAAAAAGTCAATTTTCATATATATATATATATATATGAAAGCTTGAATTGTTTTAACTAGATTCGATTAAACTTAGAATTTCTAAGACTAATGAAAGAATTAAAGTTCTCTACGCAATCACATATCTACAAGAGTAACAAAAAACATTTTCATATTTAGAATTAAAAAAAAAAAAAGAGTAATTGGCACAAATCCCCCCTAGACTATACCAGCTTTTGCATGTTGCCCCCTAAACTATTTTATTAGGCACTAAACCCCCTGAACTATCACTTATTAGCAAACCAAGACTAAAGATACCCCCTCAGGGGGGAAAAAACCCAAAGGATTGCCAATAAGTGATAGTTCAGGGGGTTTAGTGCCTAATAAAATAGTTTAGGGGGCAACATGCAAAAGCTGGTATAGTCTGGGGGGGATTTGTGCCAATTACTCAAAAAAAAAAGATACTTGTTTTTTGAGTTTTTTTTTTTAGTATATACATACACATGGTTCCTAAAATTCAAGCTTATTAGTAAGTTTTTTTTTTTTTTTTTTTTTTTTTTTTTTCCTTTAACTGTTAGTCTTGCTTGAGAAAGAATGAAGATAAAAAATTTGAGATATGTATTGGAGAAGAGAGAGTTTAATATAATAATTAAAAATTTATGCGAGGGTATTTAATATGTAATAATTAATCTAACGATTTAGGAGAGATAATTTTTTTTTTAATAATTTAATTCAAAAAAGATAAAAAGGATAATTTTGTAGAAAAATGAAGTGTCTTTAAAATTTTTTAAAATTTTTTAAAATTTTAATTTTAAGAATGGAGTGTTTTTAGAAAAGAAGTGTAGAAAGAAAAAATTAGATTGTCAAAAAAAAAAAAAAACTCTCTTAATAATAATAAATTAAACAAAACAAAAATGAACGAATGGATGCGGTTGATACACTTCACTTGAATAACACTACATTGATGCTACAATAATAAAAAATGAATATTAAAATAATAAAATAATAAAATAATATAATTATTAAAAAATAAAAAATAAAAGCTTTCAACATCTCTCTCTCTCTCTTGTTTCTTTCTCGCTGTTTTGAGTTTGATTTAGGTGCCTACAAGATCGAACGATAATCTCCTCCTCGATGGTTTTTGGTGGCCGGTGCCGATTGATGGTTTCTGGTTTGAGTAGGCGGTGGTGATGGTTTCTGATGGGGTCTATTGATGGTTTTTGGTTTGGGTTTGAATTTGTTTGAGTAGGCAATGGTAGTGGTGGGGGGTAATCATCGTCGTGCTTGTTCTTTGTGACAAGATCGAGCGTCAATCTCTTGTTGGAGTTTTGAATGAAATTCAAAGTCACGACTTGAAGTCGCATCTATTCATTGTGTTTTTTCACTGAAAAATTGTGTACCTTCATTAGAGCATCCACAATGGTTGGATCCAAAAACAAGACCCATTTGATACCACATCATCAAAAATGGGTCTTCTTTTTAAAAAATGGATCTTGCCATTTGGATCCACTTAATTTGGGTCTATTTTCTTCACAATGGAGGTAAATTGGAAATGTAGAAGTGAATCCACTTTTTTAACATTTTTCCAAACAATCATTACTCTTCTTTAAAATATTAAATATATGTGTATTAATAATAAATTATATAATATATTTAAAATATCAACACTATCAATAATTATTTAACAAATTATAATTAATTTAAAATAAAATAATTTATTAATTTAAAATGATCACAACCGAATTACATTAACAATAAAAATAAATATTTATAATAAAATATTGTCTACGATTAGACATGACGTCGGTTCTGGTTCGGTTCGGTTCGGTTCGGTTCCGGTTCTGTTTCGGAAGTGGCTGTTCCGGAACCAAAATCGGAACCTCCCTCGTAGAGATATCGGTTCCGGTTCCCCGGTTCCTCGGTTTCGACTATTTGGTTTCGGTTCTAGTCCGGTTCTAATTCCGAACCTTCAAAACCGGTTTTGGTTCCGGTTCCGGTTCCAAACCTTGAAAAAATTAATGTTTTCATTCAAATTATTTTAATTTCATTAAAATAAAAATTTAAAATTTAAATTAAATTTATTTATATTTTTTCATTATATATATAATTATTGAAATTAATAATTTTATATTTAAATTTAAATAATATATATTAAATTTATTTATATTTTTTCATTTTGTATATAATTGTTGAAATTAATAATTATATATTTAAATATAAATAATATATATATTTTTTCATTATATATATATTTATTGAAATTCATAATTATATCGTTTAATTTAAATTATATATATATATATATATATATATATATATATATATATATCTAAGCCCATCCCATTGATTGAGAGGTGTTGAGAACCCAACTCCAATCATTGGGCAAGACCCAAATGGAGTTCCACATTTGGGACCCAAATGGAGTTCCACATTTGGAACCCAATTTGGGTCTAATTGGGTAGAGCTCACAAATGAGTTTTATTTTTTAGGTCAAGTTTTCTACCATTGGATTCAAATAAAAACGGGTCTCCTAAAAATGGGTCTCTTTTATCCACCATTGTGGATGCTCTAAAAGAGAAGTAATTCTTCCCGGGAGATGTGTCTTTACTAAGAAACACATCTGAGTTAATAAATTTGAATGAAATTCATTCCAAAAGAATATGAGTTTTAAAGAATTTTTAGCAATCATTCTGCACTTTTGTTTATACACTAAATTGAGAGGAAATATACAACGTTTCACAAGGTAACTAATTTGGTGCCAGAAATTAGAATACAGATAGTTGTATCTTTGGAAACAGTTACCTAAAGAACTTTACAAACAAGAGAATGGATGAAATACTGTTTTAAGATATTGTAAGTTTGCAAGCCACTATCTTCAGTAATCAAGTCAATATTTTAGTTTTACTGTATTTTTTCCTTTATTTATTTTTTGTTATTCAATTACCGTATTTAATTAATTGAAATATCAAGTTTTTTGGTATTATCAATATTTTGGTTCTCGCCAATATTTTGTTGTGCCTGATCCAACGGTTAAATTAGAAACAAAATTGGCATGACCGAATTTTGAGCATCATGTTCAAAGAACTTTAAGTGAAAATTTCTATATTTTAATTTTATTTGGTTGATGGCCTATTCAAACTTAATGTAATTGTTACTGATATTATTAATAAAGTTAACAAGAGTTTCATTTACTTGATTGAATGTTTAAATATTTGACATGCAATATCAGAATATGTAAATTTCCGATCATTGCATAGAATGATAATGTATGTTTATTGCCAAAATTTAATATATACTGCAATCATAAGTGTGAAAAAGATAGATTTCAACTTATAAGACCCTTAGCCACTGATTGGCACACCAGATCCGGTGTTTGGCGTTGTTTTGGAAGATGGGATAAATAGTCCCAAAAGCAAAATAGTCTCATAAACATGGGATAATCCGATAATATATCAATATCACTTCCACCCTTGTCTTTATTAGTCCTACGACTATTTTTACATGGACCCACCATAATTAATTCATCTCTCTTTACCACTGCCAACCTCACCATTCATTTCTCTCTTTTGTAGAACTTTGAAGAAATCAAGCAAATGGAGATCAATGTTTTGCCATCAAATTACAACTTTACCGAATTTTGGTTAGAGTCTATTAGGATCGATCTGGTAAAAGTTTGGCAAATCTGTGGCATCAAGCGATGAAGAGATTAGAAGAGGAAGAATTTCATTTGAGTTCATGTGAGTAGACCTGGCACGGTTCCGGTTCGAACCGTGGAACTGAACCGGAACCGGAACCGGAACCAGAACCGGGTTCCGGTTTCGGTTCTAAGGTTTGAGGAACCGGTCGATTCGAACCGAAATGGAACCGGCGGTTCCGGTTCCGGTTCGAACCGGCGGTTCACACAAATTTTTTTTTTTTTTTTTTATAAATTTAATTTTGTAATTTGTCATTTATTTATTTTATGTTATTTTTAAAATTTGGGTGACTCAATTTCCAAATACCCAATGAAATGTAAATTGTAATTTGTCATTTTGTTTAGTTTTATTTTAATTTAATTTTGTAATTTGTCATTTGTTTATTTTATTCAAATAATAACCCAATGAATTTAATTTAATTTTGTAATTTGTCATTTGTATATTTTATTTTATTCAATTACAATCTACAACTTATAAGTTACAAGTTGTCAAGTTAGAACTTAGAAGTCTTTTTTTTGTTTGTTTAATTAAATTCTTAAAAAAATAAAAAAATAAAAAAAACCGGTTCAAAACCGCCGGTTCCTATGGAACTGGAACTGGAACTGAAACCAACATATAGCGGTTTCGGTTCCGGTTCCACCAAACCATGGAATCGGAATTGCCGGTTCCGAACTGAAATTGGACCGAAACCGTGCCAGGTCTACATGTGAGGGTTTTGTCTAAAAAAAAAAAAAAAAAAAAAACTTTTCATTTTCGAACTGAAATAGAAATCCGCTATTGTATTCCAAAAACATTGTTGTGTATCGAATCCCCATTCAAAAGGGTTTTATCTTAATTTGAAACTAGAGAGTTGTTTTCGAAGAAAAATTGTTGTATTTTCTCCTATTGTTTAGTTCTTGTTATTTTGACAAGAGAGATAGTGAGGCTAAGCAAACCAAATGAGCAAAAACAATATAATAAATGAATGAATCATGCAATAACCAATGATCTGGGTTTGTCAAATTTTTGATGATCTAAGTTTATCAAATTTTTGGATCTGGGTTTATCGAAATAATGTGTTTATATTGTCAAATTCAAAATATTATTATATTTTCCTTTAAAAACAATTATTATATTTAGTCCAATAAGATGTTTCACTAAACAAAACACGGTATTAATTCAGTCCAGTCCCATATTTCTCCAAATACAGTATAGTATTAATTTAGTTCAGTCAAGTCCAATCCAATCTCATCTAATCCCAGTCTCATCTCAATCAATCCAATCCCACGCACCAAACAGGGCCTTAAAGTGTGGGGTTGTTGTAAGGATTCCCATATCTTGATTGGCTTATTTCGTGGACAAACCACGTGTTGGGGATTATATGTAAGGGTAGCTTAAGTGATTCATTATCAAGCTCAAGACCCTTTCAAGTCCTCAAGGGACAAGCACTCCAAAGGTATATCTCTAGTGCATAGTTTTCTTTGAAGAGATTTAGATTGCACACACTCACTTAGCATACTTGTACTTGTGTGCATTCTCTTCACATGACATTTCACACTTGCACTTCTTTGTTATATTTTTTGTGTATGGATTTGTCCATAGATGAGTTCCGAGCGATTCGGAGACTTTTCTATGTGTTTCGGATGATTTTCGAGACATTTGGGATATTCCGTATTTTTATCGGAAACCGGATTTTAATTCCAAGCTTAAATTGGAAAGTTATATAATTTTCTATATTTATGATTAAGTCCGGGTCAATATTCCGAAGACGGAATTGGATTCCAAGATTCGAGATCAACTGGACTGAAGAACACTCGGATCCGAAGTGATGTAGCGGAAGCTCTGTCGAGAAAAACCTGCGTAAAACGATTAGAAACAACCTACTAAAGTTCCGTTGATTTGCGCACAAATACCGGAAAGTTAGGCTTCAATTCGTTGATTCAAGATGAATACCGAAGTTGGAATAATTAGAGAAAACTCTAAAATTTTATAAATCAAAAGCTGTCCTTCAAACCCCTAATACAATCTACTTAAATAGAATTGCAAAACTTGACTAACAAGAAAATCCTAAACAAACGGAAAAGAATCCTAAATGGAAAAGATATCAAATCTCCTAAAATCAAAAGAATTCTAAAACATTAAAAACCTTTCTAAAAGGGAAATAATTAATAACCTAATTACATATAAACTAAAAGGAAATAAAATAAACGTATCAAATCATGACGATAATTGGAAATAATAATTAAAGCAACAATTGTCTTGCCGCGCACGAAACTTAACAGCCAAATTCGGACATGCTGGAGCCCGTTATAGAAGATGGAGTCTTCATAACATTTGTAGGGCTCGTCTTGGGCTTTCCGGAAACATATTATAATAGACGATCCGATCCCATATGCCCTCTGTAGAGGTCCACGAAGTTTAGACCTGATCATCTCGTCCAGCTCACAGTGTCCAGCTGTTGTCCAGCTCAAGTCTTCGCGCAATAATCTAAATGGCCAAATTTGGGCCTGTTGTGATCTGTTACGGAGGACGAAGTCTTCATAACATATGTAGGGCTCGTCTTGGGCTTTCCGGAAACATATTATAATGTTAATTTGGAGTTCGTTTGCCCTCTGAAAAGGCCCCCGAAATTTTCCCATTCTGACAGTCAAAACCATTCCGAGTTTTTGCTTTCTTCTTTTCGCATCCTTTGTCTTTGAGTCGATTCCTCCACTCCATGAAATCCAAACCTTAGTTTGCCATATTGTCTTTGACGGCTGCATCATTCTCTCCAGGTTGGAGAAAATTCGTCCTCGAATTTTGGAAAGGTAAGCTGAACACACCAACCTTACCACCATGGCTGACCCATGTTCTTCAGCTGTGTTGCCACTGTCCACGACCCCTATATTGTTGAATTTGGGTGCTGATTGGTCGCCTATACCCAAGGATGCCTCCTTGTCGACTTTTGCTGCATGACATTCCTCTTCAACTAATTCTGGTTTGGGATCAAAATCAGCACTCATGGACTCCTTGTCAAATATCTCTTCATCAAAGACTGGTGGTAGATCAAGATCAGCAATCATGGACTCCTTGTCAACTACCTCTTCATCAAAGACTGGTGGTAGATCAAGATCAGCAAAAACTTCCTTTGGTAGACATGTCTCATCATAGAATAACGAAGGTTCGGATTCCTCCTCATCACTTTCCTCTTCATCAAATATGGGTTCAACTCCAATGTTTGCTTCTACATCTTCTTCATCAAATTTCTGTTCAGCTCCAACGTCTGCGCCTCCATCCTCACCTTTGTCAAACTGCAGCTCGTCCCCTACTTCAACTTCTCCTTCTTCTTCCGTTTCGGCGATCAATACTCTCTTGCCCAATTTCTTGCACTCGGACTGTTTGTGTTCAATGTCACCATAACTGAAGCATCTCCACCCACTTGACGACCTAGGTTGTTGTTTCGGATTAGCAACTGGACGCGGAACAACGCCACTGCTGCCCAACGCTGCTCGGCTGGTTGCTTTGCTGCTGCTTGTGCCTGATCGCAGTCCGCCTCCTCCCTTACGTGTGATGGTCTTCTCCACTTGCAAGGCTCTTTGATGGGCTGCAGATACAGTGCCCGGGTCAAAGAGTTTCACCACCTCAACGATTTGCGAACGAAGGCCACCGCAATACCTGGATACCAAATGATCTTGAGTTTCTTGAATATCATTACGCACAAGCAATTGGTAGAACTCCGTTGTATACTCATCAACTGTTCGCAAACCTTGATGCAATTTTTGCAATTTTTGGTATATTAATTTCTGAAAGTTACGGGGTAAAAATTCTGATCGTATCTTTCTCTTCATCTTCTCCCAATCCGTTAATTTTGACTTTCCCATTCGAGTCCGTGAGAGCTTGAGTTGTTGCCACCACGCGGCTGCCCGTCCTCGAAGCCGAGTTGCCACCAAGGCTACCCTTGCATTCGTCGGCACGTTTTTAAACTCCAAGATCTCCTCCACGACTCCGAGCCAATCGAGGAATTCTTCGGGTGTAAGGTCGCCCTGAAATTCTGGAATATCTGTCCGCATACCTGACTCCCAACGCCTGACGTCTTCAGTTCTGTCATCAGCCCTGTCATCAGTTACAGGCGCTCTCTGTCGACGACGTGGTTGCGGATCCTCTTCCACTTCGTCACTACTTGTCTCAGGATGTAAGGCCTGAAACGGGTTTTGGTTGGCTCTTGACGCCGCAAGTTGCGCCGTTAATTGCTCCACCTGTTGCTCCAACTGTATCACACGGTCACATTCGATGGCTAGGTCTACAGGAATCTGGTCTGGTCGTCTTCTCGGCGGCATGATGATGTCGTCCCGAACGAACACGGCTCTGATACCAACTGATGTAGCGGAAGCTCTGTCGAGAAAAACCTGCGTAAAACGATTAGAAACAACCTACTAAAGTTCCGTTGATTTGCGCACAAATACCGGAAAGTTAGGCTTCAATTCGTTGATTCAAGATGAATACCGAAGTTGGAATAATTAGAGAAAACTCTAAAATTTTATAAATCAAAAGCTGTCCTTCAAACCCCTAATACAATCTACTTAAATAGAATTGCAAAACTTGACTAACAAGAAAATCCTAAACAAACGGAAAAGAATCCTAAATGGAAAAGATATCAAATCTCCTAAAATCAAAAGAATTCTAAAACATTAAAAACCTTTCTAAAAGGGAAATAATTAATAACCTAATTACATATAAACTAAAAGGAAATAAAATAAACGTATCAAATCATGACGATAATTGGAAATAATAATTAAAGCAACAATTGTCTTGCCGCGCACGAAACTTAACAGCCAAATTCGGACATGCTGGAGCCCGTTATAGAAGATGGAGTCTTCATAACATTTGTAGGGCTCGTCTTGGGCTTTCCGGAAACATATTATAATAGACGATCCGATCCCATATGCCCTCTGTAGAGGTCCACGAAGTTTAGACCTGATCATCTCGTCCAGCTCACAGTGTCCAGCTGTTGTCCAGCTCAAGTCTTCGCGCAATAATCTAAATGGCCAAATTTGGGCCTGTTGTGATCTGTTACGGAGGACGAAGTCTTCATAACATATGTAGGGCTCGTCTTGGGCTTTCCGGAAACATATTATAATGTTAATTTGGAGTTCGTTTGCCCTCTGAAAAGGCCCCCGAAATTTTCCCATTCTGACAGTCAAAACCATTCCGAGTTTTTGCTTTCTTCTTTTCGCATCCTTTGTCTTTGAGTCGATTCCTCCACTCCATGAAATCCAAACCTTAGTTTGCCATATTGTCTTTGACGGCTGCATCACGAAGTCAGCTTAGTGTGGCATGTTAGCCACACCTAGCAAGGCACGCAAGAGGGTGGCGTGAGCCACGGGCTGCTCACGGCAAAGAGAATTCTCTGCCCCCGTGCACACCACGGCTCTTCAATGCGCACCTGTTTGCCTTTATTCTTTGTTTTCTTTGTTTTAATTGTTTGTGTCTTCTGTCTGTTTGTGTTATAATATATTATATATATATATATATATATATATATGTTTAAATGTGCACAGCCTAATATATATATATATATATATATATATATATATATATATATATATATATATATAATCACCGTTTCACCTAAATGTTATATATATATATATAAAGTGTGCGTTTTTGTCTGTTGCTCACACCTAATATATATATATATATATATATATTTATATAAAAAACGGTGCCTTTGTTTTTTTAGAAGACCTAATGCATATATATCTCTTTATATTTGCTTTCTTCTTCACTTGACAAATACACACTTTAAGAGAGCAAAAATATCTTCAAGAGAAAAATCCCCAAGAACCTTTCTTTAACTCTCAAAACCCATTTTCATATGCATCAAAATATCATCTAAACATTTTCTAGCATAGTTAGGATGTTTACTTGCATGGGTCTTGGTCAACACACTTCCCTTGGTATGTTCTTCACTATTATCATTTATAATTAGTGTTTTATTTATCAAGGCATCTCTTTTATTATTTGCTTGTTCTTAGATTAACATCTATTATTCAAAATAGAGATTGTTGTGTTGACATGATTGTGTGTTGTATTGTGATAGATATCTAGGTTTTTATAATCTATTTTTATCTAAGCTATTTGACATATCATCTAGCCATTTATATCTAGGATTGTTTTAATTGCAAAATCATTATCCTAGATAAGCATATAGAGTAACCTAGCTCTAATTTGCATTTTGAATATTCATACATATTCACTTAGGTTGTTTCTCTTCATTGAGAAGTAAGTCTTGGGGCTAAGAGTGCTTAGGCCTCAAGCAAATTGGAATAGGGTTGCTAATAAAGGCCCGCTGGGTAGAAGTGAGGGGTTATAGACTGGAGTGTTAGACGAGGTCTACATAGGTTGTAAACTTCATTTCAATTAGTGATTTTGAGTTCCGAGTGTGGCGCACTATACAGCCCGTGGTTTTTCCCAGTGGTTGGGTTTCCACGTATATATCTTGTGTTATTTAAATTCCGCACATATTACACTTGATATATTATTTTGACTAGTTAGGGGCATTTTCGTAAAATTGACTTGCATGCGAAAATTAGGTAATATTTGATAAAATCTATTCACCCCCCCTCTAGCTTTATATTATACACACCGTATTCTTTTCAGTTGTCTTGCAAAAGTTGAAGTTCCTTTACCAAAGAGAACTAAAACTATGACCTAATAAGGTTGATTATGTTTTCATAGGATTTGCAAACACAGATGCAATATACAGTGAAAATGTGTCTAATGCTAATACAATTAACCTAGAGGGGAGGTGAATAGGTTGTTTACCAATTAATTACCATTTTTTTGATTAATCAAGATTAAGGAAACAACAATAAAAATCAAATATAAAATGTGGAAATTAAAAAACGCTTAATTTTTACGTGGGAAACTTAACTGGTAAAAACCCATAGGACTAGCCTTGTTAGCCACTTAAGCCAAATAAATCCACTATATGAAAAAAAAAAAAAAAAAAGGTTACACCCTCAAGTGATACATGGACACTCACCCTCGACAACCTCAGGCTATTATCACTTCCACTCACCACTCACGGTTCAATTATGGTGATATCCCCTAATCCACTACTTTTGGTGTGAGCACCTCCTAATCTACCCATCATGCCTTTTATAGTGGGTCTTGACACTTGCTTGTGCAACCAACACCTTTGGCCACAAGACCTTTCTTTGCTTGTCAACAACCACTTGTGGCTACAAGACTTGAACTCAATGAAGAGAGTAAAATGTCTAAGTGAACAATCAATGAATACTCAATGCAAATTTATGCTAGACAGACACAAAAATGCTTAACTAGATATAGATATTAAATACCCAACAATCCTAGTTATTAGAAATGCCTAAATGAACATATATAAATGCTCAATGCAAAATATGCTAAACAACAACATATAATACTTAACTAGATGTAGAGAAATCTACCCAATAATCTAGTTATTATATAATCCTCAAACAATCTCCAAACTTCAAAGAATATGCAATTAGTATGAAGTTGAGTAAGTAAAGAACAATAAATGAGATGTGGATTTGTTCTTACCTAATGATGGAGATGATTAATGAAGACCCATGAATGATTTTGACATTAAGTGCACATGGGAGAGGATTGGAGAGTCAATGAAGAAAGCTTGAAGCTTCTCTATCTAAAACCCTAACTTTTTCTCTCTTAAAGGTGAATTTTCATGAAGAGTATTTGAAGAAAAGAGAAAGAGATGTTTAAATAGGCTAGGGCATCAAAACGCGGTTGTTTTGCCAAAAAAAAAAAATGTGCTTTTCGCAGTCTATTTTCCCTATATAGCTCAACTACACTTGGGTCGCAAAAATCACTAATCAATTTTCGCGGTCTATTTTCGCTGTCCAGTTCAACTACACTTGGGTCGCGAAAATCACTGATCAATTTTTCGCAGTGTATTTTCGCAATCCAGCTCAACTACACCTGGGTCGCGAAAAGGCACCACAACGCAACAACTCAATTTTCAAACGACCAAAAACATGACCAAACGATATCGAAACCTATTGTATAATATACCATTGGAAAGGTATAGATGTCTAATTTCTACTTCTTTTTACAAAATAAGATTTGAATATCTATAGAAAGAGTTATGGTTATTTGAGTATGTTAGGTTTTTGAGTCATGTTTGGCATAATTCCATATCAAAACGATATTTCCTTTGTATTGATTAATTGTCTAGGTTTATGGTTAAGATTTGAATATCTATAGAAAGAGTATGGTTATTTGTATTGTTCACAAAGATCTTATACATGATGCATGAAATATTTGTTTGTACTTGTTTGAATAATGAGTGACATACTTTTGAAAAATATGAGCTTTATATTCTTTGAATGCTACTCTCTTGAGAAGTAATGATCTTAAGTAAATCTTTCTGTATTGCTTTTAGATCATGCGTTTTTAAGCCTTAAATTTGGTTTTTTAAAAAGCACTAATTCTTCTCTTATATGTCTTGTTTGAGTAACTTGAGTTCAAAATTATGTAAGTTGTAGATGCAACTAAGAGTTTTATGCCTAGTACTTAAAAGATGATCTATGGTTAGTATCAATTTTGTTTCAGCAACTATATAGAACTCAATGAGCACCTTCATGAAAAGGGCTACACATGTTGGTTGTGCAGCCGCCCAATGGAGGAAAGAGATACACCAATATGATGAGTGAAAGCCGTCATGAAGTGTACAAAAAAAGAAGGAAAAATCAGTGAAGTGTTGAAAATTGTGATTGCTCGGGTTGAAAAATAGAAATGGGATGACGAGTCACATGCACACACACACTCATATGTTGAGATTTTATGGAAAAGCTTAAGATGAATAGATGTTGATATGGTTTGCATGTTGATAATCCAATTACCCCTTTAGATATTTGTATAGATGTTTTGACATGGAATTTGCCAAATGGGGAGATTGTTAGGTTTTTGAGTCATGTTTGGTATAATTCCATATCAAAACGATATTTCCTTTGTATTGATTAGTTGTATAGGTTCATGGTTAATCAAGCTTCAAAGAAAATTGGCAACTCATCAAGCAAAGAGAAGACTTCAAGAGGAGCAAGCATTGTTGCACATCAAAGGTATATTTAGATCTTATTCCTCTTACAAGGCGTTTAGGCACACACACACATTGCATCCATATGTGTCCCTGCATCATTCTCCTCAATTGGTATAACACATACACACACATATTATTGTATACACATGCATTAGATTTAAATTTATTAATTTTGTAAAAATGCATGTTTTAGGACTATCTCTAGGAAATTGCATACTTGTATGTTCTTGTGTTTATTTGTTTGTGTTTTATTGATATCAGACTTGAATATGCTCTCATATTGTTCCTTATTGATTTCCAAAAGTTTCGGTTACTCATTCATAAGTTTTCGAGTTCCAAGTTGGAAGTTATGAAACTTTCTGTGTTTATCATGCATGGTTTTCGTCCTTGTGTATCAAGTTGAATTCCAAGTTTTTGGGTAAAGTTTCATTGTCGTCCATGTGCGTGAGAGAGAGTCTTGGTTCGTAATCCAAAAACGGATTTGAATTCGAAGTTCGAAGACCGGAGAACGGTTGAAGAACGTATGAGGTGCGTGAGAGAATAGGAGAATGGCAAAATTCCATTTGCACCCCTTCCCCATGGACGCACGTGGGCCCCACAGGAAGGACACTCCTCTGCCCCCATGGAGGCCACATGCCTCCATAGGGAGCTAATGTGGAGTGCTATCTTTGGCTGCCAGAAATGGCCTTTTCTCCAAGTCATCTCTTTCCCATTCTCTTTTAAATACTCTCTCCCTCTCAACTCTCTCCCATTCTTTTTTAAATACTCTCTCTCTCTCTCTTATTTTTCAAAATAAGAAGACTAAAGGCCCGTCCTGTAGCCTGTTTTTGTTTTTGTTTTCCAAAAATGATTTTGAATTCACGTCCGGTAACTGTTTTTCATTTTATTTTCAAAATACAAAAACAAAATGAAAAACAAAACAAGTGTTAAAAGTGGAAATTTTGAAAAACAAAATAAGTTGTTTTTCTTGAATTTGTTTTTGTTTTTCAAATGAAGTGGGTCCCATATCATTAAATAAGTGGGCCCCATATAATTAATATATATTTTATTTTAATAAAACTTTTTTTTTCACAGACTTCTTCTTCTTCCTCTCCCGATCTCCTCTTCTTCTTCTTCTTCCTCCGCCGATCTCCTCTTTTTCCTCCACGGTTCTTCTTCTTATTCTTCTTCCTCCGCGTCTCGCCGCCGATTTGGTCTTCTTCCTCTTCCTCTTCCTCTTCAACTATTAAAATTTGTTAAACCCTAAATTAAATTACAAAATGTTTTTTTATTAATCATTTAATCATTTATTTATAATTGTTATAATATTAAACAAAATTTAAAAATTGATATTTCAATTTTCGAAAGTTTTCGGTTATCCTACCAGATGCATTTTTTCCGTTTTTATTTTCAAAATACGGATTCCATTAAATGCTATCAGACACGTATTCGTAATTTAAAAATGAAACCAAAAACACTATTTTCATTTTCATTTTTCTTTTCGAAAAACAAAAACAGAAAACGACTTGAAGGACGGGCCCTAAGTGTAGAAATTTTTCATACTTTTCTCTCAACTTGAAATAACCATAACTCACTTATCTCAAATCGAAATTGAGTGATTCAAAAGGGAGAAATTTTGCCTTGAAGTCCTCTATCATCTCTAAACAACTTTGAAGTCATTTGTTCAAGTTTATTTGGTGTTGTTATATGTAAAATTCACCAAAGAAGACACGTCATCAAAAAGCGTAGACCAACATGGCCACGTAAGCAGAAAGTCAAAAGATCAGTCAAAAGGAGACACGCTAGCACCCCACGTGGACAGGCTACTCGGCACCAACGTAACAATATTAGAAAACACCAAATAGAGCTGAGCAAAGCCGAGTAGAAGAGTAAAACCTATTCGGCCCTACTCGGTACAAACATGAACAATTACGTAAATCCTTATCCACCGCCTATGTTAGATTGATAATTAGTGTTGGCATTAATTCCATATCAAAACGTGTTTTACTTGTAATGTTTAGTGGTTAGTAAATGAAGGATTTCGAAGACGAAGGACGTCTCAACCATTATTCGTTCAAGTTGCCGGCTTTTAAGAGTTTCGGACATTATCGGTCTACAAAGGTATTCAAAGACCTCTTATCTCTTACAAGGCTAGGCACACACTCACACATATCATTCTTGTGTGTCCCTTCATGATTTTATTTCATTTACATTTCACTTTCACACACTTGGCAAAATATGCTCATGCATTCACATTTAGTTAATAAACTTTGTGTTTTGCATTTTCTAGGACTATGTCCGGAAACTAGCATATGTGTGTGTATTTGTGTTTGTATGTTTCCGTATTTTGTGTTTAGGATTTGAACATGTTCTTATTCAATGCCTTATTGAGTTCCTGTTGTTTCGGTTACTCATTCATAAGGTTTCGAGTCCAAACGTGTTGACTATGCCACTTTACGTTCTCTTACGTTGTGTTGACTTCATCGATGATTTCCGAGATGATTTCTCAACCGTTTTTCAAAGTTGTATAGTCGTTTTCGTGCGTGAGAGAGTCATGGTTCGTAATCCAAAAACGGATTCGAATTCGGAGTTCGGACGCCCGAGATACGGGCCAACAAACCGAGGGAGCGCGCGAGAGGACAGCCCAGGCCGTGGGCCACATGGGCTGGCCGTGGTTGAGGCCGTGGGCCCCACGGCCTGGAGCACCCTCTGCTCCCGTGTGGGCCACGCGCCCCCCATGGCCTGGGGGTGACGTGGCACCACGTGATTGGTCGAAAATCTCCTTCTCTCTCCTCCTATTTCTTCCCTCTCTCTCTCATTTTGAATTTCTAAGAAGAAAAATTCTGATTTCCCGTAAGGCATTCTCTCCAATTTTTCCAAACTTCAAAACACCATATCTTCCTCATCCGGAGTCAGATTTGAGTGATTCAAGTTGGAGAGTGTTCGTATTTGAGTCCTCTAACATCTCCAAGTGGTTTGGTAGCTGTTTGATCGTGATTTCCAGTGGTTGATCACTGAATTCCGAACCAGCTTCAAAATCCGAGGTAATGGTCTCATCTTAGGGATTTCTTGTTATTTGACCTTCCAAATGCTTGGGGTTTCTTCTTGTATATCTATGTTATTGTTTTATAAAAGCTATTTGAAAAGGTAGCTTGATTATCATTCCAATTGAAACTCAATTTGTGGACTTATGTTGACTAGATTTTATGATTCTAGGTTTTACATTTGTTTGTGAGTTGTATTGTGATTAGAATGGCATCTTAGGTTGTTTGATACTTAATTGAATTAATTTTGTGTTAAAATGACTTTGAGATTTGATTTGGTCCTTTGATTGAAGAAATCAAGGATTTGTGTATTTGTTTGTGATTTAGAGAATATAGGTTTTGATTGATGTAAATCTCAAAACCTTGCTCTATATTTTTGTCTAGTATATTGATTGATTTTAATCTCATATATCTAGCCTTTGATTGTATATTGATAGCATCTTGAATTAGGACTTAATGAACATTTTGTGATTTAAGTGTTATGTGTGTGAATGAGACTTTGAGTGTATGTGTTAGGTGTTTCACATGCTTAGGTTTCTATTCATGTATTTTTGCATCTAGACTTGATTAATTGTGTTTTCACATGTTTAGGTCTATTTGTGCCATAGAATGTATTGATCACATGTTCTATGTTGAAATGAATGTTTGCATCATTTGCATTCACATGATCACACTAGGAAGTCCTTGTAAAAGGCATGAAGTCTTGGTTAGAGTCGGGATGACTCGGATAGCCAAGCAAGAAGTCTTGCCTAGAGTCGGGATGACTCGGATAGGTAAGCAAGGAGTCATGGCTAGAGTCGGGAGGACTCGGATAGTCATGCATGGGAGGCTTCCTAGAGGCAAGAGTGCCTTGGATAGGGAGTTGGCTAATATATTGGTAGGCCTAGGCGTATGGTTAGACATAGAGTCCGATAGAGCGGGGTACACGGGAGGTGTATGCACTCTTGAGGAATTTCTAATCTACCATCGATGTTGGTTGAGTGTGTTGTCCAATATATGGTGGTTCCGCATCATTGAGGGATTTCATACTTTCCAATAGGGTTGGGTAGGCTTAGACTTCACTAGGTTGGGTGAGCTAAAGATTGGTCACTTTGTGAATGTTCTATGTTTACTTTCCAATAATATAGTACCCAATGGTTGTAGTTCAACCCGTGGATGTTTCCTCCTTGGAGGTTTTACCACGTTAAAAAATCCCTTGTGTTAATTCTTTCTATCTCTTCTCTTATATTTTAATTGTATATTTTATTGTCTTGATTCATAATATTCACTTGTGATGTAATGTGAACCAAGTCTTTGTATAGTGTGATTAGTGTATTCATTCTATAGATCAATTTATATCTTTGATTCTTTTGTATATTGTAATATTTGTTTAGTGACATTTTGCTCACTCTTGTAACACATTGAACATCTTATGAAATACAAGCTTATTTTGTTGTTATGTTTATTTGATATTTTACCTCACATGACTTGTTGATATACTTAAACATTTCTCTTATGATTGTGTCATCGTATTGTCTATGTATGTCTACCTTGGCTTATTGTGTTGTGTGTAAGGCTACCTTGAGGGACAAACGGATGTTTGTTCAAGGGTTTGAAAAAAGGTGTAAAAACCTATTTACCCCCCCCTCTAGGTATGCTTTAAGCAATTTAACTTCGTTTGTGTACATTCAATTGGTATCAGAGCGGGTCGTCGGACGGCACTCGACGAGATCCGGTTTATACTTACGTGTAAATTGCTTAGGTTTTTGTGTCATTGTTGTCCTTCTTTATTTGTTGTGGAAAAGGTTCTTCTCATTTTTTTATTGCATTTGTCTACTAACAAATTTGTTGATAAGCTTGAAAGAGTGTTAGTTACAAAAGCAAAGAAGAAGATGTTCTTGTGTTCCAAAGGTTGATCAATTTAGGTTTGATCACTTACTCAAGCAACATTATGAAGAATTCCACATGGAGTGATTATGTCTCTAGTGATGAGGAGAGCTCAAGTAATGAGTCTTCTAGTGAAGAAGAGTTGGTAAGCAACTTTGTTGCATTCATGACCTCTCACTCTATCCTAGAGGATGTATGTCAAGATTCGTTGGATGAGAAGGTTGATCCAAATCATTAAGAGTGCTTAAGATGATTTGATCAAGCTACAAGTGGATGAGTTTGTCTCAACAACTCGGAGGCTCTTAGGTGAAAAGAATGCTCTTGCTAAGAAGCTTAGAGAAGTTGAAGGGTTTGTTCTTGAAAGGGATAGGATCATCTCTAGTTTGACTTTAGGAGGCTCAAGCGACTTGGTAGTTGAGGAGAAGCTCATAGTAGCATCACTTCCTACAAGCAAGGTCGTTGTTGATAAGAAAGCTCCTAAGAAGAGATGTTCCAATACCAGTATCTAAGACTAAAAATCCGAAGGGAGACAAACAAAAGAACAAAGCTTAGGATGATCGGGACGGTCATCGAGCTTATGACCCGAAGACGGACCAGCTATACCAAAAATTCCAGGGCAAATACACGAACTACACCCCATTGAAGAGGGATCAGGAAGAAGTACTTGCGATCTTAGAAGAGAAGAACATGTATAAAGAACCTCCTAAACTGTCATTCTTTGCTTAGAGGGATACAACAAAGTATTGCAGGTTCCACAAGGAGAATGGGCTTGAGACTTCCAAGTGTTTTCAGCTCAAAGACCACATAGAAACCCTTATCCGGGAGGGACATTTGAAAGATATCGTCCTGAAAAAGGCCGAGAGAATAAATGGACACCGAGATAACCGGTAAGAAAGCTGAGTCCAAAGAAAGCTGAGGATGAAGGAGCAATAAATACCGTCTTTGGAAGGCCAATAACTAGAAAAAGCAACTGAGAAAAGACCCAGGAGATTCGGGAAGCAATGGAGGCTAGAAGAGACCTTGATGTAAATTTTATCGAGCCCGATCCAAAGAGAATTAAAAAAGGCTGGAACCCAATACTATTCACTGAAGCTGATTCACATGGTGTAGATATTAGGCTAAATGATGCACTAGTCATCAGTGCTCGGATTAGTCATAGAGAGGTCCATCGAATCTTGATCGACAACGGAAGCTCAGTAGACATTCTGAGTGCAGAAGTGTATGACTAACTGAGGCTGGACAGAAAGGACCTGCAGCCTTTTCATACCCCATTCTGAGGATTCGACGGAGTAGAAGTAAGATCTTTGGGCACGGTGAAACTTCTAGTTAAAATCGGGAAAGCTCCCTGTCAGAAAACAGTGTTGTTCGACTTCGTGGTCGTCGACATAGAGAATTGGCCATACAATGCCTTACTAGGCCGACCATTCTTGAATAAAGCTAAAGTAGTAACAACCATTTACGCCTTAATGATGAAGTTCCCAACAGAGTATGGGGTAGGTGTGGTTAAAGGGTCGTAAGAGATGGCACGAAGAGCAAATCTGTCGGTCTACAAAGACAAGGAAGATAAGGAAGGACACCTAGTGTGTGCGATTTTGTCAGTCGAACAAACCGTGGAAGGATCAGAAGAACAGGTAGAGATACCTGAAGAATTTGAACTCGACCCAAGGGAAGAACCTGAAGCTAAAAAAGATGAGCCGACTAAAGTAGTCAAGATAGGCGCGAACTTGCACGAAAACATCAAAGCCGACTTGACCTACTTATTAAGAGAATAGAAAGACGTATTCGCTTGGATCCATGAAGATATAGCCGGGATAGACACGAAAGTGATATCGCACTACCTGGCCGTCGATCTAGAATTCAGACCAGTAGTGCAGAAAAGGCGGTTGTTCAACCCATAGAGGAGCTCGACGATCAAGAAAGAGGTGGAGAAGTTGTTCGCCGTAGGGTCGATAAGAGAAGTCACGTATCCACAATGGGTAGCCAATGTGGTATTAGTTAAGAAGAAGAATAATCAATGGAGAATGTGTGTGGACTTCACAGATTTAAACAAAGCCTGCCCAAATGATAGCTTTCCTCTGCCGAGAATAGACCAATTGGTAGATGCCACAGTGGGTGATCGCGCTACAAATGTTCACATTTAGCGCTCCATATTCCTATCTTTTGTGTTCGTTTCCGAGCACTTTTGTGTATATAACGTGTGTTTTAGCTATGTGCAGGTAAATATCCCATATAAAAGGTGTTTGTACCAAAAGTGAGCAAAATAGGGCAATTATGTGTGAAGAAGAGCACGGCTGGTTCGTGCCGTTGGAATGAACCCGCGAAGCAGGGGAGCATGAACTCGCGGAGCACCATGGCTAGTTCAGACCTTCTGGCTGGCTAGATATGTTCCGCGAAACCGAACCCATCAAGATTCCCGCTAGCTTGTACCTTCTGGCTGGCTAGACATTGCCTGCGGAACGAACCCGCTGAAACTTTGGCTAGTTCGTGTGTCTAGACATATCTCGCCGCACAAACCCGCCAGACCCCTGTCCAAGCCAAAATCATGATATTTTCAGAGGCATTCATGTCTTTTCACACCCCATTCATGCCCAAAACTTGCCACCATATATATACATCCCTTTTGCCTCTCTTTCAAACAGTGCACCATAAATCCTTGCTCCAAGAAAACCCTTTCTTGGATTGAACATCACAAAAGAGAGAGAGCAACCTCTAAGCCTCCATGGGGGATTTTTCCTCCATGGAAAGCTTTCCATGGAGGATTAGATACTAAGAGAAGGAGGGCTTGTGTGTCAAAACCAAGCCATAGAAGTTCATAGGAATTGAGAGCTTTTGGAGGCTTGTCTTCAAAGGTGATCTTTACTACTCATCTCTTTGTATTTTCTTATGATGTGTAACTTATGTGGGAATATTTGTAAACCTAACACTTATGCTATAATATATGTTGTATTGTTCTTTGATTGATTTGAGTATGTTCTATTCATTGCTATCACTAAATCTATTGTTGTGATATTCATGTGTGTGGAGAGTTAGATGTTGATATGTATATATAGATGAGATTAGGAGTAGCTTAACTTAATGATGTAGGAGTAGTGCAATCAAATATCTCATCTATGTATTTATGTTGGTAGAGGACTCAATATGTATGTGTTTAGAATGATTAGAGTAATTGAGAGTTGAGTTTGTACTTAGATTATCATTCTAAGTATTAGTTTGGCTATTAGCTCATTTGAATGGAAAAAGCATAGCATAACTATGCTATGATGGCTTGGGTCAATGTTCTTGTGCTCAATGGGTCTAAACCCTAGACACAATCACTCTTCCGATTGGAGAATGATGACATGATTTCGGGAATTCTCTATTCTAGATTCCGGGGTAATTTCCTTAATCAAGAGAACAAAACCTTACTCGAATTAAATGGAATTCACATGTTAAACAATCAACATGATCTCTATCTTGTGTTTGGTAAACTTGTATCCCATATGTGTTTCATGTCTTGCTTTTCTCCAAGCCACCATTATTTTCGTAGCTAGGGTGTCTTGCCTTTAGGAGTAGATTAACTTAATTAGGAGTAGATTAATTAGATAGACAAGACACCCGGCTACATTTCTACCTTAGTTAGTTAGTTTACAACTCCACACACACACACCACACGCATTCCTTTTTACATTGCTTTAATAAACACTAGAGCTAAATACCGTTAATGGATTCCATCTCCCTGTGGAACGAGACCCTTGCTTACATGTTATACTTGTCCTTTGACTCGTGCATTTGCGAGGTGATTAGAATAGAAATATCTTTTCTACCGGGTACAACGACGCTCGGTCAGTGGGCCATGAACTACTAAGTTCCATGGATGCTTACTCAGGCTATAATCAAATCCGGATGAACAGAGTAGACGAAGAAAGAATGGCCATTACCATAGATCAGTGATTGTACTGCTACATGGTAATGTCGTTCGGTTTAAAGAACATTGGAGCAACATATCAGAGGTTAGTAAATAGGATATTTGCTCGTCAAATCAGAAGAAATATGGAAGTCTATGTGTATGACATGCTGACCAAGAGCGTCACAGCGGAAAAACATTCTGTGGACTTGAGGGAAACTTTCGATGTCTTGAGGAAGTACAAGATGAAGCTTAACCGAAACAAATGTGTGTTCGGAGTACCGTCGGGGAGGTTCCTAGGTTTTCAAGTTCACCAAAGAGGGATCGAAGTTAATCCTGAAAAGATCAAAGCCCTTGAAGACATTGTCTCACCAAAGATGCTGAAAGAAGTACAGAGGCTGACCGGATGTCTTGCCTCACTTAACCGGCTCATAGCCAAATCAACGGACAAGTGTGCTCCATTCTTCAAAGCAATAAAGAAAGGGAAAGGGCTCAAGTGGAGTGAATAATGTGAAACAGCCTTATAAAAATTGAAAGAGTATTTGGGGCGGGCACCAATCCTCTCAAAGCTAATGGTCGGTGAAACCCTATACCTGTACCTATCCTTCACGGAAGTAACCAGTTCAGTGCTGATTCAGCTAGAGGAAGGAATACAAAAGCCAGTGTACTACACAAGCAAAGCCCTGCTCCCAGCCGAAACAAGATATTTTCCGGCCGAGAAAATGCTCTCGCATTAATTACAACAGCAAGGAAGTTGAGACCATATTTTCAGGCGCATACAATAGAAGTGTACATTGACTGCCCGCTCAAGCTGATCTTGCAGAGGCCAGAGTTATCAGGCAGATTGACTAAATGGGTCATAGAGTTGAGTGAGTTCAACTTCAAGTACACCCTAAAGGCAGCATTCAAAGGGCAAGCGGTGTCAGATTTTGTGGTCGAATTCACTGAACCAGATATTGAAGTAAGAAGAATGATGGGAGAAGAGCGAGGAAAGTTGCATGTGGATGGATCATTTAAAGTATACAAATGTAGTTAAATTGCTTAAAGCATACCTAGAGAGGAGGGGGGGGGGGGGGGGGGGGGGGGGTGTGAATAGGTTTTTACGCCTTTTTCAATCCCTGAAACAAACTCATGTTTGTCCCTTAAGGTGGCTTTACATACAACATATAAATCAAACATTCATACATAGACAAGATAAGCATGTAAGCATTTAAGCATTGTCTATATATATCAAGGAGTTGCATGAGAAAGAATAACATTGAAATCTCAATAACAAATAATACTTGTATTCCAATATTTGTTCAATGTGTTTCAAGCATAAATAAATATAACAATTCACAAAAGAATCAATATACAAAAGAATAATATATACAAGTATGATCAATATGTTTTGCTTTACAATTCACACTTAACAAATTTTGATTCCAAATACATCACAAGTGAAGAATGTACTACAAGATTAAAACAAACACATATACAACCAAGAAAGAGAGAGATAGAAAGAATTAACGCATGAGATTTTTTAACGTGGTAAAACCTCTAAGGAGGAAACATCCACGGGTTGAACTACAACCATTGGGTACTATATATATTGGATAATAGATTAAAAATTCCTTAAAAGTGACCAACCTTGATCTACTTCCTATTGGAATCTATGTCTACCCAATCCCTATTGGAAGATACAAAATCCCTCAATGATGCGAAGCCACCATATATTGGAGTCCATACCAAACTAACATCGTTGAAAGATTAGAAATTCCTCAAGAGCCAAGCACATCCCATGCAACACTCTCTATTGGAGTCTATGTCTAACCAAACGTCTGGGCCTACCAATAATGTAGTCAACTCTCTATCCAAGATACTCATGCCTCTACAGAGCCTCCCATGCATAGCTATCCGGACCTTCCTGATCCTAGCCATGACTTCTTACTTGGTTATCCGGACCTCTTGTCCTAACCAAGTCTTCCTTGCTTGACTATTCGGATACCTTGTTCTAGTTAAGACTTCATGCCTTTTACAAGGACTTCCTAGTGTGATAATGTGAATACAAATGATGCAAACAAGCAATTCAACATAGAACATGTGATCAATACATTCCATGGAACAAATAGACCTAAACATGTGAGAACACAAGTTATAAAAGTCTAGATGCAAAACTTGAATTAAACCTAGAGTAGGTGAAAACACCTAACACAAATAACACTTGAATAAATCATATACATGAAGCACAAATTCATGATGTTACAAACATACACAAAAAATGCTAGAATTACAAAATGTATTCAATGAATATTCTAGCCAACAATTAGAGCAAGGATATAATGACAAATCAATTAAATCCTAGATAGCTCTAAAACACATACAAATGAATTAATCCTAGATTTTATCAATCAAAGGATCAAAACACATTTCAAGGATTATTAATCATAAAATGATTCAATCAAGTCACAAATAATCCTAGATATTAAACTAATCATAATACAATTCTTAATCATGTGAAAAACCTAGAATCCAAAAAACTAGTTCACATATGTCTCTAATTAGACTTTTGATTAGGTTTGATTATGAAGATATCTTTTTCAATAGCATTTACCATACATACACATACATATAGAAGAAGAAACCCCAAGCAAATTGAAGGTTATAAAAGAAGAAATCACAAAGATATGAACACTACCTCGAGTTCATGAGCTGGTTCGTTTTCTGGGTAGAACCACCAGAAATCTCAATCAAACAGCTACAAGATCACTTGGAAAAGGTAGAGGACTCGATTACAAACAATCTCCAACTTGAATCACTCAATTCTGACTTCGTATGAGAACGTTATGGTGTTTGGAAGGTGAGAAAAAGTTGAGAGAAAATTTTGGTCATATGGATTTTTAATTTTTCTTCTTTTTAATGAATGAGAGGGAAATGAGAGTTTTTAAAAGAATTCAAGAGAGGGAAAACGAGGGCCAATAGGAGCAAGCCACATCACCAGCCTGTGTGGGGCGTGTGTGGCACACATGGGCAGAGAGCTGCCCAGGCCTGTGGCACACGACCTCTACACGTGGCCTCTCTTGCTTGGCCATTGGCCGAGCAAGGTCCTTTCGCGCTCCTCCCGCATTCTTAGACCGTATTCAGGCCTCCAAACTCCGATTTTGAATCCATCTTCGGATTACGAATCGTGACTCCCTTATGCACAACGAAGACTACAAAAATTTGACAAAAGGTTGAGAATTTATCTCGAAAAATGACGATGAAGACAACTCAATGAATGAAAACGAAAAATAGCGTAGCTACATTGTTTGGACTCGAAACCTAATGAATGAGTAACCGAAATGACCGAGACTCAATAAGGAATCAAATGAGATCATGTTCAAGTCCAAATACAACAAAACACAAACAAATAAACACAAAGTCACACACGCACGCCATTTCCTAGACATAGTCCTAGAACATGCAATTAACATTGTTTATCAATTTGAATCTAATGCATGAGCATACATTACCAAGTGTGTGAAAATGATATATAAATAGTGTACAACTATGCAGGGACACAAATGAATGACATGTGTGTGTGTGTGTGTGTGTGTGTGCCTAGCCTTGTAAGAGGAATGAGGTCTATTTTACCTTTATTGTGTAATGAAGCACATTCCTTATTGAACAACACCAACTTGCATGAAATGTGGCCGAGCCTTTCTTTGAAGCTTCAAATCATCAATCCTAAGACCACTAATCGATACAAGAAAAACATCACGTTGATATGGAATATATGCCAAGACAAACCAAAAACCTAACAATCGTCAAACACCTATGGCAGCGGGGCAGAGGTAGTCATATCAACCCCAGAAAGAGATGCTGTATGTTAGGTTGATAATTAGTGTTGGCATTAATTCTATATCAAAACGTGTTTAACTTGTAATATTTAGTGGTTAGTAATTGAAGAATTTCGAAGACGAAGGACGTCTCAACCACAATTCGTTCAAGTTGCCGGCTTTTAAGAGATTCGGGCATTATCGGTCTACAAAGGTATTCAAAGACCTCTTATCTCTTACAAGGCTAGGCACACACTCACACATATCATTCTTGTGTGTCCCTTCATGATTTAATTTCATTTACATTTCACTTTCACACACTTGGCAAAATATGCTCATGCATTCATATTTAGTTAATAAACTTTGTGTTTTGCATTTTCTAGGACTATGTCCGGAAACTAGCATATGTGTGTGTATTTGTGTTTGTATGTTTCCGTATTTTGTGTTTAGGACTTGAACATGTTCTTATTCAATGCCTTATTGAGTTCCGGTCATTTCGGTTACTCATTCATAAGGTTTCGAGTCCAAACAAGTTGACTATGCTACTTTACGTTCTCTTACGTTGAGTTGACTTCATTGATGATTTCCGAGATGATTTCTCAACTGTTTTTCAAAGTTGTATAGTCTTCATCGTGCGTGAGAGAGTCACGGTTTGTAATCCGAAAACAGATTTGAATTTAGAGTTTGAACGCCCGAGATACGGGCCGACGAACCGAGGGAGCGCACGAGAGGATAGCCCAGGCCGTGGGCCACAAGGGCTGGCCGTGGTTGAGGCCGTGGGCCCCACGGCCTGGAGCAGCCTCTGCTCCTGTGTGGGCCACGCACCCCCCACGGCCAGGGGGTGACATGGCACCACCTGGTTGGCCGAAATCTTCCCTCTCTCTCCTCCTATTTCTTCCCTCTCTCTCTCCATTTTGAATTTAGTTGAAGAAATTTTCAGTTTTCCCGTAATACATCCTCTCCAATTTTTCCAAAATTCAAAACACCATATCTTCCTCATCCGGAGTCGGATTTGAGTGATTCAAGTTGGAGAGTGTTCGTATTTGAGTCCTCTAACATCTCCAAGTGGTTTGGTGGCTGTTTGATCGTGATTTCAAGTGGTTGAACACTGAATTTCGCACCAGCTGCAGAATCCGAGGTTTGAGTCTCAACTTTGGGATTTCTTGTTATTTGACCTTCCATTTGCTTGGGGTTTCTTCTTCTATATCTATGTTATTGTTTGGTAAAAGCTATTTGGAAAGATAGCTTGATTATCATTCTAATTGAAACTCAATTTGTGGACTAATGTTGACTAGATTCTATGATTCTAGGTTTTACATATGTTTGTTAGTTGTATTGTGATTAGAATGGCATCTTAGGTTGTTTGATACTTAATTGAATTAATTTTGTGTTAAAATGACTTTGAGATTTGATTTGATCCTTTGATTGATAAAATCTAGGATTTATGTATTTGTGTGTGATTTAGAGAATATAGGTTTTGATTGATGTAAATCTCAAAACCTTGCTCTATATTTTTGTCTAGTATATTGATTGATTTTAATCTCATATATCTAGCTTTTAATTGTATATTGATAGCATCTTGAATTTGTACTTCATGAACATTTTGTGATTCAAGTGTTATGTGTGTGAATGAGACTTTGAGTATATGTGTTAGGTGTTTCACATGCTTAGGTTTCTATTCATGTATTTTTGCATCTAGACTTGATTATTTGTGATTTCACATGTTTAGGTCTATTTGTGCCATAGAATGTATTGATCACATGTTCTATGTTGTATTGAATGTTTGCATCATTTGCATTCACATGATCACACTAGGAAGTCCTTGTAAAAGGCATGAAGTCTTGGTTAGAGTCGGGATGACTCGGATAGCCAAGCAAGAAGTCTTGCCTAGAGTCGGGATGACTCGGATAGGTAAGCAAGGAGTCATGGCTAGAGTTAGGAGGACTCGGATAGTCATGCATGGGAGGCTCCCTACAGGCAAGAGTGCCTTGGATAGGGAGTTGGCTATTGTATTGGTAGGCCTAGGCGTATGGTTAGACATAGAGTCCGATAGAGCGGGGTACACGGGAGGTGTATGCACTCTTGAGGAATTTCTAATCTACCATCGATGTTGGTTGTGTGTGTTGTCCAATATATGGTGGTTCCGCATCATTGAGGGATTTCATACTTTCCAATAGGGTTGGGTAGGCTTAGACTTCACTAGGTTGGGTGAGCTAAAGATTGGTCACTTTGTGAATGTTTTATGTTTACTTTCCAATAATATAGTACCCAATGGTTGTAGTTCAACCCGTGGATGTTTCCTCCTTGGAGGTTTTACCACGTTAAAAAATCCCTTGTGTTAATTCTTCCTATCTCTTTCTCTTATATTTTAATTGTTTATTTTATTGTCTTGATTCATAATATCCTCATGTGATGTATTGTGAAGCAAGTCTTTGTATAGTGTGATTAGTGTATTCATTCTATAGATCAATTTGTATCTTTGATTCTTTTATATATTGTAATTTTTGTATAGTGACATTTTGATCACTCTTGTAACACATTGAACATCTTATGAAATACAAGCTTATTTTGTTGTGTTTTTTATTTGCTATTTTACCTCACATAACTTGTTGATATACTTAGACGTTGCTCTTATGATTGTATTATCGTATAGTCTATGTATGTCTTCCTTGGCTTATTGTATTGTGTGTAAGGCTACCTTGAGGGACAAATGAATGTTTGTTCAAGGGGTTGAAAAAAGTGTAAAAACCTATTCACCCCCCCCCCCCCTCTCTCTAGGTATGCTTTAAGCAATTTAACTTCGTTTGTGTACATTCACTGTAGAATGTGCCATGAGGTTCGACTTCAAAGCAATCAACAACTAGGCCAAGTATGAAGCTTTGTTGGCCGGCTTAAGGGTGTGCATATCATTGGGAGCAAACGAGATAGAAATTTTCAGTGACTAGCAAGTAGTGGTCAATCAAGTGTTGGATGAATACCAGGCGAGAGATAGGTACATGATAGCTTATTTAGACATAGCAAAAAGATTGCTCAGACGTTTCAAGGAATACAAAATCACCCAGATCCCTTGAGAGGAAAATGAGAAGGCAGACGCTCTATCCAAACTAGCATCAGCCACAACTTGTATCAGGTCCAAAACAATACCAGTCGCGCACCTGACTAAGCCGAGCACAACAGAACCAAAAGAACTCATGGTAACAGAAATCTAGTCACACCCAAATAACTGGACAACTCAACTCAGGAAGTACTTAGAGGAAAACATTCTGCCAGAAGATGCTTTGGAAGCAAAGTGCGTCAAGTACAGATCAACCTAATATACAATTCTAGATGGTGAACTGTACAGGAAAGGATTTTCAAAAGCATTGCAAAGGTGTGTTGCGGGTGAAAAAGCCGAGCAGATCCTAAAAGACGTCCATAGTGGCGTATGCGAGAACCACACTGGTGTAAGAGCCTGGCACACAAGATACTCAAGTAAGGATTTTACTAGTCGACCTTGTTTATTGAGGCACAGCGATTCGTGAAAGGTTGTGAGACCTGCCAAAGGATCACCAACGACATTCGGCAACCTCCAGAGCTGCTTAGAAGCCTAACATCCCTCTGGCCATTCACCATGTGGGGTCTCGATCTTATAGGACTAATGCCTACAGGGGTCAAAGGAGGAGTAAAGCATGCTATCGTGGCGGTAGATTACTTCACCAAGTGGGTAGAAACAGAGGCACTCGTGCATATCACCTAAGCAAACACCACCAACTTCGTCAAGAAGAACATACTATATAGGTTCGGGATTCCGAGTACCATCATAATTGATAATGGGACCCAATTTGACAATAAGAAATTCAAGGATATGTGCAAAGAACACAAGATGGAAAACTACTATGCTTCGCCCGCCCATCCTTAGACCAATGGCCAGACAGAGGCAGTAAACAAAGTGATCAAGCACACACTGAAAGCAAAGCTGGACGCGAAGAAAGGTAACTGGGCAGACAAGCTCCACGAAGTGATATGGGCGTACCGAACAACTGTAAGAACTACCACAGGAGAAACACCTTTTTCCTTAGCATTTGGAACTGAGGCTGTCATCCTGGTAGAAACATCTTTTACCTCCCCAAGAGTCTGGTTGTACGACCCAGATCACAACGTCAGCATGTTGTTGCAAAATTTGGATGAACTGGAAAAAGCCAGAGACAGATCCCAAGTAAGGAACACAGTGTGCCAGCAAAGAGCAGCAAGGTATTACAAATCCCATGTCCGTGTGCGTAAATTCCAAATCGGAGATCTAGTACTAAAAAGGGTGTCCCCAAACACCAAGGACAGAGCAGCAGGGTCTCTTGCTGACAAATGGGAATGACCATACATCATCGATGGTATAGCAGGACATGGGGCCTACCTAATTGCCCGACCTAGGGTGGTCTAGTGCCCCGGCCATGCAACACGCAGTACCTGAAGATATTCTATCCCTAAGGGATCATTTTATTTTCTGATGCTTAAACCAGCTTTTAATATTTAATGTTTCAGCTATCTAGCTATTTAGTTTTTTGGATATTCAGCTTCTAATAAATGTAGCAATCTACTAAAATTCACATGTTCAGTCCAGTTGTGCAGCATCAATAAAATCCCTTACGGAAACCTTCCCTAGGAAAAGATTAGCTGACCAAAAAGTAAAAGCAATCTTAAAAGAGAAGAGAATTAAGATTTCGTCTCAAAAAAATGAGAGCTCAGGCGCCTTGAAACCGCGAATGAACGGGTGGATAGTGTCCAAGAGGGTGAAAAAGCTGAAATAGCATGTCTACCTTATTGGGACGATGCAAACGCATCACCCAGCAAAAAGGCATACCCGAGGCACCATGATTACTGGAGAGCTGCTCAGGGCGTCGCCAGGAAAAGTCTGGTAAGATGCGCAGCTATGTTGGTCGGTATACACTACCCCAACGATTCGGTAAACCTCTGTACAAACAAAACCTGGAGACGTCCTAGGTGACTTGTGCAGGGACCTAAGTGTATGGTTGTGGCGAGCCTCGATGTAACACCTAGGTAAGAAGGGAACATGGTATAAAAACCTAACTGTCAGTTAATAAGATACTCAGCTTAGATTTGGGTTACTCAGTTCAAACATAAAACCTAACTACCGGTTAATAAGATACTCGGCCTAGTTATGGGTTACTTAGTTCAAGCGAAAAACCCAACTTCTATTTGATAAGATACTTGGCAAAATCATAAGTTACATGGTCGAAACAAAAGGCCCTCTTACTAGTTGAATAAAAACTTGGCAGAATTAAAATAACCATCTAGTTTTAATTACAGGTTTACTCGTCTCTGTTTGTTGCGTTTATTTTAAATGTGTAGGAAGGGCATCCAAAGCAAAAATTTGCGAAATAGCTCAACAAACGCAAGAGATAAGTTATGAAGAATATATAAATCAAGAACGAATATACATAGAATGTCTAGGTTCATTACAAAAAGAATCATGGTCAAGAAGTTGGCGCTGGGGGTTGAGAGCTGCTGCCGACAATGCTCGGATTTGGTACCATCTCGTACTCACTCAACAAGCTCTCATCTGATGGCCATCTGATTTCGTCCTCTTCATCATCCATCCAGGGGCTATAGTCTTTCCTAGCTACCGGTTCGACGTTGAGCTCCTCACAGTTTATCCCAGCCTTCTGGCACGCATAAAAAGTTGAGAAAGCACGCTCGATGGGAACTTCCAAGTGCATAGGGTGAGGCATTTTGCCCTTACTACGATAGTAAGCTCGCCATTCCTCATTTGGACCTGAAATGCTCCAAAGACTTGTCCACATGCTTCCCAATCGATAAGTTCCAATTGGCTTAAGCTCTATCTGTCGCTCTGTTTTAACCTTGAAGAACTCAACCGCTGAGATGAGCCCACGTTGGAACTCACGGAGGAGCAAAGCATCACAATCAAGAGACCTTTTAAAGCGGTCTACCCTTTGGACCTCAAACTCTAGCCTAGCCTCCTTGGATAACGACTCAACAGTCAAAGCCTGACGCTCCAAGTCCTTAATTTTATGCTCATAAGCCAGTTTGGGTTCCTCTGTTTTTTGTTCGGCCTGAAGATTGACTCTTGAC